>JARUHQ010000002.1:12046383-12714508 GCA_029955515.1 Chrysomela aeneicollis
AATGTCAATAAAATAACGATGCGTATTGAACTTGATAATCACCTGTATGATTGTAAACTCGATTTTGAATTCTTCTATATAAATTAATATGGTTCTTTCAGGAGTAGATATAAATATTGATAATATTCCCATCTGTTGTTATTCATCTTCCTGTGAAACCTTACCCTAACAACTGTAGCTTAACACCTCACGACAAATCCGATCGGCCTATTCAAAAATAATTCAACATCTCATCAACTAGTGAGGTGTGCAGCACACTCTCTTCTATAATGGTTTGAAGGAATTGAATAGGTTTGTTCTAGCAACGATTTCGAATAGTTTGCAATCGTCCAGAGCATGCGCATACTGATTTATGCGTCTAATAAATCAGTATGCGCATGCTTCGGATGATTGCAAACTATTCGAAATCACTGCTAGAACAAACCTAATGAATTACCTGTGAATATTAAGGATTCTAAAATGGTTGTAGCGTTTGAGAGAAACCTAATGAGGCATATTAGAAAATGAAATAAAATATATTTGTTTGGTTTGATTTGTTGTCAGTCAAAATTCTCAATACTTTGTCACTCTGAAAGCATCGTTCAAATTTATGTGTATAGGTAATAGTTTATGTATTCGTCATATTATTTTTAAACTATACCTTTTTGAGTTATAACTTCAATTATGTTGTACCTAATGTATAATGTATTAGAATTTCCTATATTATTTCAATAAATTTCATCCATTCATATCAATGCCAACAGATCCACTCTAGAATCTGCCGGCTTCGTGAAAAATCTTGGACTGAAATGGATAAATCAATAATTAGGTTCACCAAACATATTACGAGAGGTGTAAACAAATCTTGAGCTGCATTGAGACTATAGTTTAAATAAGCGTTTCAGATTATTGAAAGACCATTAATAGATGTGTATTCTTATATTATGGTAGGTATTCATATCTGTCATTTTCAGGGTATTCTAAACTCGATGACATAATGGACATATCTGGAGAACGGACATTTTGGAATATTCGATTCATTGGGTATTTGATTCTGCTCTATCGATCTGGAATATTTTCAGCGCTGCGACGTTACCGCTATTATTTTTTTTTTTTGACACAATCAATAAAATCAATAGTAATATCATAAGAGCTTCAAAATGTTCAAGTTATACAGAGATAACTTGTTGAATAATTTCAAAAAGTGTCAGTTTGACAGTTGAAATAAACCGACCGCGAAGTGGGAGGTTTGTAATTGTTCAGGAAATTTGAAATGTATAACCTTACCTTGAATACTTTGAAGCACGAATTGTATTCCATACGATTATTCTTCGAGTACAATTAATCTTATATCACTTCTAATGACAAAGCACCAAATCGAATAATTCTCTGACAATGATAGGATAAATGTCAACATTTTAGGGCGAGCTTCGTTTGTATGTAACAATATGGACTGGTCAATATGGAAATTCGAATATTCCTGAATTTATGATTAGTGGAGCTACTCGATGTATATCCAAATATATTCGAAATAATACGAGGTAGATTAGCTAATTTGGACGTATCGATTGGTTGAGAATCACTATTATAATTGGGTATATCTTTATTGACAGTCTAAGATACGGCACAAGAAATATATACCCTCATCTGTTGTTTGGTTATGACAGAGTATATGTTAGATGATTTGTGCATTGACTGAACGCACATGGGTTGCCTAGCTTTCACGGGCCAATACTGTTAAATAATATTATCTTCGAGAAACTTTTTTGATCAACTTCTCCCATCTGTTATCTATGAAAATCGAGCATGAGTCGTTATGGGATATCACACGAGGAATTGAAAAAAAAATGGGTTGCCTATTTTCCTATTGGGCAACTACCAGGTTGCCAGGTACAAACAGTCTCTAGGTGAGCAGATGATGATACTCATCGGCCTCTACTGTTATTTGATTGATTTTAAAATGTAATGAAAGTTTATTTCATTTCCTATCCAAGAGTATTAGGTTGCCTTGTCAAAAGTGGGGCACAACTATGGTTGCCCAAATTTGAAAAAATATAATAAAGTTCAAATAGCGCACAGGGAGAGTGACAGACAAGCGTTGCGCGTACCACTACATGCGACAGACAAGGATGAAGAGAAACAGGTTTGCCCCAGGCAGATGCTGAGTGAAAGGAAAGGAGATATGTCAGATATGATCACCACACTCTAATATGTGTGATAGACGATGATGATCGGCGACCCGAGTTAGATCGAACTCTGTTTCATCGTATTTTCCTTTATATAAAAAAATTAATCAATTAACATATGAGGGTATATTATCATCACCTGTTCACCTGTTTGTAGGTACCTGGCAACCTCGTAGTTGCCCCAAAGGAAAGTAGGCAACCAATTTTTTTTCAATTCCTCGTGTGATATTCCATCGACTCATGCTCGATTTTCATTGATAACAGGTGGGGGAAGTTGATAAAAATCAATATTATTTGACAGTATTGACCCGTGATTGAGCTAGGCAACCCATATGCGATCAATCAATGCACAAATTATCTAACATAATATAATCTTTGTCATCACCGAATAACAGATGAGGGTATATAATTATTATACCGTATCTCGTACTATTAGATATTGTTAACTATTATTGGAGTCAAAGGCAAGGGTACACATAATATCGTGACCTTTTTTCAATCATCCCAAGTGTAACATACAACGTGTAATAATATATCGTTTCAGAGGTAACTTTGAGTAGAATTTATGAATCTGAAAACGAGCAAGGTTTAATTTGAAATAGGAAAATTACTTACGGTTTTCAACAAATTGAAATAAAATGTCATCGAATGTATAACAGATTATGTGAATTTCAATATTCAATCGTTCGAAATGGCTGATATATGCAATTGGAACTGTAGCACTTGGACACTTGTTACAACCATTGATTCACCCTCGATAGGGTGAATGAATGGCGAGGCCGTAGAGATAATCATAAGAAGGCAAAGTTAGCCGCGTACTACGAGCAGATATAATTTAATGTTCTGTGTGGTTTTCGGCAGGAAAGTAGTTGTTTTCTGCTCGTGGTCTGCGAGTCATTCAAACTGTGTTTGATTTTTAATTGGACAAGACGAGATATTATCAGGTCTTTTTCAATGTTTTGTTCTCGAGATGACAAGGGACAGTTCAATACTCGTCATAAGATTCCTTCCACTGGAAGCATCTGGTATACAGATGGGTTTTAGTATCAAAATCAGCTGGTGCTAGGGTATGCAGAAAATCCCCAAAAGTAAAACTATTTTACCCTTCGGGAAATTCTGTCACAGAAATCCAGACGAAAGTTCTTTTTATAGTCGCCTGTGTTAGCATGAAATATGAACAGTGAATAAATTGTATTTTCTTTGGGTACCTGGTCATACACTGGAGTGCCTGGAAACGGAAGGGTCGACTATCTGGCCAGATAAAGTGGTAGTAGCTCAGCGATTGGCCCAGAATCAATACTAGAGTTTCCGGATCATGGGTTATCTTAACCATGAAGTAAATTCTGGAAGCAAAATTCTCGGATGCATGGAGAGAGGCTCCTAGCATGAGACAATCGATACTCCACTTCGAAGGCCCTTCTAGTAGACTCCACTCACACTGAAGAAATGAAATAGTGGTAGTGCTTCACATGGAACACAGCTACCTGAACAAGCATCTCAACATTATGGTCATCAATATAGTGATACTGAATAGAGGTAGCGTTTCTCAATAAGCGTTAGTAATCAATTATCCAGAAAACAATGTTGAATTGAGTATCATTCTATAAATCATTGAAACATCATTAATTAGATACGAATTCAAATCCCAGTTCCATGAGAGTCCATTCTGAGTGGCGTTTAACAGATAATCTTGATTAATTCGCTCCTCCTGAGTTCAACCAATAAGAAATAATCGATTTTCATCCAAGGGAACATTATTCACTGAGCCGACAGAAGTATATTTCAATTATACAGTTAGAATCCACCCCTACCAAGAGGGGGAGCCTTATCTTGAGTCAACAGACATTTAACGCAGGGCAGTTGTTTGATGTCATGATGCGACAATGACATATCTCTGTAGACTGAGCATTCATAACAAAACAAATATATTTGTGTTTCATTAGTCATCAGACCATTCTTTCATCGAAATGAGTTCCCCACCTGTTTGGCTCGTCTGGTCCTGACTCATACACGATGATGATTGGACCATTTGGCCCTTTTGGCCCATATTGTGTCTTGATCATACACTACCAATTTCTGTAATTTTTTGCCTTGTTGATTGTACGAGCTTGTATAACTCCTTAACTGGGGGAGTACTGTATAGCTCTGATTTGTCAATTAGTTTTCCAGCTTTCGCGATGGAAAGCTCCGCAGTTCCTTTTCAGGTAATCTACATGTAAGGTCACCATTCTACAGTTCCATTCCATGAGGGTATTCTCTCACTAGCACATATTTAGTTACGATGTTCAGTCTCAGTAGTGTTTGAGTTTTTCTCTGAACCAGCCTTCAACAGATTTCCGTACTGTACGTGTTGGTACCCTGCCCTGAAGCCGATCCATTTCCTGATCCTCTCCTAGCGAGTTTGTCAGCATTTTTATCACCTGCGAATCCCTGATGTCATGACACCTGAAATCAGTTTGACACTGATTTCCTGCTGCAAAATTGTTTTTTTGAGACCAGTGTATGAACCAGTTTTACCTTCCTATGATTTGTCAAAGGAGAAATTTTTTGCAATGTTAACTGATCTTATGTCAAGCACTTTCTTTGTTACATTGCTAACGATGCACATGTGTCTTGTCCCAGCATTTAGGTTGTCCAGTTTGTTGCTCAGTTCAAAAGCTCCTGCATGTCTATTTTTGTTCCTTGCCTTATTCATTTTGATGAGCGCTCATTTGTTGTGTCATAGGCCAGTACACCAACGAAGCGCCAAAGCAGCTTCTGACCACACAAAAAGTATGTTCTTCACTTTTCAGTTTCATTTCATCTAATGTTGGTTCTAGGTCAGTTTCGAATCCAATATCACCCCGAGATATTTCCAACATCTCGTTCTAGCTTCCATTTTCGAGTGAATGTTGATTTTTTAGGGTTGATGTATCTAGGGTAGTATCTGCAACCAAGTTCATTGCCTCTTGCATGAAAACCCCTACCATGTTATTGAACATTCTCTATTATAGGATGACTATGTCGTCTACATTTCCAAGGGTTTCTGATTGCTCGAAAGATTTTGCTGTTTTAATTTTTTTCAGTTCCTGAAAGATTCTGAATCTTATAAGCCCAAGAGCTATGACAAGACATCACGTTGAAAAACTCATGTGGAAAACAATTATTAAGAGAATATAAACATCATCGAATTATAATAAGGAATTTCGAATAGCGCGATTTATCATTCCGACAATTTTTTATCTTACCATAATCTTAACATTCACGATGTAGTGAAGAGAAAAAAAACACATTGTACATTGGTTATTAAATCTATCGATTATTATTTCATCGGCATTCTACCCAACGCATTTTGTTCCATTCTCAAGAAGATTCACATAATCCCAGGAAAAGTCGGAAAAACTCATCAAAACTTCAGGGATGAACTATATTTGTTCGCCATTAATAACCTTCAGAAGATGTCTGATAAACTGTCGCAAAAGAATGTAGGAAGCAAACGTGACAGCGGTGAAAGCTTAGCCACCCCACGGTGCATTGTCAGACGTGATGAAAATATGAGTTTTCAGCATTTTGATAATATTGCATTCGTTGTTCGGAAGCCCTGTTTCTTCCCGAAAAAATTGATTCACATCGAAGAATCATGATAACGCGATCATAAAAAAAATATTTATTCTTGTGCTATACTCTGTCAAATATTATGTTCTAAATATTATTGTCGAGAATATTAACAGAGCGATCATGGTATTCAAGTCGTGACTTCAGAATCACGAATAGACCAAGAGCTCGCGTGAAAAATGGTTAAAGTAAATATTCCAAAGGTTTGATGCTTTTGATTGAAGTACCTCACAATAGTAAGTGTAACAACACCCGTCTGCCACCTTCAAGTGGGGGCATTATTTCGGGAGGGGGTGTTGAAAGGTACATTTTTTTGTCAATAGATTAAAGAAATTCTTCCAGGCTGAAATTCGGGACATTTGTTTCCTTTGTGATTGTGAACATTACTGCGCATTCAGATTTTGAGCAGACGGGGGCGTAATCGAAGCAGACGCCGTCAAAAATATGTCAAAAATGTCAAATGACAAAAATAAATATTCCAAATTGAATCTTGCATCAAATTAGAGGAAATGGAAATATCTTCAACTTTTCTAGGAGAAAAAAGTTAGCAGACGGCGCCCCAGGGCCGGCAGACGCCCATTTGTCATGTGAAGTGTCTGCAATATTTTTTTTCGGACGATATCTAAACGGTGTTATTCCAGGCTGAAATTTGGTAATTTCGTTCAGTTTTTGGTTGTGAATATTACTGTGCTTTCAGATTTCGAGCAGACGAAGACGTTATCGAAGCAGACGCCGTCAAAAATATGTCAAAAAAGTCAAATGACAAAAATGATTATTCCAACTTGCATTTTGCGTCAAATGATAGATAATGAAATTATCTACAAGTTTTCTTCGAGGAAAAAATCAGTAGACGGCGGCCCAGAGCCGGCAGACGCCCATTTGTCTTGGGAAATATCTTTTTTCGGATGATACTATAACTGCGTCATTCTAGAATGAAACTTGGGGCATTTGTTATATTTTTGGTTGGAAGTATTATCTGCTATGGTTTCGAATATTGATGAAACTATGGCATCAACTACGAAGCCCCCCTTCTCGTATATGCAAAAAGGGTCCAAAATCATTCAAAATTCAAAAATAAATATGATATACATTCAAACATTCAAACAGCGTTCAATCAACTACAACTACAACATCATAGATTTAATAAAAACTGAAAACAAACTTCATCATGAAAAGTAGAAAATAAAAAATAAAAAAAACAAAACACAATAGAACGAAACCCATGGTGGGAATATGCCATTAACCTAATCATCATCATCACTACTGTAGGCGTCTTCAGGTTCACTGATATTATCAATTTCCCTTGAATCGTCGGCTACAAGCACCTCAGTTAGCTTTTGCGGGAACTGTTCGCTTTCGAACCATTTTATTTTGTATTCACCGTGTTCCATAATCCATCCATTTCGTTCCGGATCGAAGAATTTTGGTTTATCGCTACAAGCTGATTTCCAAATAGCTGCAATTTGATTCGTCCGGCGTATTTTACAAATCAATGTATCTCTGCATGGAGGAATACGGCTAGCTTCAAAATTCTTGATACCTCCGAAAGGAGATTGATTAGATTTTGGCTTGTAGCAATCCAAGAAAATTTCGAACCGAGCCTTATTGACGCTGGATAATTTTCGTTTTCCATACATTTCACAAACGTATTCTTCTAAATCTGGAAAAATTACAACATTAGTTATATATCGAATTACTATTGCATATCGATGCATACCTTCAATTGTTCCATGAGACAGCGTTTCACTCTCTCCCATTATACTGAAAGCTTCTTGGTACTTTTTACTCTTTTCCAGTAATTTGAACGGAGCCAGCTTCGCTTTTCTGGCGAATGAGGCAGTGTAGTCACATCCTGTGAAGGCGTGAAACGCTGGTAAAGCGTTACACAAACTGGGTCCCAGGACGGATGCAATTTTATTGATGTCGACCAATCTTAGGTTGTTCTTGGACAACGTACCACATTCCATCCATATTTGAAGTCGTTTGGTTGTTATTATATCCATATTTCCCAATAAAATTATGAGAATGTCAGTATCAGAAGCTTTTATAATGACCTTAGAATCCCCCACGATGTTAAACAAATGGAAAGCGATTCTGGTATCGGCCTCTTCATGTTGGCAACTTAGTTCATTGTGAAGACTCTTTTTTATGTTACCATCTCCTGCAGTGAACTTATAACAGTCATCGCCACAAGTCACATAAATAGTTTTTGTTCCAATAATTTGAATATATTCGTCAGATGTCCAGTCTTGTATTAGGAAATTGACGAGGGAAGTTTTGAAGGAAGGGTTGCGTAAGGCTTTGTAGAAGTTCTGTGGTCTCTTTTGGTTAGGGCCAGAAATTACATAAACAGTGTTTTCTGCGCCTCTTCTTTCTCTTTCGATATCCTTAATCCATGGATGAGAAAACTTGTCAAATATAAGGTCCACTCGAGATCCTTTTGATTTACAAAGCTTCACCAGTATATGTCTTGATATTCTGCCGAAAGTTTGCGGAACATCAGCACCAAGCAAATACATGAAATAAAAACCATCGACAATCGTACAAGTTATATCATTAGGTGATGAATCGGTAATACCCTTCTTCTCTAATAATTGAAGCAGATTTGATTTATTTGTTTTATTCATAGACCCATCCATATGGCTCAAAGATAGCGGTATTGGTGTTAATGGAAATTTCAAAATAGTTTCAAGATCTATATCATGTTGCACTGCAAGAACTAAAATTCTCCCAAATAAATCTCGTTCGAATTTTACCTCTTTCATTTTGTTGTTCTCATATTTACATACCAAGGGTTTCGAATCTGTTGCAAATGTTTTGACATTAACCTTCTTTATAGGCTGTTCGAATCTATTCTCATCATCATTACATTCTGTGATGAAAGAATTTCTTGCTATTTCTCCGATTTTCATAGCATTCAATAAAAAGTTTTTCGTTTCTGTACTCGCGGATTTTCCTGTACTAATATCAAATAAACTATCAATTTTAGTGGACTCTTCAAATGGATTCAAAAATGATTTGATTCCATTCAAAACATTGTTGTATGCATTCCAGTTGTTTTTGATAACATGAGGCCTTAACTCATCTGTTATTTCTCTTCCAGATAAATTCAATTTTTCAAATAGGTGAGAGATAATTGAAGTCCTCAATGAGTGACTCAATCCCCACCTCTTTCTGGCAGATATTGAGTTTGTCATGGACGTTATGCCTGTCATTTTATTTCCGGCATCTCTATTTATCGTTTGCTCTAATGTGAGATCTATTGGACATCGTGAAAAAGGTTTATCAGTACGGCGAATAGAGAAACCTCCTTGTATTAAATGATCTTGTAATCCAGGATGGGTTTCACTCACATTGCTCAAGTCATTGTAAAACCTCAAAATCCATCGTGAATAGTTTTGGTGGTTGAACGCAAACATTAATGTAGCAATCTGTGGTAGACATATCATATATAATTCGAAATTGTTAGTGCGAATGCTTCTCGAAAACATTTTATATAAATTTATCAACTCTATGTAAACTAACCAGAATTGAGCGGTAGGTCCATGTTTCCCATCTAGAGTTTCTTTGTAATATATGCGATATCTTTCCAGAAAATCTTCCAAATATTTTGCTTCTGACATATCCTTCGTTTTTAAATCATGGATTTTCTTCAAATCGCGAGTTATCTCGGACATATTATGTTCGGACGTTTTAATTTTAACGAATTCTTCTATGTGTAATGTTTGTGAAGCAGCCGCTAATATTTCATGGATTCTTTTGCAACGGTTAAAGTGCGTCCCAGTGATGAATCCTCTGAGTGATCCTGGCGCCAGTATGTCTACCTCACATAGTATGTGAGGTGCACCCGATTCTTCTATATATTTTTCCACAGCTTTGAAAAAGGCCATTTGTATATGAAAAGCCCCTAATAATATAAAGACCCTGTTGAATCTGGGATGCTCAGCGCCCTGTATTTGAAGAGCCATCTTAGCTATGGCTAAATCATAGGTAACACATATGTATTTCTGATTACACTCATCAGCTACTTGTTGAGCCATTTTCAGGGTATGTAGAACAACAGAGTGATTTGTAGGCGATTGATTTATAGGGGGTAGGTACCAGATATTCTGTTTTGGAAATTCGTCTTTCGTTCGTTCACTGTTCCAGCCAACCCACATAGGTAGTTGTTCTTGCAATAGGGCTACTGAAAGTATCCAGATATAATCAACCATAAGAAGTTCTTTTGGGAAAGATGCTCTGCTGTTAATATCATCAATTGATATTTCGAAGGTTTTCACAAGCCTTGGCTTTTTGTAATAAGGTTCAATTTCTTGATCATCTATTTGAAATGCCCGCCTTCGTTTTCTGGATGTTGAAGGTATTGAAGGTTGAATTTCACAAAACGGTTCACAGGGCAATGATACAGTTTGTTTCCCAGCTTTATCGAACTGATATATGATACCAACTGTATCATGTAATGTGTTCTTGCCTGATAACGTTTCAACAAATCTGTCAAAGTTGTCGAATGCCAAGCCGGTGAATAGCTCTGGTAACTTTTGTAGTGTACTCGGAATTGAAGAAGACGATTCGACAGAGGAATATGTCAACTCGGTTTCTATCTCCTCTAATAGGGAATAATTGGCACAATGTCCTAGTCTATTCAAAATTTCAATTACTTTTCTGCTGTTGGTTAAACTTTTTATAACGATACCCAGTTCTAAATGTTTGGAAGTCTTGATTCTTGCATTTGAAACATTATAGATAACATCTTGGCACAGGGAATCACCTTTAATTACTTCAAAGTCTTTGTTGCGACGTGAATGAGGACCAGATAGTAAGCTACTGAAAAAAAGTTTCAACAAAGGTGGGATTTCGCATTCGCCAGCATAAATATTTTCAATTTGTAGATTGTCGGGTAGTGGCTTTTTTATAATGTTTAAAACTTCTCTTCGCAATAAAAATGCAGTGTTTTGCACATCCCATTCATTATTGATTTTATTTTCAGCCTCAAGAAGTGCCTTACTTTCATCTGAAGACATTGACGCATTATATATGAACGATTTTTTCTTATGGATATCGAATTTAATTGCGCCCTTGAAATGATTTTTAAGTTTCGACCTTATATTATGTACTGTGAAACTTATATCTGATGCATTTTTTTCTTCCATATATTGTGAGCAATTTTCAAAGCAATACTGTTCATACATAGACGAAATCATACTGACATATAAAGCCAACTTACGCTGTATCACAAACGTTTCAATATATGCACAAAGCATTCCGAATGACTCTTGATGTATTTTCCGTTGAACTCTGAACAGTGAAGGTTCACATTTTCCATCTGATTTCTGTTTTTGCCGATATTTCTGTTCATATTTAACTCGACATATTCTGTGATATTTTACCTCTTTAGCGATAAAATCAATAGATGCAATTTTCGTCAAAAGTTTTGAATCATTCATATAAGAGGCATATTTTTTTATATTGTTTTCGAAATTTTTCGTTTCACACGAACTCAAAGGAATTTTCTTGTGATTATATCGGAGAGACGACTTATTACAAAAAATGCATATATTTTCAAGTGTTCCTTTCCGTGGATTTCGCAAAGTCTGGACGGAACTTGACCTCGTTCCTATCAAATTCGAAGATGAGCAAGATGGAACGTTTGAAGTGAATTCCACTGATTGTTCTAAATTTTCACTTACTAATGACAAAGAGGTGGCTTGTTCTAATTGTTTTGTTTTCACAGCAGTAAATTTTCGATAACATAAAGTATGATACCCGCAAATATCGTCGCATCTCTCTGGTAATTCAAAGTGTGAATATTTCAAATTCAATAATTTTCTGGCTCGCAGAACATCAAGGCATTTTTTCAAAGTGATTTCGGAAAACAACTTCAAATTATCGGTATTATCTTCTGAATCAATAATGTGTATGCAACACTTTTTCACTGGGACTTCAGTGTCATCAAATAAAGCCATATTCTTGCTGTAAAATTATGTAACATGTTTTCCAAGGTATACAATTTAAAGAGATCAATTCGAACTCACCAAGAAGATCCGAAAAACACAGAAAAACTCAAATGCAACTGAAGAATACCACCACTATTTTGGAATATTGACCTTCACACGAAAAATAGCTATTTTCTAGTGTTCGCTCGTGGTAAACAAGAACAAATGTGAAACCCAAATCACACCCCACTCTCCAGACGCTACGTCGCAGTCTTCTGTGAACCCCCGATTATTCTTATATGTGCTAAAACAAGGTTTGTTCGCGTTCATAAAAATAAACAGTCCGAAACCATCAGAAGCATGGACAGTTCCACAGAACTGTGGGACTACACATATATGTTTGTGATGGTTTCGGACTATGTTTATTTTGTAATCGCGAACAAGAGCAGCCTATGAGAAATCAATCTATACACAAAAATTTTTGAATACTTCCTCAAAACAGAAAATAGAAGCAGGTAGTTATCGAATTTCATTTATATACAGTTAGAGATTGGAATTAGGCCTATATAGACCAAAGTCAAGAGATATATTTCGCAAGACGAATGGGCGTCTGCCGGCTCTGGGCCGCCGTCTGCTGATTTTTTCCTCGAAGAAAACTTGTAGATAATTTCATTATCTATCATTTGACGCAAAATGCAAGTTGGAATAATCATTTTTGTCATTTGACTTTTTTGACATATTTTTGACGGCGTCTGCTTCGATAACGTCTTCGTCTGCTCGAAATCTGAAAGCACAGTAATATTCACAACCAAAAACTGAACGAAATTACCAAATTTCAGCCTGGAATAAAACCGTTTAGATATCGTCCGAAAAAAAATATTGCAGACACTTCACATGACAAATGGGCGTCTGCCGGCCCTGGGGCGCCGTCTGCTAACTTTTTTCTCCTAGAAAAGTTGAAGATATTTCCATTTCCTATAATTTGATGCAAGATTCAATTTGGAATATTTATTTTTGTCATTTGACATTTTTGACATATTTTTGACGGCGTCTGCTTCGATTACGCCCCCGTCTGCTCAAAATCTGAATGCGCAGTAATGTTCACAATCACAAAGGAAACAAATGTCCCGAATTTCAGCCTGGAAGAATTTCTTTAATCTATTGACAAAAAAATGTACCTTTCAACACCCCCTCCCGAAATAATGCCCCCACTTGAAGGTGGCAGACGGGTGTTGTTACACTTACTATTGTGAGGTACTTCAATCAAAAGCATCAAACCTTTGGAATATTTACTTTAACCATTTTTCACGCGAGCTCTTGGTCTAGAAATCCCACATTATTTTTTTCAACAATTTATCGTTTTATGTCGAATTTCAATTGATTATACCATGAAACCGCCAAATGACATCAACTGCAAAACTGCAATATAATGAAACTTGTGGTGATATATGAATGATAATTTGAATAACGTATTGCATTTTACTGATTTCATGCGAATTCTACAAAATTCAGGTGATTTCCAAATTGAGCGCTATTGAGTATTATGAATATTCCTGAATCACTGCTGTTATAAATATTGATTCGATTTGAATCTCAAATCGTAACCATTCAAAATTTGGACAACTTCATTTGTCCTCAGAGTTTACTTCATAACAGTATTCGCGTTCCGATATTACTGAATTTACTAACGACATTCAACAATTTTGGAAAGAATGCAGGTTCAGTCAACTACTACCAGTATAATTCAGTAATTCTAGAACGATTTGAAGTACTGAACGGTACTGGTTGGGAATTTCGTAACTTGACCATTATGTACGAAAAGATGATATCATGTAAATGTGTTTGATATTGGTAATTAGATGAGACTATTTTCCTCTTAGAACCAATGATTTCTCAACTTCACAATGTTGCATTTGCTATACATTCGAATTACTACAAATAAAAAATCGAATATCATCATCGTTATCGTCATTTTTATAATCGCATGCTGTAATTTCATCTGAAATGTATTTTTCCGAAGAGAAACAAATAATTCCGTAGTGAAGGACTAGGGTGTGGTATAGCACCGTCCTATTGAAGACAAGAATCTGACTTCTTTCAACTGCTTCTACATTCAACAGAATACAGTTTCTAGGATTTGCTGATCCTATGGAATATATAGGTATACCATTACATGATGAAATGATTGATAGTGATTTTTTCACCCGATTGCCTGGTCACCTGTTATGTTATGTCATGGATATACATACATTATGATCGGAAATGGAGAAACAACTTCATGGGAGATTTTTAGTGGAGAAATGTCTAAAATTGTTCCATTTTTTCTTTTTATGATCAACAATTGAACTTCAATAAAATAGTAGATACTGGATATCACATACTTTTATTGAGGCAAGTGATTCAAAAAGAGTTTGGGAAGTGTTTTAACCGCCAACTTAGTTGCGAAGAAACCCTCGTAAGTCTAGGACTTGCATGAGTTGGGAAGACCTTACCTTTTTAAATGTCATCCGAAGCACTACTTGGCTGGTTATCAACGTTATCTTCATTAATAGTCCGAAGGATTGATATCTAGGTACCGCTAAACCATACCATTGAAAAAAATGAATATTTTCAATAGCCGCCTGGATTCGAACACGGCTAAGTTCCTTGAGGAAGTCAGCATAATGCCATTTTGATACTTTTTGGCGGTATAAAAACAGCAAGATTTTAACACACTCAATTCACAAGATATTTCATGATTCAATGCACGATATTACAAGCATTTAAGAATGCTTACATTGTATTTTCAAACCTTTGGTGTGTCTTAACCTTGAACGGCCTAATATCAGGAAAAAGCACCCTGTGTGTCAGTTGTTTTCCACTTACAGCAGGTAATTATCATAAGCTTCAATCCAATATTCTTTCGATCAGAGATAACAGTCACTTGATGATAATATTCTGTATTTTTCAAGGATGCATAAGCAATTCGAATGTGAATTCATCTGCAGAAATGAAAGTTAAATCTGATATTCAGAAGAGAAACAGTTTTCACCAAGGTTTTGACCAATCATCAACTGTCAACGTTGTATTATTAATATTTTTGAAAGACATATTGCATGAAGTAACACCGATTATTTCATGCATGCTAAAATACACGTTTTTCACCAACGTAGGTGATCCATTTCTTACAGTGGAGGTGAATATTATGGGTCCAAAGGGGTAGAACTTACAGTCGAACTCCACCAAAAATGTGTTTAAATAAAGTTTGTTTTTGATTGTTTGAAACGATTGTGTTAATAAACAATAACACCATGTTTTCGATTTTGTATTTCGGCTCCTGATTGGCTATTGGATACCTACATGTTGTGTTTTCGTTTATGTATTTCGCTTTCTGATTCGTAGGCAGTAGGGTAGTTCAATTAAACAACGACTTACCAGTCGCAATCTGTCATATTATATTCCGATTTCCTGGTAAATAAATGAATGCCACTACACCAAATTTTCGTCCTAACCATGATAAACACACACTTTTAATATGTATCAACTTCATATTACATATTATCATATTAATAAAATTATTCTTATGTGACCTAACCACAAATTGTGACAACAATCAAAATGAATTCAGCTCAGTAGTACCTAGTGCATAGGTAATCTTGCCTGCATCATACCATTACGGTCGTGAGGCCTCTCTCAATATATTGTTGGTTGCATAACGAATCTTCTGGTGTCGAACTACAATGCATAATATCGAAATAACTAATTCCACAAACTGTGCGTTTAATATTGATATTATGAATAAATATAGGAAATCATCAAAATTGCTTCAATTTCATTCTTGAAATAATCTGAACAAATACAACTCGTGTTATTGATGTTTATCGAAATCGAAGGAATTTGTTCATCAATACACTTGTTGTATTACATGCGATAATCTCAGAACCATTTATTCCATCCTCCGAAATACATTTAGTGCTCAATTCACCGTGTAACATCAAATTTACCTCACACCATATTAATCTAGTAAATCAGCGAATTGCAGCGAATTAGAATTCATTTTGGAATAAAGCTGGCCAGATCCGCGTTAATTCATCAAAAATGTTCCAATATCCCATTGTTACGCCTCTTCAATCAACTGGTATGTGTTCGGGATTTCTCAATAATTCCATTTCACGAATGGATGAATTGTCATCAACACATTCAATTGAATGAGCTTTCGTACAAGGTGTCAGAGTAAGTAGGTCAAATATTCTCATTTTGAGTTCTGTCATGTCACTTGGTGAATCAGTTCATTAAGTAGATTCCCAGCAGATATATTCAAGGATTGGTATCATCATTGGCCCCTCCATTGAGATTTGGGAGTATCAGTCCTGGAGGCTGAGGTGTAGATAGCGCGGTGACGTCGGAATAGAAGGGTGTTACGGAGATGGGGCATATCATGTATGTGAAAGAAGATATAGCTAGGAGGCAAGAATAGAGCCTAAAAGGACTCTGCTGTGGAAGTAAAGGGGTCTGATAGGGGCTGTCATAGTTTTATTCTGATTTATCTTCCCAAATGTGGAGGTAGATTGATTATGAATAGATCGTGATTAATCATTCCGAAATGCGATACTTTTAAGTCTACACTGAGAAAAATTTTCTCTAACCATAGTTAGAAATCAGCTAACTTCAGCAAAACACTCCAATGAAGAAGGGGAAAAGCGAATTTTCACCTACAGTTATGAGGTCTACTTTGTTGATTACACCCCATTTGGGGCTAGTGGAAATTATCAAATTATCATCAATTGTGCATTTCTGATTTTCTATACAGATTGTCCTAAAATAACGTTCGCATTCTCCGCGTTCGCATTCTTTCTACCAGCAGGTAGATATAAAAATGCCTGGTGCTCACTCTATATATCAAAAAGTTGATCACTTTCGAATATTTAACGCCTGATATTAGTATTTATCGATATTCCGGAAACTACGAGACCCCATATGAAACCTCGACACTCTATGAAGCTCATTCTCAGAACTACTAAAAACACACTGTGATCGATTACATATTCAGTGGGGTATATTATATAGAATTACAAATTCTGGAAAAAACAAGTTTATGTTGAGATACTGGAGATATAGAAAAAAAATCTGATTCTCTTATCACCAATGTTCACAACAGAATAAAATTTGTTTCTTATCGATTGAAGTATCAATTTTATTGAGATGATATTTCTCATTATTCAATTCAATTCAATATTTTCATTGTTTCAAATGATTACATATCATAACAACAGAGATTCGGGCTTCTGAAAAATTAGATTATATTACTAGAAAAAAATACCTACATAAAAATATATATATATAAAAATTCACTCCTAAGTGGAAATGTGTTGCAAAAACTACATATTAATATATATTTTTCATTATTGATTTCACGCAGATGATATTCAATTTTGAATATGACGTTGGTTTTGTTTGATTCGTATAATTTATATCTCACCAAATATGATAAGACAAGATATTCTTCATTTTCTCTGCTCCTCTGGGAGACTTCTGTATTGTCAATTCGTAATTTCGACAAAATCATAAACATTCCACAATTCTGTCACGCATTGTATAGTTATATGTCTTTAAGTTTCTACTTATTAGAAAATAGCTTTTTGAGATGCTCGTTATGTTTCGTGATACAATTTATAGGATGAAACGGTGAACTATGAATAATCAAATGCGACCTTCTTCGTTCAGGGCTATGTACAATCTACCGGTCCGTTGGCTCAGTTCGCAAAGCGTCTTGATTTTTTCATGGAATCGTTAGATTTCGCTGATGCTGAAATCAGCAGGTTCTCACGGGAATCGGGGAAGTGATTCACATAACTATGTAGTAATTACGAAATCATCAAATCCAGAAATCTTGGTATTAGCCATGGATCATAGATATAAATGATGCGCCTTGATGTGACGAATGACTGAAGAATGATTTGTTATGCCAGACTAGGCTCCCTCGAAATGATGCAATATTTTGTTGAATCATAGCAAAATATACACTATAAGATCCACCGAATATTTTTTCGTGGTAACTTGACAACTGTACTATGGTAGGTATAGTTGGGGTAATTTCTATACCATTAAGATTTCGTCATTTTGTGTCATGTGGAACAATTTCACCCAATCATGTCAACATTAGTCTGATAATAGGGTCATAAACCTCTAAAGCTTTAGCAGAATTAATAATCGTTTTCCGATACCTCACTAAACTACTACCGAAATTAAATCGGAATATTCTTTTATGCTCGAGAAAATCGAAATCAAAAATAATTATTTGACAGCACCATATTTCTGCTGACGTCACCTGGTAGATCGTGATGGTATCGTAAAAATATCGAAAATAATGGGGAAGAAGAATTTTTTGACATAAGTGATGGCAGATAAGTCATGTGACAATGTGTGTCAATTTTTAATTCAAATTTTTTTCGATAACGAAACTAATTCAAAATATTTAAAAGGGCGCATTAATTGATTGTTTATCATCTATATAACGCAAGTCAGGTATTTTATATTAGTTAATATTTCTATGGGATTTTCAATACCACCTCAGTGAAGTCAATATGAGACGATTGAACTCAAAGACACCATAAAATAGAGAAATAAAAATGAAGAATTAGTTCAATTAATAACTTCATTGTCTGGGAAAAGAAGGTAAGTGTAGTGGTGCATCTGATAATATTTTAAATAAACAACACAAGTTGATATTATAATTACATATTCACAATATAATGTAAAGAAGTTATCTCATATAAACTCACATCATAGAAAGAGTACGTACTAACAATAACTGAGGATTTAGGAAAACATTTATTATTTACAGAAGTGCATGACAATAAGGATTTGGTTTATTAGCTTATACCTATTACTAAAATACCTTGTGCTCTCACTTCACAGGTTCTCATGATGTTCATGTACAAAGATCAAAAGAATAATAAGGATAAGAATTTTCACTTAGATCAAAATTATCTTCACGGCAATTACTTGCAGATGTAGCTATGTGTTGTCCTACTGCAAAACACAAAGTTTGTCTCATATTAACACTTGGAGTACAAATATGAATTTCGAGAATCCACATTATTGTTGCTACATGAAGCACAATAAGTCTTTGAATGCTTAAACTTTCTGAAAAAAGTGGTCGGTGAGGGGTATAATGAACACTGAACAATGAAATAAAACTCAATCATCCGAATATATTTTCGCAGGAAGAATTAAAATCGCCCAGTATTTTTTTACCGCCATCTGTCAAAGATGACAGAGATTGTCAATTCTTCTTCCACTTCGATTAATGGAACAGAATCTAAACCAACCTACCAGGTGACGTCACATTATTAGAAAAGGATGGAGAATTTTCGATTTTTGAATTCCGATTTTGGAAAAACCCTTGAAAATAAAAATTTCAAAAAAATATCGACGTATTCTCTGGGGACCCGCGTTTCACATATATAATTTTTGAAAAAAGGTGTACAACCCTATTGCATTCAGTGCAATTTTCAATCCCTATGACAACACGATCGAGTTTAACAACTTCATCCAAATAAATTTCAAAATGTCACGTTTCGGCAATGAGAATGTTCAAAGTATAAATGCGCTAATCAAAGAAAAAATTCCCAGAAATACAACCTACAGTCACAAATATATTTGGGGAATATTCATGGAATTTTGCTGCGAACGAGAATATGAGTTGAATGAACGTAGAAGCTTAGAAGAATTGGCGTTAATACTAAAAGATTGGGCCGTCAATATGAGAAAGAAAAACGGGGCCGAATTCAAAGAGGCAACGGTGAAGAGAATGTGGAACGTTTCGTGCAAACTATTGCAAGAAATGTACTATAATGACTATAATATTATGATTGACCCGTTTAACAATATAGTGTTAAAACCAGCCCGAGATGCCCGCAATGCAATCAGGAAGAAACTACAAGCAGATCCATGTAAACGTAAGGCCAGTTCAGTTTCGTTAAATTGGTCTGAAATTAAAGAAATAATATTGCTTTGGGATGAAGATACCCCTGGAGGTCTTATGCGTAAATTTTACTATATTGCTGCTGTAGAATTAGCGTGGCGAGGAGGAGAGGCAGTTGCTTGTCTGGTAGATTTTTTTCAAATCGAGAAAAATAACGATGACACTCCAACAAATCGCATTGAATACAATCCGGTATTCAGTAAAACGTGCCAAGGTGGTTCTAAAAGCTGTGCAAGTAGTAAATGGTTGGTTACCAATAGTGAGAGACAAAGCTGCCCTGTACGTCTTTTTCATAAACTGATATCAAAACGAGGCGACAATATTACCTCACCACGACTGTTCTTAAAACCAAATCGACACTGGAAAAATGAAACTGACAAATGGTACGATAATGTACCTGTTGGAAGAAATACAATGAATGGATGGACTAAATCTTCTGCTGAAGCAATTGGCTTGAATGTAAAGGAGAAAAAGATAACAAATCACTCGAATAGATCAACTGCTGCTGCTAGCAAAAAGTGGTGTAGAAGAACAACAATTGCTGAAAATTACTGGTCATGGCAATCAGAATCCTATAAAACCATACTTAAATCTCGATCAAGAACACCACAACAAGATCATAAATATTATGCGTGGTAATAGATCTTCTATAGTAGGGAACAGCAACGAATCTAATGTTAACTTAAATTTTAATAATTGTACTTTCACTAACTGTACTTTTAATAAATAAATGTTTCGTTGTGTTGAGTCATGATTTTTTTTGTCGAAAAACGCCTCATAATTTCATGACAAATTTCTCAAGCTCGTTGCTTGGTAATAGCACGAAGCCGAAGGAACGAGCTTCCGATTGTCATGAAATTATCTCGTCTGTTATCAATGTCCTAGGGATATTACTACTGAAAAATAACATTGTAGTTTATATCAAGCGAATCATTGGTGGTTCTTGGTTATCGGAGTATACAAAGTTGAAAATATACGACAACTGTGAACGGTACTATACTAAGCTGACATCCTAATAGCTACAGCATAATATATTTTGGTGGAAGCTAGAACAGATTGGGTGAAATCGTTTCGCTGCCCTAGGATTTCAATAATTTGCTTCGATTCGATAATTTTCTATGAGGAATGGAATTTTTGTTTTCAGAAAAAAATTTGGCTACATCAATTTTCCCTATTGTATGAATATTGCGAATGTTACATTTCCATGGTTGAGTATTCTTGGTAATTAGGTTTTTGAAGAGCGTTTTGTGTTTTGTGTTGAGACTGAAAGCCATGTTGGTGTGGTTGTATTATGTTGTGTGAACGCGAGTAATCGATTTGCAATGAAGAATTCAATTGATTATTCGAGGCAGTTGGTCAGAGAAATAATAGGTCTGTCAGAATCTGGGCTTCTTGGATCCCTTTCCTGTTCCAAAATTAAAATAGAATATGCTAGTATTTCTTGCTCGTTTTTGGGAAGCTAGTCATAAGGTTAATGTTTTTGAATAGAGCATTTCAGAACCTTGCTGGAACATGACAAATAATAATGTCAATGAAGTCGCCGATTTATACAGGGTCTCTGATATGTATGGAAACGGTCGATTATCTCTTAAAGATAGCTAGCGAAAAATGTCAGCATAACAAAGTTCAAGGGTTTTTCAAAATCTATCCCACTAAATTAAGTATACAGGATTAGTCAAAAAGTCTTGGAGAATTGAAGTTGTTTCTTCTTTAATAAAACACCCTATATATTATTCCATATTACAATTCTGCTAGAAATTCTGAACAAAATTGATGTAGCACATCATTTTCAGAATTCAACCGTTTTAGAGACATTATATTTTGAAAATAACTCAGTGATGAACTTGACAACATATGTCAAAAATACATTTAGTGTAAATAATTTTCGCGCAACAATTGCGCGTTTAACTGATACTGAGCGTATTGAAATTTCAATTATCATCGGATTGAAATAGGGATAAATATATAGGGTGTTCCATTGAAGAAAAAGCAACTTTATTTCTCCAAGACTTTTTGAATAATCCTGTATACTCAATTTTAATTTAGAGTGATAGATTTCGAAAAATCCTAGAACTTTTTTACTTTAACATTTTTCGCGAGCTATCTTACTTAAAGAGATATTCGACCGTTTCCATACATATCAACGACCATGAGTAGAAGGTTTAAGCCGATTCCAGGTCTCCCCCCAAGGTCGACCCCCCCAAGGCCACCCCCCAAGGTCGCATCACATATTATGCTTGCAGTACGCCACTGGTGACCTTGGGGGGAGTGGTCTTGGAGGGTGTCCTTGGGGGGTAACCTTCGATTGGGAGCGATTTTGCGTTTGGATGACCTTGGGAGAATACAGTGATCTCGGGGTGGAGTGGCCTTGGGAGTATACATGCACTCTTTTGAGAGACGACCTTGGCGATTGATGATATATGCGCTCTTTTCGCGACCTTGGGAAGATGTGGAAGAGTTCCTCTGACTCAGAGAGTATGTGACCTTGATGGCATGTTGGCATACCATCACCATGTATCGTTCACGGTAGTAGGGGTTGTAATCACATATAAATACGGGATCCGCCACGCACAGGATCATAGTTCTCTCTTTCCATAACATTGCGCTTATAATCCACCGACGCAAGTTGAAAAGTTATTGTGCGCTTATAGTTCTGACGTGTTTTATGTAAGTACACTTATTATTATATTTTTTTCGTTCCCCTTTCACTCAGGAAATAATAATGGCTGATTCAAAAATTAATTTAGTTGCGATCAATGAAAAAATCAATGAGGATAATGAAATAATCAAACAAACCTTGATATCATCACTACCTCTCAATAAAAGACACACAATCAAGAAAATTTCATTGTGTGGGACTAGATATGGTAGATGTGGGACAGTAATACTCTATGATGAAGAGACTGAAATAAATTTGAGATGTTGGTTGCCGAAAAGAGTTGTCGATCGATTGATGGAAAGTGATATTGATGAGATGAATTCTTCTAACGGTCATTATACTTTAACGTATTTGGGTCAGAGTGAGCCTACCTTTATTGGTGCGAAGACAAGAACGCTTATCAGATTCGACACCAAAAGAATATGAAAAAAATATTAATATAATCAGAGTTCATAGATATGTTAAGCTGATTTATATAGTGAAAAGGGGTTCGAATTTGTTATGATAATAATTATCCTCACATATAACATAATCATTATTATTGCGCACCAATAATGACGGTGAAATTATTTGGTAAGTGCAACAGAGGTAGTACATACAATAATTGATTGAAATCATGATTCACCAATTTTTTTCGAATCTAATTATTTTTTATTTTTTGCAGAATACACCGATCAGCCTCTATAGATATATAAAATGTGGATGCATTATTCTAGTCAGTCATGGCCGATAGTGGAAGATATCATGTCAGGTGTGAAGAGGATGAAATGCCAATTCGCTGATTTGGAGCGTGATATTCTACATGCAGTTAATTATGACGTGAGCTTGTGCTTTGATCAAGACCATGTTCAACGTCTCTACAAACAGGCTGAACAATACAAAAATGGCTTCCTACTTTGTTCCCGATTCGAATATAGTAACATCAATCTGGAGCAATTCGTTGAAGCAATGTTCGAAGGTGACTTGGTACAATACCTTTATGAAATTTCCGATTTCCTACCCAATTACCTTGTTCGAAAATACAACATTGGTATAACTCCAACGTCATCTGATGCTGAAGAAAATTGTCTATGATCCTGTATCAGATCCTTATATGATGCGTGAATCTGTATATATATCTAAATAAAAAATATTGGTGTAAAAATAAAACAATGCTATATATATATATTTTTTCGTTTTATTCAGTATAATATTCGAACCACGTCTACAATAATCAATCATATATGTTATTCTAGTTATGATAACAATAGTTGTAGGAATTTGATATTCATACGGCACCCATCTGTATGGAACCATCCAATGCACTATACGTCAAATATGCGTCATGAAGAATCAGTGCGTAGACCTTGGTATGCGATGGAAACTTTGATTTACGTGTTTCAAACTCCAACTTGATGTCGACAGTTGAGGATTTCATAGCATCTGGCTGATGGTTGCAGTCAATGATGAATAGGGGATTTTTACGGAATTCCCCGATACTCATCATTGGTTCACTCATATCTTTGCCATAGTAACTGCGTTGAAAATTTTCATATGCATAATAGGCTACTGCATCCAATTTCTTATCAAAATCCAAATTCCATCGCTCGTACGGATAAACTTCCGAATTTAGATACAGGCGAATATTGTTCACTCCTGCATGGATGAATTCTGTTACATCCTTAGATCTATCGTCTGTATTATTAGAGTTTTGGAAGCCTATGATGATGTATCGAGGTCGTTCAAGACTATTAGTCGTTTTGACAGACCAAATGTCGGAAGCCGTTTCCCGAATTATTGGTAATTCGTACAAATCCCACATTCTGTATGCAACTTTCACTTTCGCCGTAGCACTTTTATTCAAACGATTCAGCAGCTTCAATCTCTGCTTATCTGATGGAATAACATGCCTTATCTTCCACTCAATTTTGTTTATCTCCACTTTCGCATCAATTTCTCCCATATAGGAGTTCTTGAATGAACGAGCTATGATGAGTATGAGCTCCTGCTTAATATTCAGAATACTCTTATCATAATCTTCAGCAAACCCCATCAGATACTTGAGCGGTAATTTACCGCTGAAAACGTGACTAGTTTCATCCAGAATTCCCTGTTTTTTATTATCGAGGCCCCATCCGACTGTTTCTAGGAATTTCGCATTCGCCTCACCATATGACACCATACTTTTCATAGTAGTGGTTATACCTGGTTTTCGAACCATACATACTTGTTCACCACCCATTTCATATCGTATCTCGTCGAATAGAAATGCCAAAGCATTATTCGACAAATAGCAGGTTTTAGTGAGATCATTGGGTGTGAATTTCCCCTCGATGTAGATATAACTCTCAGAAACGTCGAGAATTAGATCTTGGAAATTGATTGCAATCCTTACTTCATCTGAATTCTTGAATGATGGTGAACCATATGGTTTGTATGTGTGCTCATGTAGGCTTATGAGCGAATGATCCAAAATTGGTTCATCGAATACTTCCAATTGCGGATTGATTGAGTTTGTAGCAACCATTTTCTCGCTGTTTATCGCCGCAGCTTGAGACCAATTGACTTCAAGAAATGTTTATCGTTTGCAGACAATATATGTCTAACTCGTCCGGGTAGCTCAGCTCGAATGAATCCTTTACCAGTTGTTCCACCCTTCTTATTGGTTTTCTGACGGTGAGTGTTGGTATTAGTTAGCAAAGTACGTTTTGATTGGTTCCCGAAACAAAATCCCATGTTCCTTTCAAAATATCCGATTTCTAAGCAATATGTTTCAATTCAAGCTTCACGATGATTTTTTCTCCTCGAAAATCAACTGGAAAGCTATTATCGTCCAATATCCGCAGTGTAATGTTGTCGATGAACTGACGTCCAGCGGGGCTGATGGGTAGATATATAATATTTTGTGGCTCCTTTGACAGTTTATATCCAGGCTCCACATCAACATCGAACTCATATAGTGTATGCACCTCCTCACCATTCAGGAATGCTCCTGTGGTAATATTACAATCCACTCTTATGAGGCGCACTTTTATTATATTTACAGGCTCTGTGGATTCATGCAACACGTTCGGTGAGTATTTTTTCGCCTCAAATCCCAACACACTTGCAATAGAATTCTCGAATGTCAAATCCACCTCATGCATGCATTTCATTTCACATTTGAGAGTATTATTATTAGCATGGAGATAAAATATTTCGTCAATGTTTCGATCATCTAGCGTTTCTAATCTTGCGAAACCTTTCTGTAGAGCTTTATTGATTTCATCTATTTCATAGACACCGGGTGGTATAAAGAGTACTCGATGGGTAACCGTAGCTCCTGATTTCACCCAAATATCCAAACGATTATTCTTCTCATCTATATTGAGTATAGAGTTGTATGAATAGAAACCATGCAACCCCAAACCGTAGGTTTTTTTTGTATCAAGTTCAATGGGCGGGTAAAAGTCGACACTGAGAACACTGCGATCTCCAGATATGGTGAACGTTTGTGACATGGTATCACGAAGAAAAAAAACGACGGCGGCAAACGGTGGCAAACGTCAATATATGCAACAACAACCTTATTGTTGCTTGCAACAATGAAGAATGCCGCTATTTCCGGAAGATGAAGTATTAATATCAAATTTATTATCAGTTGCCACATTCACATCATTGATTTGACAATAACAGCAAAATATTCTTCTTGGCGCTGGCCCATCATTGACGTCACCATTGTGTGGTCTGCCACCCTCTTCACCGTGATGTTCCTCACAAAATCGATATTTTGAAATATCTGGATCACTCTGTAACTTTTCAGGCAGCATATCCCACACTAGAGCAATTTCATGTGAAGCACACCCGATGAGAACTTCTTTTGGC
Organism: Chrysomela aeneicollis; assembly: GCA_029955515.1. NCBI lineage: Eukaryota > Metazoa > Arthropoda > Insecta > Coleoptera > Chrysomelidae > Chrysomela > Chrysomela aeneicollis. The sequence continues at coordinate 12,072,544 of JARUHQ010000002.1, forward strand.
ATGTCTGCAAGCTGTTTTCTACTCATCTTCAGCAAGGAACGCATTCTTGAGTAAGCCAATAATGAGTGACCCATTTGTTTGATGCTTTCTCTATCCATTTTCACTGCGACTGTTTTTGATTTCTTTGTTCGTCGAGAGAAATCTCAAGCACAAATGACCACACCAGACTGTGTTGTAATCTTGATGGCGCTCGTAGTTATATGTGATTTTGATGGTATTCGGAGGTTTCAAACCCCTCTCCCAATATTCCAGCAACTCCTGTGGTGGGGGTAAATCGCCATAGCTATCGTAATAGTTTATTGCTCTGTTGCGTTTCTTGTATGCAACCCAGTGTGTACCTCTACCTTGAGCACTATCTAGATTTATAATAGCTGATTCGATGGTGTTTGGGGCGGACCTTGGTAGGCTATCTCTCATGAATATACCTCGGAAGTGTGGAACTTTCATTTCATCTATGTAATTCAATAAATCAATGTCTGTTAAAGGCCTCCGAGGTAATTCATCTAGTTTTTTGAATTTTGGGGCTTCAAATAGATACCTAATCCCTTTCTATACGGTTTCAGATAAACACCGCTACCAACTTTTCCGAGAGCAATCGCCTCCATATGTCTATTGTGACGATTTGATTCGGCAAGTTGCTCCTTACTCTCTTTGGTCGAATGAATTGCGCGTGCTATACTAGCGCTTCCTGCAGCCAAACTACCTAACGCTGATAAGCCTGCAAAAATTGGTATGAGTGGAAGGATTCCACCAACTTTTGGGATTGGTATTATTCTGGGTGTCCGGATATTTTTTTTTCCACCAGCCATCTTCACGAATTTTCGAGCAGCTCCAATCGCCATAAGTGACGTTTTATTCAAATTTCTTACGATATCGCCTTTTTTACCCATTTGACGTATTACGTTGCGAACCTTGTTGACTACACCAGAACCAAAAGCAATTTTCCTGATACGCTTCGATTTACTCATCTTTCTCGTTACTCGGTGTCTATTCAACCCACCGTTCTTATCTTTACACCCCATACCAAAATGCCTCTTTCCTTTCATTAGGTTGGTTACTAACCAGGATGCTGTCTTTTCACCCACGTTGGCGTCCTTCGATTTAACTCTTTCCCAGGCAGCTTCCTCCAATCTTTTATCAGCTGAATGCCTAGCAGTTAAATCGTTTGGATGCTTGAGATACGCTATATCGTGTTCCTTGCAGGCTCTATCAAGTTGATTTATCCCCAGATCACCTCGAGCTAATCTTTTCTGTAGTTTTGTTCCAGGCCCACAATATTGATAACCACCGGGAATATGTAATTCGAATGGCAGTTTATTAATCAGGTTGTTGACAAGCCCGGCTCCACTTTTATTTTTTCTTTGATTTATTTTTTTCGCAATCGATGTGCAGTGTGCCACACTCATAATATAAATGGTGTGAATATGTGTTGCGCTTCCTTATATATCATTCGACCGTCATACGATGCGGATTGTCCAGCAGTCAGAAGTGTTCAATGTGGACAATTTTGATGGGAAGGTGGGATTGGGAAATGGTGCAATTACGCAACGGCGGCATGGTGCATTATTTCCAAACACGATGCGCAGCCTCATAATTGGTCCATCTAATTGCGGCAAAACGAATGTTATGATATCACTTCTCACCAACGTGAATGGTTTACGATTTGCCAATGTTTACCTCTACTCAAAATCACTATATCAACCAAAGTATGAGTATCTGCGGAAGGTGTTGGAGCCCATCAGGGGGTTGGGATTCCACACTTTCGATAATAATGTAGACATAGTAGAACCGAGCGATGCAAAATCTGATAGCATTTTTATATTTGATGATGTTATTTGTGAAAAACAGGATGTTATCAGATCTTATTTCTCTATGGGGCGACATAAGAATGTGGATTGCTTCTATCTGGCACAAACATATTCCAGAGTTCCCAAGCAGCTGATCCGTGATAATTCAAACTTCATAGTGATGTTCAAACAAGATGACATGAATCTACATCACATTTTTTCCGATCACGTGTCTCCAGATGTGACTTTCAAACAATTCCAGGATATGTGCGCACAAAGTTGGACAAGTAAATATGGGTTTCTCGTTATCGATAAAGATAGTGAGATTCATGAGGGACGCTATAGAAAAGGATTCGATAATTTCATATATCCATGACATGTCAGTAGAATTTGATCCATTCAATCTTCAGATGCGACAATGGCTACATCTAATGAAAACAGTTTCGGGACGGAATCTGAAATCATCCTAAAACGTGAACTCATAGAAGCAACCGATGCAGTGAGGAAAAAGTTCAGAAGCCTCAAGAGTGATCGTATGGATACTCAAATGGTACTCGAGAAGATGTATGAACCTATAACAAAACCATTGAATGCTATTTCAGCTGCAACTTCTGTGGGTGATAATTTTGCAACTACATCATCTATGGTGAAGAATATCGATGAGAAACCAGTCAAGTCTATGATTACACAACCTATGCATTATTCCACACCGATGTCGGGAAAAGAGTCGAGTGTTATGAAATCATCTAGGAAACTCATGAAAACGGACAGTTCTGCCGACGATTTTGCATCATTGGATGGTGATGAAGACGAAGTAGCCCCCAATTATCTGAAAATGTTGAATACACCGCCAATATCATCAAACTCGCACATCTCCACCGATGCCATTTCACCAATTAATAGCACAATCACGAGCGAATTGAGTCAACAGTTGGAAAAACATTTAGAAAATCTGAATTCTGGCGACCCCAATTATGATACCACATACGGTGTCCGTATCGATTCTTCCACAGGGGGTATGATGATGGGAAATATGGAGATTCGTTTTCCCCCAGGACAAATCGAATTATGGCGCAATAATAAGAGGAGCAAGTTTTTTTCAGCTACTCCCGAGCTATATAATCTGATATTCATTAAACATGTTCCGACATCGGTGAGTGATAGAGATGGGCAGGTGTATGCATTGATATTGGAAATTACCAGAGCACCATATAAGGAATACAATATACGGAAAGGATTGAATACAAGCACAAAATCGAGAAAAAAGTTTCAGCAGATCATCAAACCATTAATTGGTTCACCCCATGACATGAGGAGTAAGCAACGTAAGGGTATAGGTGGGGGGAGAATAATGCAACCGATACCTTTTGAAAAGCTTGTAAGTAAGTGCCCTAAGGATTATGTATATTGGAATGTGGCTACAGAATTAGTTGACCGGCTTCGACTACTGTGGAGTTCGAAAATGGCTGGCCACACTGGACATGATAATGAGATAATGTCTATAATTGAGGAAATGCGTGAAGAAGGTATCGTGTATTGAGTTGTGCTGAATCTCACATACACAATTTTTCAAATATATAATATCCATATCGTAGGAGCTATCATACTAGTATATAAACGTTATTCAAAGAGGTCACATGCATTTTGCATTGGCATATTACTGGCGTGAGGATGAGTGCGACAAAGAGGCAAATCGCCAATGAATTGCATAAACCTGCAAGACGCAACTTCGAGAGAAGAAGAACTATAATAAAAGGTTTCGCAGACCTGTGGCAAATAGATTTAGCTGAAATGCAAACATATTCGAAAGAAAATAGCGGTTATCGATACATATTATTTATCATCGATTGTTATTCCAAATATCTATGGACTGAGCCAATAAAAAACAAAACTGGTCCAGAAGTGACACGTGCCATGGAAAGGGTATTGGAAAAGTCTGAATATTCACCGAAGAATATCCAAAGCGATCTTGGAAAAGAGTTCTATAATAAATCCTTCACTTCTCTGATGGCAAAACATGGAATCAATCATTATTCAACGTATAGTACTATGAAGGCTGCAATCGTTGAAAGGGTCATAAGAACATTGAAAAATTGGATTTATAAAGAATTTTCTGTGAGAGGTGAATATAAGTGGTGCGACTTTCTTTCACACCTAACCGAAATGTATAATGACAGAGTACATAGAACAATTGGTATGAAACCCTCTGACGTGACACCTACTACAATACTACATGCTTATAGCCACATTAAAATAGCACCAAAGGCAAAATATTGTACTGGTGATGTCGTTCGTATAAGTAAATATAAAGGCATATTTGAAAAAGGATATACTGCCAATTTCTCCACAGAACTATTCAAAATAGTCAAGGTAAATATGACGAACCCTAGAACGTACAAACTTGAGGGTATGGAAGGTGAACCAATCGAAGGATCTTTTTATGAAATGGAATTATTAAAGACTGACAATCCTGATGCATATTTGGTAGAGAAAGTCTTGAGGAAGAAAAACGGGAGAATATATGTCAAATGGCTCGGATTTTCCAACAAACACAACTCTTGGATTGATAAGTCCGCAATTATTTGAAGTGTTAATATTTAATATTACCTACTTTAATTCAATAAATATTTTCAGATCAATTGTTCGAATATTTATATATACATCACTCCTAACCCGACAAAAAAAAGTCATATTTGCTTATTGAATGATATTTTTATTATGTATAAAATGGGAACAAATACATTTTGGAACTAATCTTCGTCGGAGGTTTCTGCTTCCGGCACAAAGTATGATTCTGGTGGAGGTTGATTCAGACTTCGCCGAAACATGCGCCTCTCATAAGGCAAACACCAACATGTGCTGAAATGGTGGCCAGCAGATCTATATATGTAACCAACATTCTCGCAGAAGTAGCTGACACTTGAACATCCAGCACACACCCCATTCCAACAATCGTTGCGGTATGTGCTACAGCTGAAACATCGACGAAAGTACAGCCGATCCACCATGCTGCATTCTCTGCAAGTTTTCCTGCATATCCCCATATTCGTGTTCCGCAGCAACTTCGAACACTTAATGCATTTTGGTCCGATCCCATTTTCATGATGCACATTTCTAGAAGGGTCTTGAGGGCCTCGTAGTCTTCTATTCTCCAACGTGCAGTGTTGGCACACCCCGGTGCAGGGGTTTATTTCAATGGCTCTCCAACCAACGTCGCAATTGTGGCATATGATGAAATCATTAACTCTCACCGGGTTCACAGCTACCACTGGTTTCGAATCCCAGGATTTGGGGTAGGACATATTTTCAGAGTGAATAAAACTTAACTTCCTCTTGAAGACTATTTTGTGGAAGGTAGAAACACTATGATTGAAAATACTGACATCCTCCGCTTTTAAATGCTTGAATCCTCCCCTCCTAAACATTTTGTGCGCCTGACATAGGAAAATGTCTGGAGAAAAAAATTGTGCGTTAATTCAAAGTTGGATTGGGTTTATTACGAAAACATCATGTAAAGACTAGTTCAGATTATGAAAAATCATACACCATTTCAACTGAATAATAATTTTATTGAAACTTGAATACATATTCAATCTCTTATGAAATCTTCGACGAATTCATGCAGCCCTCTTTCGTCATCGCTGTCAAGCTCCATATCTTGCCGCATGAAGTCGTCTATTCCATAATATACATTCCTCCGCTGGTGGCGGAGGCGACGCCTCTGTTGTCGATCTTCTTGCCTCTGCATTTCTGCTCTCAGTTCTTGTCGCCGATCTTCTTCTCTCTGAAGTACAGCCCTTTGTTCCTGCCGTCGACGTCGTTCTCTTGACGCCTCGTCTAGTTCAGCCACGCCAACTTCCAAATCCCTGAAGAAGTTATCGATGTCTTCCTCCATATCATCGAACATATCGGCTACTGCTCGGTGCTCTCCGATGACGCCCTCTGCGCCCCGTCTATTCTGTACCTCTTCGATGAGTCCGTTGAGGGAGAAGTCAGTCGTCGCTGTCGTCGAATCGCACGGTCCTGGTGGTGCTAAGCGACGGGTGAATGACATCTCATTCCCGTCCCTAGTGGTGGTGGTGTCAGCTTCTTGTACAATGATGACACTTGGAGAACTCATGTTGAAATTCAACTGAATGATTTCAGAGGAGCGGGTGCATTTATATACGATAAAAAGAGGAGTGGCTATGCGGAAACAGTGGTGGGGATAGATAAGTCGAGAGGAACATGAGACGGGCGGAAGAAGATACTGAATTTGTCTAGCACATATTATTTATTCAAGAATATCTACAAAATATCTTAGTATAGTATATAAACAAAATAAATCATATCATATACACCTAATATTATTATACATCACTTAAACCTAACTAAATACATGGGCCTCAAATATAAATACAACTACATATCCTTCAAAAATTCCGTATTCAGCCGAGCATAACGCTCAAAGAGGGTTCTGCCTTCTTCACAGTCTCGCTGAAATTTTTCTTCAGCTTCCAACTGTCGAAGCAGTGCGTCTCTTTGCTGCAAGATAGATTCACATTTCTTTCTACTCGCAGCAATCTTAGCATCCACACCAGAATTCCATTGCTTCAAATCAGCATCATACCGTTTTACGTAGTCGATCAGCTGTTTTGGCGGCAGTGGAATAGATGTGGGAATGCGAGCATTATGGTCGGCTGTATCTGCCACGCTATCATCAACAGGCTGTACATTCTCATTGGCCGGGCGTACAACATCAACACGAATCACATTTATTTCAGGCCTCGATGGATTCGTGCGTTCTATAGCCGTTGAGGGAGCAGCAACTTTCTTATGGGGCCTATACCATTTTGAAATCTCGCCTCCTCGGTATGGGTTTGCCTTGCTCGTGTGTTTGAGGAATTTTTGAAGGACTGATGAAGATCCCGCTTTCTCCTTCGCAGATGGCGACGACGACGACGATAGTGGCAGCAGCGGTGATGATGCTGATTTCCTTTTTTAGAAAGGTGTAGTTTCCTACCCTTCTTAGGTGATTGGAAATCACCATCGTCATCATGAGCATAATCACCACCAACTCCCTTAGATGTTGATGGCATCGGCGATGGCGGAGGTCTCTTGAAACCTTTGGAAGATCTCTTCATTCCACTCCCGGAGTCGCTATTGCCGGCTTCAGATGGTCCTTTAGGGCAGAGAAGGGGTATATCCTCAACAACCAATGAAGGAAGTGTGAGAGGTTGTTCTGATGGGTCAGTGAATGCTTCATCCCCTTCCAAATACTCTCGTATTTGTCCACTGAGCCACTCTCGCTGGGACTCGGTCTGGTCCTTTGGATCCATTGGTAGATCGCTGAAGCTCTTCTCCATATCTGCAATAGTCAAAGTATAAAATGAAAAATTGTTGAAGCGAACAGTTTTAGGACAATAAACTCACTTAAGATGGGTAGAGCTTGTTCTGCATCTTCCCCGAAGAAGGCATCGTTGAATATACTATCATCGGACATATCTGAAACAATAAAAATCACATTCGATACCAATTTTTCATACATAAAAAGAAGTCAAATGAGGCAATAGCCAATCATGAAAATAGGTACTCACTCATCATGTTTGCTGCTGTAGTGTGGAATAACGATTGACGAAAGAGGAGGAATATTCTGGTGGTAGACGACGTCTGCTAACAGAATGAAGATTTGGTGTGCGCGTCACCGGTTTTGTCAACTCACTCCCCACTCTCAACCCTTCCCCCTCCTATTCACAACCCCCTACTCCAGCATTCACCTTGACTTGATGCAAATCGACCTTGTTGCAGAGTGGCTCAAGGTTGCAATAGAATGTATATGAGTGGTTCCGAAAAATTGAGATGATTTAGTAAAAAAAATTGCAGAATTGGAAAAATATGCAAAAAAAAAACAGAAAAAATCCAAAAAAAACCGAAAAATTCGAAAAAAAAATTCGAAAAAAAAAGTGAGAAAAAAAAAATGAAAAAATCAAAAAAAAAAACGGAAAAAAAAACAAAAAAAAAATTTTTCGACCCGGGTGCGGCATAGAAACCGCCGGAAAAAAAACTTTTTGACGCAGGTGTGGGGCACCACACATGTGTTTAAAATTTTTTTGGAGGCGGTTTCGCCGCACCCGGGCCGAAAAACTTAAAAAATACCTAACCAGCGCGGTATGGGAAGAACTTCGATCATAGGGAATTGTTTTATTCAATGAAAATCAAATTATAAGATTTATAATTTTTATTTGCTACAATGTACAATAAAATCACGTTAAGATAGAGACCTACTAATTTAGTTGGGAAGTAACAAATCTCATCATGCGTTCTAATTGAGATATTCTATCAACACATTCCTTCAATTTGATGTCGTAGCTCGATATCGTTTCATCTATTCTTTTAGATGTGAGATTCACCGCTACAATTGAATCATTCAATTCGGGTGACATCGTGAGAACCTTCTGGCAGAATTGTGGATAATCTTTGACGAACTTCTTCAACCCGTTTACTGCTTCTTGCATCTCAGACATTTGTAGGTTGTGGAATTTCAGTGGTATACCATCCCCATCATTTATTGGATAGCCAATATTCACTAGCCGTTTACCCTGCATATCATAATTTCCACTGTTGTCGAATTTGAATCCGATTCCTGGGCGCCCTTGTGAAAAACTTATCGATTTTTTCTTCTTTCGACCAAATTTATCGATAGTGTTATACATCCTTCAACCACAACAGCTCGACGTGAACTAACTATATATTACTTGAATATCGAACTGTGTACGAATGCATCTCTCCTTCCCACCCCACCTCCACTTCCAAGAAATATATTTATACATATACCCCATTCAACTCCATCTCTATCAAGTTATTGAATATTTTTGTTCCACAGAAATAATAGGCATTGTTGCTCGAAAATGTTTTATTCTAGAATAGATTTGCATACACATATTCATCTCCATCTTCATATGTTGAAAGGAATAGAGTAATCATAGAATACATTGAATAATTATACATTTCAAATTCACAAGATACAATTCGAAACGGATATAATATGATAAATAATACATCACTTTCTTCTTCTTTGTATAGGATGATTCAAAATATTCGAAATTCGAGATCTACGTCATATATAGAATATCATGAAATAAAAATTATATGTACACATAGATATATGAAATATCATTCCGGGATAACATAAAATAAATTAATCAATATTTCGTGGGTATAGAGTTATCTATTGAAGTCCTGTTTGTTCCATTTCCAATAGTCTTATCAGCCCATCTAACCCGCTATCGTTTGAATTTTTGTTTCGGTCCGATTCCGCATGAGTAATTGCTTGCTGTAGCCAAAGCACATTTTGTTCGGGACTCACTTTATAGAATTCGATGTCATTATGCCCCCACGGTAGAGTTTTTGGTGTGTTAGGTATAATGAAACGTTTATCGTCATGATATGAAAGGGCAACTTTGTTTTTCATTTCCGTATAAATATCATGATGATCACTACGGAAACAATTCATTTTTCTGAAGATAAAGCCGCCTTTCTGTACAATATTTTTGTAATCATCCAGTGTTAATTGGGTTCTAACCACAGATCTTGAAATGCCTTTTGCTTTCTTCAATTCACTACCTAAAGATCGAACACAATATGCTTTGGCCCCAGTTCCATAGAAACTCACAATAGGATCATCTGGAAATTCATCCTTCATATTTCCCACGACTGATTTCGTAATCGGCATACCCATTTTATTGTTCACGGGGTAATTGGATGTGTCGAAATACGCTATGTTTTCCTTCATGAAATTGTAAAAGTTTTCTGTCTCTATTTTCAGGATCAAGGAATCTGTATCAGTATATAATAATTGTGATTTGCTAGCAAACTGTTTCTTGATACATTCATAAAGAAAATTATATATGACGACTTTCGACACATCTAATATACAAAAACCCAAATAAAGTGGTTTGTCATAGTGCACCCTTACTTTACCCATGTGGATCGCTACAAAATTCTCATGAAATATTTTACAGGTTTTATAATTCGGTTGCGCGATCAATGCATTGGCACCCATCCTTCTTTTGACACTATCCCAATGAGTAACCAGTTTGATATCAGTTCTTTTATCTACATTCTCCATTGTCTTGCCATAAACTGAGTTAACCATATTTTTAAACAGATCTTTATCCGCCTTATTGGTACTCTTGTTACGCATTTCAGTATTGAGGTCTACATACTTCTTCAGCCACGGGGATTGATTGAATTTAAGAACTCTATGAGTTTTCACCAATACCAGCCCATTCATCAAAGCTTGTTTGAGGTTTCTTTGATGCACGATATATTTAGATTTGTTGAACAAATTTGGAATCAATTTCAGTAATTTCGATATCGAACCAGGAGGCGACATTGACTCTACGAGAAATGGAAGATCCGAATGAGCGTCATGTAATCCTTCGGGATAGTGTACATCCACTTCAAAGATATACCCGCATGGACCATCGTCCGCCAAATTCATTACATCCAATTCTTCAATGTCTTCAGAAGATAACCACTCGAAACCAGAAGTAGGTAGCGGTTGCGACATGCTATGCCCATATAAATTAGTTGCATCAAGATACATAATAAATGATGTTGGTTCATTTGGATTGAAATTCGGAAGAAAACTATTATTTGCTACATGGGATCTGAGGCTGCACTGGCTAATGCCACCCCTTATTCCTTTCTTGAAGAAATGTATCATGTCTATGTCGGTTAGTAATTCCAATTCAACTTTGGTATATCTCAACATAGCATCCCATGATAAACCGGGTGCTGTGAAGTATTGGCTAGGATCTAACTTATATGTTCTCAAACAAACCTTTCGAAAGTTTTCGAAAACATCGCATAGTAATAGAACATCTGATTTCAAGTAAATGTCTGAGTAATCTCCGAGAGATTTACACTTGAATAGGTTCCAGACAAGCTCAGCTCTCCGATAATCTCCATCCGAAATGTGTTGGTTGGAAAGGTTATCATAAAAATCATTTTTTGATGGTAAAACTTGAACGTCCAATTTATCCATTGAAGTAATGAAGCTATATGGGAAAATACCTTTTTTAGTCATGACTTCAAATTGTATTGGGTCTCGGAAATGCTTCATAGTTTCAATTAATTGATTCGATTTCAAATTTCCAGCTAACGTTTCAAGGGATTGTGGAAGAAACTTGTAGCTATCTAGAAAGCGGAGTTTGAGAAATATGTCATGATTGTGGCCATCTTTTCCCAGATATTTGTCAACCAAGATGTGCTTGGTGAATGAAATATATTTCTCCTTTGTTTGAGCCACGCAATCTACTTGTTCATTCTGATCAAATAATTCTTTGATAAAAAGATGGCTATCATAACCGCTCATATTATGAAAGAATATGGGAATGAAATTTGGAATTTTATAATTCAAATTGCAAATTGAGTGTGCTGCTCCAAATCTCTTCCTACCAGTTAAATGACAGTGATCTCTCACTTTAACATCACCATATTCGAAGGGTTTATCACAAATACCGCACTCGGTTGCTCTGTTAAAATCAAGCTCTTCTGCTCGAGTCAATTTCTCCATCGGAACTATATGCTTCAAATATGTATTGTATATATTTTTTGAATCATTCACTAAACTTGAAACAAATTTCTTCGATACACCTTTGCCACGAAAAGAAACAAATTTCGTGATGGAATCATCGTATGAGCATTTTATCACATATGCAAATGAATGTGGTTCATGAATGAATGTTCGATTAGTAAACGATTTCTTCGAATCTGGTTCACAAGTATGTATCGGCTTCAATACTGACTCAAAATCTGCATATATAACGAAGGGTACCTTCATCTGTTTCTCGAAATTCTCAAATTTCAAAAGATTTTCTTGTGTATCATTACCAAATTTATCAATTTTTAGTTTTGTAGACGGTGTTGTTGTAAAAGTATGATTACAATCAGTCTGTTGATGGCGCAACAACTTAGACTCGTCAGAGAAATATAACAAACATCCATCACAGAAATATTTCTTATGACCTCTCGAAGATATTTGACTTGAAACCAATCTAGACAAGTTCTTTATCCAGCAATAGTGACTATTACCAGAATCATCTGTCATCAATAGTAAGTTAACATGTTTACTCATTCTCTTTCTAGCATAATGAAGTGGGCCAACCACTTGATACTTAACTTGCTGATTTTCAAAGACGCTTTCTAAACCATAAACATTTATGGAACAGTCGTTTAGGACCTCAAATTTAGGTATACTTGATACCTTGACAGGAAACTCTATACCCACCAGATTCAGGACTGTTGAAAAATGCGGGTACGAAGACATTTCACACGGCTTGCTGTATGCTGGATATAGTGCACATGTCACAGCCCATGCGAAACAGCATTCGTCCTGATTAATCACATTCACCACCGCCGTCTTGTTCTCGATGAATCTGGGGAGTTTCAAGTAGGAACATCCTCGCAGCGGGCTATATTTATTGATGTTTATCTCGAGAAATAATATCTTCTCGAGAGCCCACCCTGTAACAATAGAAAATATTGAGGTGACAATATTCTTCAATGGGTTCACATAAATAGCTAAAATGTCACAATTGAACTCACCAGAATCACGTTCTTCGAATTCCGTTGAAAGATTCACAATCATCTCCTTGAATGTATCTATGCAAGCTCCTAGATCGAGGGAAGAATCGATGATATGATTGGGTGTAATGAAATATTTATTATCACGAATATCCTTAGATTCAATCACATATCTCCCAAACATTTCCATGTTCACTTTGATGGTGTGGTGAATCGAGACCATATTGTTTAATAATGATATGATAGTCGCTCTATTCTCATCAAAAAATGTATTATAATCTAATACTCCAGTTCTACATTCCACTCTGTAACTGATGATGCGGCATCTGAATGCGCTCTCAATCACGGATATGCCATTTCCTTGATTAATACAAGCATTCGTACGATGCTCCAATGACCTCTTATGTGCCGCCATTCTGTCTGCAGGAACTGTTTTATCACATACAGTGCATGTTTGCACATTTCCAATCGCTGATGTTGATGATGCATCATCTAATCGTGACTTCTTTGCCGCAGATGGACCAACACTCCCTATACACGACAATTTCTGATGGCGCCGCAGGTTATCACTTCGTGTAAAGGATTGGGCACAAGCATTGCAGAACAACATTTCGATTAAGCGAATGCAAAGTACACTTTCGAGAATGAAAAAGGAGTGTGTGACAATCGAGAGCAATGGGAGAACTGAAGTCTAACGAACACACCTTTCAATTTATAGGGGAGAGGAGTGATGACGTAAAACTCGGCAAGGTTATCCCCTCCTAACTGAGTGACCTCGAGTGTAGGATGTCGAGCGAGCCATCAAGGTCACATACTCTCTGAGTCAGAGGAACTCTTCCACATCTTCCCAAGGTCGCGAAAAGAGCGCATATATCATCAATAGCCAAGGTCGTCTCTCAAAAGAGTGCACGTATACTCCCAAGGCCACTCCACCCCGAGATCACTGTATTCTCCCAAGGTCATCCAAACGCAAAATCACTCTCAATCGAAGGTTACCCTCCAAGGACACCCTCCAAGACCACTCCCCCCAAGGTCACCAGTGGCGTACTGCAAGCATAATATGTGATGCGACCTTGGGGGGTGGCCTTGGGGGGTGGCCTTGGGGGGGTCGACCTTGGGGGGAGACCTGGAATCGGCTTAAACCTTCTACTACCATGTATAACTTATATTATGAAACTGTTGGAATAGTAAATACTTTATTTACATAGTAAATGGTACATGAGGGGTGCAACAATTTTCAGTTAGCATTCTGGTCTACCAATAAATAAGCATAAGCATTTAGTACTGGTGAGGACTGCCATTGGGTCTTCAATTATTTACACACGCTGAATTGCTTACAAGCTTTAAGTGCACATGATGAATATCTCCCACCTACCTAATGAATATTCTGAATAAATTATGATATTGTTCAATTCAGAAAGGTAAAATTCAATGAAATTATGGACGGTACAGTTAATGTGAGCGTAAAAAATATGATTATATTGTTCATAAAGGGGATTATTTTTTTAAATCAGGAATTTTGATTACACACTTATCGATAATTGATTTGAAATAGTTTATATCAAGTTGGAGAATCGACTATCTCCAATATTTTTCAGCTTGCGTTTGGTTTTTAAATTCCATATGTTTAGAGGAAGTTGATCATACAGTATATGATGTATGTTAGTGTTTGCTGACAACGCTTCGTTGGCTCTATAGGTTAGTATGCATTTTGTACCTTCGTACTTCTTGGTATTAATAATGTTATTTTCAGTTGATACCTGTTTATTTTTGTAGTTCTGACACGTCAATTTCTGTTATTATGGAGGAATATTTTTCTTGCCAGTTCCACTTCCTTAACGAAAACCCTCTAGCGGGGGTGATGATACTCACCCCTGAAATTTTAGATGTTATCAATCTTTCGTAACGACGTCTGACAAAGACTCGCCACTGATTCCATCGCGGAAACCCTGTATTTTTTGTGCCCAATATCGCAGAAAAATAATCCCTGAAACTACCTCAAAATCCCTAAAAGGTTCAGAAATAACCAAGTACCTAATAGAAAGTGACATTCATATAGCGAATCACACGAATTATTCAATTCATTAATGCATTTAATTCTATTTCCGCTTTCCATTCACATAAAATACTGAGGTGCAAATCAGTGTAGAAGTGCAATATTAAAAATTCCAGCTTGCCACTACTACCATCGAAATGGCAGACATACTCTCATATTCCATTGAAAAATTCAATATTCCTCTCGAATCCGCAAAAGTCCATTGTCCTATATTCATATCGAGATTTTCCAGCAATTCCACTATCCAAACGGACCAACATCGAATATGGCGCCTATCCATCCAGTCAATTCGTATCGATCGGTGTCATTTGAGGCGAATCAGCGGTTCCATCGAAGTTATAATTAGATATGTTGTTCTGAATGGCAGAGACGACTGAATTTAATTTGCTGGTCTATCTTGCAATATCATAAAATATGGAAGCATTAAATTGGTATAGGCGTCATCGTCAATTAAAACTAATTGGAGCTGCTCGTTCCCAGTATTGATTTGGTATCTCCTGAATGTTCGAATTGATGCGAACATTTCGACTGAAGGAAATACTTTTCTCCAATTCAAACTAAATAATTGGAATCTATGAAAAATAAACAAGCTATGAATTGGACAAACATTTTTAGGGGAAAAAAGTCTATCCAAATGAAGATATCAAACATTAGTTTGAAGTTGAATGTCTGGTAGACTACGAGAAGAAAACCACTACTTTCCTGACACACACCACGCAGAACATTGAATCATATCTGTTCGTAGTCCATGCAACAATTCACACTATGTTGATGCAGATCGCAAATGTTTTTTATTCTTAAGAAGGTCACATTTCCTTCAATTTTTTTCCAATTGATGATTTCTTTATTTTCAATTTATCTGCTTAGTCGAGCTATCAGCCACTCCTATATTCTGTGACATGGTGAATTTGTTTCTGGAGTGTTTCTTTCTTTTGCCGCATCTTCGTGCGGTGTAATACACTCGACGGAGCTGCATTGGGACAGGCACCGCTTCGAGTGGAGATCTCAGGGTATCTACTCGGTTAACTACCTTGCACCGATGCCAAGGCCAAGGAGCTCGAAACCGGTCTGTAGGTTGTTAACCGTTCCTGTCTTGATGTGAACTTTTTCACGTCAGTAGATAGGTTATGGTTCCAGGCCAAAATCCCTTCAAAATTGAACATTTTCAAGTGGGGAAAGCGCGCACGCTTGACATCAGGCGTAGTGGGGCGTAAGCAGAATCTTATTGGTAAGGAGAGATTTCGAACGGATGTTGCTGGAGGTATGCGAAGGTCGTTCCTTTTTCCATCGGTTATTTTTTCTGAACAAAGATTTCATTATAGTGATATTTCTCGGAAGGGCCCTCGTTTTTTCTGACATTAGATATCCTCATTGTTGTGTCACACCACTCGCGTCCATAACTTGTAGCATTGAAACAGAAGTATTGAATGCCTGTCAGTCTTTCAAACATATCCTCGAAAGCAATAAATCTTTATGCATCACTATAAACCACCCATACCCTCCCCACCCTCCGATCGAAGTCTCTGCTTGCCAATAAGATTCTGCTTCCGCCCCCACTACGCTTGATGTGAAGCGCGTGCGCTTTTCCCCACTCAAAAAATGTTCACTTTCGACCCAAATGAACCTTCCAAAGAAGATTAATGGGATTTTGGCCTGGGACCTGTATAGAATATCTACTCACGTCCTAGGAAGAAAGGAACATTTGCATATAATTCAATGTTCTACGTGTTTTGTGCCAGAAAAATAGTTGTTTTGTGCTCGTAGTCTACCAGACATTCAAATTCAAATTATGTTTGATATTTTTATATTTTTATTTATTACAGACTATTTCTCCCTCACGAAGCATTGCAGTTTTTACAACGACCATTGATGCAATCCATCTCAACATGGTTAGTATTTCAGATATATTTTCCGTATTGAATATATGTTATTTACTTGCATTATTACAGGGTCCTCGTATTGCGAGCTCCACCATGGTTAACTTACTTATTATATGATATTGGAGATCGGTTGAATTGGAACAGAGTTGTGCATTTCATGCTGAACAATAATCCAAATAATGATTTGTTGCATCCTCTTCGGTCCTTGATTTATTTAAAAAAAAATTGAATTTGTTTTATTATTTATTTTTTCAAGCGAAAACAAAAACTAGCCTTCTAAAATTTTTCATAAGGAATCTAAATCCGTCATCGTATTTTCAAAATGTTCTTAATGCCAGAGATACAACACTCAAGATTACCTACTTGAAAACCGATGAGGTTTTGAATCAGGATCGACACGATAAGCTAGAAGTTTTTTCTTCGAAGAAAAAACAAGGTTTCACTTCTAGGCACAATTTCACCCCATTCCTCCGTTTTAAAACCCGACTTCGACTATTGTGCAACAATAATTTACCTATGCAACCATAACGAAAATTTACAACTGATGTTATAGATATATTATTTCAATTTAACTAATGTCAGATACACTTCAATGGTTTTCAGTTAGTACATGACTATGACTTTCATTTTTGAATTGAACAACGGTCTTCTTTCTTCCTATTTCAACGAATTCTCAATAAGACATGATGAAATTCATAACTTCGACACAAGAATGAGGGTTTTGCCTTCCATATTATACACAGAACATATCCTAGTATGAGTAGTATACTTATGCCGGTAGCATAACAAGATGGCTGTCACAAACACAAATGCAGGAAATTCGAATTTTGCTGACGTCATCCAATATACGAGAGATATGACAGCTGTTTTCTACCTATCACAATGTACACCTGTACACGTTAGAGAGAGGGCATGAAAACGCACCGCGTTATAGACTAAGTACTGGCTTGACCAATTAGAAGCCGTCACAGCCCTGCCCACTTTCGTTGGCATGAAATTCAAGTTTTGTGTCGGATATTCTTGTGGTTATGTATTCTGCTTGCAGTATTGTTCGCCCGTTCCTGCCTCTATCACCCATGACCCACTTAGTGCTTCGCCTCAACCACCATGGGCCTCCTTTAGGACTCCGCTGCACCCCCATGGGCATCACCATTAGGGCTCGACTGTGCTTCTCTTGTACTCCCTTATGACCTCCTTCTGTCTCTAAGTCTCCGATGATGGGCCCCATGTGCCACTAGTCAGTCATCAAGTTAGAGAGTGTGTATGGAAAAACTACACGTCATAGACTACTGACGTCAAAATCAAGAATAAATTGGAAAATTTATTGGTGGGTTCCGAACCCCAGACCACCAGATCACAAGTCCAATACGCATCCTAAAAAACTACGACCACTATATGATTCAATATTTAATTACAGTTGATTTTGTAGCCACGGTATTGCACAGAGTGAAGTAGTCGAGCAGATCCGTTGGATATAACATAGTTTGATTAACACTGTTACCGGACGTTTAGAAAAATATTGGTAAATGTGCCCACATTGTTGCCGAACGTTCGAAGATATCTGGTATTGTACCATAATGCACCTACAGCTCACATAAGTAGAATCCTAACCACCACGTGAGGATATCTCGAATTGATTGATAACATTGGACGTGTGATAGAGGCGTAGTAGAGTGTGGCTGCTGAAGTTTTGCGTGTGGCGTCTGACATTTGGCGTCTGACATGTAGCATCTGACATCCGACATTTGACGTAATCGTTCAAAAATGGCCGCTGGCGTCACGTGAGAGTGGTGGGTTGATGTCGATAAGGAGTTGGCTGTTCAATGACGCACAGATGATATTCTCGACGAATTATCGAAAAATATTCACTTCCGGTTTGGTGAAAAGTGAGTTGAACGAATTTTATATCCATGATCCCCATGCTGTGTTGTTCTTGAAAAACCATCTTCTGGTATCACTTTCAGTCGCTATTTTTCCAGTAAACAGGGCCATGTAGGTACTCTTATAGAGAACGATTTTTCGCAGAAATGTCAATTCATCTACCAATATGCTGAGTTCCAAGGTTTGCGAGATATCGACAAAAAATCTTGAGGTAATCGAAACAACACTCAGACTCGATGAGAAATGGCATGAAGAGTTGATTTGAATACACGGTCAACCCACGTTTTCACTGTATCAATCAATATGCTAGTAGGAGACTTCAATATCTCTACAACTCATGCTAAAATCGATTATCATATGGAGAATAGTGAGGCAATCGATAACACATCGGAACGCTGGATGTTAAGCTGGATCATTCATTGGTTGGACTAATAAGGTAAGATTCACGGCTAGCATTCTGAAGCACTGTGAAACATGATACGCCACCGATCTTCCAAGAAAAATCACTTAATTTCATGGCGAACCGTCCTGTCTCGCTACTTTTATTGCTGGCGTAACCGTAACTCAGCAGAATATCAGGATTGTACGGCATGTTTAATGCCACGTGTTATTTTTATGGAGGATACGGATGAGCTACACGAAAATAGGTTCTTTCTTCACGCTCCAACACAAAAGCTCCAAGTGAATTGCCGTGTGAATATGTGATTTGTGTAATCAATCTAGCCATATATAATTGGATGATCCTTTTACTTTGGAAGAGGTCCTGGCAAAGATTTTGGTTGGCAAGAAGATATTCCTCATTGCCGAATCTGGATCAGTTGCAGTTAATACAATACTAATCAGAAAGCTGAAGACTATCTTGATAAAAATCAGTCAATATGGATCAATGAAGATTGCTACAATACTGAGCTGAAGGCTATAGAAGTCAAGATCTGAAAGCTGAAAACTGATTATCAAAGCAACTAGAACAATTTCCGGACCTTTTTCTATCTTTCTTGGGGGAAGAAGTATAGTATTACACTGGAAATTTTTGACGTTTACAGGTTGAATGACATCATGATGACATACACATTCAACTTCAGATGTTGAGTACCACTTCGATTTTCTTGCAAGAGAGTAAATTTCTACCAACTTCAGTGGAATAAAGTCAGTCAAGAATAATGGTTTGAAGTAACAGCAGCTGCCTTATTTCCATTTTGCGTGAGTGAGGTCGGTATTTCGTATTTTACTCAGGGTGTTGAGATTACCCTGAGTCTTGGTGTGAAATTTCCTTACCGAATACTACTAAAGCTTCAATTAAATACATACATTTCTTTCTCGAACACGAATATTTTTTAGGAAATTGCAGCAATAATAATTGAAGTTGGTATCATTAGTGATAATCCTTCTAAACTTTTTTCACATATACAATCAGCGAAGGCTGAGAAGAGTCCTCTAGCTTGGAGACTACGTGGTTGAGAATTACTCTGGGATTTTTCGTCGTTTCAATCTATAGATAGAATGATATAGAATATGGACACCAACTATCGAATGATAAGTTCATGTTCAACTACCCGTACCTTGTGAATAGTAGAGTATTCATATCATAAAAACTTTATTGACTAGGTACTGCAAAATGAATCCAGAATCAAAGATACTTTTATGGTATGTACTAGATTTGTACGTCAAATCGATACAAAAAACTTTAAAAAAAATCGATAAATAACGTTATACAGGGTCACTCACGGTCGATGGTACCTTAGACATTTAGGGAGAACGGGACGTAGGATTATTCTAAAAATTTTGTTTATTGGGTAATCAGTTTTGTTCTATCGATCTCAAATACTTTCAGCGTTGCGGCGTTGCCGCTTCTATCAAAAAGTAGCAACAACTTTGGTATTTCAAATGGAACACCCTGTATTTTATCTCATTTTCAGATTCTTCCTGAAGATCTGATTCCAACGATCTATCATACTTGGGGTATAGCGCGAAATATTACAGAGATATAGGGTGTGAAAAATCGAGAATTTTCAACTTTAGGAATTTTTTGTGCCGAAACTATCCATTCTTGCTCAAAACGGCTTTCATGTCCCTATCTCAACTTTCCATTCACTATCGATTGATATTTAATTGAAACAAATACGGGTGGTTCGAAATTTTGAGTTTTGCATCACCCTCTATTTGTTTCTATTAAATGTCAGTACATAGTGAATGAAAAGTTAAGATCGGGACATGTGAGCCGTTTTGAGCAGAAATGATTAGTGTCGACACAAAAAATGCCTAAAGTTGAAAAATCTCGATTTGTCACTGTAATATTTTCTCTGTAATATTTCGCGCTATACCCCAAGTATGATGTATCGACGAAATTAGCTCTTCAGGAAAAATCTAAAAATGAAATAAAATACATTTGAAATAACAAAGTTGTTACTACTTTTTGATAGAAGCGGCAACGCCGCAACGCTGAAAGTATTTTAGATCGATAGAACAAAACTGATTACCCAATAAACCAAATTTTCAGAATAATCATACGTCCCGTTCTCCGTAAACGCCTAAGGTACCATCGACCGTGAGTGACCCTGTATAATATGATATCAATTCACGATAACGATAACCGGTCATAATAATTGAGAGTCCAACTTTTGCAGCCATACATCAGAATTGGTTCGAATTTTGTTAACTTTGTTTTTTTATATATATATAGTTTTTTCTGATTAGAGTTTTATTGAAGCTGTAATACAATTTCGTCGCATTCTCAACTCTGTTGTATATTTCCGCTCGGTTTTTGCCGTTATTTTTTATTGTAACCCATAGATACTTGAAACTTCTGTCGGTTCAATAATTTCATCATTGAGTTTTAATTCTCTTTGTGTGTCATTTTTTCCAATCACTATTTTCTTTTTGTATCTTCTATATTTATCTTCAGATTTCTTTCCCTTAGTGCCATGTTCCATAATTCTAAGTTTTGTTGTCCTTTTGGTTTTCAGCGCATATCATCAAATCTTCTGCGAATGCGCATTCCGTTAAGTATACCGGTTCCAGGTTTCTATATCGCACTGGAAGTTTCTTGGTTTTGTTTTTAATCTCCTCCATTGCATCGTCCAGGATTATGTTGAATAGAGTCGTACTGAGTATGCCTCCTTGTCGTAGTCCTTCTTTGGTAATGAACTCATCTGATTCTGCGTTGTTGGTTCTAACGTAATTTCTGGTACATTCGTAGGTATATGCTGACAATATTTTATCTCAGATTTTTGTCATCCCCTCTACTCTCCAAACTATTCCATTTCGTTTTTCTTAGTATACTATCAAACGCCTTTTCTAAATAAAAAAATGCGGTGTATATATTTTCATTGTAAGTTTTCTCTATCATTTGCTTGATGGTGAATTTGTGGTCCTGTACCCGTCTTCCTTTTCTGAAACCGCTCAGTGAATCTTCCAGTTGTCTCTCAATAATCTTCTTCAATCTGTTATCAAGTAGTTTTTCATATACTCCAGACACTATACTCAGTAGGGTTATTCCTCTGTAATTCTTAAGAGTGTCTTCAATACTTTGTGAAAAAGCTTCTGGTTACCATGTTTGTCTTTTTCCATTTTTCACCGAATATTTTTGTTTTGCTTCTTTCACCATTTATTTGTATGTTTATAAGAACAGGAAAACTCGAGAGCTCAGTATTAAGTCAGCAGCAGCTGAGGTAGATGATCCCATGTAGGAACAGTTCCTTACATGTGGTACTCGAATGACGATAACTCGTGGAGTGAGTATGATGATATCATTGTTCAAGATTATTATACCGTTAGTATTTTGAATAGGAATATTTTTCTCGACCAAGTCCAGTAAGAATCCAGAGCATAGGATGTATTTTGACTTCACGACCTATTCATTCATCTATCACGGTTCGCATCAATACTATCAACTAACCTCTGTTCCATTTCCGAGGAGCCATAGGGGGCAAATAGAGGAGTCGTTTACATTTGTAATTAAAGCGGGTTTGCAATTAGTCGTAGCTGATGCCAGATGACGCTGACATGGAGTGAAGTCGAAGGCAAGAGAGGATCTATTAGTTCAATATGCTACTGAAGGTTGTTTGCATGGGACATGAGCTGTAATCTGAAAGACAATCACATGGGTACGATGAGATACCTAAGTTGCAGAGTGGTGGAAATGAATTCATAACAAACGTCATACGGGCTGAAATTGGTAGATGCATAATAATATGTATAGGGTCTGAACGTTTATTTCGAACTCCCACTAAAATTTGTCATCCATCGTTAATTATTTTTTTCAGAAAATGATCTCATGTAATTTTCCATGTAGATTTCACGTTGACGGAAAAACAGTTGAAGATCTAAAAATAAGTAATGGACACCAAATATATTTTCTCAAATGAAACACCATATTCTATTGTATAGAGTACCTATATTTTCCTGATTTCAAATAATATACATTTTCCGACGACCTATATACGACTGATATACGTATCATTTCGCACTGTAAACTAGTACACAAAATAGTGCACTAGTGCGAAATGAAATATTCTTCTCCACTATCTGCAATTGGTGCGATTACTTGATATAGTTGACTATACTCTGATTTTTACTCATAGGTAGCTGTTAAAATGACATATCTACAAACGAATTCATAACAACTTCACTGCAATGTCATCCGACGATGTAATGGTAGATTCTACTTCCCCAGAAGTATGCAATTTAGGTTCGATAAAATTGAATTGGTTTCCTGTAAAAATGATTTGTAAGTAGGTAATACAGTCATGAGATTAAAATCCAACATTCCTATGTTTTTCATGTAGGTCGTCGGAAAAGTATAGTGTACAACTAGTGCGAAAATTGGATATTTCATACGAGTTTGACAAGATGGTGAACCACGAGCTTTATAGGCTCTAGTTGCACAACATTCTATTATATATTATGTTATCTCTAATAGATTCTGAGATATTTGATTTTGAAATCAAGATTTTATAAGGATCCTTTCAGGATTCTTTTAGGGCATATATGGTCAGTGTAGCTATGGTAATAATTGACAAACTGATTAATGCTATAATATATAAAATATAATGTCATTGATTCCGAGATATTTGACCTTAAAATTCAGATTTCATCCGAATTTTATCTCGGATTGGGGAAAAATATGTTTTGTCAATGATTTCCAAATATTGTTCTTCTGTATGATTTTTTATATTTCTCCAGCGTAAAACTCAGCTCTCTTGAGGCATGCGCTATAGAATTCATTATATGTTCCTCAAAATTAATAGCAATTTCCATTGGAAAAACCAGTGCGCACTCAGTGTATACCTTCCTATTTCTATCACATTTCTGAAAGAGAGATAGAAATATAATGAGTACATGAAATCTTGGCTAGTTCGTGACAAACGAAAATTGTTATAAACTTCGTCATCGTCATTATGAATATTTCTTCGTTTCATTCGTTTGGAAGAATTTGTCTCACTCAACAATTTATTGATATCTTTCAAAGTATTTGTAGAAGGAATTACTCGATTACCATATAACATTATAACAAATTTCCGTTGTGCGGCTTTGGCATGCTTATTATTTTCCAAATATACTGAGCAAGTATATTTAAATGTTCTGCGTGGTATCTGCCATGAAGGTAGTTTTTCTGCTTGTGGTCTACCAGTTGACTGTCTTCGATTCTCAATTGAAAAATAATAGATATGCCTTTTTTTCACGTATTCATTATGGCTAAGTATTTAATTTTGAATTGTTACTTACAAAAATTGCTCATGTGAATCAGCTGAAATCACAATTCATGAGTACGTCTGATTATAATATTGAATTAACTGTAGAAGTTAAAATGGAAGAAATCCACTTGGTATTCCACAAAAAATACATTTCTTGTTCTATCTAGCTAAAATTCGAAGTTTGGTTTGAACGAGAAAATGGGGTAATACCCTGTTCTGCTTAACTACTTATCGCAATGAAGCAAAATTTGATCGAGTTCCTAATATGCTTGGCGGATGATGTTTTTTTTTTCTTTTAAAGATCCGCCCTCACCTTTCACTCACCCTCATTCATTCACTCATTCATTTCACTCATCCTGGCATAGAAATTTATTCATTTGCCACAGAAGTAATTTTATTATATTTGTTGAATGTAAGGACCGAACACGCTACACCCAGTCGCCTCGCCTTTTTTGTTATTTCTGACGGGCCTGGGAATCGAACCCACGACCGTGATGGACTTCCATTATAATCATCGCGCTTTGCGCTCATCGCCACCACGGCGACTCACGGCGGATTATGTTGAATACTTAATTTTATGATATCGCGAGACCCTAACGCCGACAACTTGTTTCCAGATCATTTCAGAGATTTCAGCACATGGGTATAACTGCCGTTATCACTTTCGAGTACAACACCCGATTAATTCGAGCATCGACGAACTACGAACTGAGATCTTCCCTAATCTACCAATAAAACTTTCTGTCGTAATCTCACAAACGGATAGAACAAAATCCCGGCAGATTCAGAACACTTGATCAAGTCGAGTTGGGGTATAATAGACTAAGAAAGATGAACTCTAGTGAAAGACCAGTGGTTGCGTTTTCTGATCAAGTAATCCCAATAAATATAGACAAAATAAGGCTACAGTACACAATGGCTATTTGTGTATTTATATAGTGCGATAGATTGATTCCCGAAAAAGACAGTTATCTTTGGAAAGCGGCAAGAAAAGAAGGAGAAATGACTCATAGATCAAAAAAAAATTCCTTGACTAGGGATCAAACCCAGGCTTGCGACAAATGTAGGATACTCACTTTGATATCTATAGCATTCAAGCATTTCATATGAATCTATCATATCATAATTCATATACTTTTCCAAGATTTCTCTGGTAGTTAATTGGTTCATATTCACAATGTTCGCACTTTCTGCTACATCAGGAGATGATATTTCACTGTCACCATTATTATTTTCCATCATGCAACAGAATGATGAGTTCAACAATGATGGATGCGAGCGCCAATAAGCTGTCACTTCATGACATTATTTCCGCGCACGAGCGGCAATGCTGTCACTTAATGACATTCCTCGGAAAATGATGACTTTGTGTTGAGATTCGAAAGCTTCGAAGGCTTATTTTTCAACCGTTTGTAGAAAAAATCTATCACCTACGAATTAATTCTTGCACGTTTTTGACAGCAGTCATCATCATGAGAAATCATTAATAGAGAGCAAATTTAATCAATGTTGGAGACATTCATATATTGATGTAGTGAGATTTTTTAAAAATAGGTATTTATACTTGTCAGGAATTTCGAAGAATCAGTAAACACAAATCTGTCTGAAACATAATATTGGGGGAACAACTATGCCTTGAGTGATATATAAAGAGTTACATAATAGACACCAGTAGGAACTGCTATCGATACTGGATTTGTTGAATCAAAATTATAAACAAGAGCATTTTGCAGATACATAAATATTGTGTAAGAGGTACGATACGCGTACAGCACAATGAAACATTGTTTGTCGTATTCTAAGCCATTTCTGTTCGTATTCGTTATATGTATATCACATAAATAAAATACAATTCTCGATCACATATAATAATTACCTTTTAGAAACATTTTTGGAGATTAATGTGTTGACATAATTGTAAAGAAAATTGAAACTGTTTCGATTATTTGTATGTGGCTAGGTTTGTAGGTGTCAATAAAGACATATCCTTTCTATCAGATATCATCAAAATATACATAACCTCATTTCAATCCAATTATTCTGTGGAAAACGAAGTTATTTTTTCTGGAATTGCATAGGGAGCTGAATGTAGCTGATGAAATGAAATAGTACATATTATGGTTGTCCTAGATGGTAGAGTGATCGTCCATTTTATTTTGTCCATTTTGAGTCCGAATAACCAGTACCTTTTTGTCTGGACGTTTTGTGGACGTTCAAACTGTTTATATAACAGTGAGACATTGTGAAAATTAGCTGGTGCTATCGTTTTCCTCTACACCTAAAAGTTGCCAACTTCATCAAGATAGCGATATAGGTACAAAAAAGCATCAAGAAATATGTCGAATTATTTAAAACTCAAAAAAGAAATTTAGGTACACTCTTTAAAATTCAATTGGAAACCAGTAGAAGTGGTTCGAATTGCAGCATTAGCTGTTGGTTTCGCTTTCATCCACCCTGCATGAATTTGACTCATGGGGAGTACCCAACTCATTCTCTGCGATTAGCAAATACATAATACATCAGACGAAAATCTTCCATATTATTTTTAAAAGTGAAAACTATGTCAAATTGAGGTATGAAAATCGTAACATGATCGCCGAATAATATAATCAATTGAAAGTAATATTTGTTCAAATCTTATTGATTCATTGATATAAATAAGTAGACAGCAGCCACAAAGTAATGAAGAAGAAGAAGAAGGTTCAATCACAGCGGTAAAACAACGCTAGGTGCGGTTAGGGTTTGGATGGGTGACCGATACAAATCATGTATCCGACACATATCTCTTCATAATCGATCATTTTTCCTACATGTATCAATAATGTGGCAAAACACATGTCTGATACCTCTCTGTTCATGTGTTAACAATTGCAAAAATGTATCCAACACATAAATTCAACATCAGAAGAGTAAGACATTCAAGAACTTGCAAGTTCCATTAACCTTGCATAGCATGTATCAGAGATCTTCTATGTTACATAATTTATATAATGTTTATGTTTTTATTACATGTTTACTGGGATGTTACAAGAGAAAATGCATCGATAAAGTTATGTATACCTAATCAATGATAACATCATTGCATATAATGCTTTCCATTTAGGTTTTCCAAGAACCTGTCTATAGGATCGCAGATACTCATTAAAAATTATAGCAAATTGAGCGTATTTCCTGAACACGCAATAAAAAAACACCAGCTCACACTAGCTTACACCGTCTGGTGTCCCCTGAAGTCCTGATTGTTTTAGTGTCAGTGAACACCGGCATATTATTCACTCATAGGTGATTTCAAAAATCAAACCCAGTTGTCAGTTATACTAGTGTTATTGCTGAATTTAGCAGAATAAACACTTGATGTTGTTGATCTTCATCACGATGCATTCACGAAAGTGCGATTTTGGACCGCAGTGGAGTGATGCACATTCTGTGATTTTCTTGATGCTGATTCTTACCTCCATGATATTCTCTTTTCTGGTGTGAAGGAACAACATAGCATGGATGTGTTCATGCGCATCAGTGCTTTTGTTCAAAAACTGCACAGTTTTTTTACTGAGTTGGAATACCTATTGAAATATAATTCATATATGATGATTAACTAGACTCAGAAGAATCTTGGGACAATTCGGATGATGAACTGTTTCGGCTCATTTATCCTGACCAGTGGCACTATAGGGCCAATAGGCCAATTGATACTGATCTATATCAAAATCATCTAATCGATATATCATGCCCATCAATATTGACATCAGGTACGGTAGGAAGGACGTCAGTGCCACCTATTCGCAAAAGTTGTAAGGTTCTAAGATCGAACTGATGAGCGCATGAAATTCATACTATTCAGATGCCTATATACAATAATAGTTTTATCAATCTTAATCAAATCTGGTGTTTTCAGGATGCAATACTTGAAAAATGATTATCGCCACCAAATTAGATGATTCATAATGATTCATACACCGCCTCGATTCCATCGTGATATGAGATGGTGTAACTCGGTGTCAATTGTTATTATTAATGGTAATTTATTCCAACACAAAATAAAAACCTTTTCTTCCATTTATCGATGCCATTTATTTATACCCCTTTCTTTTATACATTCTCAACAAAACTCAAATCTCAACACCAGTAACATCAGTATATGCAAAGCAAAGTTATTACCAATCTTACACTTTCTTACCTAACCTAAAAATACATCTTCTTTCCTCTTATTTACAAAATACCACAAGTAGTACAAACACTATCGCCCTCTACCATTACACTATATAAACATAAAATCATTGCAATCATTTCAACACCCTCTCTCAATGATTTTCATTCAAATCTAAATGTATCGGATTTTTTTTTTTTAATAGAACTACAATCAAAAAAAAAATATTTACTAGTATATAACATAAAAAATATTTCATAATAGCAATTATGATATTTTCGTATATGAAATTACAATGGTAATTTTTTTTTTTTTCAAATCAGCCCTCTCTCAACTCTAATCCTATTCTCTTACAGTTGGTGTTAAATTGAAGACGATTAAGACCTTTTGTCAATATATCAGCTGACTGAAGTTTGGTGCTAATATATTCTATGGTCATGGTTTTATTATTCAAATTGTCACAAATGAAATTATATTTCAAATCTATGTGCTTGACACCTTTGTTGTTTTCAGGATTTTTTATGAGTGAAATACATCCTTGATTATCTTCATATACTTTAAAATATTGACACTTTATATTCATGTCATTTAGTAACTTTTTGAACCATAAGCAGTCTTGAACTGCTAAACATAAAGCCACCAATTCCGCTTCTGTGCTTGACAAAGCAACACAATTTTGTTTCCTTGTAATCCATGCCACTGTATTCCCAAAAACTTCTATAAGATATCCAGATACTGATTTTCTATCAGAAAGATCTCCTGCCCAATCCGAATCTACATAACATGTGAGTGGCATCTCATTTTTGTCCCTTTCATATGTTAAACTGAGTTTTATAGTTCCCTTTAGGTATTTTAATAATCTTTTCAAACCAATCCACACTTCCTCTGGATTGCTATCTTGAAATCTACTGAAATAATTTACAGTGAAACTAATGTCTGGTCTGGATCCCAGCATAAGGTACATTAAACAGCCAACTAATTCCCTCACTGGTTTGACCCCTTCTCTGTGTTTTTATGCGCTAATAACAGCACCATTGAGAATATTACATTTCAACCATTTGGTGTTTATTATGATTTTATGTTTCAGAACCGTTCTACTTCACCACATTTGCATATTTTCTGACTATTTAAATCAGAATTGTCACCACTGAACACTGAATTGTGAACTGTATAATAAAAAGAGTAGAATTTTGATATTGAGGTGTTGTATTCGTCGGAGTTTCTCTGAAATCCATTTGATTGAAATTACACCCAAGTTTTTATTTTACTATGTATAACTATCATATTGCTCTATCGTTTCAAGATACTTTCAAAAGTAGCAACAACTTTGATATTTCAATTAAGATCCCATGCACATTCATTAATAACTTCTCAACCTAACCTCTATATTACCATAATGTACTAGCTTTATATCGCATATATATTCCCATGGCAATTGTTTCTTCATCTTCATATTCTCGATATACCTATTCGGCCCAATTGATCTTCGCCTCGCCCTCAAAGGGTGGCAATCCGGTAGCTGGGTTTCATAATGACCAGACTAGAGGATTTTATTCCTGATGGAGAATGGCAGGAGATGAAGTTTCCAAAACCTCTGTTGCCGGAGATATCGAAAGGACACTTCTGTATGGCGACACAAGGGATAATGGAGGGCAACCTATACAATGCCGTTGAACATTTTCGGAACTGTGCTCTGTAGGGCTTAAGTAGAATCAGGATTTATCAAATCGGACCTTTCAGACGATAGCGACAGTGGATTATTTGGATATTTGCAGACGTTTGAAGTTGGAGCTGATGTCAGCAGATTGAAGGTTTATTCTGCAAGATAATTTGAATAAGAGTCTGGAGTATCATCTGAGATATGTACAAAGTTATCATATAGCAATAGCGTAAAATACGAAATCAAGTAATTGCTATATTGTGATAGCCCATGAAATTGTAGTGAAAATATTACTAATGATGGAATATCATTCCGGACAACTAATAATAATTATAACATTATTCAGAATGAATAATAACAATTAAATGGCTGCATGTTCGAAGTGAATATAGAATGAAGTAGTATGGAGATAGGTGCAAGCACTTATTTCCGTCAAAGAATAGAAGAGATATAATGAAATGAAAGATCTATTGAATATTGAAAAAAAAAAAAGATGAAACCATATGAACACGCTAAGAAATGTTCATCTGAAGAATCACAGTTCCGGCTAGTGAAAATTTCCTGATACTTCTTCCAATTCAAGCAATCCTTGTTATCAAAACTGCGAAAAAAGATGGGATACTGAAGATATGTTCTGCTCATAAACATAACCTGGGATACACCTTGGTACGAAAAACGACTTTTTCATTCGATATAAATATGAACTAAATAATGGTTTATTCCAGATTCAGTATACGATTACCTATATAGATACATCAAAACTTCCCTTGAAAGATCTACTCCGGATCAACTGTATAACAGTAAAGCGGCGCTATGATGGCTGTTACCACTATATTTTTCTTCGAAAATAATCAAAAACTCATCATGGAAGCCTTCGAAATTGGAGCTCGAGAAGAATTTCTGTCGAGAGTATTCCACTACCGGTAATAAATATGTGAATTCGAATTGTCACTTTTTTCATGTAGTAGGTACATTTCAATACATTACATAAAGTTCATTTTACTGAATAAAAAACAAAAACTACCAGGGCTACAATATTTGATACAAGGAAGAAGTATACTCTTCCAGTAGGTATTGTCTAATTTACTATTCCTCAAAGTAAACATCAACATTCCCATCTATTGTATGAAGGTAATTTCACTAAATTGAAAACAAAATCTACTAGTGCTTATCGGTTGAAATGGTTAAATACAATATTTGATGCAAGGAAGCAGTACTCTTCCACTATTGTAAAATTTATTATTCCTCAAAGTACACACCAATGATGTACGAATGGTAACTAATCAACCGTGTTCCAAATAAAGTTGACTATTATATTATGTGATCAGTAAGTTGACTCAATTTACTTGGAGTCAATAGTAGTGTTCACTGGAAAGAATTTCTGTCCATATATCAACTGTAAAAACCGTTTTTTTTTCTTTGCGTGTAGGTAGGTAGGGTGAGATGTGAAAATATAATCAATTCTATAATATCATGATATTATGTATAATACATTGAATGTGGTGGAAATGGGAATACAATAATATAAATCATAATTATTATAGTCACAGACAAATACAAAAGAATGCAATAAGATAAAAGTACGATTCGTATATGTGAAAAGAGGGGAACAGTTATCAATTCGTTTTTTTTTTTTCATTTTTCGGATGCTATCAAATTATTGAAATATATGTTCTGAGAGTCCGTAGTAAAGTTAAAAGCTTTCGGAAGTAGATGTTATGCTTCCAGGGATGGTGTTATACATTCTAGTGCGAATAAAGGAGTATAGCTCATCTGTGAAATAGTATATTGTGCAACTAGTGCGGAGAATAGAATATTTCATACGAGTTTGACAAGATGATGAACCACGAGCCGTATAGGCGTTCTTTCGGAAATTATAAGCATTAGGTGAAACCTTACTATAGGTATTGAGTTCCTTTATTTCACCTCTCCATTGAAAACCTAATTCTGATAGAGGAGAGTTCAAAAATTTCCTAAGATGTATGAATTCGCCGAAGGGAAAAAATTCATCTCTTGAAAAACACATCAGGAATAAATCTTTCAATATATATATTATAGGTACATAAATAATCAAATGTCGGTTTGGCCTAATATTTGTCGTGCAGTATACTCTGGTTGTGCGAAACTTTGAATCAGTCGCTCTGATTCATCCTCCTGGATTATGAGATGAATTTCCTCATAGTTTCAATAAATTGAAACTGGAATTATTCTCGCTGCCAAAGCATAATTTATCGCTGTTGATTTGAATCTCAGATTTGACACTTCTAGGTTTGTAGGTATTGATTTTGTGATGCGAACTAATGAATCTGAACGTATTCCATCTGCGCCCATATTGGAAACAGGTAGTTGAATTTCACCGAATTTCACAACACTTCGAAGTTTGAAATGTCATCGCATAATCCAAATCGGAATTGATTCATTTATACGAAAATTGTGTATTTGAAATTCTAAGAAAATCCATATGGTTCAAAAGTTATCAAAAAACTGCATTTCCGAATTATACAGTCAACAGCGTAATAATAATTTATTTATTAATTTATTCGTCAATTCATTGATCTATCAATTTATTCATTTGTCCATCAATCCATTGATTGATTATTTCATTCATCTATTCATTCATTAATCCATCCATCCATTGATTCATTTGAAAAGTGTGTTTGATTAAGCAACCCTCGTAAGTCTGGGACTTGGATGAGGACTTTAGCTTTTAGGTATTTCCTGTTATTTCTGGAGATTGGGTGATTTTACGAGAATGAATAACTTGTGCCTATATAAAAGGAACGGATCGGCACGGACAGTCAATTTAGAAAGAAAGCTATTATTGTGAACATTGAGATTTGTGAAGCAAATATTGTGATTTGATTAAGTGTTTATTGAGTTAAATAGTGCTTCAAGATACCTGCACAGAGTCCAGTATGCACAGAGATTCGTGCAGACCTTCATTTGCCATAAATAAACGGACGGTTTATGCCATCTATTTTTGTAATTAGAGCGCAAGGTGATAGAATGCGCTATAAAAATAAATAAAAAAATAATCTTCCGAGAGCGGCAAGACACAATGCACTCGAAATTCACATAAAATTTTTAATACACAGTTCCTAGACAAGAAAACTCGATATTTCATTCAATTAACTTACATTCCATAACATTCTTCATCTAAGTCATCAGTTGCATTGAGTATTTTCTATGTTATCGAAATTCAATCCGATAATTCATACATCTGACAAAATAGAAGAGAAAATGACTCGGTGATCAAAATTGACCTGCCCAGGTATTGAACTCGGGCTGGCATCTTGAGGAGTCTTGCTTTGAACCCGTTGGCTATTGATGCAGTGGCATCACTGGCCACTGAGATCTATGATCCAACCACCGAACTGTCCTGACGCTGCACCTGAGGCTGCACCGAACTGCCCTGACGGCAAGTAGTAATCAAACGACAGCGCTACCCTGGAATAAACCTGTCGTGATGGCGTCAGATATCGTGTTGACAGCTAACAGCAGCGCGATGACAGATGCACTTCGTGATACAACACCACTCTGTCTTAGCCTCACTTATATTTTATCCGACCTTGGAGCTACACAGGCGTCCAAGGATGGGTCCGCCATTTCACCATTTCGTTCTTTCATATTTGCAATAAATTCCGTTGTGTTGATCTGTTATAAGTGTTCCCTATTACAAACCTGGAGTACGACAACCTCCAAAAGGCTACTCCAAAACTTATGTCTATTCCACAGTTATAATACGTTATTAATCAAAAATATATAGTCAAACTTATTTTTGCTTTATATTCAACGAACTGCTGTTTTTTGAGAGATACAACAATTTTGGGATACCCACTTTGATATCTTTAGCATTCAAGCATCTATGTCATGAATCTATCATATCATAATCCATACTTTTCCTCGATTTCTTCGGTAGGAGGTTCAAATTTACAATATTCGCACTTTGTATTCGTTTTCAACAATGATGGATGCGAGCGCAAATATGCTTTCACTTAATGACATTCCTCAGAAAACGTCAACTTTGTGTTGAGATTTAAAAGCTCACAAACATATTCAGAAACGATAGCCTAAGTTCGAGAATAATTTGTTTTCCGTCTATCACATCGTATTCTTGCAGAAGGTAACGAATTTGAACATTCACTGTATTACGGTTTCCGTTGCAAATATAAAATAATTGATAATTTTCTTCCACCCTGTATTACATTATTTTCCTGATATTAGTATATGGTCAGATATACAGGGTGTCCCCTCTCAATTGGAAAAAAACTTCTGGGGCATATTGAGGAACCATAGACAAGCAGTTTGAGATAAGAGACTGATGTCCGGAAGTGCATGGTTTTCAAAATACAGGGTGTCAAAGTTTTTTTCAAAAAACTTTTTTTTATTAATATTTCAAAGACACGTTAACCGATTTTCTTGAAATTTGCTAGTGATGTAAGCTTTAATAAGACGCTCAGTTAGCACTAATCAAATGTTAATTATGACTTCCAGTGGCGCCCCGGGGGACAGTGTCACGAATAAAAATGACAAAAAATGTACGCTGCTGACTTTTTTTAAAAATTTTATATATTTTTTAGAAAGCTCAGTTAAAAATACAACTTTTTTGTCACTTGATATTTTTTCGTATCTCTCTCCGTTTTCGAGAAAATTTTTTTATTAAAAACTTTTTTGAAAGGTTCATTATCTGAAAATCTAAAACAAAACAATGTTGTCATGGTAACACATAAACATGTCAAACTTTAGTAAAAGTGTCAGTTTCTAAGTACTAAATTCTCTTCAAACGTTACACTAATTGCAAAAATGAATCGGTTTGAATTAGCCGAGCTTGCAGATATGCATCTCTTGTATGGGGAAGCGCGGGGTAATTCTTTGTTAGCACAACGGTTGTACGGGCAGCGGTTCCCAAATCGTGAATTGCCAAACCATAAGATTTTTATCAAAATTCATCAAAATCTACAGGAGACCGGCTCATTCGTGGTAAGTATTGCAGAAATGGCAACTTTCTGTGTTTTTTTTCTTGCGCGTTTCTGTTTTACAGCCAATCTATGAGGCTTTGTTATCTTTGCAGCCTATTCGAGAATTTGCAAGGCAGTTTCCGATCAGAGATGCCGTTGAGGATGAAGTCATGGCACGCATTCAGAATGAGCCCAACACTAGCACTCGTCTGATTGCGTCGCAACTTGATTGCAGCAAAAATACTGTCCATCGAGTATTGAAAATCCACGATCTCTATCCATTTAAACTGCAAAAGGTGCAGCATCTACTGCCTGACGACGCTCCTCGGCGGCTCGAGTTCTGCGAGTGGTTGCTCCGTCAAACGGATGAAAACGCTGATTTTTTAAGTATAATCTTCACGAGCGATGAAAAAGGATTTTCGCGCGAGGGGACATTCAATCCTCGTAATAACCACGAGTGGAGCGAACAAAATCCCCATGCTACGCACATCAGAGGATATCAGCAGAAGTTTGGTGTTAATGTTTGGGCAGGTATTCTTGGCGACCATTTGATTGGGCCGTACGTTCTACCTGATCACCTCAACGGGAATAACTATCTAGTTTTTTTGCGAGATATTCTGCCCGAGCTGCTGGAAGATGTACCCCTCCAGTTGCGTAGAGAGGCCTGGTTCCAACACGATGGTTGTCCAGCGCATTTTGCGCGCACCGTGAGAGGTTACCTCGACCAAACCTACAACAACAGGTGGATTGGTAGAGGTGGTCCCGTCCCTTGGCCAGCAAGGTCGCCTGACTTGGCCCCCCTGGACTTTTTTCTTTGAGGCGAAATGGAACGCTTGATCTATGCAACTCCTGTGCCGACCATGGAGGACCTAGTTGCTAGAATTTATCGCGAACAATCCAGGCGTGTTTGCTCGGGTGCGCGAATCCTGGCTCGACAGGTGCAGAAAATGCATCGAAATGCATGGTGGACACTTTGAGCATTTGCTCCACTAATTAATAATGAATTATTTGTAAAAAAGCCTCCTTGTTTTTCTTTCTAATAATAATGAACCTTTCAATAAAGTTTTTAATAAAAAAAATTTCTCGAAAACGGAGAGAGATACGAAAAAATATCAAGTGACAAAAAAGTTGTATTTTTAACTGAGCTTTCTAAAAAATATATAAATTTTTAAAAAAGTCAGCAGCGTACATTTTTTGTCATTTTTATTCGTGACACTGTCCCCCGGGGCGCCACTGGAAGTCATAATTAACATTTAATTAGTGCTAACTGAGCGTCTTATTGAAGCTTACATCACTAGCAAATTTCAAGAAAATCGGTTAACGTGTCTTTGAAATATTAATAAAAAAAGTTTTTTGAAAAAAACTTTGACACCCTGTATTTTGAAAACCATGCACTTCCGGACATCAGTCTCTTATCTCAAACTGCTTGTCTATGGTTCCTCAATATGCCCCAGAAGTTTTTTCCAATTGAGAGGGGACACCCTGTATAATAAATATAGGTACCTTCCGGAAAAAATATAAACAGTGTGTTCCTATTCAAAAAAGAAGCAATGACGTCACCACAACCATTCGGATATGGTATGTCACAAACTCCGTGAGTATATCAAGAGATGTCAATTTGAAAATAAAAGCCTGTTCCTGGATTTTTAATTCTTATGCGTTAGAGATAGTGAATTTATTCCATAAATTTCCACCACAGGTACTGTATATATACATAATATATTATAAAATTCGGTACTGTTTGAATTCATTGTCGGCCTTCTGATGAAGTATGCAGCCTATCAATTGCTCGCCTGAGGATGTCCTCTAATAGTTGCCAAAAGACTATAGAGGATGTTCTATATTCTACATCCTGAGAACGTCACTAGGCTCAGAATCTTCGACATAATTGTTGCACATTAGTCCTCTGAACGGCAGCCTGAGGATGTAGATATGTGTAGGCCTAAGGACGTCCTCTACTAGTCGGCAAAAGACTGTAGATGTTGTTCTATATTCTACATCCTGAGAACGTCTTTAGGCTCAGAATTTTCGACATAATTGTCCCACATTAGTCCTCCAAGCGGCAGCCTGAGGATGTAGATATGTGTGGGCCTATATGGATGTATTCTGATAATATTTTCGTCTTTAAATATATAGGTACACATGTGAGTTAGGAGCAATGGATTGGATTATGTTCTACCCATGAGAATAATTGAAGAAGGTATTTTTTTTGTGAATTTCATCTATTCCAAGTCACGAGACATATATATATATATTCCAAAATTGAGTCACAAATTCTCAAAATCGGACGAAGCGTTCTTTATTATGGAATTCACTTTCAATTATTCGATATTGGTTGGTTCTTCACTCCGTATGAAATTTCCAATTTCGAAGTGAGCGATATATCAAGAAAAATTATCTTGTCCATCATCATCGGACAAAAGTATTCCAATTTCAGTGGTAAAAATTCTTGAAAATTATTGTTCTTCAAACAAAGGCTATAAAAAAGACTAGACCAGACTCACATTGAAAGACAATTATTAATAAGTTCCCGGAATAGCGACATTGCAATAAGGAGGTAAGTTTAATCACAGAAGTCAAGCGACGACAGCCGTAACTAGGATTTAGATGAGTGACCACATCATGACAGCGTTGTTGTTTTTTTCATTTCATTTTTTTATTTTTTTTATTTTCATTAGTTCTCAGATATGCTCAAGTCATTCTGAGAATAATAAAAATTTTTAAAAATGCAGAACTGGAGTGAATGAAAAAAGTAAGACGTGGAAAATGGTAACAGGAGGACGTCTTAGGGACGTTCTTTGAAAGTCCCTCGACGTATTGAGGACGTTAATATGACCGCCTCAGAAGACCCCCAAAAGGTTTTTGTGTTATCTGGGTTGCTTTATCGATACCCACGAAATCAGCTACCACTTGTAAAAATGAGCCAGATACATTAAAACGAAGAGTTACAAATACCATTGTTTCAGCGGCAG
Source organism: Chrysomela aeneicollis (assembly GCA_029955515.1). NCBI lineage: Eukaryota > Metazoa > Arthropoda > Insecta > Coleoptera > Chrysomelidae > Chrysomela > Chrysomela aeneicollis. The sequence continues at coordinate 12,110,147 of JARUHQ010000002.1, forward strand.
AGCATTATTTCTACACACATCTATATAATTATTATTGAAAAATGTATGTATATTTTGTTACTTTCAGGATGTGATATTTCTTGTTTTACTTTATCTATTATTTGAAAATCGAAATAATCTTTTACCTTGCATTATTTTTTATTCTTTCGTGTTATACTGTGTAGGATCAGACAGGTGCTCTGATTATATTTATCAACAACTCAACTTTCGAATTGCCTCTATAACGTCTATGTAATAAGATTGATATTCTTCAGATAATAGAGCATATTCTAGATTGTGCAATAAATCACTTGTTGGGATGGTGCGAGATTAATATACGGAGTCAACTGTTCTAGCTGTGTGAAGTCATCAAAATTTCAGTTACCTGTTTCGTAATAATTACTGAAGTAGATGCGCTCTGATATAAAAACAGTTATACAAACAACGATGGAAATGCAATAAATGATCAAGATGCCTCTAACTTTTTGGAATGTGATTTTCTTCGCCGAATAAATATTCCCCTTGCCTATTGCAGCGGCCTTATGAATTTCTGCTTTCAATTTCTTATCCAACCTGTCTACGAAACCAGTTTCCGTCAGAATCATGAAATATCTGTTGAACTCGCCAAAAAGAGGATGTCCTTTCCGGAAATATACACCATACAGTACTGAGTGGACGTCATAGTCCCACAAGACGTGGAAGATAGGTTCTCCACTCTCGTCCAAATAAGCCTTGGGCAAGTAATAGTTCAAGATCTTGTCAAGCATGACAGTTCCAAAATCCATTTCTGTCATGGTTCTGTTCAAACAAGACAAATCCGGTATACAGATTTCGCTGTGTTTGGCTATATAGTTCAGATCGGGATTAGAAGAGCCAGTGAACATCCTCAGTTGATTATGATACATTCCTATCGTTACCTTATGATTCACTATGTCTTCTACTGAATTTATCAGGTATTCAGTTTGATCTCCTAGTAGAATACGGTAAACCTCTGACTTGTAGCCTGTATTCATAACCAGGAAGAAATATAGAAGAACGACATGAATAATCTTCAATCCTCTTGACTTTGGTATGGTGTCAGTAGAATATTCCAAACCCAATTTAATGATCATGAATAAAACATCAATGCTTGTTGAAACGTGGCCACTGTGCTCACCCTGCGTACTTCTGTTGAAACAATAAATTATCACGAATGATATCAGCAAAGTAACCATGAGGAGGAGCCAAACAAACTTAGTATATCCTTGGAAAATCGAGAATCCAATGAAGCTCTTCCTCATTTTGGGAACAACAAAATGCACGGTATCTGATATGAGAGTATAGGTTCTATCAAAATATTCTAATGTGTTTTCTTCAGGAGAAAGTGTGATAGAAATTATGTCGTATTCTCCCAGCAACATTTCTTCGAATCGATTGTTGAATATTTTTCCAGCTGGTTGTTGTTTCATATTGCCTTGCTTCGATTCTGTGAAATTCAGCTCTAAATTCAGATGGGATGCTACTAGATTTATTATCTCTGGTAAGAGTCCTGAATGTTCATCTATGATGTAAGGGATGATTTGAGACCACAGAGCTCTCGGTTTCTGGAAATGTTTCAAAGTGAGGGATTCCCTGAACAGTTCTGTTGTACCAATATCACTACAGTTACAAATATAATTATAGTCTGGGTTACCTTTCTCATCGAATTTGTAACCGTAGATTTTCAAATCTTCATTTTTATCTCCGACGTATATCAGAATTACTTCAGGAATAAGATATCTCAATAAAATATCGAGCAACCTTCGGTCTGAGACCTGCTGAGTCACCAGTATGAATCTTCCTTTCGGATTGAGATATCCAGATAAAAATAATGTCCAGAACATGTCTCCTGGATCTCCAACTATTTCAATGAAATATACCTTTGCGTCAAATTTATCGATCCTTCTCAATTGAATAGGAAGAGAACTGTTCCAATATATCACTGGAAGATCTATTTTCACTCTACTGTCGATTGAGATAACTGTTTCTGATCTGATAGAATATCTTTTCAGAATTTTATCAGCACATATTCCCAATGAATCGCCAACAATATCTTGTTTCAGAATAGATGAACTGACCGAAGTAACCGTGAAGAGTATTCTTATCAAAGTGTACATGATCAAACATATGCTATGAAATGATATCTGCTTGAAGAATATGTTGTTGTTTCGGAAATTGTCATCAGGATAACTTATGATTCAAACGTATATCACCCACCCCGTTTGTTACATAATATTGTAGAACTCAATGGCTTTGAATTCATAGATCAGGAAATATGTTTCATATAATAGTTGGTACGATATATTCATCGAACAGCACAGTCATTGTCCATCCTCAGCGGAGAAGTGTAGAATCTTGAAGCATTTCGAAGAAAATAAAAATAGTAAAAAACAAAATGAGAAAACTCTACGTGCCAACTTGGAAAACAGCGACTGCCAGTAGATGTAATTCAATATTTTGTATGGTATTAGCCAGAAAAGTAGTAGTTTTATGCTTGTTCTCCCACCTATATTGAACATCTTGGATGTTTATTGGTGAATTATTGACTCAGTTTAATCATTTTGTGTTTACTTTAAATTTTTTCAATTCGTGGCTTTTTGTTCGAAATAAAGGAACCTGCGATATTAAATGAATAACGGAGTATATACATAACATGAGATAAACACATTCATTTTTCATGTGAATGATAATTTGTCATTCGAATGGTTGTAATAACTAGTGAAGAATAAGAAATTGGATAGGTACCTACACCATATCCCTCAACATAAGGTATTTAGTACATACGTTAATCATGTCTTGGGTGGGACATCACTTTGAAATGTCTTCAATGCATCTGTTGATATATTCGAGTGATCTTATTCCTGAATCTGAAAGAGATAACTCGATTTATCTCTGACAAAAGAAAGAATCAGCGAAGCACAGAATGCTTCGAGACATATTGAGCCATCTTTTGAGCAAGCTTTTGCAACCTTTCTTCATCAGCCTTCTGCCAATTGGGACCATTTTCCTATCTATGAGACAGTACCTAAAAGCCGCGGCTAATTTTTCATTAGATTTTTACATTGCTTCTAGAACAATATATTATGGTCCAGCTAATCAGAATATTATATGCACCATAATAGCATAGTCTTCATTGGATTATTCTTATAAAAAATCCATGAAGTGTTGGTATCATATGCGTATCACTTGTTTGAAGTATGTGTATGTCAACGAAAATTTGAAATAGAAATAAGGAGAAAATTTTGTCGAGAGCATTTCGAAGCAATACCCAAGAATACTTAATAATCATGATTCACTGGTCTAAAACATATTCGTGATGAACCAAAATCTGAATTGCTTGAAGCCAAAGAGAAAGATATATTGTGATATAACCATCAATTTCACATCGTATGCAAATGCTGACGGATTACACATGATAACTACTCATGTTTTGAATACATCCACCCAAATATTTCACGAAGATTTCAGATATCAACATTTGATAGATCGATACGTACATCAGGTGTTCTCAAAATGATTGATAACATTTGCCTGGTGCCTATCATTATTTAAAACTCAGGAATACAAACATAAATGGATCTTCGTTAGTTAAACTGCTAGCAAAAAGATAGTTATACTCTTATCAAAATAGTTGCACTTGGAAAGCTACTAACAGGATGGAAAACATCAATTATCGCCAGAATAGCATCTTGATTTGCCACTTCTTCTGTGTCAAGAGCTATTAGGATTTGTGCATTTTCTACAATAATTCACTGCTGAAATTGAAGTTGGGACATTAAGTAGATATTTTTTTTTATTGGTTGACGAGGTGGTTGAAACCCTTTATGGGCACCCTATTCTCACAGGGTAGTGTGGGAGTCTTCTGAGTCCTGAACATCCTCAGACATACCCACTAAACACTCCACCTCGCGTGGTATGGCTCGCCCCTGCAAATCAGGACCTTGCGACGACACTTAAGCCGAGAGAGGCCTTTCGTATCATTCCATACCACTTTCTTGGACCATCGGAAAAATTCCGCCGTCAGTGAGAATCGAACTCACGACGGGCAGGGCAGAGATTGAGAGATTGACGCTCTAACCACTACGCTACCTGCCCCCCTTTATTTAAGTAGATATAGATGAGTATTTATTTCTGCTCATCGAAAGTTAAGTTTCCAGACATGATTTTCACCAATACTCAACCTATAACAAAACCTAACCTAACCTGAATTGGTTGCAAAGCAACCCCCGAAAGTCTGAGACATATATGAGATAGGAAGGAACATGCATATCAATTCTCTTCTATCTATCAACTAAAAACTTCTTTGGAGTATGGTTATTAATATCGTTCCATTCTCTAGTTAACTTTTCTGTTGGCAATTGTTTTTTCCTACTGGAGAGTACTAGTTTAAAGAAATATTGAGGAGATGCTGAACTCACAATATAATTGAAATAATCAAGATGAGAAGTGACTCTGTGTACCTCTAGAATCATATTTCATGAAATTTTCAGTTTTTGAAACTCGAAATGTTGATTTAGTAATATAAAAATAGAAATAATCTGAAATAAGGCCGGCAAGAGAGTACTGAATGATTTTCAGCTTACTATTGAATGACTGAATGATGTTCAGCTTACTGTTGAATGAACTGAATGATGAGAAGCTGAGTGCATAGTGGCAATCGATGGACTCGAAATAGTATATTATGATAAAAGTTTTATAAGACGCTATTTTGTCGCACGTGTTGTTTGGAGTACGACGAGCGAAGCGAGGAGTGCTCCAAGTGAACAATTGCGACAACGTGTCTTATAAAACGTGTGCCATATGCAATTTTTTTCTATTTTGAATTGATTTGAATAAAAAAATTGATTTATTATCGATAAAGAACAGAAACATCTTCGATTGGTAGCAATGATGACATTGAAATAATTAAATTATGACGCACAACCGCAAAGCCCAGTTTACAGTTGAGCGATTTTGCTAATTGCAATACCAGCGGTGAAAAATTCAATGTTGTTATTGTTTGTATTGGTCAATTTAAATCAAATAACACTCTGAATTGAAATTTACCAATTAAAACATTGAGTTTTTCACTGCTAATATCACCAAATCCAAATCGCTCAGAAGTAAACTGGGCCTAACTCTTATTACTTTCATTTGACAGTTCGATTGTGCCAATCACCGAATAATAAAAAATGAATGTACTTGCTCAGTGTTCAAACGCACCGAAGAGAATCTCGTGGAGGCAGGATTCAGCATCAAGAAAATCACATTATATGCATCACACCACTGCGGTGTCAAATCGCACTTTTGGAAATGCATATAGAACACCAACAAAGTGTTCATTCTGCTGAACACTAGTGTTACTGACAACTGGGTTTGATTATTAAAATCACCTATGGGAAAGGTCACATGAACACCTCGGTCGGTGTTTGAAAAGTGTTTTGAAAAGTGTTTTTTAACCGCCAACTTAGTTGCAAAGCAACCCTCGAAGTCTCATTGATACTTGTATGAGTAAGGAAGACGGGGACCTCAGCTTTTCAAGTGTCATCCGAAGCACTACTCGGCTGGTTATCGTTGAGGATTGAAATCTAGACAACAAGAATGTTCGGTTGGTCACCTATCTCCTCCCGCTAAACGATGCTACAGAATTTTCTAATAGCCCCGCCGGGATTCAACGCACTCGACCACCAGCCCAGTTTACTGACACTTAAACAATCAGGACCTCAGGGGACACCAGACGGTGTTAGCTGGTGTGATCTGGTGTAAATTTTTCAACTATGTTGTCAATCGTCAAATTCGTTATTTCACAGTTATATTAGGAGTGGATGAATGTGAAAAATAAGAATGGTTCTCAAGTGACCCTGCTGAAACCACTTCATACCCATTTCGAATAATTTATTACATCGCTTTTCGCAATCTCGCTTCAAAAACTAAGCTATGAGTGCATGAAAGCTGCGCCCTGATGCCCGCATTATAAGGGTCGGATCGCCTGAAAAACTAATGGAAGTTCTGACAAATTCATCCAAAATGAATGGAAAAGCGACGGGCTACGGAAAATCTCATTTTTTATGTGAGCATGTGGGCGTGCCTGTCTTCTCAGATATTTTCTATTTAGTGTTTCAAGGAGTCAATCACTTCTTTTGTACCTGTGAGATGCTCTGATTCATTGATTACAGGATCAAAATAATTTTAATTTCATTTCTCAGAAAGATTTTGCTTCCGGCTTACAAGATTCCATGATGAGAAAGCAATTTGAAGTGATTAATTACACATATATACTTACATATATAATTGAAATTTTCAGTATCCATAGCATATTTTTTCAGCGATTATCTAAAATTCTAATCGATTGTCGATAATGCATTCAATCAACTTATTGTCTCATATAAGCGAATTCATCGAGGAATTCATTCATTGAAAAAGTGAATAAATTGTGGACTGTCCCTTTCTATATATCATGAGAATGTTTATCTCGTGAATTTCAACAATGCCTACAGTCATACACTATGCCAATATTGAATACTGATAAAATATTGGTATTTTTTTTTCAGCTAAATTTCTCCAATCAAAAATTTTGATTTCGAGCCCTTTAGCACAGATTTGGTCGTACGATCGAGTTGGGCTAATGCAGACTTTCACTCAGGATGACTGCATATCAAAACTCCAGCCATTTTCACCGAATGACTTTTCTTCATAAGATTTGTGCGTGGTCCTTTGCTTTTTACCCCGGTCAAAATAGACATTCACCCTTGCATGAATTCCCAAGAAGCTGAAATTTTACATAAACGTTAGGGATACCATTATAATGAAATTGTGAAAAGTCTTCATTGATCCCATGTGTGCAAAAAATTGCATTCAAGGTCAAATTTCACAAAAACGGGTTTTTTGGATATTTCAGCGAAACTGTTAGTTTTGAGATGAAAATAGTTCTGACAAAAATGGTAGATCATGAAATTATCTATAAAAATTGTCAGCACACTTTTTTCCTCATATTTCATTATTACGGAGAAAAAGCGATTTCAAAAATTTACTATAGCTGTATTCCCCATTAATATATGCATGACTACGCTGCCTATTGGGAATTCAAGATTAGATGCCAGTGCCACAGTGGCAAAAGTTCAAACCCTACATATGTACATTGGTAATTATAGGTTATACTTGTTTACATTGTGTTTTGAGTTTGTTTGGAGTATTTTCATTAAATATTGTCCTTTGTGTAGTGTTGAGAGTAGAGGTTTTTTGGTTTTATCATTGATTGAATATATTAGATCAACGGTTTTATATGTTCTAACCTACGTTGAACTAATATAGGTACTTCTGAAACAGTATTGTTTACCAGTAATCGGATTTGATTGAATTGAACTTGAGGTAAGTAGAAGCATGGAAATATCTCCCTACCTATATCATTATTGATGTTTGAATTTTTCAGATTATTTTACCCAATTAACAATGTCTGGAATATGGTTGAGTATGGTGGAATACATGAAGTATGTAGGTGGTAATGCGAATTCCAGATGTGTTCATGAAGGGGAGGAAGTAGTGAATGCTGGTCATATAATTTTATATGGAAAGCAGAAATCACATCAAGCTTATTGCACTGTGCATTCAGTCCAGTGCTATATACTCAGATCCACATGAAATATCTGGAATGTTGACAATAGGACCCAACAATAAGGTTAAGATCAAGGTGGACATAGGATGGTGAAACAGCTCTTCAATTGTTTCTGCGAAAAACTTGTAGACCGTTTGAGAAGGTACTAATATTTCCACGACTTGAATGAAGATGGCGGTGAGATCGATTATCGAAGAAGATTTCTGTTGCTCATGTATTTCTGTGGTTCGCATCTGTCAGACGTACATGAGTTGAAATTACATCAAAACACAATATTTTCAGTGAATTTGGAATAGTTATCGATATTTTGACTCTTCTCATTCATTTTTCATCTAGAATAGATGAAACTGATAAAAAGATGACAGATGCACAGTTTCTGTTTTACCGACACAAGGTATGTCGCCATCTCTGATAACTTCAGGAAATATTACTACGGTATGAAATCAAGTAGGCAAAGGTCTACAGTTTATTCTAGTGCTTGTTGATAGGAAGCTGTTTCACCATCCTATATCCACCTTGGTTAAGATTGTCAGTATGACATGGTCTTGCAAGGCTGGATTGGATGGTTCTTGCAAACATATATCAGGAGTTTTAATACTCTTTACAAGGTGTATACTTTACTGATTATTGAGGCGTAATCGTGCCTATTGTAATTGAACACTGATATGTATTTCAAACTTATTTAGTGTTTTCTTTTTCTGTGTTTTTTTTTTTGTTTCAGGGTTGATTTGAGTAAAATAGAGACAATAAGTCAAACAGATTTGAAATGTGTATGGTCAAATCAAAAAGTGAATACCCAAGAAAAGTATAAGGCTGTACCTCTGAGAGAGATGCCTTGCTTAAAGGAGAAGGTTTCACATACTAATTATTGTGATTTTGCTGTATGTAGCCAAGATGTTCTTAAAGTGACATTGCAGCACTGCTTCCTGAATGTGCACTGAGCAGATTGAGGTAATAATGTTGAACCATATGTTTTTCTATGCAACTTCAACAAGAATCTCTGCAGAATTTTCTGTCTGAGCTGGAATTGTTATTCCAGTATTATAAAAGAAAACTCTTATTATTTCAGAGTTGGACGATCAAATGCTGAGGAAAGAAATGAAGAAATAGAAGTGCCAGCTGGAGAGAACTTCTCAAATATATTAGACAATGCATATGCCAATCTATCACCATGATGAGGCTGTATAGTGAGAATATATCTTTTCAGAGTGATTGCTGTGAAAAGATATATTCTACACTGCTGAATGACAATCAGAGTGATGTAATAGAGGTTCTCCAAAGTAGCTTTATCTGGCATGAGTTAAGGAAATTTAGAATAACTGGGTCCAGATGCTATGAAATTTTCACTTATGCTGGACAAAGCTGGAACATCAATGCTGAAAAATATTTCTGGCCAAAATCTTTTACTAATAAATATGTTAGGCATGGACTCAAATTTGAAGATGATGCTAGACATGCATTTGTTGCTGCTACAGGATTTAAAACTATCCAATGTGGAATGGTGATATCCCATTCCAATAAATGGATAGGTTATTCTCCTGATGGGATAATTATTGATAATAATGATAACCCAGTTGCCTTACTGGAGATAAAATGTCCATGGAATGGTGGGTGGCTATATTATTGGCATTATTACAGTTTTTACTTAATTCCATGAAATATTACTAGCAGAATTATTGATACTTTTTGAGTGAATCTTTTAACCCACAAATAAACTTTTGATTTTTCAGACAATCATGATAACATTTGGTGGTGATTGCATGAATGAGAAATTATTTTCAGCATTATTTTTTTAGGAGCAACATCAACTATATCCCAGGCTATTCTGAGTTGTAATTTTATTAGTGATAATTCTTCGACGACAAGGCATAAATACTATGGTCAAATTCAGTTGGAACTTTCAGTATTGAATTTGAAAAAATGTTATTTGGCTTTGTATTCATCATATGATGATTCAATAATTATCATAGAAGTAGAATACAATGAAGAATTCACTGAGAAGATGCTACTGAAAATCAAGAGTAACTATTTTGAAAAAATGCTGCACACTATCTGTGAATGTACAAATTGAAAATAAAAGGGTAAAATTCTGACTATAATTTATTCTTCAAATCACAAAATGATAGTGAAATAAATAATTCCATGAAAGGAGAAATTGTATTCCAAGAATGCATATAATAAAAAAAAGACAGGTAAAAGCAGTTAATAATAATATTAAAGTTGCTGTTTGAATTCTCTTATTTGATCTTCAGATATACATAATATAAAGTAAATAATTATTCAATTCAGAGTCCTTAATAGTTTTCTTTCTCCTGAAGTGGATGCATATCCTGATGCCAATCAGATTCTGGTTGACTTTATTCTGGAAAAAAAAAGAAAAACCAGCATATGGAAAATAAAGTTAACTTTCGAAAGAATTCTTATAATTTCTCTGAATGAATATGAACAAGAACTGTATGTTTTCACGAAAATCTATGATCTGCTAATATAGGAGCTGATAAATTGTTAATACCACAAGCTACAATAAAAATATGCTCAACATAAGGTACTAGATTCCACTGCAACTTATTACTGAGAATTTTGAAAATTTATATTCTTTGATTGCTCCTTTCTATATGTACTCGTGCAGCAGCAATTTCACGGTTTAAAATTGCTTCTTCTGCACTTAATTGCTTTTTTTTAAAGAAATGGAGGTCTTATCAATTTGATTCTATGGGTTGCACAAATATCTTCAATCATGAATCCCTCATCAATCATTATGGCATTTTTCCGAGGATCTAATTTTGTGATCAGTCGACTATGTTCAAAAATTGCTTTGTCTGAAGCTCTACCTCCAAATGGTTCACTCACATATGAAATTGTTCCTTCTGGTGATACACCAGTCATGAATTTAACAGTAACATTTGACTTATATTGTGAGTAAAATCTAATTCGACAGCAAAGAGATGTAGGTTTTTGAATAAATATTTCTGTACAATCTAAAATAATGCGAACATCTTTGAAATTTTTAAAGCAAACTGGTATATTTGCTCTATTCTCCTCAGAAGAAGGAAAATATATTGTAGGTTTCAAAACATTACTGAGAATTTTCAACATCTCAAGAAAATATTGCTTACATAACTCATTGGATATGTTGAATAATACACCCAGACAAACATAACTCAAATCTAACTTAAGTTTAATCATAGTCAGGATGATTCTTTCATATATAGTAAGCCTTCTACTTTTCTTATCTTTGTAAACTTTCTGTACAAGATGGACAATGCAATTCAAAATTTTGAAACTACTCATGCCAGTAAGAGATTTCAATGATTCATCACTCTTCAAGAATTCACATAAGGTAAATACTTTTGGTACATCAACTTGCACCTGAGAATCTCTCAAATCAATATTATTACTTCCCTCTAAAATAGCCTCCAACATTATCTCATCTGCTTCAGGGTGAGCTTTGACGAGACTCAAAAGTGCATGAGCTGCCTCCACATCATCAGCAGAATGAGTACTTGGACTACCATTCACAAACCCCTCACACTCTGGAACTTCTTGTCCTATCTCCAATGGGACATCACACTTTTGAGCAGCTCTTTTTTGTCTTCTCAACTGCCTTTGAATGTTCTCTTTTTCATTTATTTTTTGCATTACAGATGTTTTTGGAAGTTTTAGGGAAGGTACTGCATTCTTCTTCAATATCTTTCTTCCTGAATCCCCTTAGAACAAAGATTAGATTGAAAAAAAAATCATTTGAATTCATAACAACTTACTAGGATGGAAGTAGTCTTCCTTGGTGAAATGAAGGGAGCATACTTTCATATAGCGTTGAGAGATTTTCCGTATACGACGTTTCGTTTCGGAGAAACCATCATCCGAGATTCCCATGACTCATGTTCTTTTATGAAATTTGCGAGCATCGTTGAGAATGAAATGATTTATTGTTCATATAGTGTATTGATTTCGTTATACTATACTTGGTTACGATAAAACAAAAAGATAAGATGTCATAATAAATTAAAATAAAAAGAAAAAGTCATGTTTCATCTTAGTAAAAGGTGAAAGATAGGTTTCTGCGAACCAATTGCATACACTTCCAACAGGTATTCTTGCGCATTTTGCGAGAGGATTTCGATCATGTTATGTATGAACAGTGATTTTTTGTCTATATGTTAGTTTCTGATTTGGATGAGTTAATCGATGTTCTGAAAGTTCTCTGGAAAGTTCATCATCAGGTTATATTAGTCTATTTTCACCTCCTTGATGTGTAATACAAACCTATTCCATCATTCAACATAAATCATCATTGTAGTTTATCGTATGTAACTTCACGATATTTCTGGTCAATGTTTGTTGTCTGGTGGAAACAATATCAAAAATTCTTCCGCAGAAAGTAACCGAAAGATTATTCGCGACGATTTTGTCTCGAAATATTCCTCGCTTAAAAAACATTCTATTTATTTCAGCTGGGAGCGCAATTTTGCTGGCTTGATGATGCTCGATTATCCTCCGCAGACAAGAAACTCAGCGGTAATTTCAGACAGAAGCCCATGAGTAGCTGAATAGTTTCAATCCGAAATTCCGTTTCAGCGAATTATAAATCTAGCGCGACACTCACAGCGGGTTGAAGTCGCTTGCACGTGGTCTCTAATGGAAAATTCTCGACGGCATATATTTCACTTCCCTCACATATTTCGAATAAATTTGTCAACATTTCAGGGAGTTTTTTAGGATGCAATCCCTCATCTCTCTGTTATAGCTGTTTTGATAATCTGTGTTTTGAAAATGTGAAGAGGTGTTCCTCATACCAGAGTATTTATTTCGAAGTGTAACATTTCGCTCTAAAAATTATCATAAATCCACAATTCCGCTGTCAAAGGAAAAAAATGATTTTAATGGAGTGTAGTTTGATGGGTTCGAGCTTGACAATAAGAGAGTGTCCAACATGAGTCTGTCGTCGCTAGTTTGCCTGCTCGGAATTCACAGAGAGAAATCTTTTGATAGTAGTAACAGAAATGGTTCTGTTAGTGATATAACAAAAAATATTTTTATATGATAAATCAACTCCTCCATAGAAAACACCATTTGACGATGACGTGAGTCATTTTGACATCGATAAAAAAGGTGCATCCTTTTTTATCGCTGTAAAAATGCCTGTTCCTCGAAACCTTCTCCATCTAGTATGCGCCCGTCACTTCAATTTCTGTCGTGTCAAGTTTGATTGTTGGGTATTATTCACACGAAAAATCGCAGGATGAGCCGTTTTGGGGAAATTTCGTCTGTAGAAATCACAAATAATATAAAAAAATCAATTCCGCAAACTACAAGAAACACGAAATCGTCGATTTGGAGACAATTCATGGAGTTTTGTAAAGCCAGAAATTACGAATTGGGAGAAGAAACACCGGTACAACATATAGCAGATATATTGAAAGACTGGGCTTATAACATGAAAAAGCGAAATGGAGAAGATTACAAGGAATATGCTCTGAAAACAATCTGGAATTCGACTGCAAAGATGATTCAAGAAAAATATTTCAGTGAGTACAATATTAAAGTTGATCCTTTTGCCGATATAACTTTCAAAGAAGCTCGTGATGCGAGAAATAGTAAACGGAAAGAATTGCAAGCTATTCCGGATAAAAGAAAGTTAGGTTCTGTTGCAATAGATAAGAAAGATATTATAAAAATGGCAAAACTATGGAATATAAATGAACCAGATGGATTGCAAAGAAGATTTTTTAATATAGCTTCTTATGAATTAGCTTGGAGGGGAGGAGAAGCTGTAAACTGTAGAATATACTATTTCAAAGAAGAGAAAAATCAAGATGGAACTCCTACAGGAAGAATAGAATATAATACAATATTTTCCAAGACGGCACAAGGTGGGTCAAAAAGATTGGCAGACAGCAAATGGATAACAAAAAATTATATTGATGAAAATATATGTCCAGTGAGATTATTAAAACTACTCTTAGAAAGAAGAAATGGAAACATAACGTCTGAACGACTTTTTTTAACTCCAAACCCTTTTTGGAAGCTCGAAAATTCTAAAGGATGGTTTAAAAATGTTCCACTGGGAATTAACATGATTTCTTCTTGGACCAAAATTTCAGCAACGAAAATTGGCCTCGACACCACAAATAATAAAATAACCAATCATTCAAACCGTGCTAGTACAGTTACACAGTTAGCCAAAGCAGGAATAAGTGACCAACAGCTTATAAAAATAACTGGACATTCTTCGTCGGCATCGATCAAACCCTATCTACAAATTGACCCTGAACATCACGAAAATCTTGTTAGTAACTTGCGATCTTCGGATATAAAGAAGTGTTCGAACGAATATTCGACATGTGTCGAAACCATCAGAGAAGAAAATATCGAAATTTCGACACCGAACCAAAACATTTTCAAAAATTGTATTTTTAATAACTGCTCCTTTAAATAGTTATTTCAATAAAGTTAATTATAATTACTGTTCATTTATATATTGTCGTTGATTTATCTTGCCAAAAAACACTCGAACTTTTTTTTATTGGATAAATTTCTTTACTAACTCAAAAATTTTCCATCAGTAATTTCACTCGAAAATCTGACATTAGACAAAATTGCTCGACCTACGGTCTCGCAATTTTTTCATGTCAGTTTTTCTCGTAAAATTACTGATTGGCAAATTTTATTCGTTAGAAAGAGAAATTTATCCGATAAAAAAAAAGCTCTTGTGTTTTTACTGTTGATAAAAATTCTCTAATTTCATCCCATTTCAGGGTGGAAGTTGATAAATAATTCAGATAATCAAAAACCAATGACCGCGGAGTACAGTCCGATGAAAGTTATATTTGGGTACCATTCCGTTCCTCCTGGAATAAATCCTTAATTATTCTTGGACATTCAGAAACTTATCTCTAGTTGAATAGGAATAGTACTGGTTTTCAAGTATCTAAAAATCAACATATGTGAGTACATTCCATTACACTATGTCAGTAGTCCAAAATTCTTCGACTGAATAGAAACATTGATACAAAAAGTTTGATTCTCATTCTATTTTTAAATCTGTTGAAGTCAAGATTTCGTATGTTTTCCGGTACTTTGTTGAAAAGTTCTACATTCACTGAATTTTTTGCAGAATGAACGAGAAGAAGGATAGATCGCATACTCTTCTGCGATGTTCTAGAGATGTCAATTATTAGTTTGTGAGTGTAAGATCATCAACCAGACGAACAAATCTCCTCTAAATAAAATCCATGAGACTATATGAGTGTATCAAATGCTATGTATTCAATGTTCGTTATATAATACAGTGCCTCATTTATATAAAAGTGGTTTATAGATAGCACGTCTTTCAGGAGATTGCGTTATTTTTGGTGAATGCGCCAACGCCGCTAATTTCGTTCAACCAATAATCGACCGAACGCTGACAATGACAGCGCGAAACGTCTCGTTTTCAATTCAAATTTTGTTTGACGGTCCATTAAGCGGAAAATTTCCAGTTTTGTGTGAAAACTTGAATATGATTCTACTCAAAAACTTTGTTTATTCTATCCAAATCGAATTTGATGAATGGTGAAACGCTGTTAAATGTGTTAAGGACGATTTAAAAGTGGTGACCAGAAAACAACATTCCACTGGTGAGTTACTTAGTGTCGTTTATCCATTCGTTGTATAAAAATTATTCATGTGCTCTAATATTCAAAACAATGTTTGGTGATTTGAAAACATTCTCGGGTTTCCCAGAGATGAATAGTTAGTGAATATATTGAAAAATATGAAGGGAAACAGAGTATTTCTAGAGACGCTGGAAATTGCTCGCATTATATTACTACAAGTGATAAAATGGTTGGCCCAAGTGGTAAGAAAATGCTCAGAGTAGTAGATAAGCGTATATTTAGTGAAATCGAAAGGTAATTACAACATTTTTGATACATTTTTCATGTTCGAAACTTGGAAACATTAAATTAACAGAAAATAGACAATAATTGATATGATAATTTTGTTAGTAAGTCAATTTATTCAAATTCGGACCCTACGAAGATAGTAAGACACTAGTACTGGGGGATTCTGTTGTTGCTATCCTTGTTTTCGAATGAGGTTACCATAGTAACTGATGATTCAGATGTTGGCTTCAAACAACTACTCTGTGGCAAGGATTGTGCGTTATTCATCTAGTATGTTATATGATCGAAGGGTAGGACCAATGCCTGTGCGCTAAGGCCAATGACTGTTATACAATATTATGTGTGATAGAAATTAATCCATCAGCATTCAGTAGTTACCAATCAAGTTCTCACCTCGCCCAACGTTGCTTCAACTCTGTTATAGCTATTGTCCTCTTATTAATTTCATTACTATGAATTAGTGAGATTTGAACAACAATGGTTGATTTTCAATTATTTATACTTGACGATTACTAGATGTCAAATTGACATATTCTTCTATCCTACAAATTCACATTGAACATTTCTGTTGATTATAGGATTGGTGAAGACGGGATTTTTTTAATATCGCGACTTCGAAGATGGGAATTCTCCATGCATGAGTATTAGGATCCATGTGGGGGGAGACTAAGCACATATACTGGAATTTGAACAATTTCTAGGAGTGACGGATTCTGGCAGGATTTTGAATGGTGCATATTTCTTGGACATGAGGGTGCTTCGGGCAATGATTCAACATATCTTTTATATCCTGTGATTTTTTGTGCATATCGCTACTTTGAATCTGGTAACTTTTAATGTGAGCAGGATTGAGACCAACGCAACCAACATTGAATTTTCAGGAATATATAAACACTTTTCGACATAATTTCTAATGAACAGCTCCCGAAGCAAACTGTTTCTCAACTGTTTAATTACACTTGAAACGGGCCATCATCCGGATGATATCTGTCGAAATATACCCTTTTGATGGTATTGACCCAATGCTGGTTATGGATTATAAGTACCCGATAACCATATGCTATAATAATATATTGGGCCGACATTTTGCCAATGTAGGTAGATTTGTCATTGTCAAAATGTACCCGGCCAATCATGCGTCTGCCAGAGAGCGGCCAGAGATTCATTATTTCGAAGTCAAAGATATTGTCGTTTCTTATCGTAGATGATAAACAGGTTAATCTTGTATTTTTTCATCACTAAAGGTTTCACTAGTGATTATGGATCTCAGTTTTCTCATTCAACCATTTATCTCGCCATTTATGCATACAAATCAACATTTTTCTTTCATGAGAGGTTCTCCAAAAGATGACCAACTCTCATTTCTCAACTACAAATGAAGTAGAAATATGATTTGCACAGTCGTGATTTTGTCAAATGGATGTCTTCTTGTTTTATAGCAAAAATTTGGGGCACTCATAGAAAAATTTCATGTTCAGTATTCAGGAGTTGATTAAGAAAAGGAATATACAGGGTGGTTCATTGGGAAATGCGCATACAATAAGGGTAGATGAAGGATACTGAGCTGCTTTCAAATATTTATAGGTCAATCTTTCTTTATAACCAAGATACAGGATGATTCGTTAATTTTTCCGATTTATTCAATTAATCATAACTTATGAACCACCCAATACATTTTTATGATATTTGGTACGTATGTTCTTTGTCCACAGTGGTGTCGATCAACATAATGAAAAAGAGTTCCATTTCAGGTCCGGCCTTAAAAAAATTAAAAGTAGGTTTCGAGTCGAAAAAACACCCTCTACATACATTTTTCGAAATTTCATTCACAGATTTGGAAAGAGCAGAAAAAAGTAAGTGAAATTGGATTTCTGGATTCCCGTAATTGTTGCAACATTATTATTGTTCGAAATAAAGTTCGGAATGGGCATTTGTCCCCATTTCCACGATTCCACGACAGCAAATGTTCAAATAAGGACATGTTCTCTTGGCATCCAGGAATCGAGTTAATGAGAAATTGTTGATGATTCCATGGATTAAAGCTTAGAAATTACCATTTGGAAAAGACAATTTATTTTTGTTAATTTTGTGCCACTTATTTTATCGAAACATCTAGATTTGACTCAAGGTAATAAGTGGAAAAGTTTAATGCGGAAACACCAAATACACATAGTCTAACTTAGTTTTTTCTGCTCTTTACAAATCTTTGAAAGACATTTCAAAATATTGATGTACAGGGTGTTGTTTTCACTAAAAACCTACTTTTTATTTTTGAAGACCAGACCTGGAAAAATACTTCACTTCATTATGTTCATCGATACCACAGTGGACAAAGAACATACGTACCAAATATCACAAATATGTACAGAATGGTTCATAAGTTATGATCGATTGAAAAAATTGGAAACAAATCATCCTGTATTTTGGTAATGAAAAATTTGGTCTAATGACAGTGAAAGCATGTTACAGATTAATGAAAAAGCTCTGTGCATAAATCCGCCTTTATTGTCCACAGTGAAACTATTTTTTCATTCGGAAATATATGTAGTTTTCAGATCTGAAGAATCCTTCTGAAAATCATCAAATTTTCGTTTGCATAGTATGCTTGACCAGATGTCATTGGGGAAGAAGCTGATCTTCAGGGAACTTGGATAAGAAATTGTTGAGGTTTTTCATTTGCAAATAAGAAAAAACTGACTCGAAGCCAGCTTTAAACTCGTTGAAAAGAAATAGCCCATTCTCGTTGATAGTTTTCATAATCTCCTCGGAAATCTGTTGGTTTCCAGGAAATATGTCGCTGAAATTGTAGTGGGTACTTTCCACCTTCATGGCTATGGTGTAATTGGTGAGCCTTATGTAGGTTTGATATTTTTTTATATATCTCTCGCAGGTAGTGGTGTGGATATTGTTCATGTTGTCTGGAAATGATAGAAATATCAACGTTTTTCAGTGGGTAGGTAGTCATTCATATCAAGTACATGCGTACAAAATATTTCATGAACATCCGGCTATACAGGGTGGGTCAAGCTGAACGCATTGGACTTATATGGTATGGTGACTTATCTGATATTTCTCAGGCATACGAATGCTATGATTTATTCAATGAAACACCCTAACTAAATCACTTGTATACACAGTATGGTGGAAATGTATGAAATAAATTCATTATCTCTAACGCATATAAATTTTCAAAAAATCCAGAATAAAGTCGATTTTGATTTTCAAATTGACATCTCTCGATATACATACGAAGTTTGTGACGTCATCCTCGTGGTTGTGGTGACGTCATGGATTTTTTTCTAAATAGAAACATACCCCATTTATTTTTTCCGGAAGATATATTTATTGTTTATCTGACCCTATATCAATATTAGGAAAGTAAACTAATACAGGGTGAGAAAAAATCATTAATTATTTTATATTTACAACGGAAACCGTTACAATAAAGGTTCAAATTGGTGACCTTCAAGAATACAATGTGAGAGACGGGAAACAAATCATTCTCGAACTCTGGCTATCGTTTCTGAATATATTTTGTGAAATATTCTTTTTTTAATCTTTCTGGTCTGATGCTTTAATAAACTCATGTGCTCTTCAGATAACCCCAGAGAAGAAATCGGGTGGAGTTGAATCAGGAGGTCTAGGTGGCCATTCGATTGACCCTCTCCGACCAATCCATCGATCACGAAAGGAAACATTTGGGTAATTGCGAACATTGACAGCATAATGAGATTGTGAATATGAAATAATTTTTTTCTCACTCTGTATCACTTTGATTTCCTGATATCAGTATATAGTCAGATAGACAATAAATATATCTTCCAGAAAAATGATCAAACGGGGTATGTTTCCATTCAAAAAAAGAATCGATGACATAAAAGAATCGATGACATGACACAAACACGCAGATGACGTAACAAACTCCGGATGTCAATTTGAAATGAAAAATCAACGTGTCTCGAGATTTTTCTTAGAATTCATATGCGTTAGAGATAATGAGTTCATTCCGGACATTTACACCATACTGTATGTTCAAAGTTCACATTCAAGGTTAGTTAGGGACACGACGGTAAGCAAAAGAGAATACCTTGTGTAGAGTAACTGGTGGACAGATTATTTTGTTGAAATGGGCAATATCTACTACGTTCAATGAGTGACTATCGAATGTTTATCAGATAGGTACTGTGAATTTCCACAATCATTTAAAAAAGGAGAAAACTCCGCAGAAATCTGCGATGCTTCTTTAGCCAGATGGAAAGAGAAAAAAAGTAACCACATTTTCTGTGTCCTAAACTTCCTCCAAATTTTAAATATGCTAACAGTTCAAGACTTCATACATTCCTGACATCCAGAGGTATGAAAATTTTCACTTGTGTGTCGACACCTATAGGTTCATGCAAAATGATGTCAATATCTACTTCGAGGGATGTTATTACAACTGAAATTGAAACTTTGAGGTCAAACAAGATTTATCAAATACTGAAAAGAGATTGACTGAAAATTAACAAGAGAACTATGCGCTCCATCAAAGAAAATATGGTACAGCAATCATAAGAGGTTTAGAATGTGAGTTAATTTCTTCCAATTGGGATAACTATCTCATATCCTACTCTATTTCTTCTATTTCTAGTAGGTACAGAACCTAAGAACTTCGGGTAGTTTTGCGCTTATCATGCGACCTATTTTTCAGGGAACATTTTTGCTTATACCTATATGTATTTTTATCTTAGATATCCGAATTTGGTGACAGAATTATGAACATTCCTCTACTTTTTGGGATAATCAATGCCAAAGTTCGAAATTTCACCTTCTCTTACTAGTATATATCTTTCTGGGCTGGTGGTCGAGTGCGTTGAATCACTGGGTTATATAGTCTAGAGGGCCCGGGTTCAAATCCCACGGCGACTATTGGAAATATTTATTTATTTCTATACAGTATCGTTTAGCGGGAGGAGATAGGTGACCAACCGAACAATCTTGGTATCTAGATTTCATTCCTTCGGTCTCTCAACGATAACCAGTCGAGTAGTGCTTCGGATGACACTTAAAAAGCTAAGGTCCCCGTCTTACCAGTCTCAATGAGACTTCGAGTAGCTTCTATCGTGAAAACGAAACGAATTTAGAACTTCGCCATGAATTATTTCGAAAAGTAGATAGTCTAATTATTCTATTATAAAACAGACTAGATGAATTACATTCAAACCTTACCACAGTTGTTGTTTGAAGCCAACATATGAATCAGTTACTAGGGTTACCTCATTCTAAAAGAAGGAAAGCAACAACGAATTCCCCAAATACCAGTGTCTTGCTATCTTGGAAGAGTCTGAATTTGAATAAATTGACCTACTAACAAAATTATCGTATCCATTCTTCCTAAGACTGAAAGAAAACAATGTTTTATCAAAGTTTTCTGAAAATATACATCTTCGATTCATTATCCAAATGATAATAGATTATTCAATTCACTGGCATAACAATATTTTTTATTTTTTGTCAATATAAAGTTTCAAAGTGTCGAACTTGAGAAATATAACATCAAATCACTTTTAAATTCCTCTAAATACAGGCTACTACTCTGAGCATTTTCTTACTACTTGGGCCAACCATTTCATCACTTGTAGTCAAGATGGATTTAGGATGGTGGAACAGCCTCCTATCAACAAGTACTAGAATAAACTATTGACTCTTGCGTACTTTTTAATCCTGAAATTACCAGAGATACCTTGTGTCGGTTAAACAGTAACTGTGTTTCTGTCAGTGCCATCTGTTCTAGGAGAAAAATACAGATAAGAGTAAAAATATTGATAAATATTCCATATTTACTGAAAATATACTGTTTCAATGTCGTTGCAATTCACGCCTGTCAGATTGGAACCACAGAAATACATAAGCAACAGAAATCTTCCTCGAATTTCGATATTACCGCCATCAATATTACTACCTTCTCAAACGGTCGACAAGTTTTTCGCAGATACAATTAAAGAGCTGTTTCGCCATCCTATATCCACCTTGCTTGTAGTGAAATGATGCGAGTAAACTCTAGCGTCTCTTATTGAAATATTCTCTTTCTTGATCATTTTTTTACATATATCCACTAAGTTTTCATCTCGGGAAAATCGTTTTACATATGGGGGTGGGTGAATAATGTGTATACAACGATACAACGATACGACACTGAATGACTCACCAGTGGAATGTTGTGTTCTGATCACCACTTTAAAATCGTCTCTTACACATTTACCAGCGTTTCACCATCCTTTAAATTCGATTTGAACAGAATAAGAAAGGTTTTCAAGGACAATATTATTAAAATTTTCACACAAAACTGGAAATATGCCGCTTAATGAACCATCAAACAACATTTGATCCGAAAAGGAGACGTTTTGCGCTGTCACTGTAAGCGATTATCGGTTGATCGAAATTAGCAGTGCTGGCGCATTCACCAAAAATACCACAATATCCAAAAATACGTGCTTTCTATAAACCACTTATATATAATTGAGGTACTGCATTGATTATATGACGAACATTGAGAACATAGCTTTTAATACACTCATATGACTCATATCAGTACCAACAGATGGATATATATATATTAGGGAACATTTAAAAAATGTGGTCTTGGGATGATTATCACTTTCAAATGTTACGATGAGGCAAACTCTGTGGGGGAAAATATATGAATATGAATTTCATGGCTTCAAGCAATTTGGGGTGTTACTATTCTGGTGGGTTTGATATTCGGAGGTCTGATTCGTTCAGCTTGTCTCACCCTATATATATGATAGTTGGCATCGCATGATGAACGTTCTTAACAGAGCCTTAGGACAAAAATAATTTCCAGTAGGAAGTTAAAGGAGGATATATATGGTGCGAGACTGAGAAACACTGAAGTATCATACTCACGGTGGGTTGAAATGGATTTGTATTATACTCACGTTGAGTTATGATGAATGCTCCCTTGGCATTTATTGGAATAGAGAATAGTTGGCCTAGTAATTCATAGTCTCCTTCTAGTCGTATCATCGGGATGGAAACGTTCATTCTCCAACCGCACCCTTTGTTGATATCAAAGCTGTAATCAAAACGTTCATTGTAATTGGGTCGTCAGGCAGCTGGAAAATAAACAAGACACTACTCACTCAACCATCTGGTTATCTGAATTCGTCGTTCCGTAGACTTTCACATCGTGGTATTTCTGCTGAATAGACAGAGATCTCATGTTGTTTCCATCAATTCCTATTTCTTCCACAAATAGCGGTTCTAAGGAAGGAATACCCAATTCCGCATTGCCTAACGAAATAAATAGCTTTGTATCAAACATCAGCTAGTGTGTGACAAATTCGCTTGTCACTACTGGGATCTATCGTAAGATACACCAAGTCGGGTGAATCGAGAATCGTCGAGAAATTCGAAAAAATCTGACTTCTTTCAGAGATATACGAAAAAAACAGTGCTCGACAATTTTGTTTTTCTTTGTTTTTCCTGCTTATATTCGGAAAGATATCGATAATTGAATAAACATTCTCTTTGCCATTTTCTCACAACTTTGATATAAAAAAATATTTTTCTGATAAAGGGAAGTTCTGCAGGTACCGAGTTCGACAACGAAAGGGTGGCCATTCTGAGCGTAGTAGACACGATATCCGATGAGCACCGACCTTACTGTGAGATGATGATAGTGATTGACACTATTATTCTATTCTTTATGTTAACCTCATGCATGCCTACTCACCTCTTTTCAACAGCTGCATGGAGGCTTCTATAAACTTCCCTACACAATATCCAAGGTTTGGGTCAGATTTGTGGCAAACTTTCAAGCCGTCAGCTAAAAATTTCGAGTTATAATTTCGTTTCTCACCGAGATAAAGTGTGTTTTTTTCGAAGGCTCAAAAATGATTCACTTCGAAACCATTTGACTCGTCCATATCATATTTGGATACTACTAGAGGTGTACGACAAAAAAGTAAAGTATTTCAACCTTCTCAAACTAGCGGAATTGCTAGTCTTCAACTTTCGAAAAACCAATCCTATGGAAGTATACAAAGTGCTCTTATCATCAAATCAAACGCCATGGGTGATGATCAAATAAATAATATACTTATGATTTAACGTCGTTGTCCTTATATTCTAAAATGAATCACACACATACACAATTATCGCATGGAAAAATATATTTATCCTGCCAGATGAAAAAAAGTTATGGTAATTCCATAACCTTAACACAACAATCCAGAAAATTATGGTGACCTTCGAACAATGCACTCTATCGAAAGGTCCAGAAAAACTTACGTTGAAATCAATAATATTCTACCTAGGCACCTATCTGGTTTTCGAACCAACCAAAGTTGTATTACAGCATTACTAAAGATGACAGACGACATATTTTCAGCTCTTGACAAGAATGAAATGTATATACTTGTATTGCTCGATTACACAAAGGCTTTTGACCGATTAAATCACTATTTGATGATTGCGTTACTTCATTATATAGGCTTCTCTCCAGGCTCTACACGTTTGATTTGATTAATAGCAGATTATCTACATAACAGATGTCAATCAGAAACATTGGGTAATATACTATCAGAAAAAGCGTCACTCAAATGTGGAGTACCGCAGGGCTCAAACCTGGGACCCCTACTCTTCATATTGTATACTCACTACTGCCAATACCATTATTATTCCGATGACACACATTTATATTATTGTTTCATCAATGAGGAATAAGTGGATATCGTATTTTAGCGCATCCAAAAAGTCTTGTCTCGAAGTGAGTTCGTTGAAAACACACCTCATGCTCTTCGTTAATAATAATGCTCGGAACAAAATAATAAACGATGTGAACATATTTATGGGCAATATACAAATTCCCATCACATATAGTGTAAATAATCTAGAAACAATTCTTGATACATCCTTGAAATTCACAGATCACATTACAAAAATAATGAGAAATGAATTTGGAAAACTGAAAAAGATATATGCGAACAGACCAGTCCTCAATAGAACGTGTAGAAAAACTTTGTGTGACGCACTTGTTCTTTCCCACCTGAATTATGCGGATATTTTGTACGGTCCAGCAATTACTATGGTGGATTCTTAGTGGATACAGAAACTTCAAAACTCATGTGTTCGATTTGTATGTGGGCTTAACAGATGACATCGCACTTCACAATACACGCAACAATTAGGGTGGCTTTCCCTTTCCGCATATCCAGTGTATTTTTCAACAAGGTTATCCATACTCATGAGCCATCTTATTTATAAGAACAAATCCGCTTCAGAACTGATGTCCATACCATCAACATTAGACATAAGATACGTCTCAACCCTCCACAACACAGAACTTATCTTTTCAAATCATTATTTTTTATAACACCAGTGTACAACAAAATACCGTGTGAGTATCACTGACTGCCGTTAACAAACTTCTGTTCGAGATACTTGACGGCCATAAAGATAAGGATGAAGGAGGGTAGTGGGACGAGGGAGATAGTACTCGGATCGGCCCACTTTCCCTCTGATGATCCTGAGCCACCACCTACGAGAGCAGTGGAAGAACTGGTGAGAGAATGCAGGATAAAAGGACTGCAGCTGATCATCGGGGCCGATGCGATTGCACACCACATCACTTGGGGAAGCAGCGACACCAACCAAAGAGGTGAATCACTCCTGAAATTCATGCTGGCAAATAATCTGGACACATTGAATGTTGGAAATAATCCAACCTTTATTACGAGAAATAGGAAGGAGGTAATCGACGTTACAATAGCCTCTACACATGTGAGTAATTTTGTTACAGAATGGCATGTGTCTGATGAAGAAAGTTGCTCTGATCACAGTCACATAAATTTCAAAATAAAGAGTGGCTAGAGCGACCAGAGGATGTCCGCAGGGGGGTACTTTCCCCACTACTGTGGAATCTGGTTGTGGATGGGCTACTTAGGATACTAGACATAGAGTCCTTGGATATGCCGACGATATAGTAGTACTGGTACAAGGAAAATACAATACCACCGTCAGAGATCGAATGAGAGAGGCTCTGGAATTGGTAATGATATGGACGGAACGGGAAGGGCTCAGTATCAGCCCTCACAAGGCCGCAATAATAGCATTCACCCGAAGACGCAAACTGAAAGGGCTTGGTCCTTTAAAACTTCGAGGAGAAACGATACAGTTGAAAGAGGAGGTTAAATATCTAGGAGTGATATTAGACTCGAAACTGACATGGCAACAACACTTGGAAAATACCACTTAAAAGCGGTAACATCACTGATGGTGGCCAGACGCCCTTGTGGAAAAAAATGGGGACTGAAACCACACATGTTGTACTGGATATACAACAGGGTGGTAATGCCCTCCATAACATATGCCTCACTGGTATGGTGGCCTAAGATACTACAAAGAGGAGCAATAACAAGACTGAGCAAGATACAAAGGCTTGCCTGTCTAGGAATCACAGGGGCTATGAAATCAACGCCTACTGCAGCCATGGAGACACTACTGGATCTGCCTCCCCTTCACCTAATGATACAGGGGGAGGCGAGGCTTGGTGCCTTCAGACTACAAAATACACTGGACGATCTAAACATAGGAACAGGGCACATGAATATCGTGAGAATGGTGAACAGGGACACACTTGATATGAGAACAGATCACATTCCCAAACGATATACATTCAATAACCCATTCAGGGTATCCATACCAGATAGAACTGAATGGAGTAATACAGAACTCAGCACCATACTGCAGGAAAAGATCTGGTATACAGACGGATCAAAGACCACAGATGGGTCAGGAGCAAGAGTATTCTAGAAAAACCCGGAGACCAAGCTCAGCTATTCACTGGGAAAACACACCTCCGTTTTTCAAACAGAGGTATATGCAATTCTCCGATGCGCAGAGAAGAATAACAGGAGAGCTATAGAACATGAGCAGATTCAAATAATGTCAGACAGTCAAGCGGCACTCAAGGCAATTATAAGCAAGGAAGTGACGTCACGACTGGTATTTGATTGCAAGAAGGAACTGAAAACGCTGGCAGACCGGAACAGTGTCAAACTCACCTGGGTGCCAGGACATCAGGGGATTGCTGGCAATGAGAAAGCTGACGAACTTGCAAGAAGAGGGTCAGATAATGAACCAGAACCAGGACAGATTCTAGGAGTACCCAAGCGTGCAGCACGAGCGTCTGTAACAGACTGGATTCGGGAAAAACATAAGAACTACTGGAAAAACATTCCAGGAAATATACATGGGAAACAATACATCAAGGAATCATGCCAAAGACGAACTGCAGATCTGCTAAACATGAACAGAGAGCAGATAAAAACTGTTATAGGACTCATGACCGGCCACGCCCCAGTCAAGGAGCACCTTACCAGGATGGGACTGTATAATGGTGACCCAAATTGCAGGCTATGCGGAAAGGAACCAGAAACAGTATCACATATACTATGCAAATGCGAGGCATTGGATCGCAGAAGGCAGACAATTTTTGGGCAACCAGTTGGCGAACCAGAAATATACAACTCACATCCAGTGAAGGACTTGTACAAACTTGTACAAGGCACTGAGATAATAAAGTGGGTACAATGATGATACATAGTCAAGATACAATGTGCCATTAGGCCTAAGTGTCATCGGAGACTTCGGTCAGACGAGCCTACGAAGGAGGTGGAGTTTTAAGTGGGTAGACCTGGCTGAGATCAGGGAGTCCCACACTATCATCTGGGGAATTTGACCCATATGATGTCCATAAAGGATTTCAACCACCTCTGAAAAAACAAAAAAAATCACTGACTGCATCATTCTTTATTTTCAAGCGCAAATTGAGAATTGATCTGTTAAATGGACTCACTGATTTCGATTTCTGAAATTTTGTGTAAAGAATATGTATGTGACTATCAAATATTATAACATATGATGCGTTGTGTGTGACTGATCAGTGTCTCGTTGGGCTGTCGTGGCTGGGCGAGATGTGTAGATAATTTTCAGAAAGTGTAATGTGGGTCAATAGGAACTAACAAAATTATCACTTGTAATCTCCCTAGCAGCAGAATTATTACCGATAATTTGTTTCAAGGTCACGAATGTTGAACAGAAACATGAGTGAAACCGAGGAAAAAATTATAGGGAATTAATTCTGCTGCGTGGGAGATTCGGTAAGAAAATTCCATAAATTGGAGTTGCTTTAAATATGATGAGAAGATGAACCCTACGACCTATTCTGCGTAGATACTGTAGATATTAACTGATGTTTATTACTAATATTTCAGAAACATTCACTGCAGTAATCCGTTTTCAATCATAACATCCAATTTCACATGTCTACCCAGATTTTATTGTGAGTGACGTTTTTCAATAAATATGAGGCGCTTCATTTTTGACAGAAAAATTATCACTTATTAATTCCGTCAAGAAGAACTAACAAAATTATCATTGTAATCGCCCGTTGCTATAAGTAACGTATACAAAAAGGAGCCTTCTAATTGGTTGAAAATCCTACTAAAATTTCAGCAAATTTCATCGATACTTGAAAACGGTTCTTTTTTCTTGAAACAAATGAAATAAGATTAATTCAACACCCTGTATCTCAGTGAGGAGCCACATTTTATGTTTTATCTAAATATTTCCAATTATTCGTTACTTCTTGAAATTTTATAGAATGATAATCTGAAAAAAAAAATATAATGAATGAGTATAGAAAATATATACACATGTTTAGAAGGACAAACTTATCAGTAAACCCTGAAAAGTTACTGCGTTCACCAAATTTCATTTCTTCAGTACCTCGCCGTTTATTTCAGAATGGGTTTACCAAAACTAAAAAGAGATGAACACTTCTCTGGAAGATGACCTTTCGAAGACAATACGATCCGATCGAGTAGACAATTGTTCTTTGTTTTCTCCACAATGATGCGACTTTTCTTTTTCAATTTGAATCTCATTGCTCAATGAATTGATGGCTTTGATTCCTTCCAATATCAAAGCTTTGGAGAATTATTCATTCTATAAACTTCTAATCAACTCACGGATGTTTGTTCCCATGGCAAGTGCAACACAATAAAAAAATAATACTATCATTCTCAGTCACCTTGTTGTCACTGGTTAAATTCCAATAGATTGGTACTTGGAACTCTGAGCCATGCTCTACAAGTTAACATAATGGACTTTTACAGTAACATCGAATAACATCGTAAATATCTCATCAAAAATTAATTATATTCTACTACTCAAAGAATTCTGATAAAATGATTGTTGACCATAAATATACCTAATTATCATAGTTACATAAAATAGTTCATGTGATATCGTGTCTGCATAGCGAAAAAATGTCTTGATATCGTATGCCTCGGAAAACACTTCCCTAGGCAATGAGTTCTAAAGTCTCGATGTTCGTTGGATGAACAAGTCTTTGGAGCGGGATGTTCTACAGGTCTCTAAAGTGACCACGAAGGGGTGTGAAGACTGAACTTGACGGGTTGATCATGAAGATACTGCTAATGGAGGAATGATTATTGATATTTCAGAAGAGCATAGCACATGAAAATATCTATAAAATAGAGATAAATTGACAACTTTTCCACGGTGTTCCAGAGGAGTGAGCGAGTTTGTAAGCGAGACTAAATGTCCTTTTTTGGACCGAATTCAATAGTTTCAGGATGTTTTTAGGTGCCGCACTCCAAATATGGGAACATTATTCCAGGACAGGTCAGATATGTGCCTTATAGATCATAAGCAGCTGACTGGATGATAGATAGCTCTTGGCTCGAAACAGAAATCCAAGTTTTTGTGATGCACGTTTGGCAATGGACCACACGTTATTTTCCCATGAAAGGTTATTGCTGATAGTAACGCCACACATCGAAATGGATGACTTCAATGGTATGGTTACTCCTGACTGAATTATGTTGGGCACAGTGAGATCGGCTTTTCTGGAGAAAAGACATGCTTGTGTTTTATTTACATTGAATTCTCGAGAATTGTTGCTAATTATTATATTTATTTTTTTTTCAACATTTCTCCCTCGTTCATTTCTGGTTTGACGGGCCGATATAGGAGCCCTGGAATGGAAGAGAAAGCGGTATAGAGGGTACTATCATCCGCGAAGCTGTGTATAGGACATGAAGTTGCTTCCAACAAATCGTTGATGGTGAAGTAGAAATAGTGTTAGCGCTGAAATTGATCCTTGCGGAACACCAGCATTCATGAGTAGAGTATCAGATGAAACTCCATCGACCACTACATGGAGAGATCTGTTTGAGAGGAAAATAACAAGCAGAGAACACAGCTGAGGGGGCAAACCATAAGATAGAAGCTTGGCGAGGAGTCCCTGATGTCAAACTCGATCAAATGCCCTGAAAATATCCAAAGTTTCTAAAGTTTCTCCATACTTTTCAATAGATAGCTGCCATAAATGTGAGACGTAAGCGAGCAGGTCACCAGTTTATCTCTGATGACAGGAGCCATATTGCATATCGTTGACAATTCCTGAGTGTTCCAGATATTTCATGAGCTCGATGTTGATGGCTATTTCCATGACCTCTGAAATAATTGATAGCAGTGCGATAGGTCTGTAGTGGCTAGGTAAAGTCTTTTTGCCTTTTTTGGGGACTGGTTGTACTCTTGCAATTTTTCAGTTCGACGAAAATACCCCCAAATTGTAAGCGTGGTAAAACAATTTGCAAAGAACAGGTGTTAGTTCGGAGGCACATTTCTTGAGAACGAACAGTGGAATTTCGTCAAATCAACAGGCTTTGTTGGTGTTGAGACCCAACAAAATCTTTCTGATAGTACGTTGGCGAAAGGTGATCTCGGGCATATGATTGTTGTTTTCCCGATGAATCCAGAGTAGAATTTCCAGCAAATAGGTGCGCAAAGATATTGGCTTTTTTCTTGGCTCGTAGCTAGAGTTCCATCTTCCTTGGTTAGAGGAGGAAATGAGCTGGAAATTATATTTCTTTCCACAGCTTTGGCGAAAGACCAAAATGAACGGGATCCGTTAGGACATTCAACAAATTTTTATCTTATTTTGGCACTGTGAGCATCTTTCGAAGATTCTTGAAGTAGTACAAATAGATTCGATGAAAGTAATTTTCTTTTGTGTGTACGTAGACTAGAACTCTGTCAAATTTTGTTTTCCCCCGCAGTTACAAAACGATACGCCTTCGATACTGTTTCTATTGGCGTCTAAAAGACGAATAGTAAAAAAAATAACCTATTTTCTAATCATGCATGGTTTTGAAATTGATCACAGCAAACATTTTTACCCAATTACCTATTCGCTGTCAATGATATAAAAATAATAATAATTTAATTAGTATCAAACCTATACAACGTCAATCAATGTATTGAGCTTTGGTGCGCAACCGCTAAAATCTCAGGAATCGAATGTTGCAAATTCAATTCGCTAAGAGCGCCTAGGTGACTTTGTGGTGGTGCAAATAAAATTTGCTAAGATTCACATGGCAATAAGAAAGAAGCGTCCTGAATGTCTCTATCGAATGGTGTGACCCACTTTCTAACGACGTATCCACCCTTGTCTTCAGTTGAGTTGAGACTGTTGAGAGAATTAACACGTATTAGTTAGTGGATCAGTTAGTGCCCTGCTTGGTGTTGTTATTGGTCGTTCTTCTGTATTCAAATGATAGAGTATAGTTTAGAACTGTTATTATGGTTCGTTCATTGACTATTCGTTGGGTGTATAGATATTCAACGAAGTTGAGCAGAAGAGCTCTTGGAATCGTGGGAATTCGGACACCTGAGGCAAATATTTTGGGGTGAGATCTCAAAATTCCACTGAATCTATACAATACTTTTATACTCTAATCACTGATATGGTGAAAACCCCTATATAAATGTAACAAAGTATATTCTAAGTTTATTATTCTCATTTACGTTTTTTTCTTGCTTTTGATCATCATACAAATTTTTAGGGATTATTATTACATCAATCGTCTATGAAAGAAATAGTACCACTTCTCGGAGATAGACTGAAAAATTGGAAGATTACCAGAATCTCGTTGTTTTAGTGGACCTACAAGAAGTAATGTTTCTATTACACCGGGACTAACATTATTCCGGCTCTAGTACCACTGCTGAAGCAGAAATAAAGATGCAGTGGCAATAAGAGTTTTGTTTCTATTAACAATTGAAGCATTTGCAATAAAACCTAGAAAAATTCACTACTGGTGCAAAAATAGTTGAGTGTTAATATACAATACATCGTTACCTACAGCACTAATATTTGTCACTGCAAACACATCTAGCTGAGAGTGTTAACTACAATGTTTCATACAGCAATTGCATTCATAATAATACCTGAAAATACTTGCTACTGGTGCAGTAGTATTTGCTACTAGGGCAACCATATTTGGCTGGAAGTATTTGGTATAGTATGTTTCTTATAAATCAGTTAATACTACAAAGAATTATTAGGAGGAAATTTTTGTTGCATTCACATGGTTTTTTGTTGTCTCTATAGGTACTTATTTTTTTTGTTGCGTTGACCTATATTTCAGTACCTGTAGCGAATCATTTTTTTCCGTGAAGAGAAAACAAAAATGAAAATCTTGTTTGGTGTAAATCCATTAGAGAGAGATGTTTTTTTCTAGAACTGAGGTACTAGATTTGAGATTCATTAGTATTTTTAGTAGTCCTGTACATAAACACTTTGCCACCCTATTCACGGGTTTAATATAAAGAAATTTGTATAGAATAGTTGTATAAGATTCTCATACGGTATCCGTAAATACGACCATATCAGTACATCCTTTGAGAACTCTGGTTGGTTGAAATTGAAGTCGTGGAGGGAGATGCACATTTTAACTTTCACACATAAAATCCTGAAAACTGGTTATCCGCCATATCTGCGTAGTAAGTTGATTTCCTCTCACGAAATAATTCGTCACGGAATAAAAATATTCTTTTGATTCCCAAGCACTCCACCGCTACATACACCAGATGCTTTTCATATAATGCTGCGAAACTTTTCAATACTCTACCTTCGGACATCAAAGAATTCACATTGAGGAATTTCAAAAAGAGATTAAAAAGACTGTTTTTGACAAGGCAACGATGAAATAGTTAAACGGCTAGATCTTCCTAATAGGTATATGAATTGTTGGATACTTCAGTTTTTTTTTGTTATATTGTTGAAATTATATATATAAAATTATATTGTATTGTTATAAGTATTTTTCAACTTATTTTTTGTTTTTTTATCCTTCTTTCGAGGTTGGGTTTAATAGCAGC
The DNA here is from genome assembly GCA_029955515.1 of Chrysomela aeneicollis. Classification (NCBI taxonomy): domain Eukaryota; kingdom Metazoa; phylum Arthropoda; class Insecta; order Coleoptera; family Chrysomelidae; genus Chrysomela; species Chrysomela aeneicollis. Next base: position 12,142,877 of record JARUHQ010000002.1, read on the forward strand.
TTAGATAGCTGAACTCCTCCTTTTCATCATATTATAATGAACAAAATTTATGTGTTATTGCCATTATGATGATGAATAAAGACATTATTATTATTATTATTATTATTAAATTTGAAGGGAGCTTCCAGACGAATATACCCACGAATGATATAAAGTATCTACTCTAGGTCCCTTTTATGGAGTATATGATATGGAAAAGGATCGTCCCCCACCGTTATTCCATATCAATAGACCCTCCAATTTCTTCACTCCATTCCATTCCTCATTTCTATGAGAGAAATGCAGGACAGCAACAAAAACCCAATCAAAAATACCACCCTTTTCCCATTCAATGCCATAACCACAACAATATCTAGAAGAGAGGAAAAAAGCAATAATACACTGTTTATTGTTGGGTTGGATAGATCACCAGAGCAGCGTCGTGATTAGTTTCCCGAGTGGCATCATTGTTTGCGTTGAGAGAGAAAAAAAAAACCATAATTTCATCGCTTCTCCTTATCTCTGAAGAGGCATCCTGAACGAATGTGCCCTGATTCGTATGCTAGCTCCGCCACCGAACGGTGCGTTCGTTGGGTGTTTTCAGGCCAGCAATTTTTATATTCCTTCCTCCAACTGCTGCGACGACAAGCCAGTTGAATTTTAACCAAACTCTATATAAATACCCATATTTCAAACTCGATAACACATCTCTCGATACCCTGGAATAAATGGCTCACCAGATTGAAAACGATCAGCGGCTGGGAAACTGTTTCTTTTCTGCGGTGAAATCTCTCTTCGCAATCTTTGAAAAGAGTCATCGGTTTGTGCCTCGCGAAATTCACGGATTCAATAAAGTCCCGAATTTGATTTACTCTAGGCTTTCTATCTGGAGGAACATCAGAATAATGGAATATGTTATATATGGTGAGAGTCGAATTGAGTATGCTGAACTCTACGCATGGAGAAATAATATTACACTAAGGTTTAGGTATTACAGAATTCGTGAGTAGATGACTTATCAGAGTTGCCCTTCAAGAGCTCGTGAGTTTCTTGAAATTGATTTCGATAAAAATAGTGGATTTATTAAAATTGAGACCTTCACACCAACAAATGGCATACCGTTATATTGAGAGACTTTCAGTTATATTTCCGAATGAAAAAGGATCAAAATGCATTGATCACAAACCCCTCTCATCTTGTCAGTTTTCCAGTACTTATTATATACTATATAATATTTGTTCTGCATTATATTGTTTTTTATGAGTGCTGTTATTTGTTTCCGACAATGAAAAGTTTTCGTCAGTTCAAATGCAATATACGTTTCTCAAAAATCAAAGTTTTCACCTACCTCACGTATCGATGCATTGACATGCTGATATCACGCAACTGCACATGGAAGCTGAAGCAGATTATTACACACAAAAAACTTTACTCTCGAATCTGAAACCACCATGGTTAATTGACATTGACTACGACTCATACGTCCATGGCATGGTTTCCAGGTTACAGTGGACATCAAGGGAATGAAAAAGCTGACGAACCGGCCAGACAAGGCTCGTCAATGGCTTTCTACGTCCCAGAACCCTTTTGCGGCATAGCGAAAGCAATAATCAAGAAAACAACTAGCAAATGGGTGGAAGAACTGGCCCAATGCTGGTGGTAACAATCTCCAGGACAGAGGCAGGCGAAGAGGTTACTTAAAAAACCTTCACCATCGCTCACGGCAGACCAACTGAGCAAGGATAGAAGGTCCGTAAAAGCAATAGTAGGCATTCTTACAGGACACTGTAAACTCGACAGACACATGAAAACATAGGTCTGGCTGAAGAAACCACATGCAGGTTTTGTCAGACAGAGGAAGAAACTTCTATCCACATCCTGTGCGAATGCGAAGGAATAGCAAGGACAGGGTTTTGACAGAAGGGGACGGAATACCCAGAAGCAGAAAGCTACGTTATAGAGCCACTGTTAGGGATCCTCAACCTACTCAAAAAGACAAAGCTAGCGCAGGTCATATAAATGTCAAGGGAACCACAATAGATCTGTAAAAGACGTAGTGGAAATAGGTCGCATAGCGCCATCTATCTAACATTTCGAAACATCCAGCATAGCTTTCTCGTGTGTGGTACGATTTCATCATTAAATCATTGTTTATATGGATAGGCATTAACCTGTACAGGGTAGTCCAAATTGGATACTTTTGATAGGAAACACCGATTTCTAGAGAAATTGGAAGAAAACTAACCTATGCCAGGAGAAATCAAATGCCGAAATCCCCTCCTCGATTTCTTGAACCTTTTGAAAGGTCTTTCGACTTTTGTGCTATTTTAACCAACCTCCGTATCGTATTATTCAAGATTATTTTTCGTTTCTGTATAAACATTCTCAGAGCACTATTTTGAGAGGAATCCAGTAGTGTCTCAAGTTTTTTGTTGTGAAGACTGGTGTTGAAGCTTTGAAATAAACCTATTCGTTTCAGAAATTAAATAACATTCCCGAATATAATATTCATTGTTTATTGTTTCATTGATATTTTCAAATAATATTAGATGCGTCTTCGAAAATTTTTGGCGTGCCATGGTAAAAAACAAAACGAAGTAGCTTCAGCAACCAACGGTCGCTGTCAAACAATATTTTTTTTCATTCAAAACCAAACTTTGAACTGAAAGGAGATTTTATTGTTATTCAAATAAGTATGAGAACTACGAAAAATATGACATGTGAAAGTATTATTGGGAATCACAGAATGAATGAAGAAGGTATATAAACAAGGTTATGAGATTTATTTTCATTTTGTACTCGAATGAAAGAATTAAATAATCTTTAGTCAGCCAAGTTCAAAATCATATATTGCTTGAATGGATCAGGTTGGTGCATAGGAATCTATGCAGAATTCAGATGTACACTTCAAATTCCATAGATATCTGCGACAAACTAGTTCATGTTGATCTCTCTTGAATGATAATGATATAAAAAGTGGGAGAGCGTTTATATAATCAACTGTAATCAGGTGCGAATTATCTTGAGATTTTCAGGGTTTATTGGATTTAATTAAACTATCATACCTAGGCTACAACCTTGAAATCCACATTCCCTCCTCCTGAAGAAAGTAGCAAGGAATTCAATATCTCAAGGAGCGTGAAGGCAGGAATAGAATATCGGATTCAGCTATAATTCACTCCGATATGAAAAGTGGGAGAACGTTTATATAATTGAGTGTAATGAGGTGCGAATTATCTTGATATTTTCAGGGTTTATTGGATTCAATTTAACTATAACACCACCTTCCTTCCTGCAGAAGAAAGTAGCAAGGGATTCAATATCTCAAGAAGCGTAGAGGCAGGAATAGAATATCGGATTCAGCTATAATTCACTCCGATATGAAAAGTGGGAGAACGTTTATATAATTGAGTGTAATGAGGTGCGAATTATCTTGAGATTTTCAGGGTTCATTGGATTCAATTAAACTATTATACTACCTTCCTTCCTGCGGAAGAAAGTAACAAGGAATTCAATATCTCAAAGAGCGTAGAGGCAGAAAGAGAATATCGGATTCAGCTATAATCCACTTCGATATGAAAAGTGGGAGAGAGTTCATATAATTAGGTGTAATCAGATGCGAATTGTCTTGATATTTTCAGGGTTTATTGGATTCAATTTAACTATAACACCACCTTCCTTCCTGCGGAAGAAAGTAGCAAGGGATTCAATATCTCAAGAAGCGTAGAGGCAGGAATAGAATATCGGATTCAGCTATAATCCACTTCGATATAAAAAGTGGGAGAACGTTTATATAATTGAGTGTAATGAGGTGCGAATTATCTTGAGATTTTCAGGGTTTATTGGATTCAATTTAACTATTATACCACCTTCCTTTCTGCTGAAGAAAGTAACAAGGAATTCAATATCTCAAGGAGCGTAGAGGCAGAAAGAGAATATCGGATTCAGCTATAATCCACTTCGATATAAAAAGTGGAAGAATGTTTATATAATTGAGTGTAATGAGGTGCGAATTATCTTGAGATTTTCAGGGTTTATTGGATTTAATTTAACTATTATACCACCTTCCTTTCTGCGGAAGAAAGTAACAAGGAATTCAATATCTCAAGGAGCGTAGAGGCAGAAAGAGAATATCGGATTCAGCTATAATCCACTTCGATATAAAAAGTGGGAGAACGTTTATATATTTGAGTGTAATGAGGTGCGAATTATCTTGAGATTTTCAGGGTTTATTGGATTCAATTTAACTAGTATACCACCTTCCTTCCTGCGGAAGAAAGTAACAAGGAATTCAATATCTCAAGGAGCGTAGAGGCAGAAAGAGAATATCGGATTCAGCTATAATCCACTTCGATATAAAAAGTGGGAGAACGTTTATATAATTGAGTGTAATGAGGTGCAAATTATCTTGAGATTTTCAGGGTTTATTGAATTTAATTCAACTACAACACCACCTTCCTTCCTGCGGAAGAAAGTAACAAGGAATTCAATATCTTGAGGAGCGTAGAGGCAGGAAGAGAATATCGGATTCAGCTATAATTCACTACGATATGAAAAGAGGGAGAGCGTTTATATAATTAAATGTAATCAGATGCGAATCATCTTGAGATTTTCAGGGTTTATTGGATTCAATTAAACTATTATACCACCTTCCTTCCTGCGGAAGAAAGTAACAAGGAATTCAATATCTCAAGGAGCGTAGAGGCAGAAAGAGAATATCGGATTCAGCTATAATCCACTTCGATATAAAAAGTGGGAGAACGTTTATATAACTGAGTGTAATGAGATGCGAATTATCTTGAGATTTTCAGGGTTTATTGGATTCAATTTAACTATAACACCACCTTCCTTCCTGCGGAAGAAAGTAGCAAGGAATTCAATATCTCAAGGAGCGTAGAGGCAGGAATAGAATATCGGATTCAGCTATAATTAACTCCGATATGAAAAGTGGGAGAGCGCTTATATAATCGAGTGTAATCAGGTTCGAATTATCTTGAGATTTTCAGGGTTTATTGAATTCAATTCAACTACAACACCACCTTCCTTCCTGCGGAAGAAAGTAACAAGGAATTCAATATCTTGAGGAGCGTAGAGGCAGGAAGAGAATATCGGATTCAGCTATAATTCACTACGATATGAAAAGAGGGAGAGCGCTTATTTAATCGAGTGTAATCAGGTTCGAATTATCTTGAGATTTTCAGGGTTTATTGAATTCAATTTAACTATTATACCACCTTCCTTCCTGCGGAAGAAAGTAGCAAGGAATTCAAGATCTCAAGGAGCGTAGAGGCAAAAAGAGAATATCGGAATCAGCTATAATCCACTTCGATATGAAAAGTGGGAAAGGGTTCATATAATCAAATGTAATCAGATGCGAATTGTCTTGAGATTTTCAGGGTTTATTGGATTCAATTTAACTATAACACCACCTTCCTTCCTGCGGAAGAAAGTAGCAAGGGATTCAATATCTCAAGAAGCGTAGAGGCAGGAATAGGATATCGGATTCAGCTATAATTCACTCCGATATGAAAAGTGGGAGAACGTTTATATGATTGAGTGTAATGAGGTGCGAATTATCTTGATATTTTCAGGGTTCATTGGATTCAATTTAACTATAACACCACCTTCCTTCCTGCGGAAGAAAGTAGCAAGGAATTCAATATTTCAAGGAGCGTAGAGGCAGAAATAGAATATCGGATTCAGCTATAATTCACTTCGATATGAAAAGTGGGAGAGAGTTCATATAATTAGGTGTAATCAGATGCGAATTGTCTTGAGATTTTCAGGGTTTATTGGATTCAATTTAACTATAACACCACCTTCCATCCTGCGGAAGAAAGTAGCAAGGAATTCAATATCTCAAGGAGCGTAGAGGCAGAAAGAGAATATCGGATTCAGCTATAATCCACTTCGATATAAAAAGTGGGAGAACGTTTATATGATTGAGTGTAATGAGGTGCGAATTATCTTGAGATTTCCAGGGTTTATTGGATTCAATTAAACTATAACACCACCTTCCTTCCTGCGGAAGAAAGTAACAAGGAATTCAAGATCTCAAGGAGCGTAGAGGCTGAAAGAGAATATCGGATTCAGCTATAATTCACTCCGATATGAAAAGTGGGAGAACGTTTATATGATTGAGTGTAATGAGGTGCGAATTATCTCGATATTTTCAGGGTTTATTGGATTCAATTTAACTATTACACCACCTTCCTTCCTGCGGAAGAAAGTAACAAGGAATTCAAGATCTCAAGGAGCGTAGAGGCAGAAAGAGAATATCGGATTCAGCTATAATTCACTCCGATATGAAAAGTGGGAGAACGTTTATATGATTGAGTGTAATGAGGTGCGAATTATCTTGATATTTTCAGGGTTTATTGGATTCAATTTAACTATAACACCACCTTCCTTCCTGCGGAAGAAAGTAGCAAGGGATTCAATATCTCAAGAAGCGTAGAGGCAGGAATAGAATATCGGATTCAGCTATAATTCACTCCGATATGAAAAGTGGGAGAACGTTTATATAATTGAGTGTAATGAGGTGCGAATTATCTTGAGATTTTCAGGGTTTATTGGATTCAATTCAACTATTATACCACCTTCCTTCCTGCGGAAGAAAGTAGCAAGGAATTCAAGATCTCAAGGAGCGTAGAGGCAGAAAGAGAATATCGGATTCAGCTATAATCCACTTCGATATGAAAAGTGGGAAAGGGTTCATATAATTAAATGTAATCAGATGCGAATTGTCTTGAGATTTTCAGGGTTTATTGGATTCAATTTAACTATAACACCACCTTTCTTCCTGCGGAAGAAAGTAGCAAGGAATTCAAGATCTCAAGGAGCGTAGAGGCAGAAAGAGAATATCGGATTCAGCTATAATTCACTCCGATATGAAAAGTGGGAGAACGTTTATATAATTGAGTGTAATGAGGTGCGAATTATCTTGATATTTTCAGGGTTTATTGGATTCAATTCAACTATAACACCACCTTCCTTCCTGCGGAAGAAAGTAGCAAGGGATTCAATATCTCAAGAAGCGTAGAGGCAGGAATAGAATATCGGATTCAGCTATAATTCACTCCGATATGAAAAGTGGGAGAACGTTTATATGATTGAGTGTAATGAGGTGCGAATTATCTTGATATTTTCAGGGTTTATTGGATTCAATTTAACTATAACACCACCTTTCTTCCTGCGGAAGAAAGTAGCAAGGGATTCAATATCTCAAGAAGCGTAGAGGCAGGAATAGAATATCGGATTCAGCTATAATTCACTACGATATGAAAAGAGGGAGAGCGCTTATTTAATCGAGTGTAATCAGGTTCGAATTATCTTGAGATTTTCAGGGTTTATTGAATTCAATTTAACTATTATACCACCTTCCTTCCTGCGGAAGAAAGTAGCAAGGAATTCAAGATCTCAAGGAGCGTAGAGGCAAAAAGAGAATATCGGATTCAGCTATAATCCACTTCGATATGAAAAGTGGGAAAGGGTTCATATAATTAAATGTAATCAGATGCGAATTGTCTTGAGATTTTCAGGGTTTATTGGATTCAATTTAACTATAACACCACCTTCCTTCCTGCGGAAGAAAGTAGCAAGGGATTCAATATCTCAAGAAGAGTAGAGGCAGGAATAGGATATCGGATTCAGCTATAATTCACTCCGATATGAAAAGTGGGAGAACGTTTATATGATTGAGTGTAATGAGGTGCGACCTATCTTGATATTTTCAGGGTTTATTGGATTCAATTTAACTATAACACCACCTTCCTTCCTGCGGAAGAAAGTAGCAAGGAATTCAAGATCTCAAGGAGCGTAGAGGCAGGAATAGAATATCGGATTCAGCTATAATTCACTCCGATATGAAAAGTGGGAGAACGTTTATATAATTGAGTGTAATGAGGTGCGAATTATCTTGAGATTTTCAGGGTTTATTGGATTCAATTAAACTATAACACCACCTTCCTTCCTGCGGAAGAAAGTAGCAAGGAATTCAAGATCTCAAGGAGCGTAGAGGCAGAAAGAGAATATCGGATTCAGCTATAATTCACTCCGATATGAAAAGTGGGAGAACGTTTATATGATTGAGTTTAATGAGGTGCGAATTATCTTGAGATTTTCAGGGTTTAATGGATTCAATTGAACTATTATACCACCTTCCTTCCTGCGGAAGAAAGTAACAAGGAATTCAAGATCTCAAGGACCGTAGAGGCAGAAAGAGAATATCGGATTCAGCTATAATTCACTTAGATATAAAAACAAGAGAACGTTTATATGATTGAGTCTAATGAGGTGCGAATTACCTTGATATTTTCAGGGTTTATTGGATTCAATTTAACTATAACACCACCTTCCTTCCTGCGGAAGAAAGTAGCAAGGGATTCAATATCTCAAGAAGCGTGGAGGCAGGAATAGAATATAGGATTCAGCTATAATTCACTCCGATATGAAAAGTGGGAGAACGTTTATACAGGGTGTCCCCTCTCAATTGGAAAAATTTTCTGGGGCATATTGAGGAACCATAGACAAGCAGTTTGAGATAAGAGACTGATGTCCGGAAGTGCATGGTTTTCAAAATACAGGGTGTCAAAGTTTTTTTTAAAAAACGTTTTTTTATTAATATTTCAAAGACACGTTAACCGATTATCTTGAAATTTGCTAGTGATGTAAGCTTTAATAAGACGCTCAGCTAGTACTAATTAAATGTTAATTATGACTTCCAGTGGCGCCCCGGAGGACAGTGTCACGAATAAAAATGACAAAAAATGTACGCTGCTGACTTTTTTTAAAAATTTTATATATTTTTTTAGAAAGCTCAGTTAAAAATACAACTTTTTTGTCACTTGATATTTTTTCGTATCTCTCTCCGTTTTCGAGAAAAAATTTTTATTAAAAACTTTATTGAAAGGTTCATTATTATTAGAAAGAAAAACAAGGAGGCTTTTTTACAAATAATTTATTATTAATTAGTGGAGCAAATGCTCAAAGTGTCCACCATGCATTTCGATGCATTTTCTGCACCTGTCGAGCCAGGATTCGCGCACCCGAGCAAACACGCCTGGATTGTTCGCGATAAATTCTAGCAACTAGGTCCTCCATGGTCGGCACAGGAGTTGCATAGATCAAGCGTTCCATTTCGCCCCAAAGAAAAAAGTCCAGGGGGGCCAAAACAGGCGACCTTGCTGGCCAAGGGACGGGACCACCTCTACCAATCCACCTGTTGTTGTAGGTTTGGTCGAGGTAACCTCTCACGGTGCGCGCAAAATGCGCTGGACAACCATCGTGTTGGAACCAGGCCTCTCTACGCAACTGGAGGGGTACATCTTCCAGCAGCTCGGGCAGAATATCTCGCAAAAAAACTAGATAGTTATTCCCGTTGAGGTGATCAGGTAGAACGTACGGCCCAATCAAATGGTCGCCAAGAATACCTGCCCAAACATTAACACCAAACTTCTGCTGATATCCTCTGATGTGCGTAGCATGGGGATTTTGTTCGTTCCACTCGTGGTTATTACGAGGATTGAATGTCCCTTCGCGCGAAAATCCTTTTTCATCGCTCGTGAAGATTATACTTAAAAAATCAGCGTTTTCATCCGCTTGACGGAGCAACCACTCGCAGAACTCGAGCCGCCGAGGAGCGTCGTCAGGCAGTAGATGCTGCACCTTTTGCAGTTTAAATGGATAGAGATCGTGGAATTTCAATACTCGATGGACAGTATTTTTGCTGCAATCAAGTTGCGACGCAATCAGACGAGTGCTAGTGTTGGGCTCATTCTGAATGCGTGCCATGACTTCATCCTCAACGGCATCTCTGATCGGAAACTGCCTTGCAAATTCTCGAATAGGCTGCAAAGATAACAAAGCCTCTTAGATTGGCTGTAAAACAGAAACGCGCAAGAAAAAAAACACAGAAAGTTGCCATTTCTGCAATACTTACCACGAATGAGCCGGTCTCCTGTAGATTTTGATGAATTTTGATAAAAATCTTATGGTTTGGCAATTCACGATTTGGGAACCGCTGCCCGTACAACCGTTGTGCTAACAAAGAATTACCCCGCGCTTCCCCATACAAGAGATGCATATCTGCAAGCTCGGCTAATTCAAACCGATTCATTTTTGCAATTAGTGTAACGTTTGAAGATAATTTAGTACTTAGAAACTGACACTTTTACTAAAGTTTGACATGTTTATGTGTTACCATGACAACATTGTTTTGTTTTAGATTTTCAGATAATGAACCTTTCAAAAAAGTTTTTAATAAAAAATTTTTCTCGAAAACGGAGAGAGATACGAAAAAATATCAAGTGACAAAAAAGTTGGATTTTCAACTGAGCTTTCTAAAAAATATATAAATTTTTTAAAAAAAGTCAGCAGCGTACATTTTTTGTCATTTTTATTCGTGACACTGTCCCCCGGGGCGACACTGGAAGTCATAATTAACATTTAATTAGTGCTAACTGAGCATCTTATTAAAGCTTACATCACTAGCAAATTTCAAGAAAATCGGTTGACGTGTCTTTGAAATATTAATAAAAAAATGTTTTTTGAAAAAAACTTTGACACCCTGTATTTTGAAAACCATGCACTTCCGGACATCAGTCTCTTATCTCAAACTGCTTGTCTATGGTTCCTCAATATGCCCCAGAAGTTTTTTCCAATTGAGAGGGGACACCCTGTATAATTGAGTGTAATGAGGTGCGAATTATCTTGAGATTTTCAGGGTTTTTTGGATTCGATTGAACTATAACACCACCTTCCTTCCTGCGGAAGAAAGTAACAAGGAATTCAAGATCTCAAGGAGCGTAGAGGCAGAAAGAGAATATCGGATTCAGCTATAATCCACTTCGATATGAAAAGTGGGAGAACGTTTATATAATTGAGTGTAATGAGGTGCGAATTATCTTGAGATTTTCAGGGTTTATTGGATTCAATTTAACTATTATACCACCTTCCTTCCTGCGGAAGAAAGTAACAAGGAATTCAATATCTTGAGGAGCGTAGAGGCAGGAAGAGAATATCGGATTCAGCTATAATTTTCTACGATATGAAAAGGGGGGAAGCGCTTATATAATCGAGTGTAATCAGGTTCGAATTATCTTGAGATTTTCAGGGTTTATTGAATTCAATTCAACTACAACACCACCATCCTTCCTGCGGAAGAAAGTAGCAAGGCATTCAAGATCTCAAGGAGCGTAGAGGCAGAAAGAGAATGTCGGATTCAGCTATAATCCACTTCGATATAAAAAGTGGGAGACCGTTTATATAATTAAATGTATTCAGATGCGAATTGTCTTGAGATTTTCAGGGTTTATTGGATTCAATTTAACTATTATACCACCTTCCTTCCTGCGGAAGAAAGTAACAAGGAATTCAATATCTCAAGGAGCGTAGAGGCAGAAAGAGAATATCGGATTCAGCTATAATCCACTTCGATATAAAAAGTGGGAGAACGTTTATATAATTGAGTGTAATGAGGTGCGAATTATCTTGGGATTTTCAGGGTTTATTGGATTCAATTTAACTATTATACCACCTTCCTTCCTGCGGAAGAAAGTAACAAGGAATTCAATATCTCAAGGAGCGTAGAGGCAGAAAGAGAATATCGGATTCAGCTATAATCCACTTCGATTTAAGAAGTGGGAGAACGTTTATATAATGAATAAGGTGGTATAATAGTTAAATTGAATCCAATAAACCCTGAAAATCTCAAGATAATTCGCACCTCATCACACTCAATTATATAAACGTTCTCCCACTTTTTATATCGGTGGATTATAGCTGAATCCGATATTTTCTTTCTGCCTCTACGCTCCTTGAGATATTGAATTCCTTGTTACTTTCTTCCGCAGGAAGGAAGGTGGTATAATAGTTAAATTGAATCCAATAAACCCTGAAAATCTCAAGATAATTCGCACCTCATTACAATCAATTATATAAACGTTCTCCCACTTTTTATATCGGTGGATTATAGCTGAATCCGATATTCTCTTTCTGCCTCTACGCTCCTTGAGATATTGAATTCCTTGTTACTTTCTTCCGCAGGAAGGAAGGTGGTATAATAGTTGAATTGAATCCAATAAACCCTGAAAATCTCAAGATAATTCGCACCTCATTACACTCAATTATATAAACGTTCTCCCAATTTTTATATCGTAGTGAATTATAGCTGAATCCGATATTTCCTTCCTGCCTCTACGCTCCTCAAGATATTGAATTCCTTGTGAATAATTGTCTTGAGATTTTCAGGGTTTATTGAATTCAATTCAACTACAACACCACCTTCCTTCCTGCGAAAGAAAGTAGCAAGGAATTCAAGATCTCAAGGAGCGTAGAGGCAGAAAGAGAATATCGGATTCAGCTATAATTCACTCCGTTATGAAAAGTGGGAGAACGTTTATATAATTGAGTGTAATGAGGTGCGAATTATCTTGAGATTTTCAGGGTTTATTGGATTCAATTCAACTATTATACCACCTTCCTTCCTGCGGAAGAAAGTAGCAAGGAATTCAAGATCTCAATGAGCGTAGAGGCAGAAAGAGAATATTGGATTCAGCTATAATTCACTACGATATGAAAAGTGGGAGAGCGCTTATATAATTGAGTGTAATGAGGTGCGAATTATCTTGAGATTTTCAGGGTTTATTGGATTCAATTTAACTATTATACCACCTTCCTTCCTGCGGAAGAAAGTAACAAGGAATTCAATATCTCAAGGAGCGTAGAGGCAGAAAGAGAATATCGGATTCAGCTATAATCCACTTCGATATAAAAAGTGGGAGAACGTTTATATAATTGAGTGTAATGAGGTGCGAATTATCTTGAGATTTTCAGGGTTTATTGGATTCAATTTAACTATTATACCACCTTCCTTCCTGCGGAAGAAAGTAACAAGGAATTCAATATCTCAAGGAGCGTAGAGGCAGAAAGAGAATATCGGATTCAGCTATAATCCACTTCGATATAAAAACAGGGAGAACGTTTATATAATTGAGTGTAATGAGGTGCGAATTATCTTGAGATTTTCAGGGTTTATTGGATTCAATTTAACTATTATACCACCTTCCTTCCTGCGGAAGAAAGAAACAAGGAATTCAATATCTCAAGGAGCGTAGAGGCAGAAAGAGAATATCGGATTCAGCTATAATCCACCGATATAAAAAGTGGGAGAACGTTTATATAATTGAGTGTAATGAGGTGCGAGTTATCTTGAGATTTTCAGGGTTAATTGGATTCAATTTAACTATTATACCACCTTCCTTCCTGCGGAAGAAAGTAACAAGGAATTCAATATCTCAAGGAGCGTAGAGGCAGAAAGAGAATATCGGATTCAGCTATAATCCACTTCGATATAAAAAGTGGGAGAACGTTTATATAATTGAGTGTAATGAGGTGCGAATTATCTTGAGATTTTCAGGGTTTATTGGATTCAATTTAACTATTATACCACCTTCCTTCCTGCGGAAGAAAGTAACAAGGAATTCAATATCTTGAGGAGCGTAGAGGCAGGAAGAGAATATCGGATTCAGCTATAATCCACTTCGATATGAAAACTGGGAAAGGGTTCATATAATTAAGTGTAATCAGATGCGAATTGTCTTGAGATTTTCAGGGTTTATTGAATTCAATTCAACTACAACACCACCTTCTTTCCTGCGGAAGAAAGTAGCAAGGAATTCAAGATCTCAAGGAGCGTAGAGGCAGAAAGAGAATATCGGATTCAGCTATAATTCACTCCGATATGAAAAGTGGGAGAACGTTTATATAATTGAGTGTAATGAGGTGCGAATTATCTTGAGATTTTCAGGGTTTATTGGATTCAATTTAACTATTATACCACCTTCCTTCCTGCGGAAGAAAGTAGCAAGGAATTCAAGATCTCAATGAGCGTAGAGGCAGAAAGAGAATATTGGATTCAGCTATAATTCACTACGATATGAAAAGTGGGAGAGCGCTTATATAATCGAGTGTAATCAGGTTCGAATTATCTTGAGATTTTCAGGGTTTATTGGATTCAATTTAACTATAACACCACCTTCCTTTCTGCGGAAGAAAGTAGCAAGGAATTCAATATCTCAAGGAGCGTAGAGGCAGGAATAGAATATCGGATTCAGCTATAATTCACTCCGATATGAAAAGTGGGAGAACGTTTATATAATTGAGTGTAATGAGGTGCGAATTATCTTGAGATTTTCAGGGTTTATTGGACTCAATTCAACTATTATACCACCTTCCTTCCTGCGGAAGAAAGTAGCAAGGAATTCAAGATCTCAAGGAGCGTAGAGGCAGAAAGAGAATATCGGATCCAGCTATAATCCACTCCGATGTGAAAAGTGGGAGTGGGTTTATATAATTGAGTGCAATCTGGTTCGAATCATCTTGAGATTTCCAGCGTTTATTGGATTCAATTCAACTATAACACCATGGCTACAAACTTAGAATCAACTTTTCCTCCTCTGGAAGAAAGTAGTAGAGAATTCAAGATCTTAAGGAGCGTAGAGGCAGAAAGAGAATATCGTATCCAGCTTTAATTCACTCCGATATGAAAAGTGGAAGAGCTTTTATACATATAATCAGGTGTAATCAGATGCGAATTATCTTGAGATAATCAGGATTTATTGGATTCAATTAAATTATTATACCATGGCTACAACCTTAGAATCCACCTTCTCTCCTTCGGAAGAAAGTAGCGAGGAATTCAATATCTCAAGGAGCGTAGAGGCAGGAAGAGAATATCGGATTCAGCTATAATCCACTCCGATTTGGTTGTGAAAAAATCGAAAAGAGAATCATCTTCCACCACCAGGCCTGAATTTCATGAGGAAAATCCGTTGGACTCACGTGAAAATATAGAGACTATATCAAGGAAGCTCTCTCTTGGGTACCGGAGGCGAAATTACCAATTCATTAATATATCACACTTGTATTTTTCATGATGGAGAAGTCAAAATAACAAAAAAAATGGAAAATATGAAGTTGAATCTATGATGTAGCATCAATGCTTCTAGATTATCCATTGTTTTTATATCATAGTAGACAGAAAATTATAAGTAAGTCTATATCTGCACAATAAATTCGGGAGCATTTCGATTTCATTGTGGAAAATTCATCACATTCTTTAACATACTTTGCGACATCGCGTGACTTATTTTTTCACGTAAACGTTGATATCAGTTTCTTCAACAATCTTTCTTGACCGCAATGACCTCATTCAAGTGGATCATCATGAAATCTTTTCATTAAATTAACTTTTTCATCATTTTTTGTTATTATTCTGGGTAGCCTACGAAGAACAATTACCTCGACAATTACTATATTTTTTAGAATATTCTATCCTTTCTCTTTATTTGCATTCTACTGAATGTCTTGTCACCATGAAAATCCCCTTTATGCTTATTCAAAAAACACATCTCTGATACATTTGATGTTTTGAGATATCATATATTTTTTATTGAATCATTTCCATACATGAACTCCATCATGTGATCGAACTAATTTGACAACATTCGATATGAACACCCACTGATGTATTTTTCTCAGTGGATGAAATTGGAGCTCCGCACAACTTCGTAAAGTGAACGTCGTTATCAGGCGCCTTTTAGAAAGGAAAAGGTAAAAAGAGAGCACAAAGACACATCATTATTTATGCATTATATACGCATAAGCAGACACAGAACTCGTCTATGATTACAAAAAGACCACCGTCGTGCCTTGAACGAATGTCATTTCGTGCTCGAATTTTTCCATTCTGCATACGGAAATTGGATGTATGGAGAACCCTTCTGAAGTTGCTTGGACATATTTTCATCACGGTTTCGGGTCTTTTTGTGAGATGAGCATATCAGTTCGTACTGGAAATGACATCAAAAACTCTGCTAACGTATCCGGAACTGATGAAGAGAGAATTTATGTTTTGTTACTAGAAATAAAGGTAATCACAAACATACACGCGTATTATCATAATACTGACTACTATGATATGAATGAAGTTTGGCACTGAAATTATAATCAATCAATCAATCAATCAATCAATAATATACTTTATTGTCGAAGATGTTATCTCATTGACAAAGCATGAAACATACAAACATATACCGATGTATATATAAAATATAAAGACAAGAATACAATTTCACAATTATTTCACCACCAAAAGGGGTAGCATGTACAACAAATTAGTTTAAGTATAAATAAAATCAATCAAAAAAAACACTTCCAAACACTTTCAATATAATTAATGATAACATATCACTATGTCACAAATATATACAGGGTGTTTCATAGTGGGTGGAACATTAGAAGTACCTGGAGAACAGGAAAAACGATCATTTCGAAAATTTGTGGGCGTGGATAATCAGACTTGCTCTATCCGTCTGAAATATTTTCATCAATACAGTGTTGCCGCTTGGATCAGAAAGTAGTAGCTACTTTGTTATTTCAAATGGAACACCCTGTATTCAATTTCATTTTCAAATTCTTCCTGAAAATCTGATTTTGTCGACCTATTATACTTGGGGTATAGCGAAAAAGATTACAGAGATATAGGGTGTGAAAAATCGAGATTTTTCAACCTTAGGAATTTTTTGTGTCGAAACTAATCATTTCTGCAAAAAACGGCTTACATGTCCCTATCTTATCTTTCCATTTACTATCTACTGACATTCAATAGAAACAAATAGAGGGTGATGCAAAACTCAAAATTCTGAACCACCCGTATTCGTTTCAATTAAATATCAATCGACAGTAAATGAAAAGTTGAGATAGGGACATGTGAGCCGTTTTGAGCAGAAATGAATAGTTTCGACACAAAAAATTCCTAAAGTTGAAAAATCTCGATTATTCACACCCTATATCTCTGTTATCATTCACCCTAGACCACAAGTATGAGGCATTGACGAAATCAGCTCTTCAGGGAGAATTCAAAAATCTAACAAAATACAGGGTGTTCTATTTGAAATAACAAAGTAGCTGCTACTTTCTGATACAAGCGGCAACATTGTATCGATGAAAATATTTCAGACGGATAGAGCAAGTTTGATTACCCACGTCCACAAATTTTCGAAATGATCTGTTTTTCTGTTCTCCAGATACTTCTAATGTTCCATCCACTGTGAAACACCCGGTATATATATATAAAACTGATTGATGAGGAAAAACAAAAGTAAGAAAAGTAAGAAAAGTCAGAATGCGGAAAATATATATATATATATATATATATATATATATATATAAGGAGAGAAGGATATTGTGTTAGCACACTGGGCAAGGGTATGAAGAGACAGGTTGTAGGTTGAATCCGTTCCGTGTGTGGAATGTCAACTGGTGCAAGACAGTCTGTTTCGGCTCGCCAAGCCTCATCAGTTGCACTAGGCCAGTTGACACTCCACCCACGGGACGGCTACTATTTGAAGACCACAATGTAGTCTTCAACAGTGAGGAATACGGATGTTTGGTACAGTGCCACCTACTAGCACTAAACAGAACGTGCTTTCTCGGGTAACAACGCAGGAGTACAGATGTCTCTGTTACTACACCTACGTCGCCCGACTGCACCTTGATGTGTGGTTCACCACAAGACAAACAAAAAAGGAGAGAAGGATATTGTGTTAGCACACTGGGCAAGGGTATGAAGAGACAGGTTGTAGGTTGAATCCGTTCCGTGTGTGGAATGTCAACTGGTGCAAGACAGTCTGTTTCGGCTCGCCAAGCCTCATCAGTTGCACTAGGCCAAAATTTTGTATCAAGGTATTTTTAATCGAAGGCCAATCGCCACAACCGTATATTGAAACAACTTCTTTCGCTCTGCCTGTCAGCTTGTTTATGATTCCTTGTAGAAGTAGAACATTTTGAAGACAATTCAATGTGGTCGTATCAAAGTAATGATTCAAAAGCGTAGTTGCGACTCTGATGAAATCGTAGAGTCCGTTTGGATTTCCGTCGTATTCTGGTAAAATGCATAGATTCTAAACGTCGAATGCTGGTTTTGCCATGGTATTTGTTCGAGAAATCGTCAATATTTCACGAAATAGTTCACTCAAATCAAAATTTACACTGGTATCGTTGTGGGAATTCGGTTTGGGGGAGTCTGACATAAAAATAGGTACTTACAGTAAGATAGTGATGATGATCAAGATCATTCCTTCTACTGCTGTCCTTCTTGTGATCCTTGGTGGTTAGCGGCGATGCTTCCTTCCAGGGACGAGATTCTTGAGATCGCGAACAAACGTTTAAAATCGACGAGGATCTTTTTCAAAAAGACTCTTTCGCGATCCTACCGACTGCGCCAGTTAAATATCAAATTCCGAAAGTCCCGTTTTTAAAAAGATTTATTACGAGTAGATTTTACAAAGTATGGTTCCTAGAGAACATCTATATTGGTTGAATTCAAAAGTCAGACTAACTATGGAAACGAGAAAGATTGTGAACATGGATATATGAGAATAAGCAATATCAGCATCTTGCTGGCCGTTCCCGTGAGATCTCTTGAAGTTCATGACGGTCGTTGCTTCGGATGTCGCTGAGTTAGGAAGGAATCAAATTGTAACTTGCATGAGTTCTGAATATGATGAAAACTGTTGAGAATAATAAAAATTACCAATGTGTATATAGGATATAGTTGTTATTAAGATGTGGTTGTTCAATGAACAGAAAAAAGAATAAAATATTTCCTATTTGATAGAGAATAATTTCTGTTTTTGATGAGTGAAAACCCATAATTTTCAACTGATTATAAGCCCAGATAGTTTCTGCTGAACGTAAGAATTGTTAAAAGAACATCAATAAAGTGAAGGAGTAAAAATCTAAAATCAAAAAAATGTCACAAAAGATGTCACCCGAATTGAAAAATTGGTTGACATTGAAACCTCTCAATTATGGAATTCTCAAATAACGATATTATTCAAAGCACAAGGATTCAGACTGAACATTTTCAGATGTGCAGCTCATTCCGAAGTGTAAGGACACCTAAAACAACTTGATTCTCACAGTAAAATAGTAATTCACGTAACACGTCCAGAAAATACTGTTTTTTTTGGCGAGTACACAAACTTCTAGAACCAGCCGTAGGCTCATGTTTTGAAGTTCAGCTTCCGAACATACGCTGAGATACCTGGATTCTATCCAGATGATAGCAGTTTGTTTGGTTGGTGACCAAGCAGTTAGGAATTCATCGACCTCTCCAGAACATCGCAAAGAAGTGGGTGGAACTTTTTTATATATATTCTCATGATGAATGCTCATCGGAAACCATATCTATCATTCTACCACCAGCGATTTGGCCAATGTCATTTTATTTTTCTTATTCTCGTAATATAAACCCTAATATATCTTTCACGGGTTTTTCCTCGCTCGTGTGGTCTAAAAATATGAAAATCACCCCCTACTTCAAGTATCTAAAAATTCTATATATTGATGTGGATAGGGCAATTTTCATACGTACCTAAATCAGAAGCAATATCAACTTCTGAACCGTTATCGGCAGTGGAGTCATTACACGAATATTTTGTTCCAAAGATAAGGCAACTACTTTCCCAGGAATCGTTGGGAATAACTTATTGCATCCTGTTTCAGGCCTTTTCGATTATCTTGCTCCGTTTCTCTGGTGCCTTTCTCCATGACTGGGCAGGCTCCAACAATGCAGTGATATTTGAAGTAAAATGATTTATGCGGAAATAATTCCTCGCATCGTTATGGAAGGGACGTGATAACCCTTTATAATGATGAAATTGATTCATTTCAACCATACATCGATGATGATACAAAAGCATAACGAGGAATAATTGTTAAACATATGCAGTGTGCATAATTCGAATGTTACCAATGTGATATTAAAAAATGTCACTTCAGATGTTCCAACAATAATTCATCATGTGATCTGTATTAGCTACAGAAATGTACCTGCTACACATCAACGACCTGTTAGATGTGACCTCCTGTCCTGTTCCCAGCTCACTCTGCTCTTTCATCTAGAGCCACTGAGCCACTCTGAGGAAGATAGAGGTTCAAGGCGGAGACAGGTAGATATAAGTAGTTATTTTATGTATGCGGAGACAGCGGTGCAGGCGCAGGTGCAGGTGCAGAGGTGCAGAGACAGTGCAGGTGGGTGTGAATGTGGCGGGATTTGGAATACCAGCGGTAGAAACAGCGGTGACGTTTTTTATTACTTAGGTCATGTGCTGCCCTCGTTCTTTTTTCTACGACACGAAACAGAAAAACTGATCTTATCAAAGTTGTGAATACTTCGAATAATAAATCCTCACAAACTCTACAATAAGACTCAGTATTTTATGTGGCTGTGGTGTAAGTATTGTCTCGAGTCTTGAAACTAATAGCTGACTGAATATGAGAATTATTTTCTATGAATTGAAAACAGAACTTCCACGCATACATATTATTCACATTAAATTTGTATCTATTATATTTCAAGCTGTCGAAGAAAATCTGCTTCAAGAAACTGACTCACCCTTTATGTGAATCCGAATCCATATAGTGGCATATGAATGGCTAGCTCATTATTATGATAAACTGTGAAATGAATCCTCGAATCACAGATTGCACGGATTACGGAAGTAAAGCTATGTGGCGTGATTTTTGAAACTGCATGCCCATTCTGAGTTGCCCGACCGTTGGGAATATTAATGTTGCAATTTCCAAGTTAGAGTAGTTTCGCGGAATATTCCGGAAATATATGTTGAAAATTTGAAACGTATATCGAGATATTAACTGTTTTACTGTATGCAAGATGCTTCTATTCTGTTCAGTAATGTAATTGCGCTAGCGAAAATCTAGCGAAGTTCTGGAACTGATGGTGATCATTTTGCAGTGAATATCACAAACAAATTTTGGTTTAAACTTGTATGTGATTGTTGCTAGATAAAAATGAAAAAAACATATTGAGATATGTACATGATGAGAATAGTGGAATTGTAACAATACTATATCAGACCACTTCCAACAATAAAAAGAAATTGCATTAGGGTATTACACAAAATGAGATTGGTGTGTTTGAAGTGCGTACGCACAACCTAAGGAGAGAGTACATTCCAGGCCAACTATACAACACTTGTGATGCTGAGTCTCCATACTAACGTTTCGCAGTCGAGACATTAGTATGGAGACTCAGCATTATGTAGGTACGCCGATACTAAGTTTATTGATGAATAGTTTCTCTCTTCACCATTTTTTTATTCATTATCTTTTTTTTTTATATTATTTTCATAGTTTTATGGTCGATTATGTAGCGCCTTAATAATTATTCATATGCATTGAGTACTTAAGTAGTATATATCTACCAAACCCATTGTGATGAGATACAATAATACAATAATAGTATTTATCCATCTATCTGAGGCTGTATAAATAATTGGCCCAAAATGGGAATTTCGTGAAATTCTGAAACGGACATTTTTCAACCCAGTCCAGGAGAATCAAAATTCTCCAGGATATTGTCCTAACCAGGATCACAACTATGAAAACCCAAAGGAAGGAAGACCTGGAGACTTCAGAGGAAGAATTTGAAATCATCGACCATTGGTCAGAGGATCAAGAAATGAAAAGTGACATTATGAGAGCTGGACATCGAATACTCCGATTTGCCGACATCACCCGAATTGGACACTCTCGTCCTGAATGAGGAGGCCATCAGGGAAATCTTTATGGAAGAGGCGGCCAACCATTACGAAATTTTTTCAGATAGAAGGAAGGGCACTGGCGTCGTAATCACTACGAAAACGACAAACCCCGAGTTCTCTGCTGACTCCCATCAGCAGAAACTTCGGCAGAAGCTGAATTGACAGAAGAACTACAGCATTTCACGACCGTGAACCGCAGGCCGAATGTTTTGGATGGATTCCATGTTGAGTTCAAAACCCAGAGAGGGCATAGAGAGAGGATCTGGGTGAACACCCACCGAGATGAAAAGAGTTTTTTCTTCAAGAGATGTACATTTTTTCAAGAAAGCAATTTGTGATAGACATCAAGGAGCATGTTAAATTCTAACGTTACCTACGCCATTAGATATGTCATCAGGAATAGAAGAATGTCAATTTTCGCACCGAAGGCCATGAGTGAAGGAAAACTTTCCCCAAGAAAGGTCAGATTTTTTTGCAATATGCTCGTTCATTCAGGGCACAAGCAAAAACCCACACTATAGTCCATTTCAGTTGAGAATACAGTGGTGAGACTGGTTGGCGTAGCCCGGTTCACACTAGCAAACCCGCCAAATTCAAATATTTCAGAACTGTTTAGTGATGAATCAATAATTGAATATTTATGTAGCAAGGGTATATTCTGCAAGATATAAGATGCCTCAAATCATCAATTTCTAAGTCAAAATCAAGTACAACAATTATTATATTATGGAATTTCAAAAAGCACATTATTGAACAATAATTGGTTGATGTAGGTATTCAATCTGATGTAATATTGAGTGTTGCCATAGCTTTCTCTATCCTATATTGTCTTGAATAGCAGCCTGTTCAGGTCATCCAGAGTGGAGTCTGTTGATTTGGTATGTGTATTTCGAGATTTTTTCTTCAGTTTTTCATCTCTGATATGACAAGCACTCTTTTTAACGTTTTTTGAAGAAGTGATGTTCTTCTACTTCTTCTTCTTTTTGTGTTTTGGTTTTCTGGCTCCTTGCGGTACCAAGAAGTGATGTTATACTAATGAAAAGTGAAAAAGCCATGAAATTGGACAAACTGAAATAAAGACATAATATCTCGTCTTGTACAATTGAAAATCAAACACAGTTTGAATGACTGGTAGACTTCGAGCATAAAATAACTACTTTCCTGACAAATGCCATGGCAAAACATTAGATTATATCTGCTTCAATTGGTTCTATCTCAGATTCTTCAAGTTCCTATTTCAACTGACTACCCTTATCTTCGTTTGTTTATTCTTGTCCATGATGACCCATTGACCTGTTCCACTACCAGTTCTATGCCATATAAGTACGTTCCACACCGGTGCTCAACGTCCTATTAGAGATTTCTTGATTGATTCTACGTAGCCTTGCCAGTTTGTTTCTCTTTCATTTCCGTATACTTACCCAAAGTGATTGACGTGTTTAGGTCGAACCGAATTTGTTATGATCACGATGGCTCTTCTGAAACGTCCCAGTTCAGAATCGTGTCACTCACTTTGCTGGAACATAGTGAGAATTTCCTTGCGATTTTTATTGACGAACGTAGGCAATTGTAAGCTATTTGGGAATTGTGAAATTCAATGAAATTTCTCCACATTGATTGCTGTTTGTGCTGCCTCATACCATGTGGGGGCGGTAGCGTCACTGCCGATTATGGGTTGTAGGCCCTTAGGCGTTCGTTTTATATAGATCCTCTTCACGTTGTGGTTTTAGGCCTGCAACTCTTCATACGTGCAGGCAAGGTTCTTGCAGTGAATGCATTAATTGTCAAATCCTATGCATAGCCCTGCCGAAGTAGCTCTTGCATGTACCATACTAATATCTTCATTTAATTGAAGAGGAGGCTATTCCTCCATGTTCTTTTCTATCTCTGTGTCGGCTCGGTCTTATCATCAGCTGATCTCAGCTTTTTTGTTGACATGCATGGACCTGTTAGCTTTTCTCCTTCCGCCTGCTATCGGCCATCAGATGAGTTTATTTTTGACCTGTCTGCCTCCTTTCTGGCCTTTTTGCAGTTGCCTGGTGGATGTGGCCTCTTGGCCTCAATGAAATCTTGGTTTTGCTTCACCAGCTTCTACATTTCGGCCTTCGAAACTCCGTAAAGTATTGCTTGTCGGATCTCTGTTTCCGACATATTGTCAAACTCCTCTAGGGAGTTGACTCTTACGGCTGGCCGGCTGCCTTTGTGGCCCTTTCAGACGCACATGACATGTGTCTTGCCTTTTAGCTTCAGCATCTGCTGACATACATTTTTGTTAATTTTCATCATCCATGTTATTCTCATGAGAAGCTAAGTAAATCGTGTCCAACCTATGCTTGACCGGGTAAGACTTCATGCGAAGGGCTTTCGCCTAGTTCACCTAGGGAAAACTTCGAGATTGTATAACCCAATTATCACTTTGCGTAAAGGAATCAGAACCAGTATCACATATGTTATGCAAATGTGAGGCATTGCATCGCAGAAGACAGACGATTTTTGGACATCCAGTTGGCGAACCAGAAATATACAACTCACATCCAGTGAAGGATTTGTACAAACTTGTACACTGAGATACTCAAGTGGTTACAATGACGATAACTAGGCAAGATACAATGGGCCATTAGGCCTAAGTGTCATCGCAGACTTCGGTCAGGCGAGCCTACGTAGGGGTTGGAGTTTTTAGTGGGTAAACCTGACTGAGATCAACATGAGAGATTAGACTCATATGATGTCCATAAAGGATTTCAACCACCCCCGAAAAAAAGAAAATGATTATCACTCGACACTTTCCTTTTTACCTCAGCTTGGATTAGAGAGGTGAAGAGATAGTGAGGATAGAAGAATGATTATCCTGACCCTTAGAGCCTAGGGGTTGGAAGACAACAAGAGTTGGCCAGAAGTGGACGTATAGATCCAAAGAGAAAATAGACCCGCCTTAAAGCTAGTTGAAGCAAAGAGAGGTGCATATCTTCTGACTATGATGAGCTTTCGGTGAAATTCTACAAGTGTCCGGCGATAGTCTCCAGATTATTATGTCTGCAAGGTGCAATGCTGAAATAGCTTCTGGTGCATGACCACACTTTCTTGACTTCACTGGCTGAGCTGTTCTCAGTTTCACCGCACATATCCGTTCCGTCAGACTCATCAGAGAGAGGCGGCTATAATCGGCTCCCCTACCAAATTCGAGGTCTCATAGCTCTCAGTAACTCGGCCACTTATAAAGCCCCGGTATGTCAGAGAAATCATCTCCGAATGTCCCCACAGGATTCGATAATATTATTTTCAGAATCAGTTAGAATGAATCAATAATGCTTTGATGATTCTTCGTATAAAATTTGGATGTTCTAAATCGATCAACATACCATGAATAAAAATGCACCAGGCAACTGAGTGAAATAATTAAAAATGTCCATCGAACTCCAAACAAATTGTCATCCCAAATCCATTTCACATCTCAAACGAGTTCAGCCATTGAACATTTCGTTCCAAGTCTCTGAAAAAGTCCTTTGCAATTTGTGAAATGAACGAATGCGATTACGTTCACCAACTCCATGTTTCCCAATGACAGAGTCCTATTTTATTAATTGGCTCTTCGTATGCCTGGGTTGTTGCTAACACACTATCGACCCGGCGTTAGATCTCTGTCGAGATTGTTCATTCGGTACAGTTGGCACTAATAGGATGAATTTATAGGCATTCTGAATTCCTCAAATTGTACGTTCATAATTATTATGATGTACATTGAAGTTTGATAGGGCATCAGGTGCTCTCTAATTAATTTGATTCCAATTATAATTGACAGAACTATGTGATTACCATTGTTCTAGTATGGTATCGCAATGATCTTTTCACTGTGGATTCAATCAGTGCCTCTAATTATTTCCGTTTCTTGAACATCCAGATTGAACTGTGGACAGTGTGTGCCATATTCATGATGACAGCAGTATTCAATTCCACCCGATTACACAATCAAGAGATTCATCATTCGTTACATGATGTACAGGTGTTGATTGTAAATTACCTACTTATCAAGGGCGTCGAATAGGCTTTTTAGAACCGCAGCGTATGAGTAATTTCTAGGTGCATGATGGTTATCATAGAGGCAAAGATCCCAATATAATGGTGTGAGCACTACTCAACGAGGTTTCCGCGTGTCACCATACTGTCACGGTTCTGTCGAAATAGATGTGTGCGAGTCAAAACATATAATTCCAACTATTATTGAACAGCTTTTCATCATACAGAAATATAAATAACCTTCCATCTCAACCTAAAAAAAACGGTAATTTTCAAATACGAGAATATCCCAAGAAACATATGAATTGATCAATTGTGAGTGGGTATATCGAGTGTTTATTGATCACATTCAATCATTTGAAACTGAACCCTTCATTACAATAGGTCCGATTTTCAATAAATCAATTATATAAAGGTTGATCGTAATAACCACTCCTGTATAATTCAGCACATGTTTCAATAATTTTGCATCAAACAAAATAATCGAATATAGATAAAGTAGTAAATATCGATCGATACCTAACCTACCTATCGGATGATGAGAATAATTTCGATGCATTGATTGTGTTATTACCATCATGATCATCATCAGCTTCAATTTGATGTATGCCCCCATGTGCTTGTGAGACAGGTAGTACACTAGTATTTTCATCCAGATATGTATAACATACATAAGTTATACAATAACAGGAATGAAATGAAAATATTAACTCAGAAAAGATATTACGAACACATTCGTTCCAACAATGGAACGAAGGAAAGAGAATATCAAAACGAATGACATGAATATCTGCATAAAATGAATTAAATTGGTAATTCCACCACAGAAGTGAACAATGAGCGTCAGAACTAGAATATTCTTCTTTACAGCGACAAACTTTTCATGACTGTAATTTAATATATATCTAGCATCAATGTGAGATGTGTTTGGTCAACCAGGAATTTTTCGCTTCTGAGGCTTCTTGTTCTTGGAGTTGATCTGAAAGTACTGTGCTGCACACCTCACTAGTTGATAAGATGTTGAATTATTTTTTAATAGGCCGAGCAGATTTGTCCTATATGTGAGGTGGTAAGCTACAGATTTTTAAGGGTGAGGTTTTACAGGCAGATTAATAACAACGGCATTGAATAACTTGATATAAACATGAAGTATTTATTCAACAAATAACTATGGTGATCTACTGACATACAGGAATATTATCAAGATTTATATTCATTCCTAAAAGAACCATATTAATTCACACAAATAATATACAAAATCTGGTTTATAATCATACAGGTTATCATTAAATCAAGTTCAATACACAAAGCTATTTTATCAGTAATTTTTTGTAATCAGAAAATCCTACATTTGATATACTTTAATATTTTTGAATACAACTTTGGCTACTTTCCAACAAACGACACCCTCTGATATGAATGGCATATTACCTTTTAAATTACTCTTGTGTCAATGATCTGAAATCTTTTCCTACGTGCATTCATATAGACTGGTTTGGGCAACTTACATATTTTGTATCTGGTTCACTTTTCACTTCGTATGCAATACTTGAACTTAGCGACACTTGCAAACTGACTGGTTTGAACTGAGAAGACTTTCAACTAGACGAGTTACTTTTAAAAACACTGTTGAGCTTCACTTTCAGCCTGACAACCATCGCAATGTCTTTCGACAACTTGCAGAAATGGACAAAGTATGTTCTGATGTCTGTCGACAAACAATCCGCTACTTAAAAGTCCGTTAGCTTCAAAACAAACCGTGGTGACTGAACTCAACACTTTCGAGTCATGTTTGTGACTGCTTTCGATGACTTTTGGTCATTATTTTTGAATCAAAATCTAATCCTTTACTTCTATCAAAGCGGCAATTCGACAAAAGAACACGTGCACAATATTTTGTCACCGAGCCTCAAATTAATGCCTTTTTTTTTCATTGATAACAGTGATATGCATTTAATTTCTTTTGGTCGGCCCCTTTTTCGGTTCATTTGTTTGTGAATTCTTGGCTTTATCATTCTAGTTGATAAACGAAGTTGACCAGTAACTTATATTTTCGGCGCCTTTGAGATTCATCTATTTATGACTTTATATAGGCCACCTACAGTAATTCTTATGGTCAGGACGTGATTATAGCTTATCTGTATTTGACATTTGATCTTCGATTACTTTTTACAATCATGATACATTATATCCGTGCGTAGAACACTACGTTTGTATATGTTGTGTGTTTGTTGATATTACATGCATTGACGACGGTATAATATGTATTGATTAGACTTTGCCGACATTTCAGCCACTTCCATGTTCCTTATCAAGTGAACTCTATTTCTGGAATGTTTCATTCTTCCGCCGCAAGGTGTCGCTAATTCCAAGTGTCTCCTGAAACGTGGCTCATCATTGCTGTAAAATAGCGTGATGGGAATTAAATTGGGACAGGTATCGCTTCGAGTGGATATATCAGGGTCTCTACTCGATTGACTACCCTGCACTGATGATGGCCAATGATCTCAAAGGTCGTTTAGCGTGCTTGTCACGTCTCAGGAAGAAAGAAACATTTGCGATATGAATTCACAGTGTGAATCGTTACATACTACAACAGATATAATTTAATGTTCTGTCTGGCATTCGCCATGAAAATATTGTTATCAGCTCGTGAACTGTGTTTGTTATTCTTTATTGTATCAGACTCTTTTTCTTCCAATTGTTTGTCCAAATTATCGCTTTTTATTGAACACATATTTTTGAATCAGATCTAGGATTATGAATTTGCTATTGACATCACACATACAATGGAAAACGCATTATATCAGAAAAGTTGCAGAAGAAAAATCTTATTGTCAATTTGTTACATGAAATGTTACCTTTTCAATATTCCATAATAGAATTTGTCATGAGAATGGGGATTTCGGTGTCACACACTATATGATAAGAAGATTTTTTTGTAGGAAACTTCTGATGAAGACATTCTATATCCATTCATTTCAGAGTCGATTCAGTGTTCACATCGTGTCTTGACATTTTATCATCAGGTTATATTGTCTCTCTTTATTCTTATAATGGTTAATGCAAACATTTGCAGCCATGGTGATGTGGCCATGTGGTTATGATAGTCACTTGTGATTTCCATATGTGATTTCGTTTCGTGATACAGTGGAATGGTCCCTTTTTTATATCTAAGGGCTTCATGGATATTTCGTCAATGTATATCTTTCTGTGAAAAGAAAAGGGATAATCAGCTTTCTTGTCAGAAGTTTTAAAGCGCAGCTCAAATCGTCAAGGTAAAGAGTATCTTCATAACCATGCTTTCTTCTTTCTCATACCATCTTTTGAGTGGTGAGAAATAAAAATGTTGAAATCGAACTATTTCTTGGTACAATGATTCCATTTTATATATAACTGCCTTTAAGATGATATTGAAGCTTTTCCAACAACTTGATACAACCGGTGAACGGAAAATCAACCATCTAGTTTTCGATATCATAATTTTGACCAGTGCAGATCTCGGTGCAGATACTGGAGGAGCCAGTTATATATCATTTCTTATGTGGACATTGCACATTTGAACACCTTTCCATAGGACATGTCTTTCTACACTTACAGTTGGACATTTTTTCTGATACACTCCAGACATCTAGCATTAGAATTGGTCGAGTTGAGGATCCTGGTTGACGGTTGATTGAGTTTGAACTTGCAGACTAGGATCCGTTCAGCTAACATCCTAAATGGAAAAGATCTTGGCAACGTTTAAAGGTTTTATCACTCTAGGATCACGTTCAGCTAAGATCGTGACCAGGAAATGTCTTGGCAGTCCAGTTTGTCAGGAATTATAAATCTAAGGCACTTAAAAACCCAAGTTGTTTGTTTGGAGTTCAGATTTACGCACTCATTCCTAACAACAAGAAATAGTAAGGAATTACTCCATGTCCCAGTTGGTGAAGTGTCTTCTACGATCCAAGGTCAGGTAAGTTTTCATATAGTATTTGTATTTCCATATATATCTTGTACATGTGATTATTATAAATAACATATAAAAACTGATCATTACCAATCTCTTAGTCTTGAGATGAATCAATACATGTTATTCCTTTAAATCCATTGAGGCTCTGTGAACTTAAATTATAGGCTTATATGAAGGAGAAAGTTTTCATGTGATTATTGATAATAATAATAATAATAATAATAAACGTCTTTATTCATCAGCGAAAATTGCGTAGCGATGAAATGGCGAAGCGTCAGTGTTAACTGCTTTTCAGCTTGACCAGAAAAAAACAAGATTTCTAATACACATAATATGAACTCATATACACATGCATATAATAGTACTACAAAGCGAAAATTATAAATAAATAAAAAATAGAAATATTTGCACGTGTTCTCAGAAAAAAAAACTAACATTTTCCGACTATATTCCAACTATAAATACAAATTTGATGAGTAACACCTGATTATATATTAAATTCTAAGATAGAAGAGAATGATAATTTTGACATAGAAATTGTCTGAAATTCAACAAATGATTCGGCCCAGAACTTTCAGATCATATTTCAACCTTTTTTTGAAATTCACTATACTGAAATGCCTGTATTCTTGTGACAAACAATTATAGAGTTTACTAGAGGTATACGAGAAAGATCTGGTAAACATAGCAGTTTTGTGTATTGGTAGAGCAAGGAGTTCGGTTTTACGGGTTATCACTTTATTATCCTTCAAGAGTTTGAGCTTGTTCAGTAGATAAGGGGGGGCTTTAGTATTCAGAACCTTGTGCGTAAGTGTACATATGTGAAGTTGTCTTGTCTGGTGCAG
Source organism: Chrysomela aeneicollis (assembly GCA_029955515.1). Taxonomy (NCBI): domain Eukaryota; kingdom Metazoa; phylum Arthropoda; class Insecta; order Coleoptera; family Chrysomelidae; genus Chrysomela; species Chrysomela aeneicollis. The sequence goes on from JARUHQ010000002.1 coordinate 12,173,302, forward strand.
ATTTAACCAACCCACCTCACTGAACTTTTCGCTGATGTGGTCATACTTTCTCAATCCTGTTCCGAATCTTAGACAAGCATTTTGCATACGCTGTAGTTTCAGAGAGTCAGCCTGTGTTAATGCCGGGCCATATACTGTGTCACAATAGGAAATTCGAGATAGAATTAATGTTTCACAGAGTTTAAGTTTGATATCTGTTTTCAAAAAATCTCTATGAGAATAGAGTTTTTTTAGTGTTCCATACACCATTTTCGAAAGGTAACTTACATGCTTGCCGAATCTCAAGCTAGAATCCATCCACAATCCTAGGTTTTTGCATTCGCTTATTATTGGTAAGTCAATACCAAGTAGTTGTAATTTTATTATGTTTTTATTATTTTCCAAAATATCTCGTTTGCATTTTGAGCCAAAGAATATCACCGATGTTTTTGAAATGTTCATTTTTAAATTGTGTGCCATTGAAATGTCTAAGAGCGCTTTTAAATCGGAGTTTATGAGTTGAAACGTTTTTTGAATGTTATCTAATGAAAATCCACATTGTAATTGCGTGTCATCTGCGTAATGATGAATTTTGCAGAGCGATATACTATGATGAAAGTCCGATATGTATAGAGAAAACAATAAAGGGCCCAAAATAGATCCTTGAGGGACTCCTAACGTCACTGGCAGAAATTCTGACATGTTGTTATTGTTTAATTTCACACATTGAGTTCGATGTTTCAGATAGTTTTCTATCAATTGACAGGAGTTTACGCTGAAACCAAAGTGACTTAGTTTTTTGCAAAGTAAGTTGTGATCTATTGTGTCAAACGCTTTACTGTAGTCCAATAATATGAGACAACTCACTTTATTTTCATCTAAATCTCTATAAATTTCATCGTTTAAGTGAGTTAGAGCGGTGGTAGTGCTGAATTGTTTTCTGAATCCGGATTGAAAATCAGGAATAATTTTATTATCGAACACATAGGCAGATATTTGTTTTTTCATAATGAGTTCGGCCACTTTAGACAACGTGGGTAGGATGCTTATCGGTCTCAAGTGACACAATTCGGAAGGATTTTCGATTTTCGCTAATGGAAGAACGTATGCTTGTTTCCAGACGAGTGGGAAGATATTTGTTTTCAATGAAGTATTGATCATGTAAGTGATGTACGGCAACAAGTTGAGTGATATTTTCAAAAAGTATAGAGAAATTTTATCCAAACCTATCGAGTTACTTTTGATTTGATCGATCGCTTCTTTTACTTCAGCGTAGTCCACTTCCCGAAAACTAAAACTATTGGTTTGTGGAATTTCTTCGTATTTTTCTAAGAGACTAATTTGATGCAAAGTTTGATCTACCGAGGGAACGTTTCTAAAAAAATTGTTGATTGAATCAGCGTCATCAAACTGTGCTGGAAGGGAATCAAAAGTTTTATTTTGGACCACGTCCAGAGATCTCAGTGTCTCCCACATGAGTTTACTGTTTTTTTTACTTACAACGTATGCCATGTATGCGCGTTTTTCTCTTTTTATTGCTCCAGTAACATAATTGCGCAGCTCTTTATAATAATTCCAATGTGCTATAGATTTCGTTTTTCTATACTTGTTAAAAGCTTCGTCACGCAATTTTTTCATTTGTTTTATATTGTATGTCAACCAAGGTGAGAAAGGTTTAGTGACTCTTACTTCTCGGATGGGTGCATGTGATTCGATGATTTCCAACAGATATTTATTGAAAAACTCCACTTGTACATTTACATCTATCAAGGTATATATGTAATCCCAGTTAACTTGGCGCAGATCGTTTATATAATCTTCATTATTGAATTTAGTAAAATCGCGAAAGCTGACAAATTTGGTGTTTGATTTTGGTTTAGCATGTTCGATTTCCCAAGTTACTGCTAGGTGATCTGTAACGCCCTCTAAATCAAAGACGTTATATTTGCGGCAATCTTTAAAATCAGATGTGACGATGATATCTAAGAGGGTTTGTGAGGTGTGAGTGATCCTAGTAGGTTCGCAAATAATTTGAAGTAGATTGTGTGCGTCTAGGAAATTGTTTACATGTTCTAAAACTCTGCACTGAGAAAGCATATCGACGTTCAGGTCTCCTGCGAATATAACTGTGTCAAAAGTGGGCATAAGCACTGACATTTTATGTTCTAGTTCTGCTATGACATCCATTATGCTTGATTTTGGCGGCCTATAGAGTGAGCCTATTGCACATTTTTTACCCAAAATCTTAGTGGAAATCCAAATTTGCTCTAGAGAATTGCTTATGTGACCGAAAATAAGTTCGTAATTTAAACAGTTTCTCACGTAGAACCCAACTCCGCCTCCCCGCCCATCTCTTGCCTTCTGTACAAAAGAATAACCCTCGATTGAGAAATTATCTGAATTCGAGTCTGGAGATAACCAAGTTTCAGTGACAGCAAATATATGCAAATCATTATCGATTATGAATTTCGTTAGCGCGAAATATGGCATCTGCAAGATAGTCATATTCAACCACTAGTGACCAGCCCTCATGTATAGCAGATATAATGCATTGTGGTGAGGTCATAAAAAACTTATTGAATACTTCACTTTCGTCGTTAGAATCCCACTGTGCTCGTTATCCCGTTATTTACTTGTTTGTGTTCGAAGTTTTTGCCCGCGTATTTCAGGAATTTTCCATTTCATTGTTATCGTCGTCGTATCTTCCGTTCTCATGAATAAAAAAAAGGGTCCGACTCGCCAAAGCGAAAGCTCTTTTTGGTGACCATATTTATGGTTCATCCGGTTCCATTTCCGCGGAAACTTTTTTGTAAGTTATATGCTACATTATGCCGAAATCCAAGCTCCATTGGCATATCAATAGAGAAACCTATCAGAGGGGTCAATATCGGTAAATCAATTTCTCTGTTGAAGGAAACATGCAGTGTGTCAAATTTGAAGAAATCCCGAGTACTAGATGTCTTGAAGTTTGATTGCTGACCTCGAGCACCAGCTTTTCATAAAGTGTATCACGTTCCCTCGGCCCTCTGGCCGCCCTGTCAAGTGGTTGTTTTCCTGAACAAATTGAATGTTCTTACATACCATACAATTGTATTTTGATGCAATAAACATTTTACAGAAAAACATACAATGCACACACTTCTGTAAACCAGGGGTCTGATGGTTAGACTGAAGATGGACGTGTATACGTCCGAAACATGTCCCTGAATTATCCTTAATGAATGAATTATCCTTAATGAATTGAATGTTGTGGATATATATTTTATCTTGGCTGGCAAATTGTTGAATAGCTTTATGCATGCAATTGTATTGTACATTCTTTTCTGTTATTGTCAATCTGTGTACTGGGTAATTATAGTTAGAAGCTCTGAAGTCATACACTTGTGAGTCTAAGCTTACTTGAGACTGTAAACAATCACTAAGACAACTGGCAGTGAACAAACAAGCCACTTTGATGTGGGTGCCAGGTGATGAGGGAGTTGAAGGCAACGAGGAAGCAGACTGCCTTGCCAAAGAAGGAGCAAATACATAATTTATCGGCCCAGAACCCTTCTGTGGACTTTCCAAAGCCCACTTGAGAGAAGAGTTCCGACGTTGGGAAGCGGATGAAATGAAATCTCACTGGAATGAAGTGCCAGGACAAAGACAAACGAAAAGGCTAGTATGCCTCTCGCCAAGAAAAGCTAACTGGTAACGGGACTCCTCACTGGACACTGCCCTCTGAGGTATCATTTCAAGAAGATGGGTTAAACAAAGAGTGATAGTTGCCGCTACTGCGAGAACTTCGCTGAAACTGCAGAACATTTGCTTTGCGAATGACCAGCACTCTTCAGCAAGAGGGTCAAGTTCCTGTAAGGGGCCTCTTTAGAGCCCTCCGATATCAGGAACCTAGCTTCCAGGAAACTGATGAACTTCGAACGAAGCCTCGGAATCCCGGGGATCGAATAGATTAAGAGTTATGCACCAAAGATCTAATAGGTCGAGGTGCTTGAGAGGCTGCATAGCCTTAACGACCCCTTCTACAATCTACAACCTACAATTATAGTTAAAGTTTCTAGTATTGTAGTTTTCTTTGGAATGTAATCTGAGAATACATGCTTATTTTTGAAAAGTTATAGGAGGCATTCCTGAATATATACTCCAACTACTGTTGATAGTTTTGTAGATCGAAACTTTCCTCTGCACGACTCTTTATAATTTGACTTATTGATTATTTTGACTCTTTTGTATCAAAAAAATATGTTCTGTTTCATTACTTCCTCCATAGAATAAGATACCGTATCTAAAACAGGATTCAAAGTTAGCATGATATACCATTTGCAGCCAGCTTGAACAACATATTCAGATAGTATCCTAAATGCATAACATATTCTGTTCAATTAACTTGATAGCATGTTGACATGTACCTTTCAATTCAGTCAATGTTCATTCCTAAAAATTAAGTGCTGGATGCGATTTCTACTTGTTATTGTAATGATATTGCTTGGTAGTCAAAGATTTGCTATTCTAGTTGCAAAAAGTACGGCATTAGTTTTATCTTCATTTACACATTGTTTATTTTATGCAAACCACTGATAAATATTATACAGTATTGAATTTGAGGTCAACACAAAGGGTGTAAAAGTTTTTTCTGAGATCAAAATGTTCGTATCGTCTGCATAAGTCGAGTTAAAATATTACAGAATTTACTGATGACAGTCAGCAATTTAGGAACGAATTCAGTTTAAGCTTTTTCCAGTATAAATCTATAATTGTAGAACGATCTAAAGCACTGAACAGTACTGGTTGGGAATTTCGGACCTCAACCATAGTTTATCAAGCTACAATTTTCATGGAGAGCAAGAATGTCAACAACATCATTGAGATAAACGATAAATAGAATCGCACCAGTATGCTGCCTCCTGGCACTCCTTAATTTCACTTATTTGAGATTTAGATGATTCTTTAATTTTATGTATAGAAACTTCATGTTTCCTATTGCTGAGGTAATATTTAAACCATTTTGAAGGTTTCCCTTGTACCCCATACGTTTCTAATTCACTCAGTAATATGTTGTGATCCAAACAGTCATAAGCTTTGGACAGGTCGAGGAAAAGTCCTAACACCATATTTTTATTATCTGAGCTATTCACTATATATTGAACGAAATCAAATATAGCTATATAAGTAGATTTGCCTTTTCGGTAACCATGCTGAGCATCATTGAGTAAAGCACTAGAAATTAGAAATTCCACTAAACGATTACACATCGCTGCTTCAAATAGTTTTGAAAATGATTATAACAAGCTTATGGGTCCATAGTTGTGGATGATAATTATTGGGTCCCTTTAAAAAAATGTTTTATTACTGCCATTTTCAGAAGAAAGACTTCCGGCGAGCATTAAACAGTCAGAATTAATTTAGAATTACGATTTTCTAGAGATTGATACCTGAATAACTTATGATATCTATGAACGGACGGAAATCATCCAATTAGAAGTCCTTTCAAATATCATTAATAATTTCCAGAGAATAAAAATATCTCTTTGCTGGTAGAACAACCTGTAATTCTCAGCCTGGAACGGTTAACTACTATTGCTCAAGAGTGAATATTCGAAAAATATTTTTATTTTCCAATGGAGCGATATTCTCATCGTTGAAGTAGAATTATGGAAGTGCGAATCTAGGTAGCTCGTTTTTCACTGCGTTTTTAGAATGCGAAGAAAATCATGTTTGCCGGTTCAAATAGACAGTATTCGATGACCTGTGAATCAGGACGTTTAGCTTCTTGAAAATACGGGAGTGCTTTTCTACGAATTGAAAGTCATCGACATCAAACATTTTCATAATTCTTCATAGAATATTTATATGTTTATGTGTCGTGGGTGATTCTTTTAGAATGCTTCAACATCATGACAAGATCCGGACCGGAGGGACCACTCATAATTAACAATCACCCGGATATTAGCGTGTAAAAGTAGAGAGGAGAGACTACGTATTTGAATTGTTCGACTGAGTCAACAATAGCTTCTGTTTGATCTTTCATAAAAAGATCGCCAACAAAATCTAGTGAATATTTCCAATATTCTCAAGTACAGAAAAAGTCAATATTTCTCTGCGTATTTTGGAATTCGATACAACTATGTTGAACAAACAATCTGGTTACTACTGTCATTAAGTAATAGAGTTAGTTATCAAAATATTCCCGAAATAAATGGGAAATCGGGAAAAACTCACACTCGTTCACATACTAGATTGGGTGAAACTCAATTCCATGTGAGCAAAATTCGATATTCTCACTTCACCCAGCCGTCAAACTCAAAATATCGAAAAACAAATTCTCAATGTGTGCATGACATATCATTGGAAATCTATCAATGATATTCAAGAAGCTCAGTTAACAAGTTTCTCCGTTCCATCTATCACGTCCTACTTCATAGAAATTACCATATTTAGGTACTCACCTCTATTGTCGAATACCGAATACCAATACAGTTTTTCTTCGAAAAAGCTTCTGAAACAATAAAAAATGAGAAATGGACAAAAATGTTTGAAAGAGAAAATTGTCTGTCCAATCGAAAATATCAAACATAGTTTGAAATTGAATGTCTGCACTGATGAGGACCAATAAGCCCGAAACCGATCTGTAGAATGTTAAGCGTGCCTGTCTCGATGGAAATTTGTCACGTCTTAGGAAGAAAGAAATATTTGCGATCCGCATTCACAGTGTGAATCGTTACATGGACTACGAGCAGATATAATTCAATGTTCTGCGTGGTATTTGCCAGAAAACTAGTTGTTTCCTGCTCGTAATCTACCATACATTCAATTTCAAACTGTGTTTGATATTTATAATTGGATATACCATTTTCTCTTTCTAAAAATGTTTGTCCAATTCATATGGCTTTTCCATTTTTCATTTATAAGCTTAGTCGAGCTATCAGCCACTTTCAAGTTCTGTAACTTGAGATATTTGTTTCTGGAATGTTTATTCCTTCTGCCGCAAGGTGTCGCCACTTACAACTGTCTCTTGGAACGCTGCTAAGTTCGGTCAAATAGACGCGCCGAAAATGCATTGGGACAGGCAACGCTCCGAGTGGAGATCTCACGGTATCCACTCCGATAACTACCCTGCACTGATGAGGGCCAATGAGCCCGAAACCGGTCTGTAGGTGGTTTAGCGTGCCTGTCCCGATGTGAATTCGTCACGTCATAGGAAGAAAGAAACATTTGCGATCTGCATTCACAGTGTGAATCGTTGCATGGACTACGAGCAATGTTCTGCGTGGTATTTGCCAGAAAAGTAGTTGTTTTCTGCTCGTAGTCTACCATACATTCGATTTCCAATTATGTTAATTGGATAGACTATTTTCTCTTTCAAAAAAGAAAAAAGAGCTTTTGAATCGAAAATACTATCCCTGAGTAGGTTGGGCCTTGTAAGGAACTTTTCAGATAGCAGTTTGATTCCTGAATTATACATTGACATCAAGTGTACATAATAAAAGTGTGACCAAATGTGAGTTGTTGTTCTTCTAGCTTACTAGGCGCCGTTGCCGATTTGTGAACTAGAATAAAAGCAATTTAAAACCCCCCATATTTCCCCCACCTTCCGCATCGAAGAATTCATGAATGAAACTCATATAATCAATAAGTTTATACTTGCATTTGCTGTAATAAACCGAATTGAGGAATATTCCCCATTACCAAACAGAAAATGCAGGACTTCTCAGACGACCAAGACATAACAATGATGGGAATAAGACCTGGTGGCGCTACTCTTCAATTGTTTCAGCGGACAAATCCTTGATTTGGAACAATTGAATTCCAGCTCATTACGTGGTGTTCTGATGTACAACAATAGATGGCGATACTGTCGAAAGATATTTGAGGAATTTTCTTTCAATCATGTTCGATACATATTCGCATCGAACTCATTGGAAAATTGCTCCATGGAATTGTTAGCAACGATTAGAAGTCATTCAGAATCAAATATTCATACTTTCGTATTGACACCTGCAATAACCTGTAAATTTGGTTGAAATCGCGGCTTCACTTAGCGAGATTTACCCACGCAATGTCACGTTAGACACGTTTTATCGAAGTAGGCGAAATCAAGAGATTTGGGACATGTCACAGGATAGGAAGTGAATTCACCAGTCTATCTATCCACCTCTGACATAACTAAGTACATCTACTCGCAACACTCTTGATGTTGATATATTTACTCACACAGCACATAAAAATATGAATAATTATCTTCATAAAACAGTAATAGAAAAAATTTCTTCTAGAAAAATATCACTCTATTCTTCAAGAATATAATATGGATAATCAATTCACCTCTCGATTCACCTAGACACCTGAAATTCAATTCAATGATTTTTATATGGTCAGAGCCACTACTCTCATTAAATCTTATTATATTAGTTACTAGTTTTAGGTACTGATTTCGGTTCACTGCATATCGATTTATGTAACGCAAATACTTGTATCCTACTTTGAATTGCTACAAATGTATTTCATGCACAACGTGATCAAATGAATTATATTCTTTACTATTATATTCTAACCCCGAGTGAAAAACTTGGAGGTTGAGTGAGACTGGCGCCTCTGTTCCACTATACGTTCTTGATAACTGAGCGCTCAATGAAATCCGAAATCACGATTCTATATAGATCCACGTAACTCCTTCGGGTTATCGCGGGATGCAATTTCGCGGACGGTAAGTGCAGCATGAAATGTCGATATTCTCCATCTGAATTTGAACTTGCGAAGGCGAGATTCCACTCGATCTGTAACTCATAATATTTTAGCATTATGACGTGCCTCTTTGTTCGCTATGGGCTATTGTCGGCTTGCGATTTTCTTCTCTCAGAGCATTACATCAATCTTTTTGCATACCATTGATTTTGCTGATCTTTGCTAGTATTCGTATTCATAATATTGTGTGACTTGTGCTACGCACGAAAAAGATGTATCGTAATTGTGAATAGTAATAAAAGATCAAATGTCAAATACAGATCACGTCCTAACAAGAATTACTGTGGGCGGCCTATATGTAGTCATAAACTTATGAATCTCAAAGACGCCGGAAATATAAATTATTGGTCAACTTATTTTCATCAACTAGAATGATAAAGCCAGAAATTCATAAATAAATAAACCAAAAAGGCCTCGACCAGAAAGAAATTAAAGGCATATCAGTGTTATCAATGAGAAAAACAAAGCCAGTAATTTGAAGCTTGGTGACACAATATTGTGCACGTGTTCTTTCGTCAGATTGCCACTATTCGGGAGATAAAGGGTTAGTTTTTATATAAAAGCCAACGAAAGTTAATCGAAGAAGGCAGTCACAAACATGATTCGAAAGAGTTAAGTTCAGTAATACCGTGGTCACCACGGTTGTTTTGAAGCTAATGGATTTTTGAGTAGCGAATTCTTTGTCGACAGACATCAGAACATACTCTGTCCATTTTTGCAAGTTGTCGATAGACAATTGCAATAGTTAGTTTTCAGGCTGAAAGTGAAGCTCATCAGTGTTTGTAAAAGTAACTTGTCCAGATGAAAGTCTCATTTCAAACCAGTCAGTTTGCAAGCGTCGCGAATTATTTGACGTAGGATTTTCTGATTACGAAAGGTGACTGATAAAATAGCATTGTGTATAAAACTTGATAGGACAATAACCTGCGTGATTGTAAACCCGATTTTGAATTTTTTTATGTATACTAATACAAAGTTATTTCGAGAGTAAATATCAGTATATTACACAACAAGTGTGGAAAGTGACAGTTTTCACACGAGCCGCGTAGCGGTAAGTGCGGAAACGTAACAAGTGAAGGAAATGCACTTTCCAACGAGTATTGTACACTATTTTTCCTACAACTCCGAATACTTTCATTTCGCGGGAGGTCTTGTCAAAAATGTAACTTGAGCGGTCTCTATAATTTCAGGTGGTTTTGATTCGATATCAAGTACTATTTATTTCCATATTCAAGATGATATTCGAATATTTCTCCGACAAATCCTCATTATGTGAATTACTAATTGATTGTCGAGTTAGTTTAGTTTGAACAAATTTTATTGATATTGACACCAGCGTACATAAACAAACTTGACACCATACGCCTGCTGGCGCCATCAATCACGCAACCAGGAATACAGAACCATAGAAGTACGTAGTGCGCAAGCGCATACTAGTTAGTGCGTCCTTGACTCCTTGCAATCATATATGATACCGAAGAATCTCCTCTTTCCTCTATTCTTTGCTTTGGTGTTTGGTGATACAGTGATATCAAACTGATGCAAGCAGCAAGCCGCGTATAAAACTGTAGCCGTACTCTTTTGAATGATCTCACCCGCTGTCATCAACATCGAAATAGTTCCAGCAAAGAGTATAGCTTTCAGTTTTAAAGTGAATTCAGATTTCAGAGGTCATATTTTTGCATAGGTTGGAATTGCTTCTTCACCAGTTACCACTTAATGCTTCCATCTTTTTTTGTGGTGACCTAAATATCAATTATTCAGATAAATCACTGACCAGTAGGCACATGTTAGTGAACTTATTAGAATCTTTCAATTTGAATATGCATGTGGAGGCACCCACTCGAATTACTTCTCATTATTCAACTATTATAGACTACATATGCACAAATATAAGCAAGGATCTGATTTACTGTTCAGTTGTAAATTCTGGTTTATCAGATCACGAGGCAGTTGTTTGTAACTTGTCTATCATACTACATAAGTCAAAGAGCAAATCTAAAAGATTGGGTAGAATTTTTTCTGAACAAAATTATGATAAGTTTTCGCAACTTTGTTCTTTAGTGAAGGGAAGTGATATTTTGAACAATGATGACCCACTAAACGAATTCCATATTAGATTATCGGCAATATTCAACTCTGCTTTTCCTGTCACATTCATCAAGAGTAAAAATCAGAAACCTTGGATCACAAAAGGCTTGAGAATTTCTGCTAAGAATTTACGTTCACTTCATTCAATTCGAAAGTTTGCAATCAACAATGGTCCTTTTGTAGTTTATTTCAACAAGTATAGAAATATCTACAGAAAATTAATAAATAAAGCGAAATCACTATACTACACTCGTAGAATTGATATATCAAATAATAAGCAGAAGGAATGTTGGAGAATCGTGAACGATCTGAGAGGAAACAACAATAAAATTCCCATTAAAGCTAATGTGAGCCCTGATGTTATGAATGAATTCTACTGCACTATAGCTGACAAACTGGCTGAAAATATTTCTTCAACGGTTGACCCTATTTCATATTTGAACCATATTTCCGTTCTTGAAAGCTTTTATTTTATACCCACAGATGCCACGGAGCTCAAAGAAACAATTTCAGACATCAAAATAAAAATACATCTGGGTGGGATGAAATCTCTGTCAAAATATTATCAAAATTACCGCAATCATTATTAGAAATACTGGCGGAAACAATTAACTTATCATTTTCTTCGGGTATGTTTCCCAGTTGCTTAAAAGTTGCAAACATTGTCCCTTTATTCAAAGGTGGTGATCATAACTCTCCATCAGACTACAGACCTATTGCTATGCTACCTTCATCAGCGAAAGTAATCGAAAGGTTAGTCAAGAAAAGAATGGTGACCTTCATGGGCAAATATGGTATTTTGAGTTCGAATCAGTATGGCTTTCAAGCTTCAAAAAGTACGAATGATGCAATATTTGCATTTCTCGAACACCTCTTCCTAAAACTGAATGATGGTGAAGTGGCAGCAGCGGTGTTCTGTGATTTATCGAAGGCATTTGACTGCGTGAATCACGGAATACTGCTGCATAAACTAAACCTGTATGGTTTCAGAGGTATTCCTCTACTATGGTTTGAATCTTATCTGTCAAATCGTTCACAAATTGTTGTGCACGAAAATATATCTTCAAAGCAGCTAATCCTAAAACACGGAGTTCCTCAAGGTTCTGTCCTGGGGCCATTGTTATTTTTATTATATGTAAATGATCTAGCTTATATTGACATACAGGGAAAACTTACAATATTTGCTGATGATACCACCATCATTTGGCACGGAAGAAATGGATCAACTCTGGGGAATACTATCAATGAAGACATGGCAAAGGTCAAAAACAGGTGCGATAGTAATTTATTATCATTTAATACTAGAAAAACAAGTGTTATCAACTTCAGGTGTAATATTGAAAACGTATTTCTCGAAAATGAATGCATTAAGAACGTTATCACAAATAAGTTCTTAGGAATAAATATAGATTCGAAACTTAAATTTGAAGGGCATATCATGAGTTTGTATAGAAAGCTAGCTTCCGGTTGTTACGCAGTCAGGGTTACTTCAAATGAATTGGGATTCAAAGCTGCGAGAAATGTTTACTTTGCACTCATTGAGTCTCATTTACGATATGGAGTTTGTTTTTGGGGGTCATGTGCGAACTTTCTCCTCAAAACAATATTTGTGCTTCAAAAGAGAGCTTTAAGATATATGTGTAAGGCTAGTATGAAAGACTCATGTAGACCTTTATTTGTTGCACATGGAATTTTACCTTTGGTATGCATTTTCATTTTAGAAACGGTCTGTCTTAGATAGATAGATAGATAGATAGATATATACTTTATTGTCCAAGAATGAATTCTTATTGACAAAGTGTATCAAAAATACAAATATTGACAGAATACGATTGAATATATATAAAAAAGTACTAAATATAATAAGAAATATAGATAAAATATATAGATAAAAAATATAAATAAAATATAGATAAAAAGGTAACCTTGCATTCTGTGAATGCAATTGCATCATGAAAAATAGACATATAGCTACATATATAAAAATATGCACTGTCATCATACATATAACAAAAAAGCTCAAAATAAAATTAAAACATCACAATTACGGAATATGTATATTGTCAGCATGATATTCCTGCAGGTTATAGTATGCTTTCTCAATAAGCAGATTCTTGACAGATCTTCTGAATTTCTTCTGATCAAATATATTTTTTGTTGCCTGTGGCAAGTGATTGAATATTCTCTTTCCCTCATACATATTGGAGTGTTTTGTTAAATTCAGTTTAGGTATTGGCAGGTGAATATTAGAGTCCTGTCTGGTGCTGTAAGTTCTATCATCAGGTGGGACCGCAACATATCTTTTGTGGATCAGGCATACCACTTCAAGGATAAAAATACACACTACCGTTAAAATTCGGTGTCGTACAAAGAGATGCCTACAGCTATCTCGGTAGTGAGTCCTGCACAAATATCTGAGAGATCTCTTCTGAAGTACGAAAACCTGATTCAGAAGTTTTTGGCTGCAAAATCCCCAAAAAGCTATACCGTATCGTATATGGGACTCTACTAGGGCGAAATAAGTTGATCTGGCTGTGGTTATATCAAGTTCATTAGCGACAATTCTTACTGCGAATGATCCGGAAGATAACTTCTTACATAGTGATGTGATATGTTCATTGAATTTCAACTTATTATCAAATATGTAAGCCAAGAAACTTGTACAAGGCGTTTCTTCGATATTCATACCATCAAGTAGCAAGTTGTCATAGCTGAATTTGAAATTAACAATTTTTGTCTTATCCACATTGAATTTAAGTAAATTTGCATCACACCAATTTTTAACGTCTGATAGATCTGAGGATACTACTTGCTTCAAAATTTCAGAATTCTTTCCATGCCACAATAATGTGGTATCGTCTGCAAAAATTGTAAAGGATCCTTCAATATCTATTGTAGCGAGATCGTTAAGGCAAAGCAGAAATAAAATAGGACCCAAAACAGATCCCTGGGGTACTCCGCAATTTATTTCCGAGATATTGGAGTATGCATCTTGTAATTTAACCAATTGTGATCTATTCTCAAGGTATGACCTGAACCACTTTAGACATGTACCTCTTATTCCATAGCGATGCATTTTTTGGAGCAGTATTCCATGATTAACGCAATCGAACGCTTTTGAAAAATCACAGAATACTGCTGCAATAGCTTCCCCTTTATTTAAATTCAAGTAAACTTTTTCTAGGAATGAGAATATTGCGTCATTAGTATTTTTAGAAGCCTGAAATCCAAACTGACATTCATTAAGTATATTTTCATCCGATAAGAATTGTAACAGCCTTTTCTTCACTAACTTTTCTATGATCTTCGAGATGGTGGACAACAGTGAGATTGGTCTGAAGTTTGTAGGACTGGAAGTATCCCCTCCCTTATAAAGAGGCAAAACAAGTGCTGTCTTCAAGCCTGAGGGAAATACTCCAGTCTCAAAAGATGTATTTATCACAGCTGCCAGTACTGATAGCGCTTCGAATGGTAGGTTTTGTAAGAGTCTTCTAGTTAGTCCATCTAATCCAGCAGATTTATCATTTTTTATTTCCATAATTATTTTTTTCAACTCGTGAACATTTGTAGGTAACAATATAAAATTGTTATGGCAGTGAATATTATCAAGATAATTCAAAGGGTCAGTTTGGGGTACTAGATTTGATGTCATATTTTTGGCGATCGAGCAGTAGAAGTCATTTAAAGTATTCGGGTCCATATTGATAATTTCAGCTTCTGTCGATATACCTCTTTTTCCCCTTAATTCATTTATTATTGCCCATTTCTCTTTAGGTTTATTTTTTGACTGTTCAATTCTGTTCGAGTAATAATTACTCTTAGCCAGTCTGATCAAACCTCTATAGATACTCCTATACCTACTGAAATATTTTCTAAAAGTTATATTCGATGTGAATTTGTAAATGGTACGAAGGGACCTAAGATTTCTGGCAGACACTTTCAAACCTGTTGTTATCCAAGGCTTTTTGTTCCTTATTTTCAATTTTTTTAGTGGAAAACATTCATCAAATTTATTTATTACAATCTGTTGAAAGATAGTTACAGGGTCCGAAGCATTAACTATACTATTCCAATTTGTCTGTTCACATGATATTCTGAATTTCTCATAATTTTGTTTGCTGAATATTCTACCTTCTTTGAATTTAACTCCTCTATTATCTTTATTGATTGAAAAAGAGAAATGGACTGCTTCATGATCTGATAAACCTGCAGGAATAACTCTCGTGAATGAATTTTCAATGAAATTTGAGCAAACATAATCGATTATCGTGGAAGACTTGCATGTAATTCGAGTTGGTTCATCAATATGCATTTCCAGATTGAAACTGATGAATAAGTTTTGCAGGCTATTGGTTTATATGCAGTTTTGGGAGAAATCTATATTGAAATCTCCTGCAAGAATTATTTTTGATTTACAGGGTAGACAAGACAAAAGTATTTCTAGCCTTTCAAGAAATGTGCATGTATCATTTGAAGGTGCTCTATATATGCAAAGTATATACAAGTTATTCTTTTTATTGTGAGTTATTGAAAACTCGAATTCACCTTCAACTAGCATATTATCATACTTGTGTACATCAACTATTTGATAAGCATCCGACATATTTTCGTGAATGAGGATCATTGTTCCTCCATGTATCATTTGTTTTCTACAAAATTTAGAGACAACGATATAGTCAGGAATATAACAAGGTTCATCACCTATTAACCAATGTTCGGTCAAAAGTAAAAATGTTGGATAATTTTCTGATTCCAAAAATATTGAAAGTTCATCTATTTTATTACGAACTGATTGGATATTCAATAGGATTAATGAAGTATTTTTTTGGTGACTAGTTTGTAGTACACAAGTCTGTTTGGCTTGAATTTCCGTTGAGATATTCATTGAGTGAGAATTCCCCTCGAAAAAACTGCAATGATTCATTTCCGGTAAATTCAAATCTGTTTACAGTTTTCATAGCAAAGTTATGTGTGCGATTTGATATATATAAAAGAGTTTTCTTGAGCTTTTCAATCACTTCGAATTTGCTACCTATTCTTTCTTGGCCAGCTAAGAGTGTCACGGAACAATTCTTATTATTTCGTTTGAAAAGTTTAATTCGATTGTAAATAATCCTATTGATATTTTTGTCAGACAGAGAGTGACACTCTGTTATTATTATCAGGTTTGTAAAGTTGCTGAGGCCTAAAGTATTTTTCAAAAGTTGGTATAGAGAGTGTCTGTTGCTTACATTTTTAGTATTGAACATTATTACAATTAAATCATCCCTCCCATAATCAATAGTTTCAGAAAATACATTTGTTGTGAAATCGGAAATCTCTACATCATTTTCAATTTTTTCATTTACACAACATCTATGGTTGGTATCAATTTTGGTAAGAGTCTTAGAGAAACCCAAAGCATACTGGTCTTCATATATGTGGATTTTTCTCTGTGGTAGGAGCAGATTATTTACCTCTGATTCATTATCTATCCTTATATTGGAAGTAATCAGGGCGCTGTTAAACACATGATTTGCAGCATCCTCGAAAATACTTGCGTTTTCTAGTTCCTCCATGAGAGATAATTGATTTACATTTTCTGTAGATAATGGGATTACAGTGCTGGAGTCAATTGAAATATTCGATGAAATTGCATCAAGATTTTTGTCCAAGTTTCCAGTAATGGTAGTCTCAAGTTCCTCCGTGTCAGTATTATCGATATTACCGATTTTCACCGATGTGTCATTTTCTTGTTTCTTTCGTTTTTTTATGTTGTTCCTCAAAATCATCTGAATTTCTTCCTTGTATTTTTTCCTTCTGTTAGATAACCGTCTCGTTGATACTTCTTTCTTTTTTTGTTTATCAGTTTTGATTTCCTCTTTTGTTTGATCGTCAATGTCTGTTTCATTTGGCATCACTGTATTTTCGCATTGGTCCGTTTGAGTAAAAACATGGGAATCATTTATCACTTGGGTGATCAATTGTTTTTGTTCAGTATATTTTTTTTCTGTTTGGGTTGCGATGCTGATAAAATCTTGCCTTTTTTTATTTGCACATTCTCTTTTTAAATTCATCAGATTGTCTTGCAACTCACAAAAAAAAAAAAAAAAAAATTGTCTTGTCAAGAAAAAATATGAAAAAGCAAGTCTTGTGCCTTCAGCATATATTACCCGCAACTCTTCACATAATATTAGACTACCCATTCCTACGTCAACTTTGACGAAAAACTCAATTATTTATGAAAGTAAGAAGCTATTCAATCACTTGCCGTTGTTCTTGAGAGAAATTGACAATGTACAGGGTGAACAACTAAGAACGGCTCTCGGCCATATCTCAGCTACGGATAAAGATACAACTTTGAAAAAAAATTATCTTGGGAAAAGTGACCCCAAAAAATAACTGGAAAATATTTTTAAGTTTCTAAGATAACCGCTAGGTGGCGTAACGGCTATGAGTGAAGAGAAAATTGAATTTTTCTCCGTATCTAGTATCAACAAGGTATTTCGAAAATATATGCAGATGGATCCTTGATAAATTCCTAGTTTTTTTTGTTTCACACTTTTTGTCCCATCTCAAAAAATAAAGTGGTGGGGGAACGTCAAATTATGTTTTTTCTAAACGTCTGTATCTCTGGTTATCTTCAACAGAATTCAATAATCTTGAGCTCGTTGAAAAGGCCTCTTCCTGGTCTATCGACTGTGATTTCAATTGGTTTTATATTCATATCACCGTTGCCGCTAGAGGGCGTGATCTAGAGTATCAATGGATATCGTGATTTTAAACAGAAAAATTAAATGTAATGGTATGCTTAGTATTACTTGATAAAATAGAGAAACTAGATCTCAACAGACCAACGAAAACCGCAACATGATAGCTTTCTGCTAACGGAAGATATTAACGATCAAAGTTGGAAAAATGATTTATTGCTCTAAGCATTCAAAATAAACAATGTAACAGTAAACAATGTAACAAAATCAACAATAAAAAATTACACAAATCACAACAAAGAACTACTAAGAACGTCATTAGTGGCCCCTCAGATGTTCAAAGTGTCCACCGTCATTTTCAATACAAGAAATGAGTCTCTGACGAGTGGATAGAACAGAAGTTTCAATTTCTGCTGCCGAAATACTCATTATTGCTTGCCGAATTCGCTTCATCATGTCATCCCTTGTCGTGGGTCTGTTGGCATACACAAGATATTTCAATCTTCCCCACAAATAAAAGTCTGAACACGTCAGGTCTGGGGATCTGGCTGGCCAATTGAATAAACTTCCTCGTCCTATCCACTTGTCAGGATATGTAAGGTCTAAAAAATTTCGAACTTCTCTATGGTAATGTGCCGGGCACCCATCATGTTGAAAAAACATGTCACGACGAATTGCCAGTGGTACATCTTCTAAAAGAAGAGGCAATTCATGCATTAAAAAATCCAACCCACACATTCACTGACCAACGACCCTGATGTTGGACCTCCCGCATCCAGTGGGGATTCACTTCGGACCAGTAGTGTATATTATGGCGATTGACACTACCATCACTGCAAAATGTAGCCTCATCTGACCACATAATATGCATAAGTAATTCAGGATCATCTTCTATCATATTCAAGAGCCAGTTACAATAGTTCAGCCTGGTATCGAAATCTCGAGCCTTCAACTCTTGGTGTAGGACTATGTGATATGGGTGCAATCTAAAATAGTATTTGAATAATTAAGGGCAATAAGACAGTTACTTCAAGAGATTTAACTCTCGTAATGCTTTGCTTTTGGACATATAAAACTTAGGTTTTCGTTACCAATAAACTATTACTTAACCTAACCTGTGTTCTCTTAGAATATTCATAACGGTGGTTTGACATAATCCCAAGTCTCTTGCTATGGCTCGTGTGCTGATATGAGGGTTGAAATTAACATTAGCTACGACATTTATTATTTGTTCCTCCGTTCGAACTCTACGACGTCTTCGATATACAAGAAGATGCACATTTCCTGTGGTCCGAAGACGCTGTGCGATTCGAAAAAACACTCTACTTCCGGGATGTCGTCTATTTGGGTACTCCGCCGCGTACACTCTACTAGCAACAGTTGCATTTTTCATGCATTCGAAATAAATTGCCAACATATCAAATGCTTCTTCATTTGTGAGAATCATAATTTTCTGATTCAAAGATCGAAAGAGATAAGTAAAGTAGATGAATAATCAACACAATTGCAACAATATGAATAATTTTTGACATATAGGAGACATATTATTACAATTACATGGATTGCTATTTTTGTCTTCATGCAATAAATCATTTTTCCAACTTTGATCGTTAATATCTTCCGTTAGCAAAAAGCTACCATGTTGCGGTTTTCGTTGGTCTGTTGAGATCTAGTTTCTCTATTTTATCAAGTAATACTAAGCATACCATTACATTTAATTTTTCTGTTTAAAATCACGATATCCATTGATACTCTAGATCACGCCCTCTAGCGGCAACGGTGATATGAATATAAAACCAATTCAAATCACAGTCGATAGACCAGGAAGAGGCCTTTTCAACGAGCTCAAGATTATTGAATTCTGTTGAAGATAACCAGAGATACAGACGTTTAGAAAAAACATAATTTGACGTTCCCCCACCACTTTATTTTTTGAGATGGGACAAAAAGTGTGAAACAAAAAAAACTAGGAATTTATCAAGGATCCATCTGCATATATTTTCGAAATACCTTGTTGATACTAGATACGGAGAAAAATTCAATTTTCTCTTCACTCATAGCCGTTACGCCACCTAGCGGTTATCTTAGAAACTTAAAAATATTTTCCAGTTATTTTTTGGGGTCACTTTTCTCAAGATAATTTTTTTTTTAAAGTGGTATCTTTATCCGTAGCTGAGATATGGCCGAGAGCCGTTCTTAGTTGTTCACCCTGTACATAAGTTTAGAAAGTATGTTGGAAAGTTTCTGGTTGGAAAGGCTTATTATGATCTCGGTGAATTTTATGAGGAGAACAGTATCTGACATCAGTAATCGTATCTCCTCACTGGCTCTATGAATTTTATACATTTTTTTTTTGTTTTTTTTTTTTGACTTGATTGATTATTTTCTACTATAGATTTTTATGTATGTTTGTTTATATTTGATTATTTTAGACTGTTATTATTTTTGACTATATATGTATTTTTTTGTATTTTCTATTCATATTTACAAATTCAACAATGGTACTCATTACCGTATTTTACCTCATTTTATTTTATGTATAAATTTATTATATTTTTTCGTGACCATGCTTTGTCAATAAGATATATTTTCTTTTCGACAATAAAGCAACTTTGATTGATTGATTGATTGATGTGTATCAGACACATTGAAATTAATAGATAAATAATTTTCGGTATGATTCGAAACCAGACAGAAATCTCAATGAATAATATGAATTCGATTTGAGAACGCTTCCTATTGACAGTGAGTATCTTCACAATATACCTAATTATTTCTATGCGACCGTTGTGATATTTTTCATATCAACACTCGTGCTTTTTTTCTTTCAAATAAACAATACCATGGTGATATGAGCTACTTTCTGAATAACAAAACAGTGTGATTATTGACGTTTTCATACGTAGTCATAGGAAAAAATCTTGAAAACATTCCTGTAAGTCAGTAGGTCACCATATTTATTTGTTCAATAAATATTTCATGTTTAGATTAGTTAACTCGAGGCCTTTGTTTCACTCTCCTGTAAGACCATACCCTCTAAACATCTGTAGCTTACCACCTCACATATAGGACAATCCGCTCGGCCTATTCAAAAATTTATTCAACATCTATCTAATCAACTAGTAAGATGTGCAGCACAGACTAATATATGAATCTATGTAATTTACATAGCATTTCAGTGATGGGAAAGAGATAGTGTTTTCTAATTTTTTCAAATTTTCACTTATAATTACACGAGAACTTTTTAATGTCGAAATAAACTAGTATGAATGAAAATTTTTTGCCTGACAATTTAATCAAAAAAACAGGACGAGTAATTTTTTCTGTCGTTTTTGTTGAGTTGAATTGTCTGATGGCAACAAAATTAGAAATATAAAAGTCACGTATACTTCGACTCTAAAAAAAACTACAGTGTAATTCGGTAAGACAATTCAATGAATATGTGAATCAATGAATTGAGATGTTTGGAGGTGTCAAATCTAAGTCGATATGACTCTCAGTTTCCATTTTGATGAATAGTTTTCATAGAAAAGAACTATGAAATTACTCGTTACTCAACATTTCAACAATTTGTCGCTGGATGTCATAATTTGACAAGTCGTAGTCGTCGTGATTGTACAGTGAACCTAGACCTAACACGAAATATTTCATTTCGCATTTGTTGCTTAGCAACTTGCCTAGCAACCGATGCAAAAATGAAATTCTGTACAAAATGTGCTTGTTTATGATTGAAGTTACAGTTATAAAATGAATATTTATCGAGGTTGTCATAGAAAATAGTTATTTATGTATTAAGGGAATTATGAGGGCCCTAATTACCGATGGCAAAGTTTGCGTCCCGAGGGCCCCTGGCCCGAGGGACAGCAATTGCCAGAGGTTATTAAGGCTCTATAATTCCCGTGGTACATAGATAATTTTATTTTTGACCGATTTTCATAACAATATGTCCATATTTAGAACGCAATAAATGTTTAAATTCATAACCTTTCTGGTATATTTGAATTAGGTAGCGTTGATTGTAGCATTGTTGGTTGTTGCTAGGTTGTCGCTATGTTACATGTTTATAAGCAAACTTTCTTTATCAATCAATGTTTTTCCGTTAAAAACGTGTTTATTTTTTACCACAAATCGACGATCTTTTTGACACAGAGAAATGTTATGTCAAAAGATGCCAACGAAACTGTCTTTCTGGCATATTTTCAAGAACTGGTAAAGTATTTTCAGTATTTTCTGGTAGATTTGGTAATAATTGTATTTATTCGTTGCAGTCAGAAACGTTTAGCCCAAATTCGTTATGGACTAAATGGTCAATGCTCAAATCGATGGTGACCATATATGAGAAAAGAGATATCACCAAGTTCAACGAACTAGATGCTTTTTTGAAACGGAAAAGTAAGGGGTATTAGCCGAAAAAGTCTTATCTCCTAAATATGTCATCAAATTTCTAAAGGACGCCCCTAATGAAATTCATTTATTGCTTAAGGTAATTTTTTTCTCATAATTTTCTTTTTCGTTTGTTTATTTCGTTTTATTTGTTATAGGTTGTTCTAATTATGGGTTATTTTGGAGGATGCAGAACTCAGGAACTTCTAAATATGAGTATAGCAGATATAGAGGACCGGGATACTGTTATTGTAGTGAACGTACCGGAAAGTAAAACTGGTGTATCGAAGAAATTCACAGTTGTGGATGAAAAAGAGTTCTCTGCTTTGCCTTTATTGAGACTTTATATGTCCTTGCTTCCTGAAGGTACAAAACGATTTTTTTTGAGCTTTCGACAAAATAAATGTACAACTCAGCCAATTGGAAAGAATATGTTTGGCAAAATTCCCAGCAAAATCGCAATGTATTTAGGATTGCCAAACCCACTAACCTATACGGGACATTGCCTTCGTCGCACTTCTGCTACTGCCCTAGCCAATGCAGGAGCAACTATGACAAACTTAAAAAGACACGGAGGTTGGAGAAGTTCCACGGAGGCAGAGGGGTATCTGGAGGACAGTATTGAATTGAGAAATAAAACGGCGCTTATGCTGTCTACTTTGTCATCAGAAGAGGCAGGCACCTCGACTGTAGTGAACAGCAACAGCACCACCCATAAAAAAGAAGAAATTGTTTCCAGCGGCGGAAGTAATTTTCAGGGAACATTTGAAAATTGTACATTCATTATTTGTAATGACGTGAATAAGGAAAATATGTCTTAGTTTTCATTACAATGTATATAGCATTTAAAATTGCTACAATGAATATTTTGTTTTTTTGTTTATGAATAAACTCAAGATAGGGAACATACTTACAAGACATCTGATCAATTAATAATAGTACGATCCTCACTGAAACGTTTAGTGACCATATAGCTTTTTGATTCATAAATACCATCATGGTTTTCTGAACTATAGTATCTTCTGATAATCAGTACACCTGTGGGATATGATGATTTTAACCTCAGGCTTGTGCTGATCCACCGTAAACAGGTTCTGAAACAGGGAAATCTTTCTTCTGGTAATCAGTACACCTGTAGGATAATGAGTCGAGCCTCGGGTTGTGCTGATCCAATGTAAACAGGTCTGAAACAGATAATACTGTAAGTATACGATCAAGTCCTGTTGTGAATCAGAAAGTATCGTGATCATCGAATGTGATTTTCAAATAGGAAAGTTATGTGACTTACCCGTGGTGTTCCCTAGCATTTCTTGAGGATTTTCAGGATGAATTCCTTTTATTTTTTTTTCTGGGATATTTTTGAAGGTTAAATATAGGATAACATTCCTTGCAGCGCGAAGTGTCAACTTTCGTCGGCTACATTCGGAGTGATCTGTACCTGTCTTTTGTTCTATGCTGTTCTGTCCTGCTGTGTGCGCCACTGACTAAAACCTGCTCGTTAACTGACCAATAGGATAGCAGAATTTTCTTGAGGGTCAGCTGAAGTTGTCAAATTGGAATTGCAGGAAGTGGTTTTTTTTTTTTTGAAAAATGTAACTACGTATTTTCCGGCATCTTGCTCGAGGCTTTTTCCTGGTGGCCATGATGGAGTTCACATGTGTCGGCAAGTAATTTTTCTTTGACTTGATGTCAGCACCCTGATGGGGGATCTGTAAGATTAAAATTCACTTCGTCGACCGTGCCTACGTTGCTGGACCTTTTGGTCGTTTTGTTCTGCCACCTGGAGACTGCCAAATTTCCTGAGAAGCCCTGCAGCATAGCCCCATTTTGTTTTTGCGGAAAGTGGTAACCCTTCATGGAAGGTGAGTGGCAATTCTTGGCAATGCAGATCGCTTTGTATTGTTGCCTTCGAATTTTGTTTTTTTGTGTCTGCAAGAGATGTTAGAACCTATATTTCTACTAGGGTGTTTGGAGGAGTCCAACTTTTGAGGTGTTAGGCTATTGGTAGGGTCACTACCGGCCTCACCTGTGGTACTTCTGTCCTGATCTTATCAAGGACACTTTGGACACTCTTCCCTTGCCAGGACTCCTGGGAAGGGCCTCATTAACCACAACCGGATCCTGGCTGGAGCAGACAACCCTAGGACACCTTGGTGGTTGAGCAGCTCAGCAGGGAGCTCATCTGGGACTGGTAGCGGGCTTACCAACAGCCCATCTTCAGGGTGGATTCGTCGGCGAGGACCTATGCTGCATATCTTCTCATCAGGCCAACAATAGACCTTGGATAGGGGTGATAGGACTTATGAATAGGACTTCGATATCAGGACAGGTTTTTGTTAGGATGTATTTTTCACTTTTCAGAAATAATTTTATATCACAGTGAGACACCCTGTACACTTTTCCCCATAGTACTATGCGGTAATAGTTTCAGTTTCACCTTTACTGATAATCACTTCCTATCATTTTTACATATTTCTGATTAAGTAGGTATATCTTAATAATCCTCATATATAATCCTGTCCTCTGCATCAATCTACATAATCACCCTGTCTATTGTTCGGCATATTAAATAGGTCTTTTAAACTATTTGGTATTTTTATTAATTTACCTGTGTACTATGACAATCTAGTGAAGTGAATATTTGGTATTTTTTTATTTTCAGATCAATATCAACTTGATACTCTTAACTACTTGGTTTTCTCAATTATCCTAGTTAAATATCTTTTATAATAAATTGAGTGGCGCCCTAGGTACTTGAATTTTATATACTATTTCAGGCCCCGGATCCACTTATCTGTTCTCCTGCGAACAGCTGCCGTCAGCACTTTGTGTTCTATTTTTTTAATTTCATTTTTGAATATAATAAAGTAGGCCACAACATATAAACGTTTATAAGCATTTTTTTTTATTCAGAAAAAAAACCGCATCAACCTGCAAGGTTATTAGCGGTGGAGTAGTATACATATTTATACATATATAGAACTAAAATGGGTATTTCCATGGACTAAAAACATTTCAGTAGGTTAACACTTTTCAAGAATGTCATCAATGATTCGATATTATCAATATTGAGGACATTTTGTAGATCAGCCTGGATTTGGGATGTTATTCGCTGTGGTTGTAGGTCACTTGTATCATTTTCACCTGTAAAAGGTAAGAGGGAGTTTTTGAACCTTAATATCCCAAGGGAGTTATGACCCTCATTATAGATATCGTAACTATGACGATATAAGCTTATACTGTCACTGTCAGAAATAAAACTATTTTCCTATCGTTTTGCGAATAATGTACACTTGATTCTTCCACAACATCAATTTAATGTTCACATTCGATCGTTTAACATCTCTAGGTATAAAAAACTTCACCTTATCAATAATTATTATTAATTATAAGACAACTTGTTCACCCTTATTTTCAAATGGTGAAATTCTGAACATTCATTGAAATATCACTCCTGGCATATTTCGATGTATATATCCATCTGTTTGAAAACTACGGCCTAACTGTGGCAACTCAGCAGTAGCAAACATATTATTTTAACATTTTTTGCTATCTCATTATAATGAGATGGCGTATCTCATTATAATGACTTAGTTATATCATAATAATGAGTTAGTATCTCATTATTATGAGTTAGTATCTCGTTATTATGAGATAACTAATTCATTATAATGAGTTAGCTATCTCATAATAATGGGAAACTTAACTCATTATATTGAGTTAGGTATCTCATTATAATGAGAAGTTATCTCATTATATTGAAATAGCTAACTCATTACAATGAGATAAAAAAATATCTTTAGTGTCCCTTCAGAGCTTTCGTACATTTGAGATAGGAAGGGCCTGTCTATGTAGTTTATTGGTCTGAGAGATCAAACATTCGCTATACATAGGTAACTTTCGACTGCATCTTACAAATGTCGCTCCACTTCCTCGTTGAGAATTATTGTGGTGCCTGGCCAGACGTATCTTTGTACATGTTTTATGCTTCGTAAACATGCGGTAGGATGTCTTTTCTAACGAAGAATCCTGTCCGCAGTCGTAAAACTGGTCGAACATTTATTTTATATGGCGTGCAATACCCGGAATGTTGACCGAACCGAAAATCAAATTTCTGCTGTGGTCGATCGAGATGTTTCGCGACCCAATCCAATCACGAAACGTTGCGGATTTGTGGACGACTCGTTGAGGTATTGTTGGGTATGGTACAACGTGAGTTTGCTAACATATCCTTCAATGCGGACATTTCGTTTATGGTGGCTATAAATGGATAGGTATACATCGGACTAAGAGCCAGCAATCCTCATACACTGAGAAAACAATTTATTCACATTAAATAAATTACATTTATTGATAACGAATGCCATTGTTGAATATGGACTAACTTATCTATTGTCATGGTAAACTTTGGTTTATTGTGTTATGACACCCTGCTTTATTCAAGTTGACCTATACTGTGTGGTAACAATATTACTTCTTTAACTGGGTTCGTGAATATTCAAGCAGGAGAAAGAATAGTGGGTGTAGACATAAATACACTTATATCAGAGTACAATTCATCATTTGAATCAATTAAACAGGCAAATTCGGCAATATAAATAAGATTTCTTACATGTACGGTGGTTGATCACAATCATGGTAGTTTTTCAGATTATTTCGTGAACTAAACAAATTACGATTATTGAACTGAATACCGGCACAACAAGATGACTTTTATTTAATTGACGAAAACCGAACTGTCTCATGGCAATCTATCTTTCACTGTTCTGCAAATTCACGTTCACTTGTAACACACTTTACGAGGGCGGCACTGAGATTACGAACTGAGGAACATTGTCTGGAGTCGCGAGCTCAACTGTTGAATCTTGGAACTGCTCTGACTTCTGATTCTAGTTTCAGAGAATTTATAGGGACTTTTCATGAGAAAATTGTAGGAACCTTCCATTCCCGCTAATTACTTCAAGTAGTGGTTTATGTCGATTTTGCCAAATGTAAATCATTTTAAAAGTATGGTCATGTTAAAAACATTCAATATAAACTATTTCAGATATAAATGTCATATTTTTGCGCTTTTTCCATTACCCTTCGATCAAGTTAATATAAATATAAGTTGGTTGAAGGTTACTGGAGTAATTAGTTTTTACGGCTGCAAATCTCATGCCCATGAATTATACACGAGCTAACTTGAAGTGTAAACAAAAGTAACGTTCCCATTGGTTCCCTAATTTCCTCTTCTCGAATGATCCTTCCTTCAATTATACTATAGTCATCGTATTGTGCCTCGTATTCACAAAATCTTTATATCCTATGACCCACATCATATTTCATTCTCGTTATAATATAATATATAATTGTACGTAATAATCTCGTAGATGAAATTGCCATCCGAAATGCATCTGATTCCTACATTCTTTCATGAAACAAAACTTTCCTGGAGTATAAACATACTTGGAAATATCGGCCAGAGAACATCAAATTTGTTTATGTTTCGAGCCGAGACGACCTAGAGACCCATATAAATATCAAAAACAGGTGGCCACCTGAACGAATATTTGCTGGTACCTGATATTGAACTCGTTACGATTCATTCATCAGTTTTTCTGGACGATAAAATATATCGACAAAATTGGGTATCATTATATATTGGAGTATTCTGAACAAATGTTCAGTTCAATATCAGAGAATATTGTTCTCCGAAGGGAGGAATATTCAGTTTCCAGTGAGTTATTTATGTTTATTATTAAGGTATATCAATTCTAACAAAGCATTCTTGTATGTTGAGTAATGTACTTATATCGTATATTAATATATATTATTTAATGTTCACCCAAACCGAGACCCAAACATCCTTTATGATCCGGTATTTGTTTATTGTAATTATTCTGATACCTACTGCATATAAATGTTTTTCAAAATATTTCATATCACCAGTTGTTCTGATTAGGAGGTAATCAAATAATTCTCATTTCGTTGTAAATATAGGCTCATCTACTACTTTGAGCATTTTCTTACCACTTGGGCCGACCATTTTATCACTTGTAGTGAAATGATGCGAGCAAACTCTAGCGTAACTTGAAACATTCTCTTTATTGATAATATTTTTACATATATCCACTAATTTTTCATCTCGAGGAAAGCCGAAAATGTTTTCAAATTACCAAAAATTGTTTTGCATATGAGGATGGGTGAATAATGTTTATACAACAAATGATACGCTCCTGAGTAACTCACCAGTGGAATGTTGTGATCTGATCACCACTTTTAAATCGTCTTTTATACATTTAACAGCGTTTCACCATCCATTGAACTCGATTTGAACAGAATAAACAAGGTTTTCTAGTAAAAAATCCTATTCAAATTTACACACAAAACTGGAAATATTCCGTTCAATGTACCATCAAACAAAATTTGATTTGACAACGAGACGTTTCGCGCTGTCACTGTCAGCGTTTGGTCGATTATCGGTTGAACGAAGTAAGCGGCGTTGGCGCAATCATAAAAAAAGTCGCAATCTCCAGAAATACGTGCTATCTATAAACCACTTATATATAAATTGAGTACTGTATTTTATGACGAACATTGTATACAAAGCTTTCGATACACTCATATGACTCATTTAAGTACCAACAGAAGTATATATATATTTGGGAACCTTGAAAAAATGTGGTCTTGGGATGATTGTGGCAACCTCTGTGGAAGAATATGAATATGAATTCCATGTTGGCTCCAGGAAATTTGGGTTGTTACTTTTCTAGTGGGTTTGTTGTTCGGAGGTTGAATCGCTGCCTTATGGCTCAGAGAGCCCGGGTTCGAATTCCGCCGGCCATTAGAAATATTCATTTATTTCTATAGTATTGTTTTAGCGGAAGGAAATAGGTGACCAACCGAACATTCTTGGTATCTAGAATTCAATCCTTCGGACTCCCAAAGATAACCAGACGAGCAGTGCTTCGGATGACGCTTATAAAAAGCTAAGGTCCCCGTCTTCCTATAACCCATACAAGTCCTAGACATACCAGGGTTGCTTCGCTACTAAGATGGCGGTTAAAAACACTTTAAAAACACACTTTTTTAAAACAAGCCCTCCATATGAAGATTTGTACAACGGAGATACAATGTCTTCTAATATAATAGCGTTGACTCAGCTCTGGCTCCTCTATTGAAGAATTGTCAACTTTCATCCTCTCATACGAATTATTTTTGTCACCTCTTTTTCCATTCCTTCATTAGGGTATTGGTCGCGATTGAATTATATTTATTCGGTATGTTCCACCATCTTCTGTTTGAACAAAATAGCAAATGATTTTGAAATTCAATCAGTTTTTAGCAAAAAATCTTGATTTTCAAAAACTACGTGTTTGTAGGAATAAAGAAGATTTTGCCAATTTCTCTACAGATGTTATCTGTTCAGTGCCAATTGTAATCTCTCCTCATTGAATTTGACATTTACTTGTTTTGAAAATTATTCTAGTGGTCTATTGGGTTGGTCTGAAGTAGTAGTTGGTTGGTCTGTAGTAGTACCTTATATGATTGAGGAAGATGATGCTTGGGAAGGATACACTTGAACATTAGTTTTTCTATTTTGATTGTATAATGAAGTCATTGTGTAACGAAAATGCGTGTCGAAATCTATTTCGATACGCATTTTTTATTATTCGGAGTTTGGTACAATCGAACTGTCAAATGAAAGTTAGAAGAGTTAGGCGCAGTTTACAGTTGAGCGATTTTGATTATTGCAATACCAGCGGTGAAAAACTAAATGTTTTAATTGGTGAATTTCAATTCAGAGTGTAATTTGATTTAAATTGATCAATAAAAACAAAAACAATATTGAATTTTTCACCGCTGGTATTGCAATGATCAAAATCGCTCAACTGTAAACTAGGCTTCACGGTTGTGCGTCAGATTTTGATTATTTCAATGTCATCATTGTTACCAATCGAAGATGTTTCTGTGATTTATCGATATTGAATCCATTTTTTCTTCAAATCAATTAAAAATAGAAAAAATTGCATATGACACACGTTTTATAAGACACGTTGTCGCACTTGTTCACTTGGAGCACTCCTGGCTTCGGTCGTCGTACTCCAAACAACGCGTGCGACAAAATAGCGTCTTATAAAACTTGTATCATAATATACTATTTTCTATTCTGGTTCTATAATAAAGTAATTATGAAACGCAAAAACGTATCGAAATAGCCTATTCTCGATACGCATTTTTTTATTATTCAGAGCAGGTCGGTACAATCTAACTGTCAAATGAAAGTCAGAAGAGGTAGGCCAACAAACTCGTGTATCAATGAAATTATTATCTCCATAATTGATGTTGAAATTACCAGAAATGATTTTCAGTGAATATGGTGGTAATTGAGATAGCAAGCTTTCCATTCTTTTTATCAAAGTTCAGACTTAAAGTCATGATATCTATGAAAACAGAACATGTTATTCTCAATGGGTAAATGACTCCAAAACCCACGCGCAAGTCGAATATCATCATGCTCTGGTGCTTTCAACCCAATTCGAATATCTTCCTTTGCGCTTTCAATAACATTCACAACGTGTGTATATTTGGGGCATATAAACAAAACTGGAATAGAATCAAATGCTCTGGCAGTCAAAAGGAACGCCTGCAGTCTTTCATGGTTCTACTATTCAGCAACTGTTGTTCTGCCCCCCTACCGCTCAAGTTTCCAGTTCTGCATGTGTTTCCATTAGGGAAATTGCATCTACCGGATTTGTACGTCGGTGTCCTCTGTCGTTTTCTATGTACAGGTTGAGCGAATTGCGATGTGTGTATCTGATAACTCTGTATTTATAGGATACAAATGAAGGTCGCATTCTTGATTTTTTTCAAGTCAAATTCACACAAAAATCTGTCTTCGTCTTTTATTTCAGAATTATAAACGAAAAATGGAATTCTCGACTTCAAGACACAAGTGAAGATCATGCATGGTTCGTTTGTGAAGTTACCAGATAGTAATCTTCAGGTTCTTGGGCTTTTTTTCTGAATGCCATCATGAATATAAATAACTCGCTTAATAACATTGAAAAATACTTAAAAGTTAATAAATTGAAACTGAATGTCAATAAAACTAAAGCAATGATCATAGCACCAGAATACAAGCTGCGAAATTTGAATTTAAATGCTATGAATTTAAATATAAATATGAACAGTGAAAATATAGAAATTGTATCTGAAATTAAATATCTTGGTTTCATTATTGACAGCTCTCTGACATTAAATAAACATGCGGAATATATTATTAAAAAAATATCGAAGAAGCTATTTTTCTTTTCTAGAGTTTCAAATTGCTTGAGCACATATGCCAAAATAACAACTTACAATAGCATCATTCAACCTCATTTTGACTACTGTGCCTCCTTACTTGATCAAAATAAAGTGTCTCAGTTACAAAAGCTCCAAAATCGCGGAATGCGTACGATTCTAAAATGCAATCGCTATACTTCAATTTCGTATATGCTAGATTCACTCCAGTGGTTGTCAGTTAAGAAGAGACTTTATTTTTCAACGATGGTTTTTATTTTCAAGATCGTAAAAGGTTTGCAACCAACTTATTTTAATGATTTTGCGATTTTAAACAGAGACGTACATCAATATAACACAAGGCAAAATAACAATTTTCATATAAACAGAACAAATACAGCAGGATGTATGAAAAACTTATTCTTCAAGGGTTTTATTGACTTTAATAAACTACCCACACATGTGAAGGAGTCAAATACTGTTGTTTGTTTTAAAAAAAATCTATTACCTTTTCTAAATGAATTGTGACCAAATTTTTATTATCGTTATATTTATTGTATATGTACGAATGTTTAATATTCTATATTTTATCGATTTTTTTTATTTAGTTTAGTTTGTAAGACTATATCTGTATCTTTTATGATTATGTAAATGTTTTTGTAAATTAGATTTATCTATTTCAATAAATTACTACTACTACTACTATATTTCATTGAAGTCCATTTATGTCGTCACTGTTTTTTATTTGACTTGATGCCTTCAACACAGCTCCAAAATGAAGAATCCAGTGGAGTTGAGACATGTGATCGTGGTGGCAATAAACAGATGCGGTTTTATTTTTATTTCTTCAAAATCTCTTCCATAGATTGTCTTCTTTCTGTATAGTGATTGAAAGATATTTGGAATGCAATATTACTTTGGATGAAATTTCCTAACATAATATTTCAT
Organism: Chrysomela aeneicollis; assembly: GCA_029955515.1. Lineage (NCBI taxonomy): Eukaryota > Metazoa > Arthropoda > Insecta > Coleoptera > Chrysomelidae > Chrysomela > Chrysomela aeneicollis. The sequence continues at coordinate 12,205,398 of JARUHQ010000002.1, forward strand.
TGAAGAAATAACAGTCCAATCCAATGAAAAATATCAAACACAGTTCGAATTCGAATGTCTGGTAGACCATGAACAGAAAACAACAAATTCCCTGGCAAACATTGAATCATATCTGCTCATAGTCCATGCAACGATTCACATTTTTTTCTTTCTAAGACGTGACAAAGTTCACATCGACTATAAGCAACCTATATACCGGTTTCAGACCAAATGGCACCCATCAGTACCGGGTAGTCAACCGGGTAGAGACTACGAGCAAATATAATTCAATGTTCTGCGTGGTATTTGTCAGGAAAGTGAATGTATCTGCTCTTGGTCTACCAGACATCCAAATTCAAAGTGTGCTTAATATATCTGATTGGATCAGACTGCGATTTTTCTTTCAATTTTTCGTCCACTTCATGGTCTTTCATTTCCTATCATATTTTAATTTTTTCGTAATTTCCGTGCGGCATTCTCACTTCTCGAATGGGTTGATTGACATTCTGACAGGAATCATCGTAGATGGCACTAGCCTAAATGAAATGAATATTTAAGACATGAAAAGTAGGTTATATATAGTAGAATAGTAGAATAGTAGAATGTTCGAATAACAAATATTTGCACAACGACTCGACATAATATGGTGACATAGGCATGTATCTATGACTTCTAAGAATACAAATTCAGGCCAACTTTTTATTCAATTTTCCTGGCGCCACTAGCTGGTTATAATCTCGTTACTACACAAGCAACCATAATATTCACATGTATCCTACAATTTTGTTTCTAACTCGAGAACAAAACCCAGATAAAAATTGTCATTTCCGCAAGTGAATTTGTCTCGAAAAAAGAGATCTATCTTCGATTGTGACTAAGTAAACCTATACAAACCTAGAATTTTGTCCACCCTGAATATTCTTTCTGCAAACGCCTGACATCGTCCCGAGCTAATGGAAGCAAACAGCAGACAGATTCTAAATAAATGTGGTGCATCTGAAACTTTCTTGTTCCGGTTCGTTTCGACTCTTTTCCTGTGCCACTGCTTCAGCGAAATAGGAAAGGTACACGGAACATGTTATGTTTTTACTCAACATTGTTATCAAAGTTGACGTAATAGTAGTAATAACATATTTTAATGGAATTCGGCAAGTCAAGCAGAAGTATCGCCGAACTGGCAGGAATAAAATATCCTCCTGTATTCGATATTTAATAATTTGATTTTATCCATAACAAGTATTATGGTTTTATGAAGTGTGAAAAATTATGTATTTGAAAAGAACAAGAAAATTGTATATTTCATGCACAAGACGAAACATATCATTTGGCAGCAGAGCTCTTTCTACATCATCTGAAAGCGGCTGATAGGTATTGATGACATAATAACCCACCAAATAACGGAAATTTCATAAGTCAATTGAAAGAACCATATTGCACGTACCGAAAATACCTAGATAATTCTCAATATCGTTTATAACATGAAACATTAATAAAAAATTATTACTGTCAGAGGTTAGATGGGATGAATTGAACGAAATTCACCCTCAGGCTCCTCAGGCTCTGTAACAATCGTTTCTCATATAGTTCGTTCTTATCACCATGTTATGTCTATTATAAATGGGATTATGTGAAAATGTTTGAAAAGGGCGCAACGAAAGTGTTTTTAATTCTCAAAAAATGTGAAAGAAGATCAGAAATGAAACGGGGCTCTTTCTGCTTTGAATCTAGAATATCACAAAAGAATTAGATTCAATAAGACAATAAGAAGGTTTAGGTACCTTATTGAGAATAATCCTCCAAGATGAATAACAACGAATATTATAGAATACCTCATGTCGAAACAGTTCTGAATGATGAAAAACAAAAATTACCCTTACAACACTATTGCAAAACGGTTTTTACTCTTACGACGAAAAGAAATAAGATCAAATACTGTAAGAGAAATTATTTACAATACTAACTGAAAATAAATAATATATGGGACAAACTAAACACGAAAAATTTAATATTAACTCTATATTGTTCTAGTTGAGGATGCTAGAAAAAATATAGGTGATCATTATTGTCTTCAACACCTGGCTTCCTATCAATATGAAAAACATTGTATAGTACATAGATTCAATCGAATAATAATTAGAAATGTGAAAAACTATGATGGGATATGAGCAATGTTTTTGGCTGGTTGTTCATCAACACATTCTTGTTGGGAAACTTGCATAATATGGAATTCGATGTACTGGGTGATTCAATAAGGGTAACGAGGTTCTGTATCTCAGGAAGTAATAGTTGTAGAAGTTTGGGCTGAGAATTTTTCAGAGGAAATCGGGCAAGAAAATTACTTAGCCTGATAAAAAAATAAATTTTTGTAGGAAATTTTCTCATATTATACTATTAATATCGTTTTATTGAAGGACTTGAAATAATTGCGGGAGGGAATCCAAACATTTTTGAACTGTAAATGTCTATAACTTATAAGTTTGACTAAGGAATTTCGCTAACAAGATATGGTTCAAACCTTCGGTGAATAGAATAAAAAACCATCTGGTTCTCACCGCCTTCGCTAGAGGGTATGTTTTATAAAGTTAACGATTTTTGAAATTTTTCTCCGGAATCGTAAATCAAAACTTGTGATTATTTCATTTGACTCGGAAAGTAGATCAGATTTTCAACATAATATGTTCGAACCGCATGGAGATATCTTAATCAGTTCAAATGTTATGGCTTAAACTAAAGGACAAAATAGGTAATTGAGTTTTCAAATTCTTTTTCAAGTTTCGTAGTCAAGCATGCCATGGAAAAATGGAGGAAAAGTTCAAAACTTCGTTTCCATTCAAATTTAATCAAAACACTTTTTTCACGGACTTTCAAGACATCAGAATATGGTGTTTGTTATGGTATATCATTATTATTTCGATTAAATCAAAATTAAAAAATGGTTTATTCGACTAAAGAACTTCACAAAATTTGAGAACTCAACTATTACCTTTTTTGTTTCTTTGATGAAATCGTTAATGAAAAATTTTTTAAGCCTTATGTTTTAAACGAATGAAGATATCACAATGTGGTTTGAACATATCATGTTGCAATTTTGATCTTCTTTTCGAATCTGATAAAATAATCATACCGTTCCATTTGAAATTTCTGAGAAAAATTCAAAAAACTGTTAACTTCATAAGACACGCCCTCTAGCAAGGGCGGTAAGAACCAGAATGGCATGTATATGCTCGTTTATTCTATTCACCAAATCTTCCATTCTTGAACCATATCTTGTTAGCCAAAGTCAAACTTGAGTTATGGACATTTACTGTCCAAAAAGGTTGTAGGATCCCCTCCTGCCTTTATTTTACGTCCTACAAGCAAAACATTATGCTTGAAAAAGAAAGACCTTTATGGTGGCATTATCGTGAGAGTATTCATTTCTGAACTTATATGAGAAAATTTTCTGAAGAATTAAATTTTTCATAGGATCGACTTCTACACGGAGAAAAAAGTCACTATCCATAAGTGAATATTTAATAAAGGCTAGTGAAAACTTGAATACTATATGGGACAAGGAAACAAGTTGTGTACCTGAAGAACATTTGTGTTCTTGAAAATGAACACTTACCACTATTGTTCTGTTTCATTATATAATAGATCGATACATCACTTGCTGAGTATCATCGAACTCACTTATAGCAAGTGAACTGTGTTTCTATCAGTAAAATACACGTAAATTGCCATAATTAAACTGATGAATAGCCCCAAGTGGGTTATTCACTCAATACTAGCGATTCATTTACTCGTCATCCATGATCAATTTTAAATTTTTTTTTCGCGTAAAGAAACCAACCAACAATTCCAATGTAGTGATTAGATATATATGTTATTTCTTGAACATACTTCAAAATGTATAGAAATTTACCAACAAATATCTCATTCGAAATAATATGTAAGGCATAAAAGGCATATTTTTACTGAAGAATTCGAAAAGTAATTTGAATCTATATTGGGATTGTCGATCGATCTCTTCCTGCTGAACTGCGTCCAATCGAATGATTATCTGTGGAAACAATGAGGTTAGTATATGTACTTTCAAAACTTCATCAACCATCAACAACGAGAATTAATCATAATTGGTGCAACCATGGTCCATGAGCCGCTATTTCACACGTCAGAACACCTCAACTCGATGATACTCAATGACGCTACGGCCGTGATCGATTTGTACTATCGACTAATTCGGCACCCGAATAACGCCAAATATGCCCGAACAAAAAAATACTTAATAGCCATTGGTTAGTTGTAGACTACCCCACTCGACTTGATCGATTGTTGTTAACGATGAGCTCGGTTAGAGAAAGTGATTTTGTTTCAGGAACATAATTCAATGATAGTAGGTATTTGTATAGCTACCACGAGTTTATTGAATACTTATAACTATACTGATGACTATCAATAAGTGTCCTGATCGATTACTGCAGAAACAAACTTTCAGAAAAACGTTTTTTCCTACGGCTGGTATCTCATATTCCTACAGTAGGTGAAAATGTACCCGTCACAAAAGAATTTTTTTCTAGTAAACGATTTACTTGGCCGAGTTTTCTCAGTGTACCAGTATTAGCTCCTGAGATACAGTACCTCGTTACCCTTATTGAATTATCCGGTACAGCTTTAAGAAGGGGTTAACCTTTACAAACATGTCAGAGTATATTTGCGGTGTAAAGGGGGAAGTAAAAATCCCGAGCGAAAGGGGCGGAGACCAATGTCGAACAAAAAACGCTAAGCGCTGTTGGCGTCTCACTCCAACTCAGTGTCGCGTAAATTCGTAGTAAATAGTCGGGATGGCTCGGGTCTGCGGCCGTCGGCCGGCCGTTACAATTCTCAGAATAATAGGCCTCCGGCTTTTCATCACTCATCAGTATATTTTGAACTTGCTGTGTCTATGAGGATAATTTGATATGATATGGGAAATATAAAAAAACTTGTCGAAACAGATGAAACCCTTTCGAATATCAAAAACAGTAACACAAAAACGTCTACACGAGCTAAATTGAAACTTATAAATACACAAATTAGAAAATGTCTCTCGGTCGTGGGAGAAATGGGACTTTCGATTGGACAAAAGAGAAAATTTCAAGCAAAAATTGGTGAGCTAAAACGGGTTTGATTTCTCATTCCAAAAATAAATCGGGGGCATGTAGGTTCAGGATTGATACCCTCTGTTCGGTGGCTAAATGTAGAATCAATTTGCAACTCGAGAATTCAGACAGGGCTCCTTATCAATTTGAATCACGATGAAATTGAATGAATGAAAATATATCGGAATGTTCTTCTTCGATAGGTATGAATGAATGACATTTTTCAAGGTATTCAGTATATATCTTTACTGAACTTGAAAACTCGAAAACTCACATGATATATTTGAAAACAAAATTTACAAATAACATCCTATTTGTCTCTTATATTTTGACCCTTACCTACAGCATCAAGTATACGAGGTGGAAAAAACATTGAATATAAAAGTTGTAGGGTTTCATCGGTCCTATATTTTATCACTTCCAAAACGAACAAATGCGAATCGCAAATTTTTTTTCAAATGGATCACCCCCGGTCATAGGTTTATAGTCAGAAGTCCACTTGTTTGTTTTATCTTCTGGTTTCCATGGTATATTGTATCCATATGCAAGGAAAGGATCAAATCAAAATTTCATTGGAAATTTTCATTCAATATTGGAATTGAAATAAGTGGAAAGCGGCTTGAGGAAAAAAAAAAGTATTTCATTATGGTTGAAAAAAAACTGTATTTTTTTCAATTTTGCGATTCGCATTTGTTTGTTTTGGATGTGCCAAAAGATAGTACCGATGAAACAGCCCGAAGGTAGTACAGAAATATCTCTTATTTCCATATTACTCTCGTATCTACTGGTCAACTATTTCAGGCAGCAAATATTTCATGTAAAAATCTACTAATTTTGATTCCATCTTATCTTGCCAAAATCTATCATTACGATGAATTTTTTTAATTTTTATTCCTTTATTTGTCCATACCGCGAAATAACCTGCATGAAATTTCGAAAAAAAAAAGTCGATGGCGACCCTCGAATGACGAAACGTCGTATTAAAAATTCTATACTGCTAAGTTATAGAGCATGAAATACAGTTTCAAGAAAATTTCTGCTCTTTTCGTATCTATTAAAATAAAGCCAATAAAAAATTAAAATCTAAAATCTAAAATTTGTATTTCTTTGCGGCTCATTGTTGCGCACATGAATACACAACTTTTTCTTGATTCAACCGATCCTGTATCTCTAACCGTTATCGAATTCCCAATGTAGGGCTTCGAATATGGGACATCGATTCCAATTATTTCTTATAAAAACATTCGAAAATATTTACGTACCTTATCAATCTCAATATCTTTTTTTCGACTGACAATTTCCTCACAGAAAGTCTTTTACGATGTTTATCGCCAGTTCGATAATTTGAACTCGACATGCTTGATCACAATAATAATACTAGTTCACAAACTAACAATAGTGTCACCATCTGAATGCAATCGCAAACTATGATACATGCATATCTGGACGGTCCTTTGATGTGCACATAGCGCCTGCCGCCGCCGTTCGCAAAAAATGTTTACGTTTTCTTTCACCTAATTAGTCTTATTCGAGAATGCAATGAATCCTTTTCGCAACTTCCATTGATATCATCACATGTGCTAAAATTATTGGAATAGCTTCAGTGCTATTTTTGGTTTTTATGAATGAAAATACGATTCATTCATAAATTCATAGTATCCATGTAAAACTGCTTATTTGGTGCGAGGGCGCTCGAATCAGTCATGAAAAATGCTCCGTAATTGAGTCTGCAGGGGTTCAGCAAAAATCATTTTTGAGCTAGTAATTATTGATGGATCGCGATAATTTTTTTTTTCAATAGAGACAATTGTATGATTGAGGCATCTCTCGGAGTACTTTTTCGAAATACGATATATCTTGTGAGATAAAAAATAGTGAATATGGGAGAAATTTCGTAACTTTTTTACTAGTTTTTTTTCAAAAAATCAAAAAAGTACTACGAGAAATGCCTAGATCCAACCTTCCTCAAGCAGAAAGTGAAAAAAAAATTCGATTTTTTTCAGCGAGGTCCGAGTAATATGATTTTTGCCATTCCTTGTTTCACAAAGTTTTACCATCAATCCCAAATAAGGTTAACCCCCTCTTAAATTCGATCATACTTTTACTCAAGGAAACAAGCAGTATTTGTGAATGGTCATGCATTGGATGAAATGGATGTTCTCCAAAGAATAATTCAGGGATCTTTTCTAGGACCTCCCCTCTTTATCTTATATATAAATTAAATGGTTTCCATACAAGAAGAAGAAATTTATTAGATAATAGAGACAAAACTCACTACGGGCATAATAATAGTCCTAACAATGTATCTTATTAACTCTCAAGTAACGTTACCATAATACGATTTTTTTCACAGAAAGTGTATAGAAATAAAGATTTCAGTTGGTATGCAACAAAATAATCTCCGCATGATTATTTGTATTGCGAATAAATTGGGCTTGTTAAATATTAAAAAACTGTGAATAGCATGATACTTTACCACAAATATGATAATTGATGCATTTCAGTTTTTTGGCCATTTCTTGAAAACGAGTGTAAATATATTATTTTTAATGACTACAGCTTGATTTTTCTAATAAATCCATTCTCCTATGAGAAAGTTACTCTCTCGCACATATTTCATTGTACTGGTTACGAAATCTTTCTAAGTAATCATCTGTTTCGTTTCGTGGAGTTTCGTTTTAGAGTGAAGAGTTGAAACTTTGTTCGGTTACAATGAGAATTTGCTATTTTCTTTTTCGAAGTTCCCAAACTGTTTCAGATATTGATGTCTCGAAGCCGTCGATACCAAAAAAACAGAAGAAACGAATCATGTGCTAGACGTTTAAGAGGACCCCTCACGAAAACCTACCTATGTGGAATTGTTTCTCGGTCGAACTGGCTGAAGTTTCATCTTGTTATAGTGAAATCTGGTTGGGTTATTAGAAAAATATGTGAGTTTATATGATTTTGTATGTTCAGTTTCTGAGATATGAGTGGTCAAAAAATTATTCAAAAAATGACAAAGAAAGAACTGTTTTGTAAATCGCAAAGAGACAACATATTGTTTTTGTCGCCCTCAATATACCTAAACTGTCTCTCAAAATATATATAACTTGTTTGTTTTGGAATACTGCAGTATGAAAATCTTCAATAAACGATTGTTTGACTATGCCCGTTATACACCATGCTGTACTGATGAGATTATCATTGGACATGTTCATGAGTATATCGATCAAAAAGTTTATTTTCTCTTCAGTCCTACTCAAATACGATGTTTTCACGAAATTCGGACCACTGCCTATAAAAAAGCTTATGAATGAATTTTGGAAAATAATTGATAATGATATAAGAAATACAACGTCACTGTCAGATCACACCCTGGCTTACTGAAAGATGGAAGTTTGGAAATAATTCACCTAGTATGAAGAATATAGAAGCAAAGAGTATTGTCAAAATATTTCAAATACGTAGACACGTTTCTATTCGAGACTATTACCTATCAATTTGTTTTTATGCACATACGAAGTTAATATAATTGATCGCATCAGCATGAAAAATGAACTACCTACACAGTAGTAGATGCCAATGTTCAAGTTGTAATGTGGGAATATGCCTAGATGATGAAAAAAATCTGTACTTCATGTACTATTCACAAGAAGTGACCCGCAGTGGTATCTTTCAACGAAACCACAACATTTTTCTTAATCTTTTTCTTGAAAAAAATTCGAAATTCATTCATTTGTTAGTCTTCATTTATTTTGAACCCATTTTGAATAATAGAAAAATATAAACTATTGTTGTAAAAGAAGGTTGAATGTACTTTGTAAGATTTAATGAATATGAGCTATAGTACAAAATTCTTTACGAGTAAATCTCAAACGTTTTCGGCAACATATTGCCATCTTCAGGAGAGATTCTTGTCAAAAATCTATACAAAAAGTCAACCCAGGGGAAGATTGCACACTCAACACCTAATTAGAATCGAAAAACGTTTTCGGCAACAATTGCCATCTTCAGGAGTGATTCCTGAAAAGTGAATCAATATATGAAGAGATTTATATTTATTAAATAATTTTGAGGTTATGAATATAAAAAATTTGGTATCAACTCACTTGTCAAAAATCTATACAAAAAGTCAACCCAGGGAAAGATTGCACACTCAACATCTAATTTGAATCGAATAAATGAAAGCGATTACCATAATAATTAATGAAATTCGAAATGGCATCTTGAAAGTATTAAGTTGTTGTTGTATATGTATTTGGTGCCCAGAGGGTTCGACCTCGGATTCACAACAGATAATAATAATAATAATAATAATAATAATAATGATCAGTCAGTCATCACCCACACAACCTGGCAGTTCTAACCGTCATCAAACAGCACTGCCTAGAGAGGATACAGATGATAGTGGCTACCAAGCAGTCACCGAAGAGGCGAACGATGGAGTTGGTAAAAAATCAACTTTTTCCCGAGAAATCATCTCGCTAATTCCAAGTAGAAATTTTTTGGAAGTGCCTGACGTAGTTCTGAGCCTCCCGTGAAAAGTTCGGAGATCCTGATCCTGAATTGCTGCATCAATAGATTACCACCGAGGAGGTTCGAATAGCCCGAACGAGTTCTAAGAACCAGGTTCAGATGACATCACTTTTGGTGAGAAGAGTAACCAAGTATTCACCACCATTGAGCAAGAATACTCAATGATTGATTGATTGGAGAGCAGCATATTTCGGAGTTGTTCATCGAGATGCGAACCATGCTTCTCATCAAGAAAGGATATTTGTCCAATCTTGAGATTTACAGACCAATAAACTGTTTCAACGCATGTACAAGCTGTTTACACGCCTCTTCTACATGCGCATACTCCTAGAGTAGACCCGGTTTACCAGTGAATATATGTGCAACAAGGGTCGAAGGGAAGTGACGCTGGCAGCAAGAAAAATCTGATGATAGATAGATCTATCACGCAGAATTTCGCGGAACATCTCTTTGGCCTGGATCGATTATGGAAAGGCATTATAATAATAATAATAATAATAATAATAATAATAATAAATCGTCTTTATTTTTTCTTTGGTACAAAGTAGGCGAAGTTTAGCTATTGCTACTCTTACACTTAACCTAAGTTGTACAATTGACAGAAGATTAGGGTAATAAAGACATTCATGAGGTAATAAAGAACATAATCATCGTGAGTCAAATAAACAGAAGTAATTTGTCAAAATATTACTAGATAATAGAGTTTCAAGTCTTAATTTATATTGGGGATTCACAAAATTTTGCTTTCAAAAATTTCTTGATTTTAAATTCAGATAAATGAAGGTGACTGATGAGGAGTGAATTGTAAAATTTTACAGCCTGATAGGTGAAGGATTTCTGAAACATGACTGAACAGTGACGAGGAACATTAAAGTGATGTTTATTTCTCACTTCTAATGAATGAAAAGATGACCTAGGAGTTAATTTACAATAGAGTGACAAAGGAATCCTGTTCTTTACTATTTTATATAGAAAGACACAAAAATTGTATTTAGAACGATTAGCCATTGTAAGCCACTTCAGTTCCGTTATTTTATTGGAAACATGATCGTATTTTTTGAGGGAGAAAATGAATCGACAACAAAAGTTCTGTACTTTCTGAATACGATTCTGATCAAATTTAGTGAGTAAATCACCGGAAACAATATCACCGTAATTGAACCTAGACAGGACCAGTGATTCACTGAGTAACTTCCGTATGGGTTGATTGAGGTAGTGCCTATGTGGATAGATCATTTTCAAAGAGCTGAATGATTTTTTGAGCAGACTATTAATATGTAAAGTGAATTTTAGATCGGAGTCAAAGATAATACCCAGGTTTTTCGTGGATTCCACAATAGATAGAGGGGTGCCGTCTATTTCAATAGATATATCTTGTGAGAGGCGCATTCTTAAATTTTTGTTACCAAATAATATAAAATGACATTTGCTTTTATTAAGTTTTAAGTTATGTTTATCAGCTAGGTCGTTTATTATTCTGAGGTCACTGTTGATGTGGTTTTGAACAGATTGAAAGTTTTCCATATTGAGGTTTGAGTAAATCTGCGTATCATCTGCGTATGCTTGAATTTTGCAATATTTAATAGAGGTTAGGATATCGCTCGTATATAAGATGAAGAGTAGCGGCCCCAGAATGGACCCCTGAGGTACGCCGGAAGTTACAATTTGAGAAGTTGACATAACATTGTTAATAGAAACTTTCTGGCTGCGATTCGAGAGGTAAGAGTTGATGAAGAATATGGTGTCGTCAGAGAAACCCAAGTATTTTAGTTTGTAACAGAGTAATGTGTGGTTGATCGTATCGAAGGCCTTTGAAAAATCGAGGGTAATCAAAGCTGTTATGTCTTTACTATCAGTATTTCTGACGATATCATCAGTAACCTGTACTAAAGCTGATGTCGTATTGTAGCCTGCCCGGAATCCAGCTTGACAATCTGGAACAATGTTGTTTTCATTAACATACAATGTTAATTGCCGATGAACGGCTTTTTCTAGAACCTTCGATATTGCAGGTAAAATGCTAATTGGCCTCAGATCAGAAAATTCTTGAGGGTTCTTGATTTTACAGAGAGGTTTGATTATAGCTACTTTCCATAAATTGGGAAAATAGTTTTTTTCTATGCAAACATTCAATATATGAGTTAGATAGATATCAATTATTGGACTACAATATTTCAACATATTAATAGTTATTCCATCGAAGCCAACAGCATTAGATTTTAAACTTAACAAAATTTCTCTGACTTCCATGACAGAAATGAAGTGTATTTTAAAAGGAGAATCATGATTTTTTAGTTGAGGAAATTTTTCAGTATTGTAGAATTTGAGGAGGTCATTATCAACTTCTCTATCAATGAAAACAGAACTGAAATAATTGTTGATTTGTTCAGGTTCCTGTAACTTGGTTGGCAGATCTGTATTATTTTTCTTTGGGTTAATTTTATTGAGGGCACTCCATAGTTGTTTCGAATCACGTGAATAGAAAATACTATCGTAGTAAGTCTTCTTTTCTCTTCTAATTGATGATAGAGTGAAGTTTCGCAACTCCTTGTACCTAGACCAATCCACAGATGCTCTCGTTCGTTTGAATTTAGCTAAGGCTGCATCTCTCTCTTTGATCATCATTTTAATAGCAAAAGTAAACCAGGGTGCAGGTTTTTTTGTCATACGAGCTGTTTTTAGAGGAGCATGTTTGTTAAATAATGATAATATCAAGCTGGAAAAATAGTGAATTTTCTCGTCAATGTCCTCTGTATTGAAGATGTCATGAAAAGGTACATTCAGTAGGTCGGCCTGGAAGAGGGCATTATCAAATAGTTTGAAATCTCTGTAATAATGTATTTTACTTTTTGTTATATTTGATTCAAAGTAAAGCTCGCAATAGATTAGACAGTGATCAGCAACGATACTTGCGTCTAAAACGCCACATCTTTTTACATATTCAGGATTACTAATAAAAATAATAATAATAATAATAATAATAATAATAATAAATCGTCTTTATTTTTTCTTTGGTACAAAGTAGGCGAAGTTTAGCTATTGCTACTCTTACACTTAACCTAAGTTGTACAATTGACAGAAAATTTGGGTAATAAAGACATTCATGAGGTAATAAAGAACATAATCATCGTGAGTCAAATAAACAGAAGTAATTTGTCAAAATATTACTAGATAATAGAGTTTCAAGTCTTAATTTATATTGGGGATTCACTAAATTTTGCTTTCAAAAATTTCTTGATTTTAAATTCAGATAAATGAAGGTGACTGATGAGGAGTGAATTGTAAAATTTTACAGCCTGATAGGTGAAGGATTTCTGAAACATGACTGAACAGTGACGAGGAACATTAAAGTGATGTTTATTTCTCACTTCTAATGAATGAAAAGATGACCTAGGAGTTAATTTACAATAGAGTGACAAAGGAATCCTGTTCTTTATTATTTTATATAGAAAGACACAAAAATTGTATTTAGAACGATTAGCCATTGTAAGCCACTTCAGTTCCGTTATTTTATTGGAAACATGATCGTATTTTTTGAGGGAGAAAATGAATCGACAACAAAAGTTCTGTACTTTCTGAATACGATTCTGATCAAATTTAGTGAGTAAATCACCGTAAACAATATCACCGTAATTGAACCTAGACAGGACCAGTGATTCACTGAGTAACTTCCGTATGGGTTGATTGAGGTAGTGCCTATGTGGATAGATCATTTTTAAAGAGCTGAATGATTTTTTGAGCAGACTATTAATATGTAAAGTGAATTTTAGATCGGAGTCAAAGATAATACCCAGGTTTTTCGTGGATTCCACAATAGATAGAGGGGTGCCGTCTATTTCAATAGATATATCTTGTGAGAGGCGCATTCTTAAATTTTTGTTACCAAATAATATAAAATGACATTTGCTTTTATTAAGTTTTAAGTTATGTTTATCAGCTAGGTCGTTTATTATTCTGAGGTCACTGTTGATGTGGTTTTGAACAGATTGAAAGTTTTCCATATTGAGGTTTGAGTAAATCTGGGTATCATCTGCGTATGCTTGAATTTTGCAATATTTAATAGAGGTTAGGATATCGCTCGTATATAAGATGAAGAGTAGCGGCCCCAGATTGGACCCCTGAGGTACGCCGGAAGTTACAATTTGAGAAGTTGACATAACATTGTTAATAGAAACTTTCTGGCTGCGATTCGAGAGGTAAGAGTTGATGAAGAATATGGTGTCGTCAGAGAAACCCAAGTATTTTAGTTTGTAACAGAGTAATGTGTGGTTGATCGTATCGAAGGCCTTTGAGAAATCGAGGGTAATCAAAGCTGTTATGTCTTTACTATCAGTATTTCTGACGATATCATCAGTAACCTGTACTAAAGCTGATGTCGTATTGTAGCCTGCCCGGAATCCAGCTTGACAATCTGGAACAATGTTGTTTTCATTAACATACAATGTTAATTGCCGATGAACGGCTTTTTCTAGAACCTTCGATATTGCAGGTAAAATGCTAATTGGCCTCAGATCAGAAAATTCTTGAGGGTTCTTGATTTTACAGAGAGGTTTGATTATAGCTACTTTCCATAAATTGGGAAAATAGTTTTTTTCTATGCAAACATTCAATATATGAGTTAGATAGATATCAATTATTGGACTACAATATTTCAACATATTAATAGTTATTCCATCGAAGCCAACAGCATTAGATTTTAAACTTAACAAAATTTCTCTGACTTCCATGACAGAAATGAAGTGTATTTTAAAAGGAGAATCATGATTTTTTAGTTGAGGAAATTTTTCAGTATTGTAGAATTTGAGGAGGTCATTATCAACTTCTCTATCAATGAAAACAGAACTGAAATAATTGTTGATTTGTTCAGGTTCCTGTAACTTGGTTGGCAGATCTGTATTATTTTTCTTTGGGTTAATTTTATTGAGGGCACTCCATAGTTGTTTCGAATCACGTGAATAGAAAATACTATCGTAGTAAGTCTTCTTTTCTCTTCTAATTGATGATAGAGTGAAGTTTCGCAACTCCTTGTACCTAGACCAATCCACAGATGCTCTCGTTCGTTTGAATTTAGCTAAGGCTGCATCTCTCTCTTTGATCATCATTTTAATAGCAAAAGTTAACCAGGGTGCAGGTTTTTTTGTCATAGGAGCTGTTTTTAGAGGAGCATGTTTGTTAAATAATGATAATATCAAGCTGGAAAAATAGTGAATTTTCTCGTCAATGTCCTCTGTATTGAAGATGTCATGAAAAGGTACATTCAGTAGGTCGGCCTGGAAGAGGGCATTATCAAATAGTTTGAAATCTCTGTAATAATGTATTTTACTTTTTGTTATATTTGATTCAAAGTAAAGCTCGCAATAGATTAGACAGTGATCAGCAACGATACTTGCGTCTAAAACGCCACATCTTTTTACATATTCAGGATTACTAATAAAAATAGGATCTATCAGGGTCATTGAGCCATTAAAAATTCTTGTAGGTTCATCAATGAGTTGTGTGAGACCATAGGTTTCTAGGAAGTCAGTCACCAGACTATTTGTGAGCAAGTCGGTATTCATGTCACCCATACAAATTATATCATCGACAGTGGGAACAATTGAGGACAGAGAAGTATCCAAATGCTCAGTAAAGGACAACAAATTGCCTTTAGGAGGTCGATAAATATTACCAATTATGAAAGAAATGTTTTTTATTTTCACCTCGATCCATATTTGCTCACAGTGTTCATTGATGGTACTATTTGTAATCAGTAAATTGCATCTGAAATTATTTGAGATGTACACACCAACTCCCCCACCTCGTGTTTGACGATCCAGTCTATAAAAGTTATACCCAGGAATAGAAATATTTTCAGTATCAATACTATCATTCAGCCATGTTTCAGAAACACCCACTATATCAAAATCATTCACCAGAGTCTTGAAATCATCAAAATGAGCTACAAGCGATCGAACATTCAAATGACATATCTTCAAGTTTTTAACCATCTCAATGAAAATTACTAATCATTAGTGAATCACCCCATATATAAATCTATAATCAGAAATAATATCAACAAGATTCTGAGGAACGAAAATCTTTAAATGGTAAAAAGTATAAAGTATTCAAATGCAGGTTCACAGGTTCACAAAGCAAGAAATAAATCAGGAAACTAAAAAATAGTATGTTTTTGTTTATAATTAATCAGTCGACTCGGGTCACAAAAACAGTTCAGTTTATTTCAATATTTCTTTTGGAAACTCTCAAACGAAGTGATAATGTATGATACCAATAAAAATAAAAATTGATCGTAAAATGAAAATAAGAATGAAACTTATAGATTATGGAGAAAAACCAGCACATAGTCAGCCGATTCGAGCTTATAACAAATTCGAGTACCTATGAATCGGTCATCCGGCCTATTTACAGAGAGGGAGATTTAATTTGTCTGAGTTCGGTATCACTTTTGATATAATGTTTTTTCCCATCGATCAAAATACATATTTTGCCGCTCTGGGTCCACACATTCCGTTTCCCGAAAATTTCTCTGGCATTCACATAAATGTCATACCTGGACTTCGTTAAATCTTCGGTGATTGTAACGCGGGATCCTTTCAACTTTTTTTTATTGGAAAGCACCATACGACAGTCGTCGGAAGATGCAAACTTGACAATAATTGGTTTGGTTATCCTCTTACCATCCTGGTTGGATTTGATTCGATAACAACTAATAATTCGGAGATCATCCAGGTTTATCGGTGAATATTTTTTGAACCACTTCCAAAATGTTCTCATTTTTAGTTTCCTTGATACCATACATTCGTAAGTTGGCAATCTTCTTGTCCTGTTGCACTTGATCAAGTTCGATTTGCAGTTTTTGATTGTTGTCGGCTAATTGGATAATACGTTCGTTCATTTTGTCCAGTTTGTTTTCCAGTTCGCCAACTTGTTCAGCAAGTTTTGTTGAAACTAGCTCTGATAACTTGTCAGAGAGGGAGTCCAGAAATGTATCGTCTTTGAAACACTCACAAATAATTAGTTTGATGTCAAGCTTTTGATCTTTGGTGAAAACCATTTTTATAAGCACAGCCTGATACACACTATAAATACCGAATAGAACAGTGGTTGCTAAAAACGTCGGAACGCCGATTCAATAGCACGTCTAGTCTGTACGAATGCCCATGATCGAGCATTAGATACTGCGTTGCACGAGTTACTGGTGTTTGCTTGAGTTCATCTCGGTACTCGATAGAGATGCATGCAAAAGTCCAGACAGACTCGTTCATAATCAGGATGAGTCTTCTCTCATCCTGCATCTCATTGTTGACTTCATCCGTTGAAGCGGTATTATTGCGGACCATCCAGTCATCAGAGGCATATTGTCACCCACTTGATGAATGTGGATGACCTCAAACTATATACTTCCAGCGAGAGGGACCAAGACCAATCCCTCAGAATTGTACAGGAGTATACACATGCTATTGAAACGAAATTCGGAATGGACAAATGTGCACTGGTTCATCCAGGGTTCATCTTGTTAGAGGACGTTGCGATAGGATTTCGACAAGAACGCTCAGTTACTGCTTACTTCAATAGTTATTTATGTATTAAGGGAATTATGAGGGCCTTAATTACCGATGGCAAAGTTTGCGTCCCGAGGGCCTCTGGCCCGAAAATATTTTTCCCTCCCGAAGTGGTGAAGAGAAGTCCAGAAATTCTATTGAAACTCTATTCTATATTCAGTAGTAGAGAGAAACCTTTCGAATAATGCATGACATTATCCACATTTATTATGATTATTGACATCAAAGTAACGAAATCCTATCTGATTGTGATTTTATTCATTCTATATTATTCATACAGAATTACTTCTCCCTAAATTTCGGACAAACAACAACATAAATCAGACAAGCTTCCTACACTCACATTAATTCCTTCTGTATCTGCGAGAATATTTCGTCCAATAAATTTCCGAAGTTGTGAAGAAGAGCCAGACCAGAGATTTAGCGTCGAGAGCAAACCATACATTGGAACAAAAGCAGGCAGCCGCATTTTCTTGAATGTAGGTAGCGTCTACACAAGAGCGAAGAAATAATAATGACAAAGACGTGGAAACTTTGCTTTGAGGGCATTGTGTTCCGAGTTTTAACTAAATTATGAAGTTCGTCGTCATTTAGAACAATAGAAAAAAGATTTACTCGGCCCACAGTTTCGGTTCAGATGAAGTTTTCCGCTCTCGTTTGTTTTCTTACAGAGAATTGGCCCATCAACTACTATACGAGAGAGATTACTTAATTTTTAATGGAGTTAGCTTTTCCATAAATCAGGAATGAAAATTCTTGCAGTTATCTTCTAGAGAAGTATAATGACAGAATATGTGAGCATTCTCATCTCAAAGAACAATATAGAGAAAGATCTATTCAATTCAAATGTGGATAGTTTGAGGGGAATTGTTCTTGGTGAGTTCCAGAATCATCACTTCAATAATTTGTCAAAATTCATTAAAAAAATAAAATTTATTTCCGATATTTCGCATATATTCGTATGTCTTTTGGTATGATAACATCTCCTTTGTATTCGTTCAATTCGTCCATATTAATGTATAAATTCATTCAAGTCAGCATCAAGAGGATTCCATAGACTTTCAAATGTCATTCAAAATGTTTGATGTTTATTATACTACTACGAACTACGAAAACGAATCAAACTTGAATTCGATTGGATTTGAATTTCATTGTATTCTTCAAGTTGACACAAATTATGTGTTTTAAGCACGACAATGCTATAATGCATTTCACGCTAGCAGTGTAGAATCAATTGAATGAAGTTTTTGAAAAACTTTGGATGGGACGTTTGTCCCCTCATCAGCTGTATAATAGTCGCTGCTTGACTTCACTGCAAGTCGTCTTTGGAATACTGCAAATATAATGAAAAATCACTTATTATACATCATCTTATTTAAACTTTCATTGGAAGAAGTTTCAGTCCAATATGGAGCAGATTTTTATATTCTCAATAATTGGCCAATATGGAAAAACCATTATTCAAGTTTCACTGTTCTGATACGAAAAATATAAAGTGCTACTGTATTATACGAATCAGCAATATATCTCCCATACATTAGTATAGTAGAAGAAGTGGAATCTGTATTTCATAAGTTGATATAATTCCCTCTTTTGGTACAATCAGAAGAATTAAATTTAAAAAAAAAACGAGTTTCACGATTCAAATTTCCATTGAGAAATGAGTTCCAGTCCTGAAATATCATAATATATTTATAAAAAGATGTATTTTCGGTGTATCTCTTCGTTATACCAACTATGACTGGTAATGGAACCGGAGAAAATTAACATTGAATAAACATCTGACAGTAACTTGTCGTGAAAAATAACAGACATAACCCCTTTAATGATGCAGAGAGATTATACAGTGTTTGCAGAAATTAGATCGGTTGGAAACAAATTAGAATTGGTATACTAGCATTGTTTTTATGCGAGTTAAATATCAAATTCCGAAAGTCCCGTTTTTAAAAAGATTTATTACGAGTAGATTTTACAAAGTATGGTTCCTAGAGAACATCTATATTGGTTGAATTCAAAAGTCAGACTAACTATGGGAACGAGAAAGATTGTGAACATGGATATATGAGAATAAGCAATATCAGCATCTTGCTGGCCGTTCCCGTGAGATCTCTTGAAGTTCATGACGGTCGTTGCTTCGGATGTCGCTGAGTTAGGAAGGAATCAAATTGTAACTACTCCATCCCCTGAAGAAGTTTTATGAGGGACGAAGAAAACTGGAGTCTCCGTCGCTGGCTTCTGCGGTGGCTTCGTTGGGCAGGTGAAGATTCGGCGGTACTTGTAGACTACGATGGCCAAGATGATCGTGATGATGATGTATACCGGGGCTGTCCAAAGATGACTATGGTCGGAGGCTTCTTCGATGACTAAGGGTTGTAGGCGTTCTTGCTCGTTCTGGATTCGGTGGAGTTCGTCGAGGGCGACTTTCTCTAGGTGAATCGGGCTGAGATGCTTCGTTGGCTTGCTGTTGATGGTTTTGATTCTCGGCAGGGTAAGCGGCTCTTCGTGAACCATTTCTTTGGAATTCAGGTAACTGTCTTCGGGGGTGTGAAATTCACAGCCGGGTGGTAACTCGATGAGGAACGTCCCTTGCAGTACTAATATGCTAGAGACTTGGCAATTAGTGGCAACTTTCGTTGAATGTGGAAATACACCAATGTAGTGGGCTTCTGTCAGCTGTTCGATCAGGGTAGTATTGATCGATATCGGAACTTGTCTGCATTCGGCTACTTCGTCTGAGAGTTGGAGAATCTGCGTGATGCAATCTGGTGTACGGGTTCGGTACTGAATGGCTATATTCGGGCAAAGGTAGCCAAACTCGATTTTTCGGCAGGGCTGCTCGGTGTACTGATGGAGTACGCTATTCATTGTCAGATAGGGTTTAGGTGGAATAATGGTTGAGAGATTACTAGTAGGGATTGAGAATAAATGATAGTGAATGAACGATTCTGGGATTAGGAGTGGAAAGTGTAAAATGAAAACGATCATTGATTTTGAGTAATAAGCATCAATTGATATAATATCGTAGTATTTCAGCAAGTCTTCTTCGTTCGTATAAAGCAGCTGTCCTTTTTGGTGGTGTTGAAGCATTATTTTGAGTATCGATTTCAATTCATCGGTCTTTACGATACTGTTATGGAGAGTATTGGTTCTTGCAAAAGTAATAGCATTTTCTAAATCGGTGAGAAGTTGTAGTATCAGTTGTAGCGAGAGGATTATTTGATCAAGGACATTCCTTGTTCGCATATAATCATCGAATTCGAAGATGAATTTGTTAAGATCCGATCTGATTGTATTGATTTCCAAGGCAATTACTTCTTGATTGTGAGTTATCGAGCTGACAGTGTTGTTGAAATTTTCAATAAGTCGAGTTGTGAGTGAAATATGTTGGTTTAGTCGTTGGATTATATTCTTTTGGTTACCTTGGAGGGTTGTTATGGCATTATCGTATTTTTCGGCATCCTCTTGATCCAAATTTCCAGATATTGATTTGATAATGGTACCGAAACCATTTATAAGGCCTCTTTTATTTCTATGAGATGGGTAGATCGTCTGAAATTTTCGGTGAACTGCATCCAACTGATATCGTAATCCTTGGTCAAAATTCTGTAGACTCTCAAAATATGGGTGACTCAGTCCGTCTAAGATGGCTAAAGTGACTTCTTCGTATTGGTTGCTCAAAGAGTCTATTTCTATGGCTATCGGAGTGAGATTGTAATAATGTATAAAGTCATGTGAACTAGTTTGAATCTTTGCTTGTCCCAGCTTGAGGGGAAGAATTCCTGGGTTGTCCTTCAGGTCCTGGATTTTGATTTCCTGTCCCATCACGGGATTCCATCTGCAATGAAGATTCACGGTCAGTTCTTCTTTTGGACTTGTGTTTGATGTTTTTCTTGTGAATGGAAGTATTAGGTAGCTTGACAGTGACAGGATTATTCGATGTCACGACTTTTCGAGTGAATCTGGGTAGCAATTTGTTCCGTTTTTCTGTAGTTTTTGTATAGATGTTGGTATTCGTTTTGTAGGTGATTGGCACTTGTCTCTTCTCATTACGTTTTTCGATTATTCTTTCCTTGATTTC
Source organism: Chrysomela aeneicollis (assembly GCA_029955515.1). NCBI lineage: Eukaryota > Metazoa > Arthropoda > Insecta > Coleoptera > Chrysomelidae > Chrysomela > Chrysomela aeneicollis. The sequence goes on from JARUHQ010000002.1 coordinate 12,226,655, forward strand.
GACTGCTTTCTGATTGAGTTCTTTGTAAATTGCTTTAGCCTTCTCTCTATGTTGTTGAACATAATTATTGAGCAGTGTCCTTTCGATGTCTATGTCAAATGGGTCTAATGGGTCCAAATGTCCATTCAGTATGTCGATTGGCTTTTGTTTGGTAACGGAATGTATCGAATTATTGTATCCTAGGATGGCATATGGCATATGTTCTTTTACGTTGAAATTGGATTTTTGGCCTTTGATAACTCGAAGATGTTCAATGAGTGTTGAATGAAATCGTTCAATCATGCCATTTGATTGGGGATTTTCTGGTGTTGTATAATGAATCGTTATTTTGTGGGTATTAACGAAATCTCTCATTAGCCCATTTTTGAACTCTGTTCCACTGTCTGATATTATTACTTTTGGTAATCCGTGGTGAGTGATGAAAATAAGAAGTGCATTTATCACATTTATCGCATTTGCACCATCTATAGGGTACGCTTGACCGTATTTCGAGAATGCGTCTATAATTGTCAAAAATTTCTGTCCGTTCGCTTGAAAAGTATCGATGTGAAGAAGTTCCATCGGTTTTGTCGGTGTTGGAGTGATCATGAATTTAGGTTTTGCTGGTTTCCTATCATATTTATTCACTTGACAGATTTCACAAAAATCGATATAGTCTTGAATGTCGATTTTAATTGATGGCCAATAATATCTTCGTCTTAATTGCATTTCTGTCTCGTTTATACCACGATGGTTGGTTTTTCCCTCATGATAATTTCTTATAATTTCCTTCTGTCTTTCCATGTCAGAAACGTCTTCTACTATTTGACTACATTTTACTAAGTCATACGCGGTATTCTTGAAAGTTCTCTGCAAAATGTCGCAAATATCTTGGTAATGTTCATCTTTATCGAAATATAGCGCGTGTTTAATTTTTGGTGGAACGTAATTTTTGAAAAATTTAATTACATCATTTTCTATATCGTTCAGTCCTATTTGAACATGGATTCGTTTCTTATTTGGAAATATTTGTTCTATTATCGGTCCAACAGAGCTGAAATTGACGAATTTCATCTTCACTTGGTTGTTGTAACAATTCAGTGGTTTTTCTGATATTGGAATACTTAGAGTAGGATTTTCGTGATTCGAATGAACGGTGATATCATCTGTTTCTTCTGGGAACTCGTCTGCTGTCTCGGTTTCCGATGTGTTATTTCCTTGCCGTAAGTCATGTCCTTCGTCAGCTGTTTCAGTGGACGATGTGTCGTTGCTCCTCCTGCGTTCGAGTAGGTCAAGTTCTCCGTTTGATACCTTATCATTTCGTGGAAGATGAGGTTGATTATCTGGTTGTTCGATATTAACATCTGTCTGTACATCTGATGCATTGTTATACATGGATGCATTGTCTACGTCTTTCGAGGCTGATAGTGTTTCATTCAAATTTCTCACGTATTCTTCCAATGCTTGCAATTCTTTCGTTTGGATTTCAATTCGTGAAAGTGCATCGGCATTCACGTTACTTTTGCCTTTTTTATATACGACTTCATAGTCGTATTCTTCCAACTTGAGTCTCCATCTCACTAACTTTGAATTGGCATCTTTAAGTGAGAATAACCATTGAAGTGGGCGGTGGTCAGATAATATTTTAAATTTTCGTCCAAAGAGATACGGCCTAAAGTATTTTGTTGACCATATTATCGATAGCATCTCTTTTTCGATAGTCGAGTAGTTTTGTTCAGTATTGCTGAGTGTTCTCGAAGCATAGGCTATGGGCTTGTCTTTGCCTACTGGTCCCTGAGACAGAACGGCGCCAATAGCGTAATTGCTTGCATCAGTTGTTAGATTAAATGGCTTAGAGAAATCGGGATACTGTAACAATGGTTCGTTCGTTAGGAGATTTTTACAAGTTTCGAAGCATTGGATGAATTGCGGTGTGTGCTCTATTTTCGCATCTTTCTTCAAACATGCCGTCAGAGGTTTTGTGATTTTGGCTAGGTCCTTTATGAATTTTCGGTAGTAACCGAGAAGTCCAAGAAATCCTTTTATTTCTTTTGGTGTCCTGGGAATTGGATAACGTAGAATAGCTTCGATCTTTTGTGGGTTTGGTTTTATACCTTCTGGGGTGATAACGTGCCCGAGAAAAGCTACTTCCTTCTGTAAAAATTCGGACTTGTCTAGCTGAATTTTGAGGTTTGTTTCTCGTAACCTTTGGAATACTTTACTGATGTTGATCATATGTTCTTGTAGGGATGTCGAATAGATGATAATATCGTCCATGTATACGAGACAAACATGACCTTGGAGACCTCTCAAAACGTTGTCCATTACCCTGCTGAAGGTAGCCGGGGCATTCTTGAGCCCAAAAGGCATCCTTACATACTCATAGTGGCCATGTTCCACGTTAAAAGCAGTTTTTTGAATGTCCTCTTTAGCCATCTCGATTTGGTGGAAACCACTAGCAAGGTCGAGTGTCGTAAAGTATTGACATCGTCCAAGCTTATCGAGAATATCCGAAATATTCGGCAGTGGGTACCTGTCATCGATGGTTTTCTCGTTAACCTTTCTGTAGTCTACTACTATCCTCCATTTGGTCTTTCCAGAGGCATCCGGTTTTTTGGGTACGACCCATATTGGTGAAGACCAGGGTGAATTACTTGGTCTTATAATTTGTTGCTCTAACATGGAGGCTATTTGATTCTGAACTTCCTCTTTATGGACATGTGGATATCTGTAAGACTTTGTGTATACTGGTATCTCGTCTTTGGTCTTGATGAAATGTTTGACCTGATTCGTGAATGTCAGTGGCATATTGGGTCTATGAAAGATATCTGCATATTTCCTGCATAATTTGGTGATTTGGTTTTTCTCCTCTACATTCAAATGATCGGTCCTGATCAAGTTTTCGATCTCAATTTCTTGTGCTTCCATCGGATTGATTTCAGCTGTAAATAGATGAAAGTCATCTAAATGAATTTTGGAACTATTGATTGGTTCCGATAAATTGAGTTGTAACTGTTGGTCGCTATTATTCAAAAGTTCGGCCCAAGCCATCTGATTGCATGCTTGGCTCAGTGTTTCTTGTAGTAAAGCTCCTTGAATTTTTTGTCGAGGTAAAATGATAGGTCCTTCGTTTTCTTTCACAGGGAGTCTAACACGAGTGACAGTATGAGGGTCCAATTGTACGGAGAAAAATTGTTTTTGATCTGTCTGATAATAATGTATAGGCATACTAGAGTGTTGCGTGATCAATCTTGAATTTGGAAAATCTAGATGAGCTTTTAATAATTTCAAGTTATCTAATCCAATGAGTCCGTCGAAGGTTGTATGAAATTTGAAAAGATAAAATTTCATTGTTAAATCGTTCTTAAATTCTGGGAAACTTGGAATTTCGGCACTATGATCTTGGGAGTAATTTTGAAAAATAGATGTTACAATGAATGGTTCATGTTTGATGCAATTCTTGAATTTTCCAAATGCAATGTCCGGGTTTAAAAAAGACTTTGTCGCTCCGGTGTCGATGAGTAATTTCAACGGTGGTTCGGAGATAGTTATATATGGTAATTCTTTTTTGTCTGTGAGACTGTGGATTTCCACTATATCTCGTGGTTTTGACTGCTGTCTATCCGAAAATTTTCATTCTGCTCTTCAGATGGGAATTCCACATTTTCTTCATTGGTGTGGTCTTCATATTGTTCTTGCATTTCGCAGTAATTATCATAATTGTATGCATATGAACAATCTTCGTAAAATTGTTCAGGGTCCTGATGTTCTAGATTATATACTTCTTCAGGAATATTCTGTGGTGGATGGTATTGGAAATTACTTCTGAATGGTCTTCTATACTGATTTGATGGGCCTGCTGTATTTCGGGTACTCACACTCATTGGAGTTGGTTTCGGTTGCGTTTGTGTGGTATTTCTAGAGACTATCGACATTGGGGTGGCTCTTGGTTGGAACTGTCCTGAATTATTTCGTTGAGTCCAAACATTTTGGGGTTTTCCATAAACTTGTTGGTTTGTGAAGAACTTTTGTGGTTGATTGTTTCCTCTTTGCGGTACATTGATGGGCCCTTGTGGGAAAGTTGGACGTATTTGCATCATTGGCTGTGGATTCCAAAATGAATTTTGTGCCGGTGGTCTGAAATTTCTTTGTGGCGGTGCTTGTCTTTTATCTGACGTGAAGTTTGTAGGTCCGTTATTCCGTTGCAAGTATCGTATATTATTTTCTTCCTGTATATATTGCATTGCAATAGCCAAATTAGCCGGTCTCATGGCCCGAATTGTTGAGCCAAGGGGTTCCTTGAGTCCTGCTAGGAAGGTAGTGAGAGTTTGTTGTTGGAAAAATGCTTTTTTACTTTGTTTTACCACATCGTTATCGTTATGAATGTCTAAATAATTCGAAATGGTATTCAATAGTCCCATACATCGCTCATAGAAGTGAAGCGGTGATTCGTTTTGCTGTCGTAAGTTGACTAGATCTCTTGTTAGAGAATTTTCATCTCTTTGGTCGCCAAAATTTTGTATCAAGGTATTTTTAATCGAAGGCCAATCGCCACAACCGTATATTGAAACAACTTCTTTCGCTCTGCCTGTCAGCTTGTTTATGATTCCTTGTAGAAGTAGAACATTTTGAAGACAATTCAATGTGGTCGTATCAAAGTAATGATTCAAAAGCGTAGTTGCGACTCTGATGAAATCGTAGAGTCCGTTTGGATTTCCGTCGTATTCTGGTAAAATGCATAGATTCTTAACGTCGAATGCTGGTTTTGCCATGGTATTTGTTCGAGAAATCGTCAATATTTCACGAAATAGTTCACTCAAATCAAAATTTACACTGGTATCGTTGTGGGAATTCGGTTTGGGGGAGTCTGGCATAAAAATAGGTACTTACAGTAAGATAGTGATGATGATCAAGATCATTCCTTCTACTGCTGTCCTTCTTGTGATCCTTGGTGGTAAGCGGCGATGCTTCCTTCCAGGGACGAGATTCTTGAGATCGCGAACAAACGTTTAAAAACGACGAGGATCTTTTTCAAAAAGACTCTTTCGCGATCCTACCGACTGCGCCAGTTAAATATCAAATTCCGAAAGTCCCGTTTTTAAAAAGATTTATTACGAGTAGATTTTACAAAGTATGGTTCCTAGAGAACATCTATATTGGTTGAATTCAAAAGTCAGACTAACTATGGGAACGAGAAAGATTGTGAACATGGATATATGAGAATAAGCAATATCAGCATCTTGCTGGCCGTTCCCGTGAGATCTCTTGAAGTTCATGACGGTCGTTGCTTCGGATGTCGCTGAGTTAGGAAGGAATCAAATTGTAACTTGCGCATCAGGTTATAAATATACCAAATCTAAAATGGATGAAGAAGACAATAATATGTTTTTGGGAAGATAAAATATTAATTTCCCAATAGCGAAAAAACATCTTTGAGACGTTCACGACGAAATATATGAGAAAATATGAGATAGAATGAAGTTCAATGCAAACTGTACCAAACCTAGAAAATAAACGATTTACTAGAGCAAGTGCTATAAAGGAGTCCTTGTGTTTTTTTCTGAATAGAAGTTGATTCAAGGATTATGAAACAAGAATTTATATATGTTTGATTTAATGAATCCGTTTCTTCTGTGTGTTGATCATTTTTGATGCTAGATGAATCAACCGTTATCGTATGATAAAAAACAGCATGATGATATATATCCTGAAATAGGTCAGTATCTTCGATAGTATAGGTAGTCAGTGTTGCCAATTGGCGGGAAATTTCCCGCATTGCGGGAAATTTGATCGCCCGCGGGATTTTTGACGGGATAAGTCTTTTCGCGGGAAATATGCGGGGAATCATGAAGTTCATGCATTTAGTGCGCAGAAATATTTATTTTTGCTTCCTTCACTCGTCCATCACGTCCATCCTTCGTGACCCCCATTGTTATCCCCTCAAACATCTTGATGCCGTTACTTGTCACTGTTGTCACGTATCACCACGTCAATCATGGAAATAAGACCTGGTGGCGCTACTCTTCAATTGTTTCAGCAGACAAATCCTTGATTTGGAACAGCTCATTACGTGGGGTTCTCATGTACAACACTAGATGGCGATACTGTCGATAGGTATTTGAAGAATTTTCTTTCAATCATGTTCGATACATATTCGCATCAAACTCATTGAAAAATGGCTCCATGAAATTGTTAGAAACGATTAAAAGTCATTTAGAATCAAATATTCATACTTTTGTGTTGACACCTGCAGTAACCTGTAAATTTGGTTGAAATCGCGGCTTCACTTAGCGAGATTCACCCACGCAATGTCACGTTAGACACGTTTTATCAAAGTAGGCGAAATCAAGGGATTTGGGACCAGTCACAGGATAGGAAGTGATTTCACCAGTCTATATATCCACCTCTACCACGTCGTACCTATCACTGGTTGAAAATGATTTCAACAATAAATCGGATGAACAATGAATCGGATGAACAATGAATCGGATACTGCTTATTAATTCAGAAGTGGGATATTTTGAATATATTATCTTCTTTCAGCGAACCGAATCAAGGATTTCAAATACTTTTAAACTTCGAAATGGTCCCAAAAATACTGAAATTACTAAACAAACTGATACAAAAAAGAAATGAATATTTTGATTAAGTTGTCGTTTCTTTGAAATAACATTTCACCTAATTTCCTGAAGATTATTTCAAAAGAATAAAATCTGTATATTTTTTGGACTAATTCCTGAATGATGGGTATTATTTTGAATATGGCGGGAAATGGCGGGAAATTCTGTCAAGATCTGCGGGATATTGACAGATTTCAGATTGGCAACACTGGTAGTACAACGAATGTATCTAAGTCGTCTAACACATCTGACACAATATATTCCTCTTTTTTCGCATCTCATCACTCGAAAAATATAAGAAAATATTCGTGGTCATGAAACACCCTGTATCTGATGTTCATAATGATTATCATACTCTAATGTTTTGTCCATTTCCATTATATATTCAACTACAACTTCAGAACTAATATCCCTTTATGATGAAGTCGTATTGCGGAAAAATAACGAGAGAAAATTTTTCATAATATCTGTTCTGACGAATTCCACGAATCTACATCATATCATTTTATTCAAATAATAAAAAGAGCCATATTTCTTCGTCCAACTCTGAAAGACTTCAGATACAATCTGCCACAATCCGTATGGGTAAAGACTGTGAAATCCCAAAATCTCCAGCTAATTTTCAGAACTCTCTTACGTTACAAAATATATTCACTCAATCAATCTTGGTGATTCACAGTGAATTATCTTACATGGGTTATATTTTATTTCAATTCTAATGATTCTACGAACTACTATCGGAACGCCAACAACATCTGTACTTGCGGAAAGGCTATTTCAAGCAGCAACTTTAACAATCAAAAAGCTAAGAAATCGGCTCAGACGTTGACTCCATAAGAACTTAGAACTCTTATATGTGCCTTAATTCAAAGCTTATGAATTCCGATTCAAAAACCTATAAGTCCATTTCAGTTAAGAATACAGTAGTGGGACTGGTGTACGTAGCCTGGTTTACACTAGCGAACCCGCCAAATTCAAATATTTCAGAACCATGAAAATGTTAAGTGATGAATCAATATTTAAATATTTATGTAGCAAGGGTATATTCTGCAGGATAAAAGATGCCTTAAATCATTGATTTCTAAGTGAATCAACTAATCTGAAAAATAATTTTTTCATGGAATTTCAAGAAGCACATAAGTGAACAATAATTCGTTGACGTATTCCAAGGATATTCAATAATCTGATGTAATGTTAAGTATGGAATTTTTAATAGAAACTCGAGTCATTATTCATTTTACTTGACTGATTATGCTTCAAACGACAAAATATGAAAATGGTAGAAGTGGAAATGTTTTCCTGAAAATACTAAATCGAAAGTAATTATTTCAATATTACACACAAAAAAAATGTATTTCTTACAGGTTGAGTTTGATATGCTTTGTTGGTTTCTTCTAATAAATGGTATCGATAATTATTCATGAAAATAAAATATTTAGTTGAATTCATGTATTTCTTGTATTATATATAATAACATGATCGTATACGGTTACCTTTACCAATCGAGTTAACTTTAGTGAGTCTCTGACAAAACTGGAAATATATCAGATTAGTGCAAATCGAAAATCCTGAAAGACCTCATTCTTGGCATAAGTAGACCTTATGAAAGCGAGTGAGTAGAAAATTTCAAATGAAAAACTCAACTTAGATGGATATCAAGGTGGATATAGGATGGTGAAACAGCTCCCTATTAACAAGCACTAGAATAAACTGTAGACCTTTGCCTACTTGATTTCATACCGTAGTAATATTTCCTGAAGTTATCAGAGATGGCGACATACCTTATGTCGGTGAAACAGACACTCTGCATCTGTCATCTTTTTATCAGGTTCATCTATTCTAGATGAAAAATGACTGAGAAGAGTCAAAATATCGATAATTATTTCAGATTCACTGAAAATATTGTGTTTTGATGTCATTTCAACTCATGACTGTCAGATACGAACCACAGAAATACATGAGCAACATAAATCTTCTTCGATAATCGATCTCACCGCCATCTTCATTCAAGTCGTGGAAATATTAGTACCTTCTCAAACGGTCTACAAGTTTTTCGCAGAAACAATTGAAGAGCTGTTTCACCATCCTATATCCACCTTGATGGATATTAAACAACATATCATAGTGAAAATAGCATATATACAAAATCACAACATACTGCTAAAAAACTAGCTTTTTCCTCGCCTCAGCGAACCACACACGAGAAATAGTTGACATAAATATGCCCATTGATAACGATGTTATCGCTCAACTGAAGCAATTTATAATAGATCAAAATAATGAACAAACAAAAACATTGAAGAATAATTTGAAAGAAGAAATCGCTGAAATCAAGTCAGAGATCTCTGAACTAAGGAAAGATACTGAAGACCAAGCACAGAAGCTGATACTTCTGGAAATAGGTACAGTGATACTAGAAGCAAAATATGAAACTATAGAAAGGAAATTGAGAAAAAATAATATAGTATATATTTGGCCTAAATGCTCCCAAAGAGGACTTGATAGACTGTACAATTACAAGCCTGAACCAACTGCTAAGCCTTTAATTGCAGAAAATTCATATAAATGATATCCAACTCATTGGAAAAAAGGAAACGAATCAACCAATTTTAATCGAATTTGTATCATACCTAACAAAACTAGATGTTCTGAAGAATTGTAAAAACCTCAGAGGTTCCAACGTATCGATAGTAGATGATCTATCAAAGGACGACCAAGCAACCAGAAAATCACTTCTGAAACATCAGAAAATCGCTAGACAGAAAGAAATGAATGCTTACATACGGGGAAACAAGCTCTTGATAAACAAAGTTATATATACCTTGGATGAACTCGAAGCAGAAGAATACCTTAACATTGCAAACACTGCGAAAGCAAACAGCGCTCTGGGTACACCAACAGCTGCAAAAAACAGAGAAGTAAATCAAAGAGACATAGAAAATCCAGAAACATCCGGTTTCAAAAATTTCCTGAAAGAAAGGAAAACTGGAGGAGGAAATCAACATACATCTAGGCCCGTTACAAGACATATTTCTCTGAGAAATCGAGTGAAGAAAAGTGAATACACCAGTCCAACCAAGTATTGCAAAACTGAATTGAGAAACTGAATTGTGCTATAAACTCAATTCAATAAAGTTCTACGAACAAAAAATATAGGACCCATTATTGTCAGCCTTTTACTCTTCTTCTTTTTATTCTTATTCTCCTCAGCCACATAAGAGATAAAAAACAATAAAATATGGATCAATATATCATGAACTCATAGTTGAAAGTATTTTGCTCAGTTTTATTGTTTTAAATTCAAAATACCAAAATCATCTACTGTTCTTTCAAGTTATATATGTATTCAATTTATTATTTTAATTCAACATGAATCAATATATAAGGGATTGCACCTATCAGCCCATTGAAACTCAGGAAATTGATAGTATTGGGGATATGAATTTGAAGTTGAACACCGATAATGATGTAATTTCTAACTATTTGGATGTATTGGGCGAACATAATTTTATATCAATGATAAATAAAGGTACTCGTATGGAGGGAAACACTAATAATTGTATAGATCATATTTTTATAAAATTCAAACATGAAAACACAAAGTCGGATTGTACTTCTGGAGTCTTTGACTCTAATATAACTGACCATAAAGCAACTGTTACTTGTATACCTCTAAAAACTGATCATGTGGATTTGAGAAAACAACACACACAAAAATTCATCAAATACGATAATCTGAAAAACGACCTCAAAACCCACGACTGGTCAACATTTTATAACCTATCGGATGTTGAACAAATCACCACAAAGTTCATGGATAATTTAACATACTATATGACAAAAAATACCCAAATAATAAAGATTAAAAAAAAAGAAATAAAACGAAAAAATTGGATAACGGCTGGACTTGTAAAATCAATCAATAAAAAAAATGAGCTACATCGTGAACACTCCACTGATGCCAATAAAAAATCTGCATATCTCAGGTACCACAATCATCTAAATAGACTAATGAGAATCACAAAAAGTAATTACTTCATGAGACAGATAGACATGAACAACAACAGTTCTAAAAACTTATGGAAAATAGTAAGTAATAAAGAAAATCATGAAAAGCCAGATATCAAAGAAATACTCACAGAAAAAAATATTCTGTTGCGCGAGGACATATCTTTGTCGAATACATTCAATAATTATTTTTCGAACGTAGGCCAGTCTTATGCTGAAACAATTAAAATACCTACAAGTCCCCCTCCAATTAGGCAATCCGTCGCACAGTCCTTTTACCTGATTCCGGTTAACAAAAATGAAATAGAAAACATTATTAATTCTTTGAAATCAAATAAAGCTCCTGTAATTGATAATATAAAAGCAGAAACACTCAAAATGATAGTAGGTGAAATATCACAACCACTTGTACATCTACTGAACAAGATATTCGAAACAGGAGTTTGTTCATCACAATTCAAGATGTCAGTAGTAACACCAGTTTTCAAAAAAGGTGAAAAGAATAAAACTCATAATTATCGACCAATCTCATTGATTACATCAATCTGTAAAGTATTTGAAAAAGCACTAAAAGCCAGACTCAACAATTACCTAAAAAAATACAACATCATTTCTGAAAAACAATATGGTTTCAGAGAGAATCTGTCCACTAACGATGCAATATCAAAATTGATAGGTGAAATATACACTGTGTCCAAGATAAGAATGAACAGCATGGGGATATCGGAAACGGTAAGTGATACACGGTCGATTAAATTAGAGAAAAGTAGCGCATTTATGTGCCTAATAATATGCCATTTAGAAAGTTTCAATATTCCGAGTAGTTTCGGAGATATCCGGGAAAAACCGAAATTTGAGAATTTCGTTTTTATTTTCTCCTAGCTTTATTTTCGAAGGAAATGTAAAACAAATAGCACTTCGTCATGGCCACTTTTCGAGGACTACACGATAACATAAGCAGAATTTTCGTGCGACGTTTCGTCTTTCAGAAAACATCATCAACTTTGTATTTTTATATGGGCCGAAACTAAAGTATACCCTGTATACGACTCCATTTTTCATTGTGAATACAGCAACGTATCACACAATATGGTTTCGGAACCTTTTCTCGCGCAAAATGTAATTTAGTGATTACTTAATCTGTTTTTCTTCAATTTTAGATAGTAGGCGCTGGAAAAAATGACCACCATTATGTTCTGTTGTCATAATAATAGTGTAGTTTGGTAGAATATTTGACATATTACTGTTCCTACTTTTACATCTCTTTACCTACCTAATTTGTGTCAAAAATGGAAAACGGCAGCTTTTCGAATACTGAAAAATTTGATATGTTGTCATGTTACATTTTGTGCCATAGAAATTGTATTGATGCTGAACGTGCGTACTTTAATAAGTATCCAGAGAGGCGACAACCTGGTGAATCAATATTTAGACGGCTAGTTTTCAATTTAAAAGAATACGGATCATTTAAATACCTGTGGTTTCCCGACAAAAGCAATCTAATGAAGAAAGTCAGCGTGATGTGTTACAGGCCGTTGTTGAAAATCCTGAGATATCCACTCGCACCATTGAAGATAATACCGGAGTAGCCAGATCCACCGCTCACTTCATTTTAAGAAAAAATAAATATCATCCATATAAATTTAGGATTTGTCATGGACTCAGACCAGGTGACGATGCAAGACGAAGAACCTTTTGTGAATGGTACACTAGAAAATGCCAAGACGATGAAAATTTTCCTTTCAAAATAATTTGGTCTGATGAAAGCATGATCACCATTGGTCACAACAAAATCCGCGTGTACACAAAGTGTCCTGACATCAACATCGTTTCGGTTTCAATATGTGGGTTGGGATTCTCGGTACGAATATAATTGGGCTTTTTATCTACCGAAACAATTTAACAAGAGAGCGGTACATGAATTTGTTAGTGAATGATTTGGAAGACGCTCTAGATAATTTGCCTTTAGCGGTTACTCACAGCTGCTGGTTTCAACAAGATGATGGTGCTCCAGCACATAACGCTAGAATTGTTCGTGATTATTTGAACCGTCGATTCCCAGGACAGTGGATTGGTACTCATAGTGATACAGCCTGGCCTGCAAGATCCCCCGACTTAACCCCACTAGACTTTTTCCTTTGGGGATATATCAAGAATCAAGTGTACTCTAATCATGATTTTCAGAATGAAGAAGATTTGCTAAGATTGGTTACTGAATCCTTTAACAATATTTTTCCGGATATGTTAAATCAAGTTTTAAATTCGTCTGTGAGACGAGCGTACTCGTGCTTAGAAAATAATGGCGGGTTATTTGAACACTTGTTATAAGTTTCTGTTCATTTCCTGTAATACATATTAGCTCCTTGTTATTTATTACATTACAATTACATTTATAAACTAAACTTTTGATATTGCGACTCATCTTTGTATTCAACAACGCAATAATTCCGGCAAGTGGTTAGTTTAAATTTATACTTTTATAAATAGGACTATTCAATTCACTACATGTATCAAAATATGAAATTTTTTCCAGCGCCTACTATCTAAAATTGAAGAAAAACAGATTAAGTAATCACTAAATTACATTTTGCGCGAGAAAAGGTTCCGAAACCATATTGTGTGATACGTTGCTGTATTCACAATGAAAAATGGAGTCGTATACAGGGTATACTTTAGTTTTGGCCCATATAAAAATACAAAGTTGATGATGTTTTCTAAAAGACGAAACGTCGCACGAAAATTCTGCTTATGTTATCGTGTAGTCCTCGAAAAGTGGCCATGACGAAGTGCTATTTGTTTTACATTTCCTTCGAAAATGAAGCTAGGAGAAAATAAAAACGAAATTCTCAAATTTCGGTTTTTCCCGGATATCTCCGAAACTACTCGGAATATTGAAACTTTCTAAATGGCATATTATTAGGCACATAAATGCGCTACTTTTCTCTAATTTAATCGACCCTGTATCACCCACCGTTTCCGATATCCCCATGCTGTTCATTCTTATCTTGGACACAGTGTATAACCATTGATTTATATATTTCACCTATCAATTTTGAAGCTAAACCAACAGCATGTATTTTCTTGGATCTAGCCAAGGCGTTCGATACTGTGAGCCATCCGCAGTTGTTGGATGTCTTGGATGATGCAGGAATTCGAGGAATACCACATAAACTTATGACTGATTATCTCAGTGGTAGAAAACAAGTGGTGAGAATAAGACATACTTTGAGTGCGGAAAAAAATGTTAAATACGGAGTACCTCAGGGAACGGTCTTGGGCCCACTTGTCTTTTCCCTCTATATAAACAGTTTACTCACCACACATCAAACTGGTCAAATCATAAGTTTCGCTGATGATACTGCTATATTGTATACCGCAGAAAACTGGGAAGACCTGAAATCGAAAATGGAAAATGATATGGAAAACATGACTAATTGGTTCAATCACAAACTACTCACGATAAATTTCGAAAAAACGTTCTTCCTACCTTTCTCAAGCTACAAAAATAACTTACCTACATATACACAACTCAACATTAGAAATAACCAAGATACTATTACCATCAACTCCACTAACCGAATTGAATATCTAGGTGTAACAATTGATTGCCATATGCGATGGGACGCACATGTTGATAGAGTCACGAAAAGCCTTAGATATATATTGTATAAATTCAAATATCTAAGAACGATAATTAGTGAGAAATATCTTAAAATTATTTACTTTGCACTGGTCGAGTCTCGCCTCCAATATGGAATACTGAGTTGGGGAGGAGTAGCTGACAGTCATCTGAAGAAGTTAGATACATTACAAAAAAAAATACTCAAAATAATGTTCAACAAAAAATTCACTTACCCATCGGATGAACTATTCAAATACGCTCAAGTATTAGACATTAGGCAGTTATACATGTATAGCATAGTTATATACATATACAAAAATAAAACTTGTATCACAAAACTGAATCACTCATACTCCACCAGAAATAAAACTAGATCATATGTACAAGTCAACAACTCAAGGAAAACCATTGGTCAGCGTTACTTTGTCTTTCTCTCGGGTAGAGTTTATAATTCACTGAATGATGATTATAAAATGTATTCAATGACTATTAACTCATCAACAATGGTGAAAAAAATTCTCAAAACTTACATCAGAAATATGGATAGACAAACTGTAGAAAATATTATATTGAATTACTAAAACCACAATTTATTGTCAATGTCATATTGTGAAAATAATAATGAATATTGTATTATAGGAAACTTCAGAATATGATAACTATATATAATATTGTTAAAGCATATCGTTACTGATACTATTAGCACAAATAATTATAAGTGTGCCCATGCTCAACCTTAGGGTTTTAAGGGTGTTTCAATATTTATTTGTCATTGGTAGTGTATGAATTGTGCTAAATTGTAATTATACTTATTTATTGTTACTATTTGGACAAATAAATATTATTATTATTATTATTATTATTATTATTATTATTATTATTATTATTATTATTATTATTATTATTATTATTATTATTATTATTATTATTATTATTATTATTATTATTATTATTATTATTATTATTATTATTATTATTATTATTATTATTATTATTATTATTATTATTATTATTATTATTATTATTATTATTATTATTATTATTATTATTATTATTATTATTATTATTATTATTATTATTATTATTATTATTATTATTATTATTATTATTATTATTATTATTATTATCATTATTATAACAATAATCACAATGTTGGTATACATTTCTATGGACAAAAGCATGAACTGTTGCAATAATAGCTTGTTACTCAGCTTCATCCAATGATTGCAGAAGTATCCCTCTGGATTCACTTCTTCCTTGGGATGTAACAGATTAGAGGCTTCAGCCTGCATCTCACTTTCCACATGATTGATTCCGAAAAGATACCTCAGTTGCTGCAAACTTAACACTGAATTTTCCTGTTCTATAGGTATGTCTGAGAAACACACTTCGAACATGTTTACCACAATGACTCTTTATGGCGCTGGCACTATATGTAGGTACTCATGCAGATTGCATCAGGACCTGGTTCTGGGTTCTTTGCCATAATTATTCAAATTTCGATGTATCCAGAAGTTAAATAATGGTGAACTAAATTGTCGATCACAGGTTATTACCATAATCTTTCGAAATGGTCATTGATTTGGTGGCTGGTGAACCGTAGCGGCAGACTGTGAAAACTACCAGGTGTTAGTTAGAATCAAATTCATGTCTGGCGATTATTGGTAAATATAATAGAAATTAGACTTTAACATTCAATCTCGCCAACTTTGGATTTTATTTCACTGTTTTTACACGGCCGTCGGTCAACTATAAGCACTTCCATTGTAGCGATGTCGCAATATTTTACATTGTGTAAACTTGTCTGGCTTCTAGACCAATGAGAAGCGAGGAAAAACCTTCCCTATCTCTTCAACGCTGTATTTTCAACTGGAATGGACTAAAGATTGCAATTTTCAGTTTCATCAGCATTATCATTTTTAATTTCCATTTTGCATTTTGTGTTCAATAAATGAAAATATGTTTTGTTATGTTGAAATATGTTATATTTTTCATAAATAAAGAAGTTTCAAGATATTTCAACATTTCTTGTTTTCTTGAGAAGAAATCTTGGTATTGATTCATAATTTCTTGTCTTGTCTTGAAATATAGAATTAGTTCTTGTCTTGATATTGTCTTGAAATCAAGACAAGATCTTGAAATTTTCAAGAACTTGGCGTCCATTGGAGAATTGAATTAGTTTGATTCTTCCTAAGTCATGTAGAACTCGTGAAATATATAAAGATAAAGAATTAATTGAGTTATTGTTGTTATTCTAGTGTAAATGAAATAATGCAATGACATACTGAAAGTTTTCATTACAAAATCGAATTGAAAGAATTCCTCGGTATTGTTCAGATCCTTATAGTTATCTTTCAGTTCCTACTACAGTTTTCGCCCAACTAAACCATTAAAATCATAACCTTAATTAATTCTGGATATGGACGGAAAACTGGACGGGAAAGAACATTGTTATTCGACGGTCGACCGGCACATGTCGTGCGAGAAATTAAATTCCCCGATGAGTGATCCATAACCAGGGGCTACCTTGATGATGAGCTCCAGGGATTTCCTCGTCCCTTGCCAGAGGAGAATATTAAGTATGTGAATCGAGTTAACGCGATCGCACCATCATACTAAACGAAGGGTGCTAAGAGGGACCGTTTTGCGTGACTCAATAATAGACGAGGAAATTCATAATGTCGTTTCACATCATAAACGTTGTTGCCTTTCAGTTAATGAATGAGTCGAATGTTTGTTCAATATCAATCAAAATGAATCTGTACCTATTCAATAATAATTTTATTCTAAAAATTTTCACTAATATAGACGTAGTACTTATGCGTCTCCCGAAACCATGTAGACATTTTTTATTCTTATCAATTTCACTGAATTTGAGTAACTCATGAAACACTCTGACCTTGAATGATGGTGAGCGATGGTTTCCTACTACTGCAAAAAATCAGATTTGTAACCAGTTTCTTCTAAAGTCATTGGCGTATATTTCTCTCCGAGAATGTGAGGAACCTAACAACTTTTTGCTTTGGGTTATACCTTCGTGTTTATGAGTTTTCAGCTGAAGTCATACCATCCGGCTCGAAAGAATATAACATGTGGGGAATCTCCTTATATGATAGGTATTGACAGGCTTTTTCTACACACCAGCTAACACCGTCTGGTATCCTCTGAGATCCTTATTGTTAATTTCAGTAAACACCGGCACATTATTCACCACTGTAGCTGTTATTTGACCTTTTCAGTGGTTGCTTTCAATAATCAAACTCAGTTTTGAGTAACACTAGTGTTAGTGCTGCATTTAGCAGAATGAACACTCTGATGGTGGTGGTTGTTTTATGCATTTCCGAAAGTGCGATTTGACACCGCAGTGGTGTGATGCACATTCTGTGATTGAGCAGGGACATGCGAATACTTTTCTGGTGAATTCAGTGCTTCTCCTCACCACCTCCGGTGTTTTCTACTAGTTTGGACAACCTATTTGCCTAGGGCTTTTTGATTATGATCTATATCAAAATCATCCAATATATCATGCCCAGTATTGAAATCAAGTATGGTAGGAAGGACGTCAGTGCCACCTATTGGAAAATGTTTCAAATCTAAGATCTAAGAAAAGGAGAAAGGGAAATAAATAGCTCAAAGTCATCTCCACAACATTATTAGAATAATCTAACATAACAAGGTAGAAAACGAGCAGAAAACAACTACATTCCTGGTAAATACCACGCAAAATATTGAATTATATCCACTCGTAGTCTATGCATCAATTCATATAAATGAATAAAAATACAAATATTTCTTTCTTCGAACATGCGTTTATGCTCCCAACGAGACAAACACGCCTGACAACCTGTAGACCGGTTTCGGGCTTGTTGGCCCTCATCAGTACAGGGTAGTCAACCGTCATCCTGAGATCTCCACACGAGGCGAGGTCTGAATCGATGAAAGCATCCACGCATATTTGATAGCAGTGAGCCGTTCCCCAAGCAGTGTATGAAGACGGCGACACAAAGCGGCGAAGAAAGAAACACTCCTCAATAAATTTCTTATATAGAAGATATGAGAGTGGCTGGGTTGCTCGACTAGCCGATTGAATCAAAGGGTGCACCATTGAGATCGAATATTACATTTCAACCATTTGGTGTTTCTTAATGATTCTATGTTTACTACTAAGATCGGAATTAACACCACTCAACACTCGATTGTGAAATGTATAATAAAAAGGACATTCAGGTGTTGTATTCGTCAGAGTTTGCTTTGAAATCCATTTGATTGAAATCATACCCACTTTTTTTCACTGTATAGGTACGTTTTTATGAAACAAGAGTGAGATAGATGTTATCAATCAGAGAGTACTATTGAGTGAAAAGTATCGTCTCAATTCAAATCAAATCCAGTGGGATAACTAATTTGGGATAACATAAGTATTTCATACTGGTGACCTCAAGGTGATCCGTATAACGCAGTTTGTGATATGGGATGCTACTGTCGCCTACTTGTCGCCTACTTGAAAATTGAGGAAAAATAATTGAGAATGGCTTATTGGTTAGGAGCATGTCTGTTGATGCGCATATATCTTCAACGAAGAGATCATAAAATAAATCGAGCTATAGCAGGAAAGAAGTATTGAGATCGATATAGGTACTGAGGTGCAATGCATATGCACATCTGAAGTTTCTTAAGGTATAGGACAGTACAGGCTTGAATCATTGTGGCTGGATATTTCTAGGATAGATAGCAACGTCTAATTCGGAAATACTTGATAAATGAAGAAATGAAGTCAATGTTCGTGAACTACATTTAGCAGGTGAATTGGGAGTCAGTAGAAAATTACAGTAGATCCATCTTTTGTTTGCTTGGGTATATATGTTTGGCATATTAAATAAGTATAATATATTCGAATAGTTTCGCAGTTGTTTATACTTCCTTACTGAGTAATATAATATAATATAAAGTTATACCCTGAGTGAGCTACGTTTGGATGAGTGAGTGATGAAGTATTCTCAGCTGCGGCAACTTCGAAAATCGCTTGAGCTGTTTGAACTTCAGTAGTTGCATCATGTGAAGTATTCATCGAAATGTCAGAATATTTATAAAGGAGCAACATGAATTTGAATTTTGGTAATCAATTCTGGTGAGTAGTGGGTTTTGTTCGTTTTTCAGCGAAATCATGATATATGCATGAGCCAATCTCTTTGTATCAGTAAAATGTAGTTATATACGAATATTGAAGAGATCTCCGAGAAATGTGGTGAAAGATGTAATTGATTGGAAGTGTGTGTGGAAAAGAAACTGGTTATAAATGAAGCAATATTTATGGTTGACGGAATTCAAGGTGAGGGATAAGCAGATCTGTTGGTTTTTCTGATTATCTTCATTCGATAAGTTGATGATGACTAGGTTATAGTTATTTGACAAATTAGAGAAGTGAGTCACTTCGAAAAGAAGAGTAAAAAATGTTCACTAAGGCAAAATTATACCATATTATGTTGAATTCGCAGAATATCTTGGCGTGGCATGTAGTTTTAGGCCAAACATCGAGATAATTGACGTCGAAAATTTGTTTCACGGATTAGGTGAAGTTTCGCAGCGGCACTGAAAAGAGGAGATACGCTATTAAAAGGCGAGTTGTTTCTAATTAGAACGTCAGCTGTTTCAAAGACGATACTTCTACGACCAGTAATTATGAAACTTTTCGAACTCACGATAGAAGTCCTCCTACAAATTACTCTTTTCCTAATTAAATACCACAGCATGTCGCTACAGTATTCAATGGTATCTGGAAATTATTGGGGTGGAAATTAAATCCAGACAATCGAGAAACGAGTGATGGTACTCATCATTTGATGAGAATCCTTTGAATTGAACTTTTTTGTCAGGAATGATATTCTAATAACGATTCCATTAGACTGATGAAGGGTTCTCTAGTTTCGATTGGTAGAAACTTTGGTTATCAGGATTCGTGTTGGGAATATGAAATCCTAGGTATTTCTCATTCCTATTTGAATGAAAATATAGAAATTTGAAATGTTTGCGTATCATTCCTATCCATTATATTTGCATTATCATTAATTGATTGTAACAAATTTGCATTATAGATCACGATGAATTCAATAATTTAATCCTAGTGAAACA
Source organism: Chrysomela aeneicollis (assembly GCA_029955515.1). Lineage (NCBI taxonomy): Eukaryota > Metazoa > Arthropoda > Insecta > Coleoptera > Chrysomelidae > Chrysomela > Chrysomela aeneicollis. The sequence goes on from JARUHQ010000002.1 coordinate 12,247,013, forward strand.
GCATCGACCTATCTCAGCCTTACACATATGGTTTCCCTAGATGACACAGGGGCTTTAGATGAGAAAGCAGTATGCAGCGTACTTTCATCCGCAATTGAAGCTGTGATCAGGTCAGGAGATGACATCTAACAGGTTGTTGATGTAAAGTAGAAACAAAGTTGGTGCCGAAACAGATTCTTCTGGAACGCCATCAACGACCACATGAAGTGACCTGTTCGAAAGAAAAGTTTTTAGTAAACGAAATAGTTGAAACAGCAAACCGTATGAGAAAAATTTTATAGGCACTCAAGCCAAACTTGGTCGAATGCTTTAGATATGTTCAATGCTACAGCAAGATATTCCCCATTTTTTTACGTCTTTCACATGTATTATGTGTTTTGTGGGCAAGCGAATCTCCAGGTGATGAAAGATATTGTATTAGGTCGATAAGTTGCTTTTTCTATCACTTCAGAGATGACAAATAGCAGCGCAATATGTCTGTAGTTACCAGTAATGGTATTTTTGCTTTTTTGAAGAATTGATTATTGAACTCTAGCATTTTTACAGTTTGAGGAAAACACACCAAGCTGATGAAAAAGTGTGAACGAACATCCTGCAATGGACCTGTTGTTGATCTGAGGCACCTTTCTTGAGGATGAATGAAGGAATTCCGTCTGTTCTCACAGACTTCGTGATATCAATATCTAGCAGGATGCGCCTGGTTATGCGTTGGCGGAAGACTATATCTAACATATGGGAGTTTTTTTCTTGTGAATTCAAGTTCTAATTTGCTGCAAACATCTTCGCAAATACGTTGGCTTTCACTTGTACATGGTGTTGTATATAGCCAATGTCCCTGGTCAAGGAAGGAAATGAACTAGTAGTAACATTTATTTCAATTGCCTTGGCAAAGGTCAAAAAAGATCGAGAACCGTCAGGACATTCGATGAGCTTCAAACTTATCTTGGCTTCATATTCCTCTTTTGATGTGTCTTTTGTTCAATTGTAGGTGTTTCTGCCTTCAACATATTCTGCCTCGAAAGAGAAAATATTCTATCCATCAATTAGAATATCAAACCTTGTTTGAAATTGAATGTCTGGTAGACTACGAGCAGAAAGCAACTCCTTTCCTGGCAAATACCACGCAGAACATTGAATTACATCTGCTCGTAGTCCAAGCAATGATTCACACTACGAAGAAGATTAACCTGTCCGATATAATTCGAATGGGAAACACTGAAACTTTCAGTGATCGGTTCATGTGATGAACCTCGTTTATTTAAATATACTTTTTTGAAAAATCAAAAGAATGATTTAATTGTCCTATAGAGGTAATATTCACTTGCTATATCTATAGTCTCAGAAATGAAATATGCTATGCTGTAACGTTCATTTCGAACATTACAATAATACTATTTCATAAATGTATTAATTGTTTTATATCTTGAGTAGTGCAACCCTGTTTTGAATATCATTTTCTTCGAGAAGGAGGATTCTAATTATTCCATTCCATATTCTACGTTATTGAATCTGTTCAGCGAGCTAAAAAGAGAAATTTCAGGTACGAACGTCTAATAGTTCAGGTAGATAACAAAGAAACATTTATCTTGATGGTGCTTTGTAATTGGTCAGTATATCACATGATTGGTTTGTCGAGTTTTTTTAATACGATATGAGAAATGCTGAAACTCTCGATACGGCTCTTTTTCTTCTTGTTTGGACCCGGCATCCTGAAAATGAAGTAGATAATTTTATTGAAAAATCTGAGGTGTATAGCGGTTGAGGATAACGTTTAGTTATCTCACCTGGATTCGGGGAAATTATAGTCTCGCAGCATCAAAACTTGTTTTTTTATCAATTCATTTTTTCTGAAATACCAGTGCCGGAAGAGCCCAAACAACAGGTGAATTCCCTACCATCTGAATGTTTAAAATATATATTCTGTTTTCCGATTTCGTAACATACAGGATAGAGTTTATGTGAAAGAATATTTTAGGCCTCTTTCTAAAAACTTGGAATAACATCAATTATCATTTATCGACCCGGATATACCTACCTGTGGGATTTTTCTTAGATAAAAACCTTGAACTAGGATGGAATTGGCCACATGTTCGATGAATCTGCCTGAAAGAAAATCATTCGAATGAATTTGGAGTTCTGAAGACCATAATTCTTTTCATCAAATGAAAGATGAGTACCTACTTATACTTAATATCTGCTGATTGTCGTTTCATTCTCGATCAAAAGATTGGAATTACATAATTGGGGTGTGAACTATATTTATTTTGAATTCCTATAATTGGGTAGTTATCATTCCTCATATATCTATCGGTTTATAATAATGTAACTTGCTTTTTACCTTGCTCGTAATTGAGGTATAAATAATGTATTTCTGAATTTCCTATAATGTGCGATGTGAAATATTCAATTTCGAATCCATGTAATGATTGATAATGATTTATTATCATTTTCTTATGTTTGTTTAGCCTCATATATAATCTACCAGGAAGTTGTCAATTATATAATTTCAAATCCATATGAAATTGGAAACTAAGTAGGTACCTAACGATTGATATATTATAATATTTCAATTATCATTCTGTTTTATTTTCTCTTTTGCTTGATACTATGTCAAGATAGCGCCCATGAGTTTGATTTAGGTACATCATTATCTCAAACCCCGACCCGAGGGTCTAAATAATTAATCTGAAGGTACCGAGGCAAAAGTAACTCTTTCGGGAATTTCATAGTAGAGCTTACAATGCATAGATATTCCAGGAATACTCTATACATTATTGAATATCACATATTCCACTATATTAATATCGATGAGCAGCATCGACGTTAGTCCACATCGACGAATCCTGCCATCTCTCCTTATTCCAAGTTCCAAAGCGTTCGTCAACTTGACAAAGAAATATATAATCGCATTAACATAAATTGATTCAGGGAATATGAGAAAATTCCAATTTCGCGCATTGCCGAATGTTCACATTCCTGAGAGCAAATACTGGAAATTCGAATGTGATGCGTTCACATCTCGTGCTATAAAATATGGAAGATTTCCATGAATACTGTGCGCGTAGAGTGGTAGATGTTCAAGAAAATCATTCGGGATTATATAGCCCCATCTAACACAGTCGTGTCGAGGAATACGATAAGACACAATTTCAATCAAGAAAGTGAAATGGATAAGTATTTTCAAATAGAAATAATAAGTGATCGCAAAAAATGGAATTGCGGAAAGAAGGAATCGATTGCTTTCATGAAATTTTTCGAAAATTAGTTGTTTATTCGTAGAAGCAATAATGATCGAATGAACAAAATTCACAATATCATCAAAGAACGTCGTTAATACTAAAAGAAGTTCTCGCATTTCAGACACTTGTAGAAGGCAATCCTCCAAACACAAACATGTAGGTACAAAAGTGATGGACTTTTATACGGCTATTGCGTCCATTCCATACCTCATCTTTATCATTATAAGAATTTAGGATTGAAAGTCCTTCTGAAGAGAAACCAGTGTTCACTCCCCACGTCGTGAAGTAAGTGATCACTGGGACCAAATATCGTGTAGACGAAATTATCCTAGGATGACGGCTCTAGCTGAAACGTATGCCTTTTTATGACAAGCTGGTATTTTTTGCAGTTCTGAGAGACGAGAGTCTCGGGTCAGGTACATTAGCAGAAACGAGTATAGCCGAACGAGGAGCGGTGGAATTATTGCCAGGGCCGTCGAGAGCTACAGCGGGCCCTGGGGCACCATTAGGGACCGGGCCCATGCAATTGTATACATATTATATCATTAATTCCATAAAGTTCAATATACAATCGTGCCTAATAAAAACTATTTGAAACAACACATTACTTTATAAATGGATAGCGAAAAAAAAATTGAAATTCCTTCACGAAGAGAACTTGCGGGTTTTTTATCTCCAAAAGCGGATATCACAGAATCGAAATTAATAGTTTGCTCGAATGAATAAAATTCTAATGCCAGAGGTTTCATAAGGTTGGTGAGGCTATCCTGACACGAGCGAGAAGGCTACACAAGAATGTTCACCTCCCGCAACATCAACGGGAATGGTACAACATATTAAGAAACAAATAAAAATATTAGAAAATATAGCTTTTAGTTATAAGTTTTGAAGTTTGTTCAAACTGAAGGTGAGGGATCAGTTCCTAGGTGTGCACCGTGTATATAGCATTTAGGTCCAAAATTTCATCGCATACTTCCAGAAGAAACTTAAATTCTTTTCAAGGCATCAAAGCATATGGTCCTTTTTCCAAGAAGACAGAATTCAATTAACTTTGCTTGAAGTGAGTTTCGGTATTGAAATTCGGAGTTTCTTCATACGACTCATCAGTTATGTCATGTCGGTTTCGAAGTTATCTCCACTTATTTGGCAACAGCTTTACATTCTTGTATTATCACTTCCTACTGAATCCTGCAATATTTTAGTTCGTCTATCAAATTCCTTATATTTCTTTATTTTTATCCAACACATAGGTATCTTGCTTATAAAATAAAACTTCGATAATTAATTGTGGTTAAAAACTTCAAACAGAAGAAACTAGATAACACTGAAAGAATCCATGTAAGTTTTAATGTTCCTGCTGATATCAGCTTCAGTTTCAGGAGTTTAATGCTTTAATAACACCAACTGCTTTTCAAAATGTCTGATATCGGAAATATAGGCTGCAAACTCCGCCGGGCCCTTGATGGGCCTCGGGCCCCGGGGCAGTTGCCCCGGCTGACCCCTCCACTCATCGGCCCTGGAGACTGCATGAACCCATCAGTGATGGACTGGATCACTATTCTCGGCTAATTTTTGAGAGAAAAAAACAATTGATTTACAATTTAAATCAAGGTGGATATAGGATGGAGAAACAGCTCTTCAATTGTTTCTGCGAAAAACTTGTAGATCTTTTAAGAAGGTAGTAATATTTGCACGGCTTGAATGAAGATGGCGGTAATATCGATTATCGAAGAAGATTTTTGTTGCTTACGTATTTTTGTGGTTCGCATCTGACAGATTTGACTTTAAACGACATTAAAACAACATATTTTTGATAAATCTGGAATTAATATTGATATTTTGACTCTTTTCATTCATTCTTCATCTAGAACAGATATAACTGATGAGAAGATGACAGATGCACAGTTTCTGTTTTACCGACACAAGGATGTCGCCATCTCTGATAACTGATATTATCAAATAGGCAAAGGTCTACAGTCTATTCTAGTGCTTGTTAATAGGAAACTGTTTCACCATCCTATATCCACCTTGATTTAAATCAATGCGATGTCGCGAGATATTATTCAATGAGACTGCCTGAACCAAACAAACTAATCTAGGTATCAGTGAAGGTTCGTATCACTATTTAGGAAGTATTTTCGAGAGAGGAACAGAGGTGGATGGATAGACTGATGAATTTTCTTCCTATCCTGTGACTGCATGGTCCCAAATCTCTTGATTTCGCCTATTTCGATAAAACGTGTCTAACGTGACATTGCGTGGGTGAATCTCGCTAAGTGGAGCTACGATTTTAACCAAATTCATAGGTTACTGTAGGTGTCAATACGAAAGTGTGAATATTTGATTCTGAATGACTTCTAATCGTTTCTACCAATTCCATGGAGCCATTTTCCAATGAGTTTGATGCAAATATGTATCGAACATGATTGAAAGAAAATTCTTCAAATATCTTTCGACAGTATCGCCATCTATTGTTGTACATGATAACCCCACGTAATGAGCTGAAATTCAATTGTTTCAAATCAAGGATTTTTCTGCTGAAACAATTGAAGAGTAGCGCCACCAGGTCTTATTTCCATCATTGGTGTGACATTGAAACGATGAAATTGTGTTATTGACCCACTATTCATACGCGTATATGTTCTCCTTCCACTGATGTTTGTTCGGCTACATTCGCTTTTTTTGCTTATGTACCTGACCCGAGACTCTTCTTTCTAAGAGTTGCGTCTGTCGCAAGAATTCATATACACATGAGTACAATCAAAGCTATTGAAATCCATCAATCAGAACTATCAGAGTTGCGCCTGCGTATTACGAAGGATTTCAGACAACAGTCCGATGAATAACGAAGCTAGTATTTTTGTTCTGAAGAAGTAGGTATAATGGACAGAGGGCAGCGTGCCAGCTTGCTAAGCTGGCGTTCAAGGTTCTATTTCCATCAAATCTTTTTCTATTATCTCTGACCTGGCATCCAGTAGTTGAAAAGCATTTTTTTAAATTAAATTTCATTTCCTCCAAGGTCCCTAAAAATAGTGATCTAGTGATAGGTTAGTTATTTCGTCCAGGTCAGGTAAGTCTCATTGAATTAAGCGCGTTCAAATTAGAATTTTTTCGATAAACTTTTCCTTCCTCAAAAATCTGCTGAAAATAATGATCTACGTTCTAACGTTCAGGTCAGGTTAGTCTTATTGTATAAATATAGTGCGTTCAAATTTCCTTTTTTACTGATAGTAATGATCCCTGCCTTCACTGATAGCTTAGTACGTTTGGTCAATATCGCCTTTATCGATACGAACTATTTCCAACCTACCGCCACAACGAAAATGGTTGTTATTGTGGATTTTAATACCTATGCTTGTAGTCATGTGGATTTGAATTCTTGCGCGTCTGTCGTGTATACCACCGAGGAAGTTTATTATCAGGTTGACTAATGGTCAGCGGAGCTCGAAGAGAAAACTGCGACAGCAACCTAAATTTCATGAAATAAAATAATAGATACCTTCTGCGAACGGCAGCTCTTGGTCGTGTATGGGTTCAAGAAATTGACCATTATAGATTGAAATGAAATTGACAGTATTCGTATGCTTGAGATTGAAGGGAAATTGCCATAGCAACTTTTGAAAACTAAAATGTTTTCATCATTTACCTCGATAGTTGTGCAATCAAATTCTGATTATGGTGATGTAACGAAGTTACCAGAATTTTTATATTTATTTCCTTATTTGGCAAGCTAGCGACTCCGTTCCTTTTCGAGAATATGTCATTTTGACAGCCGTTTGAAAGTTTAGAGAATAGGGTCGTGCTGCATATCGTTTTCTAGGTTTTCGAGGTCGAGGAACCGTATTCCCTCGCAGTTTTCTGATACCGCAGATAACAGGGAACTGTCATTTTGACAGCAGTCACTTAAAGTCAAGTTGCATCTCGTTCAACAGGTTCTGGGTACAAGGAATTCATTTCGTGGGTTCAAAACCTGATACGATTATTGCAACTCCAGATTTTTGCTTCCGGAAGCAAAGTTCGGGTTAGGAACGTGTTAGTAAAGTATAGGGACTTTGACAGCTGATAGAGAGTTGGGAGATAATTGAGCAGGTTTGACCTCGTTCGCAAGTTTTCGGGGTCAGAGTGGAAGTTTGAGGTTCTGTTGGATTCATAGGAGCATTCAATATTGAAATTTGAAGTTGACTCGCTAAGTCAGTCGCGCCGGCAATCCAAACATCAAAAATGGTGAACGAGGAATCCCCGAAAGACCCTTCAGATGGGCAGACTTTGCCGTCAAAGCAGAAAGATCCAGTTGACGTGAGAGTGAGTTGGAAATATCAGCTGGAGAAAGCAGATATAGACATTGTCTAAATTTGGTCTTGATGTCACTGGTACAGTCGAAGATAAGAGAAAACAACTGATAAGATTCCTCAGGGAAGGTAGGGTGATAACCGCACCATCGACGCCTGTACCCGGGAGTGTTCCACTGACTTCGATTTGGACATTCCCGAATCTGAACACCGTGTCCCCAGTGAACGTTACTGCACCTGAAACCGTACCGCCCGTGACTACCACGTCTGCTATCCAATCGACCACCCCGATAATGACAACCCCAATGACGACAGCTCCATCCACGTTGATGACAACCCAAGAACCACTTCGAACCCGTGACTGGAAATTATCTTTTGATGGATTGGGAGAGCCTGTAGCATTTCTGGAAAAGCTTGATGAGATCCGACTATCTCTGAACATACCAGCCTTAAGAATGCTAGCCGTACTGCCTGATCTATTCGAAGGGGAGACCGCCCTCTGGTTTAGAAATAACCGGACAACTTGTACAACATGGGAAGCCTTCGTCGAACTTTTCCGCATCTTCTACTTTCCTGCCAACTACCAAGATGACCTGGAGGTCTCCAAAGACCGAATGAGACAGTAAGAGCGTATGTAACCGACATCCAGACGCTTGTTAGAAGACATGGGAGTATGACACCGGACCAAGAGCTCATGTGGCTATACCGTAACCTGTTGCCCGAATACCGACAGCACATCAAGAGGAGTGACTTTGCCGATATTGTCACCTTCTCTCGTGCTGTGAAGGAGTTTGAACTCCTTCGTGAAGAGCTGTAGGAAAGGTACCAGTGGACGGACAGCTAGGCACCAGGAAGTGTCGAAAGTCACCCCGTCAGCTCCGCCGATGTCAGGACTGCCGTCCACCCCAGCTGTCATTTCCAACCAGACATACCCTGTGAGGACGGAGTCAAGGACAACACCTGTTCAACCTAGAACCAGCTCGAGGAACGTGCCCAGGCCACCTCCATCAGCCGTATGCTGGAGATGCGGTCAGAAAGGACACTTGAGGAGTCAGTGCAGATCGGCTACCAAGATATTTCGCTCCCGCTGTGGTAAGGAGCCGTCAAAGCAGGTGGGATCTGTTTTGAAGGAAATCTCTATCAAGGACATAGAGACCAGGGTGCGTCGTATAAAACAGTCCACGGCTGCAGGGCTCGATAGCATGAAATTAAGCAGCATCAAGAGCCCTGCAGTTTACGAGGTTCTCCACTCATTGCTTAACCTGATTATGGTCTGTGGCAGGCAACCCAGTAAGTGGAGAAAAAACAGAACTACGCTGATCCCTAAGGAGGGTAAAGATGGCAAAAAGGCTGAGAATTATCGGCCTCTAACCATCTCCCCTATTCTGAGTCGAGTATACTTCGGTATACTTGACCAGAAAGAAACTTAAGGACAGCGTGGAGTTTATACCTCGACAAAAAGGCTTCTTTAGCGAAGCCGGCTGCTTTAAAAACATCCACATCCTGGCAGAGTTGCTGCGGCACTCCAAAGTCAACCAGGGTATGGTCGTAACGATGCTTGATGTGTCAAAAGCATTCGACACCGTCCCGCATCAACTCCTTAAGCATTCGTTACGTCGAAAAGGCCTTTTCGATCAAGTGGTGCGGATCGTGGAAGACGCCTACCAGGATGTGGATACAACCATCAGTGGTTGTCAGGCGTCGGTCGATATACGCCTCCAGCGCGGGGTAAAGCAGGGTGACCCCATGAGCCCATTCCTATTCAATGCAGCACTCGAACCGCTGCTGATAGCGCTGGAAAGGGGGCCAGGATATGAAATAAATAGGGAGACGTGCATCTCCTGCCTAGCCTTTGCTGATGACCTAATGCTGGTCTCACAAAATGTACTTCAGGCTTAGGAAAACGGAGGCGTATTTTGGGGCACTAGGGATGAAATTATCCCTAGGTAAGTGCGTTTCGTTCCAAGTCAGGGAAACGAGAGACTCCTGGTACCTAGCTGATCCTGGTCTCCAATTCGACGGTGGTGAGGTGATGCCTGCATTGAGGGCAGATGAAAGCCTTGTCTACCTAGGTGTGAAGATATCCCCATGGAGTGGGATATGTATAGACCGACTGAGAGCTGACCTTGCTTCAACCATGAGCAGAGTCCTTAGGCTCAGGTTGAAACCACACCAAAAGGTAGACTCAATCACCACCTACCTAGTCCCACACTACTTGTATCGATTGGCGATGGCGGTCCCATCGTTGAACATCATTAGGGAGCTCGACCAGGAGCTACCAGTAGTGATAAAGAAAATCTTCCATTTGCCACAAGCTACAACACACGGACTGTTGTACTGTGCGAAGAGAGACGGGGGACTGGGTATACCGAGGTTAGAGTGGCTCCTAACCTCACAAACCCTGAAAGCCGGGATCAAATTCCAGAGGAACTCCGATCCCGCAATGAGAGCTCTAGCTGCTGGGACTGGGTTGGAAGGCCGTCTCAAGCGACTAGCCCTAGCAGCACGAATGAACTGGCCTGTTCAAGGACAAGACCTGAAGTCGTACGCACACAAGATGCGACGACGAGAGCTCTCCTGTCGGCGTGGACTTGGTTCGCAAGGCAAGTCGGCCGCGGCCTTCACCGACTCTACATATGCCAACGCCTGGCTTATGCAGCCTACACTGCTTAAGCCTTGTAGAATGATAACCGCCTTACGTATGCGAACCAACTCATGTGCAGACAGGGTAGCCATGAGCAGATCCTCCGACGTTCCGGATCCAAACTGCAGACGATGTGACTCTCAGCTGGAGACTTTGGGTCACATTGTCGGCCAATGCAGATACACCAAGCCTGCTAGGATCCGAAGGCACAACGAGTTTTGCGACCTCGTTGTGAACAAAGTACAAAAGCAAGGTCCAGAGGTAGTAGTGACGGTGGAGCCCACCGTCCAGGCACCCCGAGGCGGAAACCTCAAACCCGACCTGGTTATTCAACGCCAGGGGAGGGTCTTCGTGGTCGACATCTCTGTCCGCCACGAAGATGGAGAAAATCTCGCATTGGGACGCGCTGACAAGCTGCAGAAATATAGCCAACTACTACCTCAATTCCGGCTGCGGTTTGGTGCAACTGCAGCTGAAGTCCTACCTATAATAGTAGGAACCAGGGAAGCGGTGCCCGCCTCGACCGTTGCGGCGCTAGAGAAGCTGGGTATTTCGGGCAAACCGGTCTTGAAGACGGTTAGCCTGATTGCACTGCGTAGTTCCATAGAAATCTATCATGATTTCATGGACCACAATGCTCCCCTTCGCCGGGACGCTCGGCGACCGCCCAGGGAAGCGCCTCCCTGAGCGGAACTCTTGGCCAAATTAGCCGGTCATTACCATATATATGTCGTGTACGTTATTGCACTATTGTGTAATATATATGTACGTTTTATTGACGTTTTTAAATATCTATTATTTATTTCGTTTTTATCTTTACACTTATACACTTATAGCTTTAAATACTTTTACATTTATACAATTCTATTATTGTATGCGTCTGTTTGTATTTTTAATGCTATTGTGAGTGTCGGTGATGATCGTGCGAGTCGTAAGGCAACTACCACTCAGGTTGCCACGGCGGCGGGCAGTTAAGACCATGTAACATTCGGTTGAGACTGGCAGCGGCTTCCACGGAGCTTTTCCCGGTAACCAGTTCTTGCAAATGAACCGGGCCAACAGCTGTTCCCATAGGGACCCGTTCAACCTAATTTTTCTAAGGACTCGGCAAACTAGGCCCGAGGTAGATAGGTTTCCCCTTAACAAGGGACTGGCCAGGAGTGCTAGAAGTGGGCGCGAGATATCGAGGTGCGGCCAAGAGGGTCCCAAGGAAGATTTCCTAGTTTGTGGTCCCATAGCCGTACCTCCAGAAATTTGAACGCATAACATCCAGGGCTAAAAAGAGGCCCGTGGGCACACCGACCTAGGTACACAGCAGGAAAGTCTACCAGCACAGTTGGTACAGGTATAGCCAAATGCCTCGTCATCTAATTAGTGACGCGCATGAATGGATTAACGAGATTCCCTACCCACTGCCCTCGGGCCAGAGTTCATTTGTTGCAATGACTCTGTTAGAAAGCGGTTTAGCGATCGAAACAAATTGATTGAGTGATAAAAGCTTTAGCCGACTGCCTTCAGTGTGTACTGGGCAAGAAGCAAAATAAAGCTAAGCTAGATAGTGGAAAAGTGCCACCTCCACGTGGTAGGGGGCGGAAACCAAGCCGTGGCAATTAGTCGGGGTCCTCCCGCAATAAGCTCCACGGTAGGGCTAATTGCACTAGTATAAAAAGCGTGTGGGTAGAGACAGTTGACGGGCCTCCCGAAAGGGGGACCCCTGTAAAAGGGAACATGGCGGAAAGCCAAAAAATCACCATAACCAGTAGAGCGAGAAGCTCGAGCCAAAGTAGTTTAAGTCAATCTAGTCATATAAGTCAGGGTACAATGGGACAAAGTCAATTAAGTCAGGGCAACCTCAGTGAGGTAGACATGTGCAGAAACGAGGTGAGAACACGTTTTGCAGAGATGATGCATTATATTAACAATGATATGGTCACGAGTAAAAGACTGACCAAGTCAGGAAAGGAGGGTCTGATCGAGAAGGTACAAGAATGGGGCCTTGAACAGGCCAATCTGAAAGGGCAAATAAAAGCCCTGAAGGAAGAAAATGAAAGGCTACGAAAAGAACTGAAAAGCGCTGATCAGAGATCGATGCCAGTATCTTATGCAGCAGTGGCCTCAAAACCCACTGTTGCACTATCGCAAAAGGAATTAACAATTGAAAGAACCAGGCAAAGACAAGAGCACACACTATTTTTGTCGTCAGAGAAATACAATAATGGCAAGAAAATACAGGATGAAGTAACAAAAATATTAGATCTTAGAACTAAAATTTTGAAAATTAATAAAATGAGAACAACGCCAAAGTCATTAATAATAGAGACTTCCACTAAGGAGGATCTCGAGAAAATAACGAACCACCCCACAATGAAGAGAAACTTTAAATGCGAACTACCGAAGAAAAAAAGGCCACTCATCATAATTTATGATGTCACAAAAACTAAATCAGATGAAGATATAACAGAAGACATAAGGGCAAAGAACTTTGAGGACATCTCAAAAGAAGATTTCACATCAGAGTTCAAAATCAGGTTCAAAACGGGACCGAGACAAAAAACAACAGTAAACTTAGTTGTGGAGGTTTCTCCACAATTAAGAAAAAAATTCAGGGCAGAAAATTGTACATTGGGTTCACAAGTGTGAACACCAAGGACTATATTGTTGTCCCAAAATGCCTGAAGTGTCAGGATCTGGGACATATAAGCAAATATTGCTCAAAAAGAGAAGACAGCTACAAACACTGCGGCGAAAATGGACACAAAAAAAAGGACTGCCTGAAAAAAGAAGAACCGAACGTTTGCATACCATGCAAAATCAGAAATAAAAAGTGCGAAAACAAATCAGACTGCCAGACGCATAAAATGCTGCAGGACAGAATGATTCAAAACACTGACTATGGCCAGTAACTTCCATATGGAGGAACTGGACAGGTCAGCTAATGAATCGAAAGCAAAAAAACCGTCAAAAAGCCTGAGGGACAGACTCAGGATGCTATCATTTCGAAAAAAGAAAAAAGTAGAACAAGAAGAAAATGAAGTCAAAATAGATGAAATAAATCCAAAAGCCATATACGAAACTATCAAGATTAGAATAGCCCATGATCCTTACAACCGCCTTAAGGCACTATGTAAGGATCAAACATGAAAAGGGAGATAAGATGACCTTTCCAGTTCCGGGAGCGGTGGATCGGATACAGCTTAAGTGCCACAACATTCCCACAGACATAAAAGAGCTTGAGACACTATTGAACAAAGTCTTCAGTAGAAGAAACGAGGTATTGGATCTTGATGAACTATACAGGGACTTTGTAACAACATATGGCAGAATAGCGTTCGACCACACAAAAAGCTGGCCACAGTACACTTAAGATCCCCGTAAAAATCCGAATCGGACAGATCAACCGCATGCGAAGTGCTGCGGTTGGTCACGAGATAAGGAAGGTTGCGGAGGAAAATAAGTTAGACATGATATGTATACAAGAGCCATATACAAGAAACGGAAAAATGCCAAACATGCCATTAACAGCCCAAACACAAAGTATTGGCCAACACCCAATGGCAGTAAATGTATTGTTCAACAAGAACCATAGGCTGTTTCTGCTGAAGCAGTTCAGTGACGAGCACTGTGTCTGTGTGGAATTGCAAACCAGAATTGGCAAATATATTATCATAAACATATACTGTCAATTTAATGAGAGTATAGAAAATTACATCGGCAAAATAAAAACGATATTCCGTACACGAACACACCAGTAATATTAACAATGGATGCAAATGCGAAATCAGTGTTGTGGCATTCTGGAACAACCGACACAAAGGGAGAACTTGTTGAAGATATGATAAATGAACTTCAACTCGAAGTTCATAATAAAGCAGGCAATGTACCGACCTTTCAGAACAGAGCTGGAGCCGCAAGTAACATAGATATTACACTATCGAATGTGAAAGCGGCAGACCAGATCATGGAATGGAGGGTCGAGGACAACCTAACAACAAGCTACCACAACCTGATAAGCTTTTGAAGCCAAAATGCAATAAATGAAGAAACAGGACCGATGATACGAACATATAATCTAAAGAAAGCAAACTGGGAAGCACTAGTGGCTGGGTTCGATCCCCTGAGACTGGAAGGAGGGGAGGAAGATGTACACGAATATGCCAAGCGCATAACCCGTGAAATAAAAAGAGTGATGGATCTATCGATCCCCCAAACCTACTCAGCAAAATAAACAAAAAATAATGCCTGGAATGAAGAACTAAGAAGACAAAGAGCGATAGTCAGAAATGCGAGAAAAAGATATCAAAGATGTGGCATACATAATGAGAGACAAATACTCCTAGAAAATTATAGAACACTTAAATACAATTACGCAGAAAAAATAAAAGAAGTAAAGGCAAAGAGCTGAGAACAGTTTGTCCAAACATATCTGGAAACGGATATGTGGGGAATGCCTTACAAGATCATAACGAAAAAGATAAGATGTCCAACCATGCTATCCTCTCTCCAAAGAGAGGATGGGTCTATGTCCGAGACATGGGAAGAATCCGTGGAGCTTCTAATGGACACACTTTTGCCCTCAGATGAGCGCGAGGGAGAAACGGTGCAACAACAAGCAATAAGAATGGCAATGGTACAACCATACCATGTGCCACAAAGAACGGTCTTGGAGGCATTCTCGGAAGAGAATGAGCGCGAGGGAGAAACGGTGCAACAACAAGCAATAAGAATGGCGATGGTACAACCTACCATGTGCCACAAAGAACGGTCTTGGAGGCACTCTCGGAAGATGAAGTCAGAGAATGTCTGAAAAGAATGAAAAAAAAAGAAGGCGCTCGGGCCAGATAAAATACCCGTTGAAGTGTTGATAGCACTAGGGGACAAACTGATACCAGTTCTGTGTAGACTTTATAATGAATGCTTGAATCAAGGAAAAATACCCAAAGTTTTCAAACAAGCTGAAGTAGTGATAATTAATAAGGGGGAAGATCCATCAAAACCAAAATCATATGTTTACTAAACACAATGGGCAAACTCTAAGAAAAATTGCTATGCAAAAGGCTTGGAGAACACAGAGAGTCAAAAGGCATCCATCCAGACCAGTACGGCTATAGAGCAGGAAAGTCAACGGAGGATGCCATAAACAAAGCCATAGAAACAATTGACATTAGCGAAAGAAAATATGCAATATCAATATTCATTGACATAACAGGAGCATTTGATAACCTGTGGTGGCCAGCATTCTTCGAAAGACTCCGAGGAATGCAGTGCCCAGAAAATATCTACAAAAGTTTCCGGAGCTACTGTCAAGACAGATATGCAAACCTGAGCTGTCCCATAGGCAAAAAACAAAAATTTTTGACGAAAGGATGTCCTCAAGGTTCTGTGTGTGGTCCAGTGTTCTGGGACATTATGCTGGAAGAACTACTGGAACAAGTGTCCGAATCTGAAAATGCACTAGGGACTGTAGCATATGCCGATGATCTGCTTATAATAGTAGACGGAAACAGTAGAAGGGAACTGGAGCAGAAATGCGACAATGTCCTTGAAACTGTAAAGAAGTGGTGTGATAAGGTGAAGTTAAAGATATCAATTAAAAAACAACATACAACATAATAAAGGGCCAACTGAACAGAGATCCCCAAATAAGGATCGATGGGAGGTTGGTCAAAAGATCAAAAAGAGTAAAATACCTAGGTGTAATCATGGATGAATCTAAACTATTTGCCTATCACATCACGGAAGTCTGTGAAAGAGCGGCATCGGCAATGCACAGGATTACAAGCCTGGTGCAGAGAGAAGTTAAAATACCATTTAGACAGGTGAGAGGCTATCTGAGCGCGGTACTGGCGTCGATAACTGGCTACAGCGCAAGCGTGTGGGTGCATAGGCTGCAAAATATAAAAAACAAAAAAAAACTGGACAGAACGCAAAGAGGGTTCCTAGTCAGAATGACAGGAGCCTTCAGTACGACTGCGACGCTAGCCCTCACAACATTAGTGAGGGTCATGCCGATGCAGTTAGAAGCAAAAAGAAGAGCAGCCTTGTACTGTCTCAGGCGAGCAGACTACGCAGGAGTACAGGCTATAATGGGAGAGGAAATAAGAACAAAAAGAGAAATAAACAGGAAAATAAAAAGCCAATGGCAGGAGATGTGGAACAACTCGGATAAGGCAAGAAGAGTTCACAATCTAATACCAGTGATAGAAGAAATACCAGAGTACTTCAACCCAAACCCAGGTTTGGTACATCTGATTACGGGGCATGGGCCTTATCCAAGTTACCTCCACAGATTTAATTTAAAAGAAAATAGCCTGTGCGAATGCGGAGAAGAAGGCACGCCTGAGCACGTAGTTCTGGAATGTGGACTATATGGAGACCAAGACAACCTGAGGGAAAGACTGAGAGGATTAACAATAAAGGAAATAATAGCAAACAAATCCAAATATGAGATTTTAGATAAACTAGCGCAGAAGGTCTCCCAACACCAACGCAAATAGATGAACACATAAAAACAATACCCAAAAAAATACCCAAGATAACATAAAACCGACTTACAAAAGAAAACAAATATACAACCCATGAAACAAACACAAGAAACAAATGAAGAGGAATGAAGAGGAATCAAAGGACCCGGGTGGAAAAGTTCTGGAGTAAGGGCCTAAGGCTCACCGAACAGCCATCCGGAGCCGATATTCTGCACATGTCTGCCGAACCTAAAGGTAGGAGATAGGGTGCATGAAAAAGATAGATTTAGAAATTAGCAAATAGAAGCATGTAAGAGCATGAGCTTTGAAACAACTGCATGTACTGAATGTAATGTACTGCATATATGTAGTAGTAGTAGTAATAATAGTAGTAGTAATAGTAGTTGTAGCAATAGATAACATGTAGAAATACTAATATAGAAATAAATACTAACATAGAAGTAAGTGAAGGGGTTGGAAAATCTGTAAGAAACAAAAACCAAATATAGGAAATAATTGTAACAACAAAAACAAGCAACCAACACCTAGTAGATTAAGGCTTTATTTTTACTAACAACTAACCTAAAAGTAAGATTATATAATTATATATGCTTAAAAAATTAACAATTATAAGTCAAAGGGATATATAGAAAAATGAAATTTGAATAAACGATCTGTTCTTTAAATTGTTCATAAAACAGATCAAAAGATTATAAAGTAAATGAAAAAAAAATGTCCCTACCCACTATCTAGCGAAACCACTGCCAAGGGAACGGGCTTGGAAAAATTAGCGGGGAAAGAAGACCCTGTTGAACTTGACTCTAGTCTGGCACTGTAAGGAGACATGAGAGGTGTAGCATAAGTGGTAGATGGCAACATCGCCGGTGAAATACCACTACTTTCATAGTTTCTTTACTTACTCGGTAAGGCGAAACGCGTGCGCCGTTTGCTCACGAGGCGGCGGCTGTCACGGTATTCTCGAGCCAAGGGCACGGAGTGGCGTTTCGTCGCGTTGCACCGGCGTCGGTTTCGTGCGATCGGTTCGCGCCGATCGTGCGGCTGGTTTTCGTGTGCTTCGTGTCGTGCGTCAATTTACCTCCAGCCTGATTCGATTCGAGGACAATGCCAGGCGGAGAGTTTGACTGGGGCGGTACATATGTCAAAGAATAACGCAGGTGTCCTAAGGCCAGCTCAGCGAGGACAGAAACCTCGCGTAGAGCAAAAGGGCAAAAGCTGGCTTGATCCCGATGTTCACCTTTTCGAGATCTGCTGAGAGACCTGAAAATAAGGCATCATTTCACACCACCGTATACACCGCAAGCTAACGTGAGCTAGAGTGAAGGAATAAAACGATGAAAACTATGATTTCACAGTTTTGTGATGGCGATCATCGGAAGTGGGACCAGCACATATCCGAGCTAATGTTCGCCTATAATACAGCCCGCCATGACTCCACTGGATTTACTCCGGCATTCCTCAACAATGGGAGCGAATTGGAGATACCAGGAGCTGTATACCGTTCTGATGAGTTGGCAAATGACAATGGTGACGATAAACACGACGAACCAGAAGACCGAGTTCAAAGGTAAGGCAAATTGAAGGAAGTGTTTGAATTCGTCCGCCTCGATTTAGCAAGAGCATTCACTACTCAGAGTCGACACTACAATCTTCGTAGAGAACACCATCTATCCAGCGCCGAAAAAGGATTCGCTGCAAAGCTTGCACCAAAGTATTCAGGTCCATATACAGTCATAAAAGTCATATCTCCGGTAGTATATAACTTGAAGAGCACTAGCGGCAGAAAAGTTACACGTGTTCATGTAAAGGATCTGAAACCAGTTCATGATTCAAAAGACAATGAAGTTGACGGGATTGTATCCCTTACAGAACGAGATGCTGAAATCACAAAAACCGCCAGCCTCTGAAGCACCTCAAGATCTGAGGAACCCTCGACAGGATGCTGAGAGGAGAATCAATAAAACGAAGCAAATGGCACAAGCAATAAAAATCATTGCGCGAGATCTGACTCGCAGACGCCGTTCAACAGAGAGCTTGCTTGCTAATAGTTGCTCCACCCGGCCTGCGCCTGTTTCGAGGCAAGCACCAGCCCGTCCGATAATTTCTATACCGGCTTCAGTAGGCGTAGAGCCCGATACATCCAGCTGCCCCACTACCGTAACTCAGGATGTGGTAGAAGAATTGCCAAAGGGACCTAACCAGTCCACCACCGCATCAGACAAAAAGGCGGGAACAAAAGAGGAAACTGATACCATGCCAGAATGGACAGAAAATCTGCATGACTGCGGGATCGACAAACTTGAGAAACAGAACATCACGTCCTTGCTTCTGAGCCTAGGTCAAAATGCTCCGTGGCCTCCAGAGCTACGGGAGAGACTCCGTGCTCTAAGGAATCCAGGGGTACCTGCAGACCGCCGCGTCCGCGTCCGTTTAACAGCGGCAGATGGTCGCACTATCCGGGTCCAGTTACCGTGTTGAAAGCATATACATATATTTCTTCTGTTACTAGAACTTATACTTCCTAGGGAAATAAAGCCGGTTGTTACTGATCGGATAATTGACTTTCTCCAAACGAAACACCTACCATATCGGGATAGGTGGCGTCTGATAATTTATGTCCATAGCTGTACGAGAATGGAGAGTCCTGTTTTGATGGTCACTGCTCTGAAGAGATGGAGGAAATTGCGCGGGAACACGCCGAGGCGATTGAGGAGTCCCTGCACCACCAACTGGACACTAATTCGACTTCGCTAAAGGAACCTGAAGAAGCAATCGACCAAGAACCCGCACCGGCTCCCGCAACCATCCTGGTTCCAAAGGACGAGGCCTTAGAAAAACGCATTGCGATAGAAATAAAAAAAATGCCGGGCCGTCTAATTCCCCAGTCCAGAAAAACCAGCAGGCGGGTTATATAAAAAATCAAGGCTGAGACCTGCTGGCGCTGTGGACAGGTTGGACACCGCAGAAGCTCGTGCCGTAAACCATTGACGGTTTTCTGCTCACGATGTGGCCTGCTAGGTGTCATGTCGGAGCACTGTGGATGCAGCAGGAGGGAACGTGCGAGACAGTCGATGGAGGCATCGAGTAGCCACCAACCCCAACACGCACCAGAGCGACGTGAGAGGAGGAGACCATGCCCTACGTGCGGGTGCCCGTACGCAAGTGTACAACCCAGGTAATGATCCTGTACCAGGAGGAAGGCAGTTTGAGAAGAAGAACTGATTTCTTTAGTTCAATTTAATAAGTGGACTCTGTTTTTTTGTATATATTTAATTCAAGGTATGTATTTGTATGTGAGGGGGGGATGTAACGAAGTTACTAGAATTTTTATATTTGTTTCCTTATTTGGCAAGCTAGCTACTCCGTTATTTCTCGAGAATAGTAGAAATAATACACCGGATGTGATTTATTCATTTTCAAATGAGCGCGAAGTTTAGTTTCGATAATTATAATTGATGATAATTAATTACATGAGAAGTCATCGAGTTCAAAGTAGACGAGACTCAGTATTCCGCGGTGCGCATAGCAAATCCCACTCCGTGGATTCGCGAAATGAGTGGGGCGAACCAAGACATACCAACGATCGTGTCGCGAAAACGGCAGTGTTGACTCGAGACCGCGAGGAGAATACTCCTGAGATCCTGTTTGTTGAAAGCCGCAATAGCCAGCCGACAGCCGCAGTATCAATAGGTGAGCCGACCTGTATTGATACTGATACCTGTGCTGAATCTCTATCCCTGGGAGAGGTCTCTGCTCGTTTCACGAGATTTCGATTCTGCAGGTGGTGTCCTTACTGAAGAGGGGTTGCTCAATTCGTAAGAAAGCCATTGTACAGGTCCGAAAGAGAGAGAAAGCGAATGAAGTGAATGCAGTGTTGAGACTCATGTCGGGAAAAGAGGGTTCTGCTCAATTTTCGAGACTGAGGCTCAGAGGGTGATAACTGTACAGAAGTGGGGTTACCCGGTCTGTATTGTTACACCGTTGACTGTAGGACGAATGTTTGCAAGTAGAACAGCTTTTGAGATATGCTTTGCTTGAACTCGTGTAACAACTGCTTGTGCTTGATTCCATTGCTTTTTGGCTGATAGGCGTAGTTGCTTGCGTACTAGCTTTCTGCTTGATTTTCGTTTTGCGAATAACTCGCGGAACGATCCGTGTTTTCGTACTGGATGACCCGGAAATTCAGTATTCAGCCAGATTCGTTTTTTTTTCTTTGTATATATAAATCTGATAGTTTAATTAAGAGATATATTAGAATGAGCCATATACTAGTGAACATTTGAGTT
This sequence comes from Chrysomela aeneicollis, assembly GCA_029955515.1. Lineage (NCBI taxonomy): Eukaryota > Metazoa > Arthropoda > Insecta > Coleoptera > Chrysomelidae > Chrysomela > Chrysomela aeneicollis. The sequence goes on from JARUHQ010000002.1 coordinate 12,267,950, forward strand.
CTGCTTTTTTGTGTATATTAAATGAATATAATAATAGATTTATTAAGTTTAGATTTTCTTTAGAACAAAGCAACCAGGTTCAGGGAATTGATACTCAATCATTAATGTCACTTTGACATCTATAGACCCCTGGATTTAACTTTCTTCACTGATAGTTACCCGGTGCAAGTGGACCTACCACTATAAGATAGGTGGCACCCGAGCTAGAGCGTCAAACAAATAACGCTTTCCTGAACAGAAAGCGTTACAGTGATGTTATAATAGGTCATTGATCTTAAAATAGTCAGAAATTATGCAGCAGAATGATTTGAATGATGAAAGCATGTTACACCTTCAGAAACTTCTCTCCAAAATGTGCATTGAATCAAAGTATAGTAAGTAAGTATGTGTACAACTCATGAAAAATCATGTTCCTCGAATGATTCCATTTTTATACCTATTGAAATAACCTAGATTTCGGGCCACCCCGTAGTTCTTCGTTATGAAACTATGATTCAGGTAAATTGAAGTTAAACAATTGAAATGAATGAGGTATTTTACCCGTCATAAGGGAATCAATGTCATTAATTGAGAGTTATATAATAAAATTATCCTGATGTCCAGCTGAGTCAGAAATATAACCAATAACTGGAACGCTAATATAGGTAAATGCACGGGGAACTTATGATCCCAACTATGCGAACTGAGATTTCAGATTATGCGCCGAGGCAGTAAAAGTAAAGGTACGAAAATCATGCCTTTGATCACTACAACTGTATACATTTGATGACGTTCGTCTGTGATAAGATGAACTGAATCAGACGCGGCTTGGCACTTTTTGTTTCGTGTTAATTATCACTGGTCAAGTGGTAAATGGTCATTCGCCAAATCCAAATCAAAGAGGACTTGTTCCATATCGTCAATATGCCCTGTTTGATAGTTTGATAACATTTTCATAAACAAAAAAGGTTGAAGGTGCATTGCTGCAATGCAAAAACTGCAGTACTAATTCTAGTTTAAGGGATGGAGATTGATACTTATACTTGAGCTGTATTATTTTATCTCAAAATCATCCATTTTCAGTTTAACTAAGAATAGACATTGCTTCTGAATGAAAGCTAGATATTGGTAGATATCCAAATATCAAGACTTTGAGCTATGGAAATGTGATTTGTGAAGAACATATCATCATTGATGATATCATATAAACTTCTGGTGATAAAAAACGACTGAAACGTGATTCAGTTCCCTGGCTGAACAGTGTAAACAGAATTCAAATTGTTCAAAGCAGAGAAAAGTTATTCAGATTTCAACAGGGGCAAAATTTCGGGTGCGACGTGATTAGTGCTGTGTAGTTTAGAATAAATGCACATATAATATAATGTGTGTTTTATTCTATATGGAAATAGTTTTTTTTACTGTTCACTCACCATATGGTGTCACAGGAACTAAAATTATTATTACAAAGATTGGTTGATCACAAACTTGTTTACTGTAGGACAAGGATTATAGAATAGAATTCCTTCGTCGCTGAAGAATTTTACATACACATAGAACGATACATACATAGAAACTTGGAATAGTTAAAGAACGTTAGGAAATATACAATCAAGATGATAAATCCAGAAAAATACAAACATTTGATTGATTATAAGAATATGAAAAAATCCTACCACCAGTTTCGATTCAATTCGGTTGTATAATGATTTCCATAATTCGCTCCAAAAACTTTGGTTTCACCCTGGAACTGCTGATTTAGATAATTCTTTATGTAATGTTTCTTCAGAGACGTTAATGTTGATAATTGGTCCCAAAGCACAGTCCAGGTGGTCTGTGTACCAAAGGCTAGACCGGACCTGGTTACAGTAATAGTGCGCATGCTCCCAGCCTGAATTATTTTCAGTCTGCGCGAGATTCAAAAGGGTATATGCTTGAGAAGTTTCTTTCGCATTCCAGTTATTGGTTATATTCCAGTAGTACTAACAGGGTAAAGTTCTTGAGCAGGACTATGCGGAATCTTCTGTGTGAATATCCTTCTCGCAATAATCATCAGAATGCCAGGTCTGATGATAAGGGTCCCACTGAACAAGGACCATCTTCTAACTAGCCTTCATCATCAAGTATTAACAGATTGAATAATATGTAGTGTGTACTGCCTAGCACCTAACTGATGTCACCTAGCACCAACTTAATATGGGATACCTCTAGTAGGAGTACCTAGCGGATTTTTTTCCTAGCAGTTGGTCTTCTTAGCACGGATCCACCTAGTACCCTTTTAACAAAATATACCTTAATCAGTCCTGTATTTCAATTTTATCCATAAGAATTCGACATTGCTCTGACACATTTGAATTGAAGTGAGACTCACCTTGTTCAAAAGGAATATCTACCTAATAAGAATGGGGTCGTGTGGTTGAAATTCTCTCACATAAATATATGTGCCCTCTTCCAAAAATGTGGTTAGAAATATACACCAAATCATTAATGCCTCGAATCTAGGAGATTCATGGTGTTTATTTTCGTTTGAGGAACTGATGTGATCCAATTACAGAACCTTGATGACCAGCAGTGAAAAATTTAGTTTAACCACTTTACTTGACTCCTAAAATATCCACCATCAAATACATGATCGGATCGGATACGAAGAAAGTCACGGGACCATACGGAAATATAAAATATGTTATTAGTAACAACTTGGTAACGAGAAAAATTATTCTGAAAAAGGAACCAAGATCTTCAATCTTCTCGAAACGGCCAATCAAAACGTCACTACTAGTTCGATGACCGAAGAGACCACGTTCCATGAATATGCCAGAAATCGAAGGGTTATCAGGTGTTTACTTTGGCAACGTCGGTAGGTAGTATGCGATTTATCACGGATTCACGGATTCATATAGCGTCAGACTATCAAATCTTCTTCATGGAATTCAACCGGTTCAGACTTGTTATACAGTGAAACTATTCATAATTACCAACATAAGCAGATACAAATGTCTTGGAGACGCAACAGTCAGCCGTCGATGGCCACGGTCTTGACCGCCCAAAAAAAAGTCGGGATGCGAACGCCATTCATTTTTCAATGATGAGAGGGAGCAGTATAGATTAATGTCCTGATGAAACCACGAAACTTTTCTTCATCAGCATCTGAATAAGATTTGATGAGTATTTTGTAGTCCTTCTTGGCTCCTAGATCTATATAATTCGTTGGTTTCCTCTCGTATGGACAGAATTAACCTCAAATCATCATTATCTTCTTCATCTGCTTACAAAACCAACGGACGTTCATTTTGCGAATTCAATTTTCATTGTTTCTCATTTCAATTCCAAAAATACGACTTCCGAAATTCAGATGCAGTCCAAAACATATGACCATTGCGACTGGCCGTCACTGCCGGACTAAGAACTAACAACAGAAGAATCATTTTGTTCATTCACATGAGCCCACATAATGGCGATGAATATTCATATTCCAAGATTAAGAAGTTCCGCCGTCACTTTGTTCTTGAGTCAAGAAATTAAGCTGATCAATTGACCTCGAAAAAATTCAATACCTCTGCACAAACTAACAATGACTTTGGCATAGCATACGATTAATCTATCACGAGAGAGATGGCGCAGGCTGCTGAAGAAAAGCTATAGAAGAGCTAATGAATACATGGCCTATATTCAGACAATTTCCTCTACATACAGAAAGGATAAAAAAAAATGAACATGGTACCTATATTTCATTTTCTGCATAGCAATCAACATTGATGAAAATACTCAATTACAGCTTCAATCTCTTCAGTCTGCGACAGAGTTGATATATCTGGAGAATAACTCAGCCCGAAGCACCTCATTGCTTCCTCCCGGATTATTTCTCCCGCTCTATTCTCACCTGCGACAGCTCGCTCCAGAGAGGCATCTAATTACCTCTCCAACAGCTGCTTGCTGGAGATATTGCGCCGACTTCGGCATGGCATACAAATAATATAATAAGTTTTGCCGTAATCGGAGTGGGTTGAAAGCGTGGAATGGAAAGGAATAGGACTGCGTCTGTGGTTGAATGCGAATGCAGCTCATAATCCTATTCGCCATACACCATGAAATCAAATAAACGCATAACCTAGTCAACACTCCTGCATTATTAATATAAGGAAGAGGAGCAAGGAGACCATTCAGGAATCAATCCTGTTACTGCTTCCATGGAGTCAGAAAGTATAGGTATACTTGTTCGAAAGATTAATCAACTCTGCATTCTCGAAGTCTCGAAGATATGAAAATATTGTAGGCATGTAGTTGATACAGTTGACCATAATCTCCTATTGGACTAACTGTATCGGTTTGGTGTACGAGTAGCCGCAAATGAATGGGTTGCATCTCATCTCATAGAAAAGTAACAAATTTTGGTATTGCATGGAAATAGATCAACAGAAAAAATTGTAAATAGCTACTCGTATCCCTCAAGACTCAAATTTGGGACCTGTTCTCTTCATGTCCTAATGCTCGGAAAATTGCCATGTATGTTAAGGACACTAAAATTCTCATATCAGAAAATAAATCGATGAATGCCGTTACCAGAGCAATGATTTTCATAAATGGTGTTTTTTCAGTGGACTATATCAGTTATCTTATCAAAAACATCATTTATGGTATTTACAAACAAATTATATAAATCGTGATTTTTCAATACAAATAAATTTAGTTTGATTAGCTTCATCATCAGGCAACTCAAAGTCACAGTAGGTATCGTATGACACACTCGAATTAGCCTGCTTTGGACTTGTACTGGGTGATTCAATGAGGGTATAACGAGGCACTGTTTCTCAGGAACATATTGTCGTACAAGTTTGGAAAAAATATCCTTCAGAGGAAATCGACCAAAATAAAATAGTGGAAATATTTTTTAAATCGATACGTCCACCTCTATGGGACGTGATAGCTCCAATCGTATTAAAAATTTAATTTTTTTGAAAATTATCCCATATAAGTTTAGAAATGAATACTATCACGTTAATGCCACCATGATGGTCCTTCGTTGTGTTGAATATTGTTTTATATAAGGACGTAAAATAAAGGCGGGAGGGGATCCTAAACTTTTTGGACTGTAAATGTCTATAACTTAAGTTTGACTCAACAGAATTTTGCTAACAAGGTATGTCATTCTGGTTCTTACCGCACTCGATATGGGGCGTGTAATATAAATCAACCTGTTTTATTTTTTTTTCCGAAATCTCAAATGGAAACATATCAACATATTCAAATATAAAAAAAAGTTATGACTTGAAAAATATTTCATTTACGAATTCATCTAAGAAACAAAAGAGGTAATTGAGTGTTATATATATTTTTTTCAAGTTTCGTGGTCAAGCATTCCATGGAAGAATGAAAGAAAAAAACCATCGTTCCCATTTAATGTAATTAGAACAATAATGATATACCATAAAAAATAATATGTGATTTCTTAAAAGGCCGTGAAAATAGTCTTTTGGTTAAATTAAAATGAGAACGAAGTTCAAAATTCTTTTTTTTTATTTTTCCATGACATGCTTGACTACAAAACTTGAGAAAATTTAAATTAAACGAATGAAGATATCGCCATGCGTTTCGAACATTTTATGTAACGAACTTAATATACTTTACAAATCTGATGAAATTATTATACGGTTTCATTCAGGATTTAAGAGAAAATTTTCATTTTTTATTCAATTCTATTTAATTCTATTCAATTCTATTTACCAAACCTTCCTTTCTTGAACTATAACTTGTTCATTTACAGTCTAAAAAGTTTAGGAATAATAAAACAATATTCAACAAAAAGATGGACCATCATGGTGGCATCAACGTGTATTAGTATACATTTCTAAACTTTTATGAGGACATGTTCGAAAAAATCAAATTTTTTTATACGATCAATGCTATTACGCCCCCTAGCGGTTTACGTATCGATTTAAAAAATATTTCCAGCAATTTTTCTTGGTCGACTTCCTCTGAGGAGTTCCTTCCCCAAACTTGTACAACTATTAGTTCCTGAGATACAGTACTTCGTTATACCATTATTGAATCACCCGGTACAATCTGCATTGAGCTACGGATTCTTTAGGGAAATTCAGTACATATGAATAATGTTTTAATCAAATCTAGCTAGTGGAAACTGCTGTGGAAGAATATTCACACAACTCTCAATTCTAACAGTTCCCTCACTTTTAATACCTATGCATGATTATCATCAATGTCAAAAAAAGGGAAAAGAGCCTGATTTGATATTCCATCTCATCCCATCAAACCACACCCCACTCCACCCCACCGAATAACACATACCATGGCTCGAGAGATGAAAAGTGCGATTATGGTTATGAAATAATAGTCTGTGAACTAAATGAAGTATCAGCAGCGCTAACTCATTAGCTAAGGCATGCGTTGCCATAGTAGCAATCGAATCATGATTGTTTTTTTGAAAATTAAAAATTGTACTTAGACAGGGACCTTAGCCTTTTGAGTGTCATCCGAAGCACTATACTCGGCTGATTACCGTTGAGAGTCCGAAGGATTGAAATCTAGGTACCAAGAATGTTCGGTTGGTCACCTATCTCCTTTCGCTAAACGATACTATAGAAATAAATAAATATTTCCAGTAGCTGCCGGGATTTGAACCACGGACCCTCAGGCCCATAGACCAGCGCCTTTGCGCACTCGGCCACCAATCCAGTTAATTCAATCTTTCATGAAACTGGTCTTGATTTTTCAAAACTAGTTTAAGTGAATATTGATTCGGTTACTTGATAATGATAATAAAAATGATAATAATCGTCTTTATTATTTCCATAATGGATCTATACATAATTATAAATCATACATAATTCGTTTGAAAATAAAGAGCGAAGTTTATTTTTGATTGGGACTGGACGCAACCAAATATATTCTCCCACTTAACCCGTAAAAACAGAGATATGTTCAATCTGGATAAGTATAGCTATAGAGTATAGAACTAATCAATTAAGAATTAATCATCAAGACTGAGTCATAGCTAATGCATCTCTCACAAAGGTTCTATTGGTAAATGAAGGAATGAGATAAAATTTGCAAGACAAAAAATTTTTTATTTGAACACAGTATAAACACCTACACACACATATCTGTTGTAGGTGTTTCTGTAACTAAGGGTTTGGTTATCTGGTTTGTTTCATGAGGATTCAAACTAATCTCTAGTATAGGTACTAAAGTTATATTTAGTTGATGTTGATAATACAAACGATGTATCTTGTATTTTTCTTCAAATCTTTGAACATCAAAGCTTTCAAATTCTGATGAAATCGGGTTGAAAAGATTACCTTTGGTAACTGAACGAGCGTCTGAAATCCTTTGTTGTAAAAGAAGGGACACTCCGTTACCCCCTATTTCTTATAATATGTTTTGCACATCAGTGAGGTGGGTAATCGCCTGAATGCAGGTAAGGAGAATTTTTATTCACGATTACGCTATGACATAGATCATAGATTAGCAATCTATATCAGTCTCCATATTCAGTTTTCTAATTTCCTTCAGTTTATACGAGATTATTTGTCTCCTTCTTACTTCAAAAATCAGACGTAGACATGAATTCAGAACTTTCTGGAATTTGTTTCTGAATTGTACTGTTGAGTTTGGTCCATACAGAGCATCCGCATAATTAGTAAATAAGGCAAACCACTATAAAATATTTCGATTAGAAACTGCATCCTAAATACGAATGTTCATTCGGTTTTTCGTTACACTCTTTTATAGTTGGCTGGTAATTTTCAAGGATTTTAATGAGCATACTTCCTGGTTTTTCTTGGTACGAATCCAATTAAATTCATGGCACACAAAGAAATCATGAAACCGCAATATATCCACATTACCACCGTATTTATAGAGCCCATATCTAGAGAAATTACGATGATAATGTTACAGTTGAGAACTTTTATATTCCAAAGCAGAAATGTAATTCTGAATCAGAAGTTGCAGCTCTGAAAGCACTTGCAATGGCATTGATTTTTTCCTCAGATATGGTTTCCTGCATATGCTTCGAATTCTTTTATGATATCGACAATCCGTAGATCAATTCGAACATCAATGAATCATTGTATGTAACATATGTAACTTATCTTTGACATTTATTTTTCACGCATAATTTCATTCAGACCACGTCACGGGTAAATTGTCGTTTGAAATTTCAAGATATGATTATATAAATAAACATATATCAAATTATTTCAATACAATACAAACAATAATTCAAGTTCATGTGTTCGTTCATGAGATCACATACTTATTGCCTCCAGAGGACTTTTGTTGTCCGTCATGTTCCAAAAATTACAACCTGTTTCAATCCTTTGGTATACGTATATCCATTCACCTAGTTGGAGAATATTTCATCCGAGCTTCCTCCTCATTTACTTATTCATCTTATTTTGACCACACGAAAAACATTATGTTGAATGTTTCAGAGTTATACAGGGTGAGTCAACAGATTTTCCGTGGTTAATTGCTCCGCTGTGAATCAATATTCAAATTCCATTTTGTTTTTCGCCAAGCCATCATCTTGAATTAGTATCATTCATGAAGTGTGCATTATTGGCATCAAGCGAAAATGATAACAGAGATGTGTGAAAAATAGTGATTTTCCCACTTTGAGATTTTTTGTGTTGAAACTAATATTGGTCAAAACAGCTTCAATTTAAATATATCACTGTATATTGAATGAAAAGGTGAGTTGGAAAGATTTGAGCCGTTTGACGAATAATAAATTGTTTCGATATAAACAAATTTCGATTTTTCACACCCTATAATATCTGTAATCATTTCTGAGGAAACCCAAGTGTGATGAATTGATTGAATCAGCTCTTCTGCATCTTAAGATGCATTCAATGGATGTTCTCAAATAACAACCACTGTCAGCCACGCTCCCTTTTTGAATGATACTAATTATTTCTTATGGTAGTTTCAAATGGACTATTCTCAATGAGCATTGGCTATGACAATATCGATCACCCACTTTCCTACATGTTCTAAAGAGATCGGCGAGTTTGCTAGTGCAGAATGATGGCTGACCAGACGAACAGCACTTTTCTCGATGAAATCTAGGAGTTTCAGCGTATATTCGGAAGCCAAACCTGTAAACAACACAGCTAGAATCTGTGCTTCATAGATTATGTGATGAAAATAAAGTTTTTCTATTTTGGTTGTATAATGAAGTCATTGTGCAACGCAAATGCATGTCGAAATAGCCTCTATTTCTATACGCATTTTTTATTATTCGGTGATTGGTACAATCGAACTGTCAAATGAAAGTCAGAAGAGCTAGGCCCAGTCTACTTCTAAGCGATTTGGATTTGGTGATATTAGCAGTGAAAAACTCAATGTATTAATTTGTGAATTTCAATTCAGAGTGTAATTTGAATTGACCAATAAAAACAATAACAACATTGAATTTTTCACCGCTGGTATTGCAATAATCAAAATCGCTGAACTGTAAACTGGGCTTTACGATTGTGCGACAGATTTTAATTATTTCAATGTCATCATTGTTACCAATCGAAGATATTTCTATTTTATATCGATATTGAATCCATTTTTTTTTTCAAATCGATTCAAGATAGAAAAAATTGCATATGACACACGTTTTATAAGACACATTGTCGCACTTGTTCACTTGGAGCACTCTTCGCTTCGCTCGTCGTACTCCAAACAAAGCGTGCGACAAAATAGCGTCTCATAAATTTTGTATCATAATATACTATTATGTCGAACAGTTTCTGCAATGGACCTTTCCATGAAAGGTCACTGTTATTGATGATACCGAGCATATTCTCATTTCAAAATTTTCATTCGAAACATCGATATGTTTTCGCATTGCACTTTGACCAGATTGAACCACTAAATCAATTGATCTATTTCAAAAGATTTTTTTCAGTGAATGACACATGGCGGCAAACCATATGACGAAAGCTTACCAAAAATGCCTATTTGTCAAACTCTGTCAGATAAAACAGATGTCCATATAGTAGCTCAAAGTGGAGTTATGTAAAAGAAAAAATATTTAATCCGTATAGATCAGGGATATATGTTTTGGACGTATGGAAGATGGATCTTCAGCCCGATTAATGTGATAGGATGATGAAAAAATTGTTTATAGCATATCGAATTGTAAAAAAATATTTGGAAATATTAAACAGGTTGTTAAAAGGGCCTTATGCTGAAGATGGACGTAATAACGTCGGAAAAATGTACCTGATCAGTATGAATTCAATGTTGTGGAGATTACTTATAGTATCTTTTCCTTTTTCAAAGTTATTGAAAATGGTTTTATTGCCTCCTCTTGGAATTGGTTGAAGTTCATCTGTCTTCTCTTTCGAAGAAATCACCATGTGAATGAGAAAGGGCAATAATCTGCAAAGAACTAGCGTTAGCAACAAGCTCTCCAAATCTGTTATAAAATTTTCTCGAATAATTATCAATGTCCTTGGGTTATTACTACGGAAAATTTCTCACCTAACATTTTTGACCAATCATAAGCCTATATTTTGCATCGTTACCATAGCAACTAGAACGATTTCCGGAAATTTATCTCTCTTCCTTTGGGAAAGGAGCATGGTATTGAGGCTGGTCCATGCTTATACAGTTTTCAACATGAAATCTTACTGCTCCAGGAATGGTCTTGTTTTAAATGACTTTAAAACGAATAGCCTTGTATTCACTTCAGAAAAGATCGATTATAGTGTTCTAGTAATATACGATCATACTTCAATAGAACCTCACTTGGGGTCATCACGTAGACTATATAACTAACAAGCTATCTAGTCACTGTTACGTTATATGGAATCTTAGAAAAACTGTTCCTCTGAACATCTTACTCAATTACTACTATGCATATTTTCACTCCACCCTAAATTATTGCATCATTTGCTATGGGAATTCAACCAGAATCAATGAAGTATCAGTACTCCAAAAGAAAATCCTAAGAGTTATGACTTTCAAGGTTCCTAGAGACTCATGTAGGGATATATTCACAAATCTTAAAATTTTAACAGTCATCTCATTATATATACTTAATTGTGTGTATCTTACGTGAAGTCACACAATGAGAACTTCACAAGCAGAAAAGACTTGAGTCTTCATCTACTGTTCCAAGAGGTCCTCACATTATGTCTATAAAATTATATTATAATTGTTGAGATTGATTCATTCTGTGGAAAGAAAACATTAGAGTTTCGTAGTTATTGATATTGCAAACTATCATCGTTCGTCTTGGAAATAATAATAATAAAGTAAGAATTGTAAGAGCTTTATTGGACTCTGCTTCTCAGAGATCATATTTATTAACAAAGCATATCACAGAAATGGGTTTCACAAAGATTCGTGAGGAAACAATTATTCAAAGTGTATTTGGGGGTTCTGAATCATCTCCACAGATACATGGTGTTTATGATATTTCAGTACAAAGTTTAGATAATTCTTTTCAGTTCAATGCTACTATATTAAATCATGATAAAATTTGTAATTATGTACCAAGGTTACAGAATTCGAAATATATTGAATTCTTGAATAACAAAAATGTGAAAATTGTCGATGTTGGTAATAAAATTTGTGAGATTTCACTTTTGCTTGGAGCAGATTTGATCGGTCAGTTATTCACGGGTACAATTGAGAAAGTTGATGACAATATAGTTGCTTTTGAAACACGATTAGGATGGACAGTAATGGGAAAACAAGTTAGTAATTCCAATTTTGTGACTACATTTTCCTGTTTGAGTCAATCTACCATTTTTGAGTTATGGTCATTAGATACTCTTGGTATAAAAGATCCAATAGAGGTAAAGAATAAAAATATGATACAGACAGAGGTTATGGATCATTTTAAAGCAAAATATCTACAAATATTGACGGTAGGTATGAAGTATGTCTTCCTTGGGTTGAGGGACATCCGGAACTACACAATAATTTCAATTTGTCTGTGAAAAGATTGAATAATATCACGAAAACATAAACAGCATCGAATATATTTTCTGATTATGAAAAAAATTTTCAGGAGTGGTTAGATTCAGGGATTATAGAAGAAGTCATTGAGGACGAATTGGAGAAACATGTTTATTATTTACCACATCATCCTGTAATAAAAGAGTCTAGTGTCAGTACAAAGATAAGAAGGGAATAAGAAGGGATAAGAAGGGAAGAAAAACAGTAAGACAAGTTTTATCAAAATGCCTCATATGTAAACGCCACAATCAGAAAGCCGTCGAAACACCTTTTGCACCTTTACCAGAAAATAGGATAAAAGAGGCATCAGCTTTCGAAGTTTCAGGAGTTGACTATGCTGGACTATTATATCTGAAAGAAGGAGGGAAAGCCTGGATTGTGTTATTTACTTGTGCTGTATACAGGGCCGTACATTTTGAACTTGTCACTTCTCTCTCAACAGACGCTTTTATTCTTGCTTTGAGAAGATTCATAGCCAGAAGAGGAAAAATTTCAACCATTTACTCAGACAATGGAACTTGTTTCGTTGGTGCAAACAAATTGTTGAGAAGACACCGTTTCTTACAAACCATTAGAGACAATGTAAGAAAGAGGTTCAAAAGAAAATATCTTGGGAATTTAGTACACTTTGGAAAAAGAAGAATTTCTACAGTTGAAGCTGGAGATATTGTTCTTGTAGGAGCAGACAATATAAAAAGAACAAATTGGCCTTTAGCAAGAGTCTTAGAGCTATATCAAGAAAAAGATAAAGTGGAGAGAGTAGCACGAATCAAAGTTGCTGGCGCCGGAGAATTAGTTCGCCCCTTACAACGTCTTTATCCATTAGAAATTTCCTGTCGAGATTCTTTTTCGCCTATTTCAAAAACTGACCCCAACATCTCCAATAATTCAAATAACAATCAAATGTCACAGTTACCAGATCAAGATTCTATTCTTATGAAGAAGACTGGAGGAAACAAGAGTGGATAATCATCGAGAGAGACGACGGTAACCAGATCAGGACGTGTAGTCAAGATTCCAGAACGATTTGAGCCCTAATATTATTGTGGAGATTATTATTATTATTCATTTTTCATGAGTATGTTGAGATTGATTCATTATGTAGAAAGAAAACATTAGAGTTTCGTAGTTATTGATATTTTTCTGTCATTGTCATTGTCAATAAATTATTCCACAATTAAAAAACTATACTTATTATGTTACGTTCAATTCTCGCGTTTTAGGGACATACGGTACCGGTTCACTTCTTGTTTATCATTTATGGATTTCGGTGTTGAGATTGTTTTGATTGTGAGAAATCTTATAGGTACATCAAATTTCAAGGACAGGCATTCGACGGTTCAAGAAACATTTTACCGAGATGGTAGCATTGTCGCCACCTAGGGGCGATGATTGAGTTGGATAATGGTTTGGTCGGCAGACGATGGTCGAATTGATGAACCAAACAACGTCGTTTTGAGTGGATATAGTTCCCAAAACGGGAACGGGAGGTCAGTCCGAAGCGTCTTGGAATGAATGATTGGTAGTGGCCGAAGAAATATTGTGATATCTAAAATCACCCTTTGATGGGATATTTTCTTCAAGTCATAGAGAAACTCTCGATATTTCCGAGGAGCTGTTGTTGTAGTGTTTGGTAGAAATTCGAGATAGAACCTTTGAGGGATTTTTTTCAATCATTGTTCAAGGCGTGGTTTCAGTTGGAGCCAAGAGAGACCTTCACCACGTGTAACTGAAGTACAAGGTATGTTTATTGTTTCAAGTACTATTACATAGTGCTATGGTTTCGCATAGTGACTTATGTAGTTCTACCTTCTACAATTCTTCCAAAGTCACCTGCTATAAAAACCATTTTCTCCCATAGGTCATTTGAGATCAAAATCGCTTCTCGCTTGTCTTATATCAAACGGGCTTGGTGGTCTTGTCAAACACAGTTGCTGCGGGAATCTGGACCTAAAGAACCCCAAATATTTGGGTATGTAAAATGTGTATTCTTCAAAATTTCATATTTTATCGGTTGATACACGAAACGATTTCAATGTGTTATTTAGGGAGAGGAAGTTCAAACTCTTCGGGGCGTGATATATTTCATTTTAGTTTATAATTAGATTATAATATCTTGAGTGATACTGGAGTGTGACCAAATAAAAGAGATAACCTATATCAAGCAGTCACCTATATTAGATGTTTTATGGAACGTTGATGTTTTCTTTTTGTGCAATTTCGTAGCCCCAAATAATGGGACACAGAATCACATCTGTACAGAAGGTGGTTCCTTAATAGGGGCCTGAAACTTACCTGATTATGAGTGTAGAGTGATTTAGGAGGGAGTATGGAAATTAATATTTGTTTCGATTTTATTTTCAATAATTTGATCGTGAACGATGTCTCAATCTTGGATTAATTTTTTTTTGTATAATTATTGAGAGACATCTTAGTTATTCGAAGTTCAGGTCAACGGGGCGTTTTAAGTATTTCATAAGATATTTCCAATGAGAAATTTTGAAACTCCTCATTCTTTTCACAGGTTTTTTTTTATTAGGAGCTGAAACTTACATAACATCGTTTCCCCTCAGCACGAGTTGATTTTCTTGCCGTATTGAAGTACAGGGTGAACCACTGGCTCCACTCATATATATATACAGGGTGGACTATTTACCACCATCGAATCATACCAGGAAACCCGACCTGTATAGTGGAATTGATTTCAACAACCGTACGGGTGGGAGTACCAGGATCTGCAGGTTTTTGGATGCATAATTTTTTATTTTTTTTTATTCATTGCATTACTATGGGATGAGGTATATATTTTAAAATCGATTATGTAAGCGGAGATTATTGTTGTTTCTTTTGCTTTTCCGTGCTATGAATGTTCTGCGCCTACGCCTGAGCTCAAGCGACGCATGTTTTCTTCCTACTATACTTATTTTTTTTTGTATATAACCACTACTACTATAATTTCTGCGCTTAACTTTCTTACTTGTAGATTGGTAATGCTTGGCTATCGATTTATTTCTTGCATTTAGAACCGAGTGCATTACCCTGCTTAGTGAAGACATTATCACTTAATGCCTGCATGTCAGTAAATCTTTTTCCCTTCCTTTTGACTTCCAACCACTGCGAAGATTTGCTCGATTGTGATTGAATAAATTTTTTGTTAAGTGCGTGTGGTCTGTTATTATATCAACCTTTTGGTTATTTCGGGGTTGATTATTCAAACTGGGTATTTGGAGAGGAAGTAACCTGGCGCCCATATTTATTTCTACTTGAACCACCCCTTCTCCACTCGAGTTAGCCCAAATACCTACCTGTCAAATTGTTAGATAAGGCCAGTTACGTGACCCAGCAGGAATTGTCAAATTGACAGGTGTCATTTTTGGCGCCCAACGTGGGGCCCTCGTGGTTGGAAGTGAAATCTGTACTGAGTTGAATTTGGAAACGGAATACATTTTGTTTATAAACATACTGGTATTTATATAACGATCAAAATGTCTAGTGCAAATTATAAAATGAATGTGAATCGGCTCGCGCAGGATGAGCTTACATATGAGCTCAAAATCAGGGGCGTTGCTACGGGTACAGTAGAGGAGATGCGTCACTCTTTAGCTATGGCAATTAGGCTGGAGAAGAGTGGAGCTAGTCTCAGGTATCCAGCGTATCCCTTCACAATGGAGGAAGACGTACAAGCGGTGAAGGATAAGTTATCAGAGTTGGAACCACTGGTGAACAGTTTCCAAGCTTCTTCGAGTAGTGGTATTTTTCTCAAATTACAATCAAAACTGGGGCATGTGCTGAATAGGGTTGATCATTTGGACGAGGAATCGGAAGAGAGACCAGGACTCGTAGCCAAGGCACTGGCATTGGCGGATGAACTCATTGGAAAGGCAGAAGAAGTCGATAAACTCAAAGATACTCCTGCTCATCTTAGTTTTCTAGGTCAAAATTTAGGAACTTCAACGCCAGCTCAACGTCGTCTATCTATGGTTCATTCCGCTCCTGGAGCAACCACCGGCCCTATGGAACCGGCGATGAGTCACCTCAGCGTCAAATCAATCTTGCCCAATAAATGGGATTGTAAATTCTCAGGTGAGAAAAAGGGTCTTTCTCTGAGTGCTTTCTTGGAACGAGTCGAGGAGTTGCGAGTAGCTCGGCACGTTAGTAAGGACACTTTGCTTGCATCTGGTATTGATCTCTTTTCTGGTAGGGCTTACCAGTTTTATTTGGCATACCGTAATGAAGTGTGCACATGGGATGAATTTGTGGCCTTACTACGAGAAGAGTATTTGTCTCCGAATTATAATGAGAAATTGTTCGAAGAAATCAACAAACGTACGCAGGGGCCAGACGAGTCGATAGGTATATATTTGGCGGTGATGGCTGGATATTTCAATAGGTTAACTTGTCCTATTTCCGAAGATACGAAGCTGAAAATTCTCCTGAGAAACATCGCACCGTTTTATCAGACCCAATTAGCGTTGGTGGAGGTGACGTCAGTCAGCCAACTTCGAGATTTTGGTAGACGTCTTGAAGCTAGGAAGGAATCTGTCGAAAATTTCACACCACCTTCGAAGAGATCTGGGGTCATGGAAACAGACCTGGCGTACGTACAGGTAGATACTTTCGTGGATAGTTGCCATCAAGATTCGTCGTCATCCAAGGTTGTTCATTCGCCTGAAGTCGGTATCAAGAAGGAAATTGTTTGTTTCAAGTGTAACCAACCTGGTCACAGGGCTGTTGGATGTTCAAAGAAGTCAGGTGATTTATATTGTTATAAGTGTAAGAAGCCGGGATTCACTGTTAGGACCTGTCCTGATTGTTCGTCGAAGGGAAACGGTCACCGACGCACCTAAGTGATCGAGATGGGTGTGTCGGTCGGGAATTCTCGATCGACAAAATCCAAGTCATCCTAGATTATGTCTTGGATCATGCGAACTCAGATGAGCGTCCGTACCTCAACGTACATATTATGGGCAAGTCTGTACTAGGTCTGTTGGATTCAGGGGCTTCCCGCACTGTTTTAGGTAGTAAGGGTTATGACGTGGTGCGAGAACTGGGATTGCCGGTTGATAGGACGAGGACAACTCAAATTACCGTGGCGAATGGAGACCGTGTTTGGAGTATAGGAGTGGTGGAGTTGCCTATCTCGCTGAGAGGGAGGCTGAGGCTGATAGAGGCCACTGTCGTTCCTGATTTGCCAGTTATCTTGATTCTAGGGGTCGACTTTTGGAGGACTATGGGAGTGGTTCCGGATTTACGCCACGGGGAGTGGCATTTTTCGCATGAACCCGTATTAGTAAATACGGTGGAAAATGTTGCCAGCTCAACTTTGCTAAGTCCAATGAATAAAATGAGGTTACAGGCGGTTATCGACCGCAATATGGCACTCATGGGTAAGGAGCTGGGCTGTACGAATAAGACAGAGCATGTTATCGTTACTAACAGCCCGCCCATCAAACAACGGTTCTATCGAGTGAACCCGATCGTGCAGAAGCAGATAGACGTCGAGCTTGAGGAGATGTTGAGGCTAGGAATAGTGGAGCCATCCAATAGTCCATGGTCTTCTCCTATTCTTTTAGTCAAAAAAAAAATGGGACGTTTAGGTTCTGTGTCGATTACCGAAAATTGAATTCCGTGACGGTTCGTGATAGTTATCCCCTGCCTCTGGTCTCAGACACTCTTGATAAGCTTCGTGATGCCCAGTATCTGTCAAGTCTCGACGTAAAGTCGGCCTATTGGCAGGTTCCAATGGCTGAGTCGTCAAAACAATACACTGCGTTCACTGTTCCGAATCGTGGTCTCTATCAATTCCGAAGGATGCCGTTCGGGCTCCATAATGCTCCAGCTCGGTGGCAAAGGCTTATAGATGATGTTCTGGGCCATGACCTGGAACCTCATGTTTTCGTTTATTTAGATGACGTTGTTATTGTGAGTCAGAATTTTGAACATCACCTGCAAATCCTCGACGAAGTTTTCCGGAGACTTCGAGAGGCAAACATTACGGTTAGTATTGACAAGTGTCAGTTTTGTAGACCAGAGATGAAATACTTGGGATATGTTGTTGACCGTAATGGCTTACATGTTGACCCCGACAAGGTTAGAGCCATGTTAGAGATCCTGCCACCAACGAACATATCAGAGGTCAGGAGAATCATTGGGACATTTTCTTGGTACCGTCGGTTTGTGCCAGATTTTTCATCTATCACAGCCCCTATTACATCCCTTTTGAGAAAGAACTCGAAATTCGTATGGACAGAGGAGTGTGCTAAGTCTTTCAGGAAGATCAAGGAGTGCTTGGTAGCTTCACCCATATTGAGCTGCCCGGATTACTCTAAGCCCTTCACGGTGCAGACGGATGCGTCTGGCTATGGAATCGGCGTAGTCCTATCTCAGCCGCACCCTGAGGGAGATAGGGTAATTTCTTATTTGAGTAGGTCCCTCACCAAGCAGGAAAGAAATTATACCACTACCGAAAGAGAATGTCTCGCAGTCCTCTGGGCTGTGGAGAAACTACGGCCATATCTAGAAGGTGTGTCTTTCACGGTGATAACAGATCACTATAGCTTATTATGGCTCCAAAGCCTCAAGGATCTGAATGGAAGGTTGGCACGCTGGGCAGTGCGACTCCAACAGTACAGTTTCAACGTGGTACATCGGAAAGGTAAAGATAATGTAGTTCCGGATACGCTATCAAGGTCAGTACCCGTGTTAGACACGGTTGATGTTAGTTTGTTAGAACGACCGGATGCGATAGGAACTGATGAGGATAAATGGTACCGCCTGATGTTGGGTAGAGTCCAGAAATATCCCTTGAAGTACGCCAGTTGGAGAATATCAGATGGCAAATTGTGGAAACACGTCAGGACGGAATACTCTGATTTGTCACCTCAAACAGACACTTGGAGGTTAGTTGTTCCTAAGGGTGATCGACAAGGTGTCATCGTTGCAGCGCACGATCCCCCTACCAGCGGTCATATGGGTGTCTTCAAGACTTTTGCTAGGGTTGCTGATAGGTTTTATTGGCCAATGATGAGGGCTGATGTTACTAAGTTCGTGCGTCGATGTGATGTTTGTGCCGCGCATAAAGCATCTCAAGATCGCCCTGCCGACAAAATGATATCACATCCCAAGGTTGATAGACCCTGGGAAATGATTTCAACCGATTTGATGGGGCCGTTACCAAGATCCAAGCGTGGAAACTCATTTATTTTGGTCGTCACGGACTATCTCACCAAATTTTCGATGGTGTTTGCTTTAAGGAAGTCTACTGCTGATTCTATTATTCGGAAATTGGAAAGCGACGTTTTCCTCCTGTTTGGTGTTCCAAAAGTTATCATCTGCGATAATGGTCCTCAGTACCGCAGTAGAGAGTTTATGAAGTTTGTTGCGAGGTATAAGAGTCACGTGAAATTCAGTGCCAATTATCACCCAAGGGCGAACCCAACCGAAAGGGTGAATAGGACCATCAAAACGATGTTGGCTATGTATGTGTCTGACAACCATCGTTGTTGGGACGAAAATCTTGACAAGATTGCTTGCGCAATACGTACCTCGAAACATGAGACAACGAAGGTTACTCCATATTTTGCCAATTCCGGACGAAATATGATATTGTCAGGCTCAGACTATGTGGATGGTGATATGCTTGGTCTGGAAGAGGGCGCGTCGAATTTTGAAGATAGTAGAAATGAATGTCTCAAAGGGCTATTTGTCGATATCCGAAAACGCCTAGAACTTGCGGGCAATAAGAGTTGCGATAGATATAATCTGCGACGTCGTCATGTAGAGTACCTCCCCAATGATATAGTCTGGAGGAAGAACTATGTATTGTCGGATGCTTCAAAGTTTTTCTCGAAGAAATCAGCACCTCGTTATGTTGGGCCATTGTATATCAAGAAGCGTGTTTCTCCATGGACTTACGAATTAAGGGATGCTCATGGGAACTCAAAAGGTGTGTGGCACATCAAGGATCTTAAATCGAGTTCAGTTTCTTCGGAAGACGAGGCTGAGTAGAAATTTACGGGGTAAATTTCTTGAAGAAAGGGGGGGAATTTGTTACGTTCAATTCTCGCGTTTTAGGGACATACGGTACCGGTTCACTTCTTGTTTATCATTTATGGATTTCGGTGTTGAGATTGTTTTGATTGTGAGAAATCTTATAGGTACATCAAATTTCAAGGACAGGCATTCGACGGTTCAAGAAACATTTTACCGAGACGGTAGCATTGTCGCCACCTAGGGGCGATGATTGAGTTGGAGAATGGTTTGGTCGGCAGACGATGGTCGAATTGATGAACCAAACAACGTCGTTTTGAGTGGATATAGTTCCCAAAACGGGAACGGGAGGTCAGTCCGAAGCGTCTTGGAATGAATGATTGGTAGTGGCCGAAGAAATATTGTGATATCTAAAATCACCCTTTGATGGGATATTTTCTTCAAGTCATAGAGAAACTCTCGATATTTCCGAGGAGCTGTTGTTGTAGTGTTTGGTAGAAATTCGAGATAGAACCTTTGAGGGATTTTTTTCAATCATTGTTCAAGGCGTGGTTTCAGTTGGAGCCAAGAGAGACCTTCACCACGTGTAACTGAAGTACAAGGTATGTTTATTGTTTCAAGTACTATTACATAGTGCTATGGTCTCGCATAGTGACTTATGTAGTTCTACCTTCTACAATTCTTCCAAAGTCACCTGCTATAAAAACCATTTTCTCCCATAGGTCATTTGAGATCAAAATCGCTTCTCGCTTGTCTTATATCAAACGGGCTTGGTGGTCTTGTCAAACACAGTTGCTGCGGGAATCTGGACCTAAAGAACCCCAAATATTTGGGTATGTAAAATGTGTATTCTTCAAAATTTCATATTTTATCGGTTGATACACGAAACGATTTCAATGTGTTATTTAACTCTTCGGGGCGTGATATATTTCATTTTAGTTTATAATTAGATTATAATATCTTGAGTGATACTGGAGTGTGACCAAATAAAAGAGATAACCTATATCAAGCAGTCACCTATATTAGATGTTTTATGGAACGTTGATGTTTTCTTTTTGTGCAATTTCGTAGCCCCAAATAATGGGACACAGAATCACATCTGTACAGAAGGTGGTTCCTTAATAGGGGCCTGAAACTTACCTGATTATGAGTGTAGAGTGATTTAGGAGGGAGTATGGAAATTAATATTTGTTTCGATTTTATTTTCAATAATTTGATCGTGAACGATGTCTCAATCTTGGATTAATTTTTTTTTGTATAATTATTGAGAGACATCTTAGTTATTCGAAGTTCAGGTCAACGGGGCGTTTTAAGTATTTTATAAGATATTTCCAATGAGAAATTTTGAAACTCCTCATTCTTTTCACAAGGTTTTTTTTATTAGGAGCTGAAACTTACATAACATCGTTTCCCCTCAGCACGAGTTGATTTTCTTGCCGTATTGAAGTACAGGGTGAACCACTGGCTCCACTCATATATATATACAGGGTGGACTATTTACCACCATCGAATCATACCAGGAAACCCGACCTGTATAGTGGAATTGATTTCAACAACCGTACGGGTGGGAGTACCAGGATCTGCAGGTTTTTGGATGCATAATTTTTTATTTTTTTTTATTCATTGCATTACTATGGGATGAGGTATATATTTTAAAATCGATTATGTAAGCGGAGATTATTGTTGTTTCTTTTGCTTTTCCGTGCTATGAATGTTCTGCGCCTACGCCTGAGCTCAAGCGACGCATGTTTTCTTCCTACTATACTTATTTTTTTTTGTATATAACCACTACTACCATAATTTCTGCGCTTAACTTTCTTACTTGTAGATTGGTAATGCTTGGCTATCGATTTATTTCTTGCATTTAGAACCGAGTGCATTACCCTGCTTAGTGAAGACATTATCACTTAATGCCTGCATGTCAGTAAATCTTTTTCCCTTCCTTTTGACTTCCAACCACTGCGAAGATTTGCTCGATTGTGATTGAATAAATTTTTTGTTAAGTGCGTGTGGTCTGTTATTATATCAACCTTTTGGTTATTTCGGGGTTGATTATTCAAACTGGGTATTTGGAGAGGAAGTACCTGGCGCCCATATTTATTTCTACTTGAACCACCCCTTCTCCACTCGAGTTAGCCCAAATACCTACCTGTCAAATTGTTAGATAAGGCCAGTTACGTGACCCAGCAGGAATTGTCAAATTGACAGGTGTCAATTAATTTAAATAAAGGTCCCTAAAATTCATTGAATTCATCCTATTTACAACAATAATCTTCCTATCAACAATGGAAACCTCACAAGTCTGAACTCATTCATAAATGGAGAAAATCCTTACTGCTGAAAAATCCATATTATTCCACTAACGAGTATTTTAATCAACACTAAGGGCCGTTTTATCAATGCAGGGTTATCCCGAGGGGTTAACTTTATCCTAGAGCTAATTTCCCGTTTGATTTCGATAGCGTTTAACCACACCTCAAAGTGAATAAACATTTCAACCCAGAGTTAGCTGTTAACCTTGGGTTATGATAACCTAACCCTGCATTGATAAACCGGCCCTAATCGATCTATATCTGCAATGTATATGTATTTATATGTCTACAATGTATATGTATATGTTTATATATGTATATATAATATCCTATGTAGTTTTAAATATGACTTTCAATCTGTATGTGTGACCAGTTCGAATTTGTACTGTTACTTTTATTTCTAATGTTAGTATATTATAAGGACATTTGTAATATTATTATGACGTATCTGACGCATTTCTATGTTCATTTGTATAAACCGAGAAAAATAAAGATGATTGATTGAAGATATTGTCTTCCGTCACGCATACTCATGGAAATCTCCGGTGTTTTGAATATTTTCTTAATTCATAAATAGTTTGATTCGAGAATGGACTGTATATAAATGCGTGTTAATTTTCATTTTCGCTTACCCTTTTACCAAGTTGTGGAGAACTCATATTAACCTTTTATCACCTTGGAAGACAGGATAAGGATAAGAGAACAAGTTGATGAAGATGGGATATCGTGAATTAGCAATATTCTCAACACTCAAAAAATATCGATTGAAATGAGAAAAGGAGGCACTTTCATCGCGCACTGTTCAAGAAGAATTTATTACAAATTGATAGGCAACCTCAAATTCGACTGGAGGTATATAATATTCGAATTAACTGCTAGACGAACGTGTCCCATTCAGGCATGCGTAAAAATAAGATAAAAAGTGAAAAAAATTATACTACGTTTTTTTGGAAACACACGTTACTAAATTTCAGGAACCCAATATACCAGTTGTACATAAACTAACTAACTTCTTTCAAGCGAATCAAATTTCATTTCGATAAAAAAAGTCTCAATTCAAATGGTGACAGAATAAAAAATCCACAATCTGCATTGAATCATTCACTAAATAAACTCACATTGTAGATAATGACACAGAAATCTACTACAAGTATTATATTAATAATAATGATAATAATAATATCGCTTTTATTGCTGCAACCAAGGTAATATATGGCTGCATTGCAAAGACAAACTTCGTGCTCCTTCGATTGGGTACACATATACTCAATTTTGAAAGCCGCGCTCTTCCACTGAAATATGAAATAAAACTAAAATGACATAAAGAACAATGACATAATCATTATAGGAGTTAGAAATAAAGTATTGATTATGCATATAATTTGCAATGGGAAATTTGTAACGTAAAGTGATTAG
This sequence comes from Chrysomela aeneicollis, assembly GCA_029955515.1. NCBI lineage: Eukaryota > Metazoa > Arthropoda > Insecta > Coleoptera > Chrysomelidae > Chrysomela > Chrysomela aeneicollis. The sequence goes on from JARUHQ010000002.1 coordinate 12,291,622, forward strand.
GAATATTAATAATTAAATTTGGGCGATATAACACACCTACATTCTAATAGAGAGATGAAAAATGAATGGAGTATGGAAAGGAGTCATCAGTGAAGAACATCAAACTGAAGGACAGGAGGAGCCATCCAAAATTGCAAGCTTCAGTTTTATTTTAAAGACATATGCAAGTTTGCAATATCGAAAGAATATAATATGATGACTGATATAAGGAAGTTTTATGTTTTGGAATCGTTATCTGGTGTTCACCTCTCACATTCACATTATGACTTGACTCCTGAACCTTCCTTTATTATACAGGGTCTTCACGTATATTTTGAACCTGCCCTTAACTTTGTTATCTATTGTTGAATTCTTATTTTCAGAAGATGTATGTAATTTTTGATGTAGATTCCACATATCGTCGCCTGAGAATTAGATTGGTCTATCTCCCACAAAGTTAGTTTCGAGAAAATAAGCTTCAAAGTTTGAACATCGTTTTCGATATTTTATAATAGAGTGTTAGTTCTGCAGAAAGTTACTCTGGAAATCCACTAAAACATGAATATTTCTTTCAATTTTCGAGTAGATACTCCGAGTTGTTTCTTTTTAATTAATTTAAGTTGTTTTGGATATAGACCAAAAATCTGATTTTACCAAATTCAGCATTTATTTGGGCATATAGACCATATATGCTGGATGAAGCCCAATCTAATTCTTATAATTGAATTCGAATAATACTATAACGTATCCGGTTTATTATGGTCGATATCAATATATAAATCGAAATCAAAGACGTTAAAGTATTCAACTTGCTTTTATTATGTGAAAGTCGAGCTAAAACTTAGTAAGTACATAGTGTTCAGCTTATCCATAATATTTGAAATTATTTGACTAAAATTTCACTCTTCAAACTGAACTAGTATTTTTTTTATTGCACGGTAGTTTTTGTAGAATAGAATGACATACTGGCGAACATAGCGAACAGATAAGGAACGAATTATCAAGTTCACGATATAAAAACTACAGAAAATGAATTATGTAAACAATATTCTCTCAAATGGTTATTCTTCGACTATTTATCTATATACTTCAATGGTATCGTTTTCCTTGCTCTTGTGCCATTTATCTTTATATTAGTCACGATTGTAACTCTTTCTCCTACATGTTCGTATATACTCTTTCCGGTCCCTGTCCTCCTCTGTCCGGTGTCTTCTCGATTTACCGGTGATATTTTCCTCTGTCATTTTTGGTTTTCTTAATATTTGTTCTCAAATATATTCTAGTTTTATTTTCCCCTCTGTAATTTTTCTTCTTCTAGTTAATCGTAACTCTTCCTGTCACACTTTTGTTTTCATCCGATATATTTCCTTTCTCTTCTTGGTTCATTTTGATGAATCCAGATTATTGCTTCCATCACTTCCCGTTTCCTAAAAATGCAAAACCATCATATGACTGAAATGTGTGAACACAAATGTTTATCAGGTGAGATCATTGTTCGAAATACAAAATGGAACAAGATATTAAAAAGTTAAGGGGGAGTTCAAGATATACATGAAGACCCTGTACATCCTACTTCCTATCATTTGTTTCATGGGTTCTGTGATGTGATTGCGTTTCCGAAGACCATAGATATACTGAAGGCATCTGCTTTCAGTTTCAGAATCAGCGTAGTTGAATCGCGAATGAGTCGCTTAAGAGGGGGGATTCACGATGCGACTCATGCAGAGCTATCGTAGGGTATCGATTGCTAACTGTATATAAGTCCAAATGCGAAATTGATTAAACCAGTGAAAAGACCAAAGTTGGAAGAAGCTATTGAAGTATTCTGAAGTTGAAACTTGTTCGTGAAAGAAAGCTGTAGATGATCAAAATATGTAAACATTGGAAACTAAGTTGCTTCGAATCACCAAAAATTCATTGTCAAAAATTAGATTAGATATAAAGTAACTCACAACCAAAATATTAGCTTCTGAAATGCAGTCGTTTGGCTTATAATGGTCTTGGCGAATAATTTTGACAACTACACCGCCATTTTCCACATAAATATCGAGGATGGGTAGTAGGGACACTGACACATTTTCGCTTTACACAATGAAATTTCAATAGATTTTGGATACACCTACTTTTTGCTTGTCAAATAATAGTTTTTGATGGATCAATTGTGTTTGTTACTTGCTGTAGCCCTCAATCTCTGGCCCTAAATACACCAAGTACCATACATAATTTCCTATAAAAACCATATACATATTGGTTCAGCTATCATGTAAAAAGATTATCACTTGATTTCTTGCAAAACATATTGACACTATCGACTATCGTGGTTCTTACCTGATACTATCGTGAAGCGGGAAAAATCTAATTTTGGGTTCATCAAGGCCAGTTTATTCAAGTTTTTTGCATAGTGATTTTGGCTTCTGACGATACTTATGCAATGTTGTTATTGGTCGTATTTTAATCGACTCATAATCGAAATTGAAATTGACCAATAATAACATTAGATTTTTCACCGTTTGTATCGCCAAAGCCAAAATCTATAAGCAAAAAATTGAGCCTTATACGTCATTGTGATTCCGAAATGAGAGCTACGAAGTTTCATAGGTGTATTCCCATGCTGAGACCATATCATTTGAAAAACCTTCTTGAAAATATCAAGTAGTTAATTCTCGAGTTATTGTCGTCCTATAATAATAAGACTTTCATTGGAATAATTATACTATCCAATATTTTTATCTTTCAAGTTGTCGATATAAATTATTCAAGTAATATATGCAGTATAATATTCCTCAATGCGGCCCTGACGAAAACAACATTATCCTATAATTTTCAATGTACATGAGATTTTGGGGTGACACCTGTTGAGAGCGCTTTCTGACTAACGCGAATTGGAAATAGTAGATGGACGTGAAGGTTTCTACAGGCTTTTCAGACTGCCTATTATTTATTCACGATGTGGTCACCATAGAGACCTCTTACGGAATGGTCGAAAGTACGGCCCGTGACCCTCCTTTTAAGAGTTATCTTGCACTTTTGAGTTAATATTTTTCGATTAGCGTAGATCATTTTCAGGTTGCAGAAAGTTCTTGGAACTACATAAGGTATGTTGTTTGAATTCTAAATTTACATCGAGCATGAGTCCTGAATTGTTTTCACATTCACTGGAAATAATGGGTACGTCATTGTCACGTGAGTCAATTAGTTGCTGGGTGCGTAGTCGTGATTGCCTTTTTCCAAATAATAGTGCCTTTGTCTTGGTTGGATTGATTTTCAAACATAATTTTCAGGAAACGATTGTATGAGATGTTCAATCATTATTCATTTCATTACATGCATTTCCGAGGTCCTCTTCTCTGAACTCATAATATAGTTATTTATCGTCTGCATAGAAGTTCGAAGAGAAATGATTGATGTATTTATTCAGTTGGAATTGGGACTACTATTATACAGAGTGCCCATTTTTCGAGCTTAACCATGGGGATCTCAGTTATTATAAGAGATACGTGGGCGGTTAAATTGAGGCAAAGTTGCGCAATTTTATGCTGAACAATTATGTGAAAGAAAATTTTATGTATTATTTTTAGTTTTTGAAATATTTGAAAAAAACGGAAGTTTGTAGTTTTCGTTTTTATTTCTTTAATCTAAAACGAAGCGAACTAGACGTTTTTAACTATAGGACGTTCTAGGGGCACTTCTTCACAAGGAATCTAAATCTGTCATCGTATCTTCCATTGCATTCTTGATGTCAGAGATACAACCCTCAACTTTGGTTTTTCTTAGGGTCGCCATATTGGAATCTTGGCATTTTTAAAAAGTCTGTTCTCTTCTGATTATTATGACTTATCACTCGATATTTTCGGATCTTACATGCTGGTCAAAATTAGCAAAACATCGTTTTTGCGAAGAGTACTTCGGAAAAATCCTCAAAAATCTAGTTTAACAAACTAAATTCTGATAGTTCGGATTGAACTTGAAAGCTCGCATACTTGAAAACCTAGGTTATTTTGAATTAGGAACGACATTTGTTATGAAAAAACAGTCATAAAGATGCTCGAATATTCCACCATTCACTTCTAAACACAATTTTATTCTTCACCCCAAGTTCTGAATAGCTCAATCGATGAGTACCTACAATTCCAAGAATCAGATCTAAAAAGAAAGAATACGGGATTATTGTTAAGAAAGATTTCTTAAAATTTTACTCATCGATGATATCGCTGAGCTGGGAAGAAGAACGAGTGAAGTTGTGTCTAGAAGAGAATGGCGGAGTATTCATCAAGCATCTTTTATAGCTTTGTTATGTATTTAATAATTTTGTTTCGTTTTGCGGAGAAGAAACTTCTAGCTTTCTTGTCAAGTTCATTCTTAACTTTGAACCTTTGTTTCAAAGAAGGTAGGCTTGTCAGAATTATGAACTTTCCATATCCTCAATTGAAGAATCAAAATTTAGTTTTTGTTAAACAAAATTGTTGGCGTTATTTTCAAAGCACTCTTCGTTAAAACAGGTTTTTCCCAATTTCGATTAGCATATAAGATTTAAACATATCGTGTGTCACTTCATTGTATTCAGAAAGTGATATACTTTTCGAAAATGAAAAAATTCAATATGGCGCCCATGAGAAAATCCAGAGTCGACTGTTGTATCTCTGACATCAAGAACGCCTTGGAGAATACGATAACATATTTAGATTCCTTGTAAGAAAGTGCCTCGAGAACGTCCTTGTTAGAAACGTCCAGTTCATATAGTTTTCACTTGAAAAAATAAAAACGAATATCACAAATTTCAGTTTTTTGTCATTAATTCAAAAACGAAAAATGATACATGAAATTTTCTTTCACATAATTGTTGAGCATACTTCAGCAACTTCGCCCTAATTCAACCGACCTCGTATCTCTTTTAATAACCCCATGGTTGAGCTCTAAAAACGAGCACCTTGTATATTTATATATATTCTTCAATCTGAATAGCTTCAATAACTAATTCATCTTATTTGTAGGGATCAAGGAATACAATTGAGAAATAAATTTCAATTCGATACCAGAAGTTTTTTCTCGAAATGTTTACCAACCTGAATATGGATAAAATAGATTTGGGATGTGACTGGTTACATTTTTTTATAATACTTTTATCGAGCAGTTCATTTCGTTCCAGTTATTTCTTGCAGTAATAATCGGGTGAAACGTGAGGTAAAAATATTAAGATTGCATGGAAATTCCTCTTCTGATGCCCTCTTCGCCCCGATGAGCCTTCACAATATTCACTTTGAAGTCTGACAAATCGAGCAAGTTAACGTTTATATCGTCAAAGGGAGCTTTGTGATATCAATAGGAATATTCCATCGAAAAGGTAGAGATATCGTTCAGAATTGATATGCGACAGTCAACTTTTCCAAAGAAGTGATATGGATCGCAAATCATTCAGAATATCTAGATCGAAGGATTCAATTTCTATTGTTATATTTTCATTCACATTTCTCGATAGCAGATAAATTATTGTGGGTCTTGGATAAATGAAAATTGATAATAAACATGGCCATATGCAAGGCGCAAATAGGTCAATACTACTATTCTTAACAAAATCAAGCTGAAATTTTGAATTGAGTCTGATTATCTTGTAGAGATCAATAAACAAACAGAACTAGAACTCGAAGGTACGAATAATGTTTTCACGGATTCCACAATATTCATGCCATCAACTATGGTTCATCGCAAAAAGTACTGGGTTAAGCATATACTGAGCTTAATATGTCAGTGAGGAGAGAAAATATTTGCTGTAGTTTCAGGTCAGGTTCAATAAGGGTCCTATGATTGGATAAGAGTTGGGAGCGTGAAATTGTCTCATGGTCTACTGAAGAAGAGTGATTCCAAGAAGTCGAGGAGCCATTTATGTCAGTTGGATTGAATCAATGCTGAGAACAGGTTGATACCCCTAACAATAGACGAAACCAAGACATGGGCAACCAGGAATGCCTGCATGCCAGATGATACCACATATGTTCTTGTCATCATTATCGACGAAAATAGGTGATCCATCCTAGAACTGAACACTTCATATTGAGTCCATCGTGACTCACCAGCTAGCTGGTTTCTTCATGAGTTTTTTCTCTATCTTCAGCTGTTATTTGAATCGGGAAAATGGAAAACTGTATGTTTTTTGAATTTTCCTTATAATGCAACCCTTATCCTGGTATTTCTTGGTGATATTGTTTCTTTCAATAAGTTCTAAATACCGTTCCGAAATATCTGATATCCAATAATACCTATTGAATCAACCTATCTGATATTCAAATCTAGAGTTTGCTCTCAGAGATTATCATCTTGTTTGCTGGCTTCAAAGTTCATACGTTAATAGGTTTGCATTAATATCTAAAGCTCACTAAACTCATCGGATCCGGTATCATACCGTTCAGTTATCAAAGGTAACTCGATCAAAACAATGAATCACCTCTTTGCGTCAGAGTATTTCCATTCAATCTAATAAACAGGATTATCAACGATGGATTTTCATTAGCATGAACGTATTAGATGGTTAGGTAGATCTTGTGTAATTGTATTGATGTTGAAATTATACCTACCATATAACTTCTATCGAATTACGACTATGGGGGTAGTAGAATTTCCATCTGACAAGATATACTGTGAAATCAAATTATACCAGGATTGTTGTGGAAATCATTATATTCTCAAAGTGGCCCAAATTTGATTCAAATCAAATGGAAACACATAGTCGGTCTACCAGAAAATATAATGGAATAAAGTCAATAAGTAACTAGTTTCGGCTCAGCAGAACAAGTAGAGGAAAAGGTCTGAAAATGGGCACCCATTTTGTTTTTTTTGTGATAAAGAGGGCATTCGCAACAATGAATAGAATAGAATAGAATAGAATAGAATATTCATTTCACCAAGTTACAAAGAATTGTTTATGGCAGGTCAGAAACGAGATGTATAACCGAGATATAACATTTGTAAAATACATCAGTGACAAATAAAGATACGAGAATATAGCAATATAAAAGATAAAACAAGTGGAATATAGTAACTCAATATAAACAAAAATGAAAATGTCGACTCATTCATTGAGAGGCATCCTCAAGTATTCGTCGATAGAATAAAAACAGTGGGGGAATATATGGCGTTTCAATTTTGTTTTAAAACAATTCATATCCAAAACTTTAAGCTCCTGGGGCGAAACATTATAAAGTCTGATATCTGAAACGGAGTGGCCTCAAGTGATCTGCAGAACGGGTCTGGTAGGCATGAAGAGCTGAGTTGGTTGAAAAATACTTTATGTTTTTATATATCTCCAAAACTGTTGTGTATATGGATGAAGATGGCACGGGCATGATACTAGATCATTGAATATTTGTTGGCAGTTATCTCTGTAACCAGCTCTCTTTTGCATTTTGAAAACCTTCATAGCATAACGAAAATCACCCCATAAAAGTATGCAGTAATTTATGTGTGCATGAAAGAATGAAAAATAACATGTCCAGACATTATTGAGGCATAATTGGTTTTTCAAATTACGTAGGAGGTATATCAAATTGGACAATTTATGACACAACTGATCAACATGGGGTGACCAAGACAGTCTGTCGTCTATAACAACTCCAAGAAGTTTAACACATTTGCCATTACCTGCATAAGCAAAGCATTTATCTGGAAACATTGAGTTAAATAGCTCGTTGACCTAAATGATGGATAATGATGGACCCACAACAGATCCCTGAGGTACACCGTGTAATATCTTGGTAAAGTTCGAATGTGATTCACTGATATATACTGCTTGCTTTCTATTGTTCAAGTAGGATTGAAGCAGGTCAAGTGGTACGCCTCTGACAAACAATTTTGAAAACCGCCTGGGTGGTGCAAAATTCAATACGGAACCCAAATTTGTAGCAGTTGAGAAGTCCATTCAATTCAACGTATCATGAGTCTCTGCTTTGTCAAATCATTATCAATATATCATCTAGCTATTGATCATCAAGTTTTTTTTTTCAAATTGATAAGAATCTTTTTCATCAATAAATTGAACCGTTCTTTTAATGTAAATCCTAACATGGAAATTCTCCATATTTGTAACAAAGGTCATATATTGAATCTTCAAGAAACTTGAAATTCAAAAGTGTATCACTAACCCAAGAGTCAATTGCTTATAACACGATCGAACTAATTTCGAACATTGATTTCTTGGTCACATTTTCCTGAATCTTTCACTCATATCTTATTTTATTTCACGAACATATTGTCACAAATGGAAATGCCCAGTATAGTAAAACCATCCGGTTATAAAGTCCACGTGCGTATTCATATATTCTAAAAGTCAAGTCAATTCATATTTCTGATAATCGTAAAAATCATTCACCTCTAGGAAAAAACCATTCATGTGTAATTCAACCCTAGCTCAGGTTACACAGTTCATGTCGGTTACATGGACAGGAAACCGAGTTTAAGTTGGAAACATACTATTTATTGAAAACTCAAAATCGGCAGAATCGGAATATATATAACATAGAGTTCAACGTCGTGCGAGTTATATGAACAATGAAGTTGCCGATTCTGCAAATCTTGCACAAATTACCCATAAATATCAATCGCACTAGGATTATTCATTATTATTACGATCTCTGCGTTCGAGTCATTATCATCTTGTCACTGAATTCAATCGGGCCTTCAGCCCTTTAGCCGGTAACTATTCGCGAGTGAAAGAACTAGGGAAGCCACCCCAGCCATGGTCACTTCTAGCCGACACATCTCCTCATACTGGAAAGCCTTGTTCACAATAATATCAATGTTAGTACCAAATGATCAGAATTTGTCGTGAAAAGAAAGTACATTTGTTTTTCGTCTTGCTTACCCCCATATGTTTCTTTTGGGCCGCTTGGCCACAATTATAAATGGATAATCCAGGAATGTAATTATAATCAATTTATAACTCACCAGATAATTGTCCACTAGTTTTCCTGGACATAAAGTCACTTGTTGTTTAATCACTAGTTTTTATTCACTGTATTCACTATTCACGTTATTTTATCAATTTGTTCACTTTATTTTAAATTCACTTTGTTTTATATTCAATAAACTGTTTTATCCACTATTTTCATGTCTTCTTTCACAAGTTAACCTCTTGCTGCCAAGCATAACCCCCTTAACCGACAAAGGGGTAGCAACCCCAGGTCGTGACATATGGTGGAGGTGACAGATTTGTGACGTGACAATATCATATTCAATCATCATTATTAGGTTACTCATTTATATATCTTCAATGTTCAATAATTTTTGATTCCATTTTTACCAGCTCTATACTTGTCAGTTGTCAATATCAGTTTAGATGATTTTACCATATAATTTAAAGTTGAATTTAGACAACCATCGACGATGATTCTCTTCAACTCGACTTCTGATCTAATTATCGTTTGCTTCTTTTGGTTGTTTTACCGATATGAAACTAAAAATCACATGATTCACTTGAAAAAAGATCATGTGAACCGCGACATATATGTTGCCATCTTCAGTTGAACATAGTCCAGCAATGATTATGGCAATCTTTTCAAATGGTCTTTCGATGCTGTACTGTCTCACGTATAACCCTTGGTTAGCGATGGGGCTCCTTTCCTGACTTTATCACTATAGATACAAAGTCTTGTTCGCTACTGTGTGTCCTTCCAAAGTATTGTCCAAATTTCACTTTTGAAGAAACGTCGGTTGAAGTTATCAACATTTTTGTCATCTATATAACTGAAGGAATCAATCAATCAGAATTATACATAATTCGGAAGATAATGATGCTCCTGGATAAGACAAAATTCGAGCTGCTGAATGAAATTGGTAATGATATATCGGAACCTATATCTATTAGAAGTTGGAAGAACTATCGTCCAAAAGGTATACGATAAACATAATCGGAAAAATATTTGAATGGCATTTGAAAGTAAGGATAGTTAATTACCTTAATCAGAATACTTTTTTATCGGAGAAATGATTTGGATTCTTGGAAGGAATAACATAACAAGCAAGTTATTGGGGTGAAGCAGTTTTTGCATGATCATCGCATGACGGGATATTGTTTATGGTTATACTGAGCAAATCTTGAACGACCATACCAGACATCAACTTATTGGGCATTGTTATATCCATCTTCATGGAGGAAATAGAAGTTTAGGTTCATGTTGCCATCACACTCTCTTAGAATATCAGAAACTCATTCTCAATTTCTTGCCAATTTTTCATTCACATCATCAACTTGTCTCTGCCTTGCACCTCCTAATCTCCTGCTTGTTTTAATTCAATATAGGGCATCTAGAGGAAAAGGCAAAATACAAAGTCGAATAACTGTTCCTGAGCAAATCATACCGTTCTCTAATAGGAAAAATGCTTTTTCGGCAACCGTCCGGAAAGTACGTACTTTCCAGACGATTTTTTTTTGAGAAAGTGGCATTTTTCCGGCCTAGTCCGGGAAGTACGTACTTCCCGGACTAGGCCGGGAAGAATCACATCGTTCTTGTCATTGTAAATATGAAATTCTTGGTAGTATGGTTTTGATAAATGCAGTTGATCATTACCATAGCATCAAAATAACGACTGACAGCTATCTGACATAAAATTAGCTAACATTTCAATTTTTGAAAGAAATGTGTTTCTTTGATTTGTTATTCTACACGGTTGCCGAAAAAATTGTGTACGCAACACGCCCGAAAACAGTTTTTTTGGACTCGCAGACTTCCAGGACTCGCTACGCTCGTCCTAGAATTTTGTCCACTCATCCAAAAAAACAGTATTTTCCGGACTCGTTACGTAAATTACTATTTTTCGAACTTCTATTCACTCTGCCTTGGTCTATCATTGTGCAGCTTCTATTTTAGAATTGAGTGATTGAATTTATTTTCATGTTCCCCTCCCAAAAATATATCATCAAAATATTATGAGGCTCGTTTACTCCAGAGTTTTTTCATTATTATATTGATTCCAGTGAACATAGAACTTGAGGATAGATTGTTATTTACCAAATTTCTAGTCGGGATGAATGTGAAAAAAACTCAAATAAATACATCCACAATTCAGAAGGTAGGAAGACATAATTATTATCCCTAGAATATATCATTCCGTTAGTTATCAGGAGCTATTGAGTCCTTAGTTGCAAATACTTCAGGAAATGATTGTGAATTCAGATCGCATGTTATATAATTCGTAGTCCCCACATACTAATAAGATTACAAGGGTCTGATATTGGTTCCAATAGGTTGAATCGTGATCTCATGACTTCCGAATCGATAATAATAGATTCCATTGTTGCTTGTTACTTGATTAGTTTTGGTACCGTATTTACGATACCAGAATGTTCAGTAGTTTCGAGTGATTCAAAGAGATGTATCTTGAACATTTAAGGTATGACAATAGGTTGTAACGTACATTGGCAAAATCAACATAGTATACGAGGTTGTGTAAAAGTTCAGGAACAGCTCAATTACAGTCAAACAAGATGTCGTATTGTCTTCGGATTTTATTTAATTCATGATCAAATAATTTTTTTCAATTTTTAACAGTCCTTGATGTCATCATGTACGAAGCTGGGATGTGAGAGTTTTATTTCATAATAGAATACCCCATAAATTCTTCCATATTTTGACATTGAATACAGTTTTGAGTTCAACAATAAAATGTTTTTATGGTTTATGTCGATATTCATCTCATTGATGATTAACTCAAATCGATTACATGGATGATAAGAATGAAATAATGTTCATTTTGCAATAAAAAAAGTAATATCAATACATCTCAAACAAACATAGCAAAGTAAGAACATTTCACACTGAAGCTTTCACTTTTTAGTGAGATGAAACACCTGAACACATACATGAGGTTCAACTATTTATACATAATTGATCAAACATATAAAGAATTTTTGAATAATCATTCATAAACTAGACAAATAACAAATATAATTTCAATATAAGAGAAATCAAAGGAATAAGGAATACATAATGTAACTCGGTGAGTAACTATGTACAATATCTAACATTCCTGATGGATATATTTTGATGAGGTATTGAATAGTTTCGGACCTGAATAATAATGACTGTTTTGCCCTAGAGATCTATGTGTTCGGAGTAATTGAAAATGGACGTGAAGTCGTGTATTATATGTATGGATGAGTTTCAGAAAAGTATTCTTCTTCTAATTGCATGGTAGAACATTCTTTAAAGTATATATTTGCCTAGGGTCTTATATACCATTTTTTGAATACCTGAAAATTTCAAATAACATTAGTTTCAGAGAGCGTTTTTGGATAACTTTTGATATATTATATCACTGATGACATCCAGTGAAATATATTGATATGTACAGGTCTCCCGCTGAGATATGTTCTAGCTCTGTAGCGTTGAATGAATTGGACCTTTGCCGGAAAGGACGTACACTATAAATAGGTTTTCTAAAATAAATTAGAATTCTGAGGTCAAATACCTTTCAATGGGCGAAAAAAAATAAAAGCTTCTTTACCTCAACCAAGCAAATGATAAGTAAAATGACTTTTTACTAGACTGTAATAGATCCTTTTTTTGTGAAAGCTGTGTTGTATCGATATTGCTAGTTTGATGATCTGTTGTCTAATAATGATTTTATTAAAGATAAGTCGGTTTTCACATAACTTTCCAGAAAGTTCCATTCTTCACCTATGTAAAATATGACGGTATCATCCGCGAAACTGATTATGTTCTCTTCACAATCAATTGAAAATAACCATCGTAGGTTATCCATTCTTGCAGTGAAGGTGGGGTGAATAGAAAAGAGTGAGACTTACAGTCAAACTCCATCAAATGAGTTCTTAACCTATGAAAATGAGTCAGTCACATAAATTGAGAAGAGTTTTTTTTATGTTCTGGTTCTCACGAAAAGGGATATCCTGTAATGTTCAGAGAACATCGTGAGAACCAAGGGAAAGCAGGTAGGAGTTGGTGTTCTTCTTAAATTTCTGGAGATGGTATGCTTCGGGGAACACCTCACTAGGCAATGAGTTCCAAAGTCTCGATTTTCGCTGGATGAACGAGTCTTTGGAAAGAGACGTTCTGCAGGTCTCTAAAGTGACCACGAAGGGGTGTGAAGACTGAACTTGACGGGTTAATCTCGAAGAGACTGCTAATGGAGGAACGATTGTTGATATTTCAGAAGAGCATCGCCCATGCAAATATCTATAAAACAGAGATAAATCGCCATTTTTTCTACGGTTTTCCAGAGAAGTGAGCGAGTTTGTGAGCGAGGCATCACCGCCAAGACGAATTGCCCACTTTTGGATAGCATCCAATAGTTTCAGGATATGTTTAGGGGCCGCACTCCAAATATGGGAACAGTGTTCCAGGACAGGTCCCCAGTAAACATGAAACATTTATGTCTTGGTGATAAGAGCTTCTGGAGAACTGGATTTTGGCATTCCATGATCGATAATTTTTTACAATTTGAGTCCCATTTAATGCAAATGTCCGAGCAAATGACGGTTCTTTATAGATGAGCCCTGGTTCGATGATGGTTCGATGATACTGTAAGGGCTTAACACAGAAGAATCCTTCAGACTCAGCTAAATACTGGATAATATTGATGTTCGAACAGATTTCATGAGACATGAAATCAGATCACTTCGCAAAAACATCTCCTGTGACCAATCATTCAGGGTATCTATACCAGATTAAACAGACAACTGAATGAAACAAAGACCTCAACACTTGTACAGGGCAAGATCTGGTACACCAATCGACTGAGTTCATCTTTTCACGTATGGTTCAGATTTGAGTGCCATCATATCGAAGGTTTTCAGGAATCAGAAAAGCCGCCTAATTCGCTGAAGGAGGATCGGAAATTCAACTGGTCTAGACAAACGTCGGGTTACCAAACCGTACTGTAAAAACTAACATATGTTGAAGACTGGATCCGGATGAAAAGAAACACTTCTGAGAGGATATCCGAAGAAGAAGGTATGAAGGAAATACGTCTATACAGGCCAAAATACGCAAGTGTCATTGAAGGTCAGTCAAGATCGGACGAGCCAACAGGATGTATAGTTTCAAGAGGGTGAATCTGTATAGGTGCACGACTTGAGACCCTCACAATGTCTGGAGGTGACCATGAAGAATTTCCTCCACCCCCACTTCGCTTGTGTCCGTGCCAAGAGTGCATCCCACGTTGTCATCGTTATAATTTGGGATAGTGGGAACAATTATTTTACCGTCCTATGAAATTTGAAATGGCCCAGATCTACAATAGGGTGTACTTTATTGCGGTGCGAATCTTAACGATATGAAATATATGACTAGATGTTCGAATTCTTGACGATTATTACATTCTCTCTCGATTCAAGTCTAATATTGATTATGTTTTCGAAATGTATTGGAAAAAAATTATATTTTCAATAAAACCATTATGAGGTTTTCTTAAAATAATCAACATCCACACAGTTTATCGATCTGGAGTAGGTTATTTCAACTTACAGTTCAACTTGTATATAACATCATATTGGTCAATTGGGATACTTTTTCGTATCACTGGGTTCCAACAATAATTGAAAGTTCATATTTCACTCATAAATGAAGAAAACAAGAGTTGAAATGATCTAATTCTACAGAAAGAATATTCCACACCTGAGAAAATGAAGTACCGGAGGGAAATTATCTAAACTAAAATGAATGAAAGATTGACATGAAATTATTAAAACTCAGAAATTCGTGGGGTTCATGCAACATCGATAAAGAAAATTAAGAAATAACTGGACATGCGCATTAGGTTCAGTCATCTGTCAAAACTATCAGTATATGTGACGTGCTGACGTGTTCTGTGTTCTATTAAATTCCTAACCTAACCTTAATATCATACCTATTTTAAATAATAAAAAATTGAATAATTAACAAATATGAGAACTATTTCAAGAAAAAATAAAATCGCAATTGTTTGCCAGTGCAGATGGCAACTTGTGATGCGTTTTACAAATTTTCTATGGTGGACATTGGCTCATCAGGTTCACTACATGATAGTCAGGTGTTTAAAAGTTCAACCTTTGGAAATTTATTGATGGAAAAACGTCTTTCCATACCAGAACCAAAAGCATTAGCCAATACTACAACCATCCTACCACACTTTTTAGTTGCAGATGAAGCATTTCCGCTTCATGAAAACATAATAAGGCCATATCCTGGAAGAAATTTGCCAGCAAGGTTGATAATTTTCAATTACAGACTTTCTCGTGCAAGACGGACTATTGAGAATACTTTCGGAATTCTAGCACAGAGATGGAGGATACTGAGAGGTCCTATTGTAGCTGACATTGAATCAGCTGAGTTCATAGTGCAGGCAACTGTTGTTTTGCATAATTTCTCACAATGTGACGAAGATGCTATACCAGAAAATAAACGAAGATATTGTTCCACTAGTTATGTGGATGTAGAAGGTCCAAATGGTAACATTATATATTGGGACAATGGAGGAATGACCAAAATCCTTTACGCTCAGTAGTGATGCTAGGGGCCAATAATTCATCAAGAAATGTTCCGGTCAATAGAGACATTCTCTATTCCTATTTTATGTCTCCCAATGGAAGTCTTCAATGGCAAATAGACCATGTAATGGGAGGTTCTGTTCCATTGTAGTTTTTTTATTATTAAAGTTGCATTATCAATATTTTCTGGTGTATTTAGGTACTCAAAAGGATTTTCACATTCCTCGATATCTTGATTATAGAGTTTTGTAACAGTTGGACGTGTTTGCGGGTTCATGCGAGTATTTCCGGTTGAGGTGTCCATAGGCTCACCTGGAAGTGTTCTGCGGGTGATTTGGCTTTGTGGTTGATTTTGTTGATTTCTAATAATTTGACTGTTAGTTGGTCTGAATGGACTCTGATAATTTTGGAAAGGTTGTCTTTGAAAATTATTCTGAAACTGTGGTCTCTGGAAATTATTTTGGAATGTTGGTCTCGAAAAGTTATTTTGAAATGATTGATTTGGATAAATTTGTGTCTGTCTATTGAATTCATTCTGAAATGGCTGTCTAGGAAAGTTCTGTGTTGGTCTTTGGAAATTTGTTGGTTGTTTATTCTGCATGTTTTGTTTATTGCTTGTTGGTGTGAATCTTTGTCCGGGGTTATACATATTTTGCGAGTTGATAGAATTACTCTTTGATGCACTGTATAGAAAGTTTTCCTCTTCAATAACCAATGACATGGCTTTTTCTAGTGAATCAGGATTTCGAAGTCTTATATTGTTTTGCAATTGATTAGGAAGACCTCTAATAAAAGTTTTAAGTGCTAAATCATGGTAAATTTTGATTTATGGTCTTTGCTAATGATTGTATTTCTTCAGAATTTACTTTAGATATCAAAAGGCTTCTAGAGTCTTGACATCGTATGCCAAAATTATAAGGAGTTTCATTTCTGAATGGGCTCAAGGCAATTAAGTCTTGAACTAGACAATCGACGTTTCTTTGATCTTGAAAACTCAGTATCAGGGCACTTTCAATTTCTGTCCATGTTTTTAGTTCAGTGCGAGAACCTATTAAACTGAGAGCTCTGCCAGTTAGTTTGGCAAGAAGAGCTCGCAGAATATATGAATTCAACTGTGCGTTATTATCATCTCTGAAATTGTTTATCAAGTTGGTACAACTTCCGAGGAAAAGTCCCAATGTATGAGGATTTCCATCGAAATTTGGTATAGCGTCTACAAAAAGTTTCAAGAGAGTATAGTTTACTCCGGATGCTGGAAGTGACATTTCGGTATTTGTTTGTTGTGTCGGCTCAAATGATCTATTTAATAAATTTATTAATTGTTCTATTTCTTCGTTATCTACCATGAAAAATTATAGAAAATCCCAATGATTAACAATGGAGAATCATCAATATATATGTTTGATGGGTAATTGTGGGTTGTATGAGCAAAATCACTTACAGTGTTGTCTTCATTTCTTCTTAATCCTATCTTATTCTAGCTGGTTTCGGCGATGTGGTCCTCTGCCAGGTTTCCCAAATTCTTGGCGATGTAGTTCTCCAATTCAGGCTGGTGTTGGCGATTTGGTCCTTCACCAGGGTCCTTGATGCTTTGGCGATGTTGTCCTCTGCTTCAAGCGTTGTTATCACGAGTTTTTAGTCTTTCGCGAATCCACTAAATTATTTGCCTTTGAACTGTTGAAACAGACCGGTTTCCACGCGATTTTTGTCGTTTACACCGTTGGGCAAATCCTACCACGACTGCGCCAATTTTGAGTTCTCTAGTGGAAAACGAATTTTTAAAAAACGTGATATGACTTTATTCAACTAAGGTATCAGATGAAAAAGCACGTAACAATGAGAGCGAATAGTTTTGTTGCATAAATGTGCTGACTTGAAGAATGGAGATTCTCGGAGATTCTCGTAGAGGGGGAAGATGAGACGTTCCATAACTATCCACCCCGTATACGCTGACAGTATCACTTCGTGGCTCAATCGGGTGACTCAGTGATACGAGGAATCAAGGGATGTTACGTGAAGAAGTTAGGCTGAGAGTTAGTTACCGTTTAGACGTTGTATTAGAAGGATGAGAGAAAAAAAGTGTGTATATAGTTATTGTTTCGAAGTATATGTATTTCTAACAAAGACAGCGGTGGGATATCGAATCCATCAGTTTCTTTTGTGGTAATAAGTTTAACAAGATTTTCGAAGCGAGAGTGAGTAACCAAAGGAATGTCTTGAAGTTGAAATTGAATAAGGTAACTCATGGTGAAAGTCATCAATTAAATAAGAAGCTCATTATTTCGGACCTGATGGAGTGGACCTCGAGGACCTTTATAAGGAAAGGGAGTATTGGTTCAAGGTGTCAGTTGGTAGTGGTCCTTGTGACCTGTGTGGCGAAGGTGAAGGATTCTTCTTCTCAAGCATATTGGTGAACGTCACCGGTATAAGAGGCGAAAGTCGCTATGTAAGTGGGTGAAAGTCACCATGAAATAAGAGCGAAAGTCGCTATGTAAGTGGGTGAAAATCAACATGAAATAAGAGCGAAAGTCACTATGTGAGTGGGTGAAAGTCACCATCAAATGAGAGCGAAAGTCGCTATGTAAGTGGGTGAAAGTCACCATGAAAAAAGAGCGAAAGTCACTATGTAAGTGGGTGAAAGTCACCATCAAATGAGAGCGAAAGTCGCTATGTGAGTGAGTGAAAGTCACCATGAAATAAGAGCGAAAGTCGCTATGTAAGTGGATGAAAGTCACCATGATATAAGAGCGAAAGTCGCTATGTAAGTGGGTGAAAGTCACCATGAAAATGTGTGAAAGTTGCACGTATCCGTATCATGTTATAAGTCAGAAGAATCCTAGGCTTGGAAGCTAACAAAACTAAGCATTCATAGCAATCACCGATAGTCGAAGACTCATATATGCCCCAGAAAAATTTATCTCTATATCATCAAAATGTACAAGGTATTTCGAACTGTATTAATAATATTGCGGTAATAGCAGATGATTTGAAGGTGAGCTTTATTGCAGTCACTGAACACTGGCAATCCTCAAACAGTATAGTGTCATACCAATTAGAAAACTATAACTTGGTGTCGTCATTTTGTCGGTCTGCAGAGGGTGCGCATGGTGGTGTTGCATTATATGCTCATAACTCTATTAAACCCTTTCAAAGTCCGGACATCAATTCTATTAGTGAAGAATATATTTTTGAATGTACTGCAGTGGAATTTAGGGTAAACTACAATTATTATGTGATATGTGCGGTGTATAAACCTACGGCAACTAACTTAACTTGTTTCATAGATAAACTGGATACATTGTTGGATTTAGCCACTGAAGGTAATAAACTAGCAATAGTTGCCGGAGATTTCAACATAGACATGTTAACTTCTGCAAAAAATTTGAAAAATAGAGATATTTTGAATAACTTACTTAATTGTTATGATATGAGGGCAGAAATACAAGAACCAACAAGAGTCACCAAAGATAGCTCAACCTGTTTAGACAATTTTTTCGTTTCAAATTTATTGATATGCAACTCCAAAGTACTTGAAACAAACATATCGGATCACCATGGTCAACACATATGCATACATATAGATAGTGGAAACTCCCAAGAAACTTTCGAGTATAAAAGAATTTATGGAACAGAAAATTATGATCACTTATTTACACTTCTTGAAAATGAATCGTGGTTGACAGTATATGAGGCCAAGTCGGTTGATGAGATGTACAATAGTTTTATCTTTTCACTTACAGGTTTTTTCAATATTGCATTTCCCTTAAAAAAAGCCAGAGTAACCAGGAACCCGAGACTAAAATGGATCACACAAAATATTATAGATGCCAAAAATACATTAAGAAGGGGTTAACCTTTACAAACATGTCAGAGTATATTTGCGGTGTAAAGGGGGAAGTAAAAATCCCGAGCGAAAGGGGCGGAGACCAATGTCGAACAAAAAACGCTAAGCGCTGTTGGCGTCTCACTCCAACTCAGTGTCGCGTAAATTCGTAGTAAATAAATAGTCTTGCCTGGTCGAGTGGTCGCTCGGAATCTGTGGCTCGGGATGGCTCGGGTCTGCGGCCGTCGGCCGGCCGTTACAATTATTCTCAGAATAATAGGCCTCCGGCTTTTCATCACTCATCAGTATATTTTGAACTTACTGTGTCTATGAGGATAATTTGATATGATATGGGAAATATAAAAAAACTTGTCGAAACAGATGAAACCCTTTCGAATATCAAAAACAGTAACACAAAAACGTCTACACGAGCTAAATTGAAACTTATAAATACACAAATTAGAAAATGTCTCTCGGTCGTGGGAGAAATGGGACTTTCGATTGGACAAAAGAGAAAATTTCAAGCAAAAATTGGTGAGCTAAAACGGGTTAGATTTCTCATTCCAAAAATAAATCGGGGGCATGTAGGTTCAGGATTGAGAATTCAGACAGGGCTCGTTATCAATTTGAATCACGATGAAATTGAATGCTTTCTCATTGATGCATCGTATGATGAATATGGACACAGAATAAAAAATGCTGTTTATGGAGAAACTATACTGAACATTTTTATACACAACAAAATATATCGAAATATTCTTCTTCGATAGGTATGAATGAATGACATTTTTCAAGGTATTCAGTATATATCTTTACTGAACTTGAAAACTCGAAAACTCACATGATATATTTGAAAACAAAATTTACAAATAACATCCTATTTGTCTCTTATATTTTGACCCTTACCCACAGCATCAAGTATACGAGGTGGAAAAAACATTGAATATAAAAGTTGTAGGGTTTCATCGGTCCTATATTTTATCACTTTCAAAACGAACAAATGCGAATCGCAATTTTTTTTTTCAAATGGATCACCCCCGGTCATAGGTTTATAGTCAGAAGTCCACTTGTTTGTTTTATCTTCTGGTTTCCATGGTATATTGTATCCATATGCAAGGAAAGGATCAAAGCAAAATTTCATTGGAAATTTTCATTCAATATTGGAATTGAAATAAGTGGAAAGCGGCTTGAGGGAAAAAAAAGTATTTCATTATGGTTGAAAAAAAACTGTATTTTTTTCAATTTTGCGATTCGCATTTGTTTGTTTTGGATGTGCCAAAAGATAGTACCGATGAAACAGCCCGAAGGTAGTACAGAAATATCTCTTATTTCCATATTACTCTCGTATCTACTGGTCAACTATTTCAGGCAGCAAATATTTCATGTAAAAATCTACTAATTTTGATTCCAATCTTATCTTGCCAAAATCTATCATCACGATGAATTTTTTTAATTTTTATTCCTTTATTTGTCCATACCGCGAAATAACCTGCATGAAATTTCGAAAAAAAAAAAAAAGTCGATGGCGACCCTCGAATGACGAAACGTCGTATTATAAATTCTATACTGCTAAGTTATAGAGCATGAAATACAGTTTCAAGAAAATGTCTGCTCTTTTCGTATCTATTAAAATAAAGCCTATAAAAATTTAAATCTAAAATCTAAAATTTGTATTTCTTTGCGGCTCATTGTTGCGCACATGAATACACAACTTTTTCTTGATTCAACCGATCCTGTATCTCTAACCGTTATCGAATTCCCAATGTAGGGCTTCGAATATGGGACACCCTGTACATCGATTCCAATTATTTCTTATAAAAACATTCGAAAATATTTACGTACCTTATCAATCTCAATATCTTTTTTTCGACTGACAATTTCCTCACAGAAAGTCTTTTACGATGTTTATCGCCAGTTCGATAATTTGAACTCGACATGCTTGATCGCAATAATAATACTAGTTCACAAACTAACAATAGTGTCACCATCTGAATGCAATCGCAAACTATGATACATGCATATCTGGACGGCCCTTTGATGTGCACATAGCGCCTGCCGCCGCCGTTCGCAAAAAATGTTTATGTTTTCTTTCACCTAATTAGTCTTATTCGAGAATGCAATGAATCCTTTTCGCAACTTCCATTGATATCATCACATGTGCTGAAATTATTGGAATAGCTTCAGTGCTATTTTTGGTTTTTATGAATGAAAATACGATTCATTCATAAATTCATAGTATCCATGTAAAAGTGCTTATTTGGTGCGAGGGCGCTCGAATCAGTCATGAAAAATGCTCCGTAATTGAGTCTGCAGGGGTTCAGCAAAAATCATTTTTGAGCTAGTAATTATTGATGGATCGCGATAATTTTTTTTTTTCAATAGAGACAATTGTATGATTGAGGCATCTCTCGGAGTACTTTTTCGAAATACGATATATCTTGTGATATAAAAAATAGTGAATATGGGAGAAATTTCGCAACTTTTTTACTAGTTATTTTTCAAAAAATCAAAAAATTACTACGAGAGATGCCTAGATCCAACCTTCCTCAAGCAGAAAGTGAAAAAAAAATTTGATTTTTTTCAGCGAGGTCCGAGTAATATGATTTTTGCCATTCCTTGTTTCACAAAGTTTTACCATCAATCCCAAATAAGGTTAACCCCCTCTTAAACCTTTGTTCCGAACTTTACCAGCACAATCTTATATCAAAGCAAATGTTCATTGACCATAAATTATCCTATTCCAATCTACTCCTGTCTGAGAAAAAAAAAATATTATGGTGACAAAATTTCACAATCAGATAACAAAACCAAAACTGTCTGGAGTATTGTAAATACTGAAACGGGCAAAAGAAAAGAACACAGATCCAGTTTCGAGGGCATAAAAAATGAAAATAATGAATTAGTAACATCACCAAAAGAGGCTAGCAATCTTTTCAATCAGTTTTTCACGACGGTTGCATCTCGAATGGTTGGATATGGCCCAACAAATATGCATGCACATCAAAGAAATATAAGAGAAATACCAAACTCCATTTATCTGTCAGATGTCTCACAAGAAGAAGTTTTAGAGATCATATCCTGCATGAAAAACAAGTACTCATCAGGTGATGATAAAGTTAGTAATGTTCTTCTGAAAAAAATTGGCAAATTTATAATCAAGCCCATCACTTATATGCTGAATGAATCATTGAGATTTGGTATATTTCCCTCTAGACTGAAAGCTGCAATTGTTAAACCACTTTTCAAAAAAGGTGATCCCCACCTAATTGAAAACCATCGTCCCATAAGTATTCTTTCCAGTTTCTCTAAATTATTCGAAATTGTAATGTGCAGACGAATCATCCCCTTTTTAAATATAAATAAAGTAATTGCTAGTTCTCAGCATGGTTTTCAGGCGGGTAAATCTACCACAACAGCTATATTTTCTTTCACTGAAAAAATACTTAACTTTTTAGACCAGGGTTTGATTGTGCATGGTATTTTTTTGGACCTATCCAAGGCCTTTGACTGTGTGAATCATGATTTACTTTTGAGCAAAATGGAGAAAATTGGTATTCGCGGCACAGCAAATAAATGGTTCGAATCATATCTTACTGGCAGAACACAAAAAGTTATCATACAAAGTGGCCAGACTGACCACTTTTCTGATGATGCGACAATTAACTTGGGAGTGCCTCAGGGCAGTGTACTCGGTCCAATCCTTTTTATTTTATATGTCAATGATATGAATGATATGCCTAATTTGGTAAACAAATCTCAAATGTTATTAACAAACTATGCTGACGATACGAATATTCTAATTGCAGAAAGGCACTATAAGGATTTATGTGTAAAAACTGTTGAAACCACAAATAACATTGCTCATTGGTTTGAAGACAATGCACTTTTATTGAACACAAAGAAAACTAATGCCATTTTGTTTAGACATAGTCGAAATACCAATGATTTTCCTCACATGTCCTAATAAATGATACACAAATAGAATATAATGCTAGCACAAAGTTCCTTGGTATCACCATTGATCAACATATGAATTGGATAAATCATGTACAACTACTATGTGGCAAACTGAGTAGATCATGTTACTCTCTCAGAGAACTAAGAAAAGTTGTTGATAGCACCACTCTATTGACAGCATACTTTGGTAATTTCTATTCCTCAATGAGCTATGGGATATTATTTTGGGGGGGTTCCCATTATAAAGAGGTTTTTATTTTACAAAAGAGAGCAATAAGAATATTATGTAGTTTGAAAACTGGTGACTCTTGTAGAGGGCATTTCAGAAACCTCAGTTTGTTAACGTTACCTGCTGTGTATATATTTGAATGTCTAAAATTTGTCTATAAAAACAAACACTTGTTCAATGAATATATCAATGTGAATACCTATACTACTAGAAATAAGTACATGTTATGTTACCCTCCACATAGAACTTCTCTAATAGAGAAAGGCTGTCTCTATAAGTGCCTAGAATTTTTTAATGTACTGCCGAACAACATAAAGGAGATCAAGACATTTTATAGTTTTAAGAGAGTGATTAAGAAATTATTAGCCACTGCTGAGCCCTACCGATTAGAAGATATAAATCAAATGACATTCACTTAATTTTTTTCTTGTTTTTACACTCATGTTATTTAAAATTTATCACTTATTTTATTATCGTATACTGTATTTTTTTAACGTGTCTATGTTTTTAGGAACAGTTGGAAATTAAGCCTTAGATACATTTCTTGTTGTTCCCCATAACTTGTGATTTTCTCAAGGGAAAATGCTCCTTGTGAATGTGACCTGTACCACACACAATTATTATAATTGTTTGTAATAATCTGCTGTTATTGGTACTCATTAAATTCTATTCTATTCTATTCTATTCTATTCTATTCTATTCGATATAGAGTCTGAGGACAGACTAACCCCAGGATGGCCGAATGTAGGATATGGTAGGATATGCATCCACCCCGTATACGCTGACAGTATTACTTAGTGGCTCAATCGGGTGACTCAGTGATACGAGGAATCAAGGGATGTTACGTGAAGAAGTTAGGCTGTGAGTCAGTTACCGTTTTTTTTTCAGAGGTGAATGAAATCCTTTATGGACATCATATGGGTCAAATTCCCCATATGATAGTGTGGGACTCCCTGATCTCAGCCAGGTCTACTCACTAAAAACTCCACCCCCTTCGTAGGCTCGTCTGACCGAAGTCTCCGATGACACTTAGGCCTAATGGCCCATTGTATCTTGCCTATTTATCATCATTGTACCCACTTTATTATCTCAGTGCCTTGTACAAGTTTGTACAAGTCCTTCACTGGATGTGAGTTGTATATTTCTGGTTCGCCAACTGGTTGCCCAAAAATTGTCTGCCTTCTGCGATCCAATGCCTCGCATTTGCATAGTATATGTGATACTGTTTCTGGTTCCTTTCCGCATAGCCTGCAATTTGGGTCACCATTATACAGTCCCATCCTGGTAAGGTGCTCCTTGACTGGGACGTGGCCGGTCATGAGTCCTATAACAGTTTTTATCTGCTCTCTGTTCATGTTTAGCAGATCTGCAGTTCATCTGTGGCATGGTTTCTTGATGTATTGTTTCCCATGTATATTTCCTGGAATGTTTTTCCAGTAGTTCTTATGTTTTCCCGAATCCAGTCTGTTACAGACGCTCGTGCTGCACGCTTGGGTACTCCTAGAATCTGTCCTGGTTCTGGTTCATTATCTGACCCTCTTCTTCCAAGTTCGTCAGCTTTCTCATTGCCAGCAATCCTCTGATGTCCTGTCTGACATTATTTGGATCTGCTTATGTTCTATACAGTTACCGTTTAGACGTAGTATCAGAAGGATGAGAGAATAAAAGTATTTTTATAATTATTGTTTCGAAGTATGTATTTCTAACATGTTGGACAAATGACTTGCTTATTATTTTCAAACTCATTGAAAATCCTATATCATGTATCAAGTACTTTTTTTCTGTTTATACATCAGTATGAAGTTTCAATGGAAAAAGATTATAATGTAATAAACTTGTGCCCCTTCAATGTTTCATGACACTTCATGCGTGTATAAATGTAAGACCCTGTTGGTCGTTTCTCTTAGATCTCAAATACCCCGGAATTAATCGTTTACGTAAATACTGGGTCACTTTGGTGTAAATTTCCTTCAACGTTGTAGAACTCTCTTGGAGTTGAGCGTAAATATTTTGTTAACCAAGCGGTTAGTATTGAAATAATATCAGAGAATTTCAGACATGTCCGTTCTATTAATAGTTACAAGGAACGATTACGTGCATCAGAGATGGGTCATGTTGATTTATGCACGAATAAAGGTGGATTCATGCAAGCATGAATTTGAACTCAAATGAATTTAACACTAAAATCAATAAGTTGAACTCATGTAAAGAAACGAATGTTATTTTTGAATCAGAGTTTTATTTTTGTCGTTTCATATAGAGTTTTTTCATTTGCTTTGATCTTGTGAATTATTTAAGTATACTATAATCACCTACCATAATGGATACCGACGGTCAACTGATAAAATTAGTTGAACAATTTTCATTCATATTTGATAAGAAGCAAAGCGATTATAAAAATAAAATTGCCGAACAAAATGCTTGGCGAACCATTGCACAAGCTATGCATATGCATGATAATGGAATTGAAACGTTTTTAGCTGAATCTATATCTGCAAGGTGAGTTATTTTAAGGAATAGGTATGCTAAAGCGAAAAGGAAGATGCAGACAATACCTTCTGGTTCTGGATCTACCAACAATAAATTGCATCTTTTCAAAAAGATTAAATTTTCAGATGAGTTTTATGCTCCAAGAAGGTGAGAATTACCATTGAGTGCTAATCATTTATTTTTGTGTTTTAACTCAAACTTCATCTTTGAAGGACCCATGCTAACCCTCCTGAAAAAAAGTCACAAGCTTCTGGAACTCTTGCTGCACTTGATTCATGTTCTGGAAGTTCCCTTCCTTCATGTTCTTCATCAGAGGCAGCTTCACAAATGTCCTCTTTCAATAAATGATAGTCAAGAAGACACAGCAGATATAGCAGAATATAGCTATCTAGTCTTAATGACTCATCCTCTGATGATCCAGGTACTACAGCCCCCATAATTATTTCAAAAGAGATGTTGCAAGAACATAACACTAATTTAAAAACATTGCGGGAGAAGAAAAGGAGAGCTGTGAATAGGGCATTTGAAAACAAATAACGGAATGTCTCAAAATGTCAGAAACCACTGAAACAGAGGATGATTTTTATGCGAGAGCAATAGGAAAGTCATTAGAGTTGATGGAAAATAGAAAGGCAAAAGCCAAAGCCGAAATTGTAATTTTAACAATAATTGAAAATTACATGGATTAATATTTGTTTTTTAGTAGCAGATATATATATATTTTTTTTTGAGAAATGTTAGTTTCTTTATTTTTGTTAGGATACGTCTTTATTTCATTTTCATGTTGTTTTTTTGTGGATCTCTTATTTCAATTTATTTTTTCTTTTATTCCGATTTTTTGGAATCAGGACATTTTTGCGATGAGAAATTTGTATTTATTTTTTATATATTTTATGTTCATTTTCTGATATGATAAATCATTATTTGGTGTTCATATTTATGTATTAGGTGAATTTTGTGATAATTGAACAAGAAGACTGATGTTATAAATATAATATTTTTTATTATCAAAAGTAGTGTAATGAATATATACCTACCCTTTCCGTTAATTGTGATAGGAGAGTGCTATACATTGATATTCCAATGAAATAAATTATTATTCATCAACACTATGGCTATGATCAATATTATTGTTACGATCAATACGATCTCGATTATTCTCAGTATGATTCGGAATATCAAGAAACAAATCAACAAACTCAAAATCAGTATCCACAATCAAACTGTGAAAATGTAAATTTTCAGGTAGATCCCAACATAGAAAAAACGACATAATAGATATAAATCTTGTCAAAGCAAATTTACCATACATTTTCATTCCCGAATTGAATGCGAATTTTCTGATTGACACAGGTAGCACAAGAAGTCTAATGAATCCTGATTTAGCACATAAATTTTACAAATCATTCATATCCAATGAAGATTTCAATATTCAAACTGCTCACAATATCAGCTATCATAATGAAGTCATGATAATTCCTATTTTTGAAATTTTCAGAGTGAACGATTCTCACAAATTCTATCTATTTAATTTTAGCCAAAAATATGATGGTTTAATTGGTATTGATTTATTGAAACAAAACCAATTTAAAAACTACAGGAATAAACTTACTGCACTGATTGAAGAAACTAAATATAATTATTACAAATCGCTGATAGAACAGAACCCTAATAATTCAAAAAATCTCTGGAAAGTCGTAAAAGAAATTAGTAAAACAAATGAAACCTCCAAATGCATCGATTCTATTAAGAATAAACACGAAGACCTATTAATAGATACGAAAGACATTGCTAACGAATTCAACTATACCTTTTCAAACGTCGGGAAAAATCTAGCTGAAAAAATATTACCCGATCCGAATTATCACCACAACAGACGTCGAATGCCTAATAGCTTTTTTATTATTCCAACCGATCTCTACGAGTTGAAATCCTTGATCAGAGCCCTCAAACCAAAAAAATCACCCGGACCAGATGGAATTACGACAGAAATTCTTAACGCTACACTGCAAGAAATCATTGACCCCTTGGTATACATAATCAATAGATGTATACAAGATGGAGTGTGGCCTACGATGCTGAAAAATTCAGTAGTAGTAGCAATACACAAAAAAGGAGACAAAACAGTTACCAATAACTATAGGCCAATATCACTCATTTCACACCTGGCGAAGTTATTTGAAAAAATCATTAAAAAACGTCTAGACTCCTACTTAAAAAAGTTCAACATTATTGCCGATAACCAATTCGGCTTCAAAGAAGGAATTTCTACCCAAGATGCCCTAATCTCTCTGACAAACAAAATTCATAGCGCCCTCAATCAAGAAAAACCATGTCTGGGTATTTTCCTCGACTTGAGCAAGGCATTTGACACGGTCAGTCACCATTTACTCCTGCAGTCACTAGAGGATATCGGTGTAAGAGGAAACGAACTGAAATTATTTCAGAGCTATATTTCCGAAAGACGGCAGACTGTAAGAGTCAATGGTGTTCAGAGCGATGTATCAAATATTGAGTATGGAGTTCCGCAAGGCACGGTGCTAGGACCAGTTCTCTTCAACATATATGTTAACGACTTATTTTATATTCAAAGCTCGAGCGATATCATCGCTTTTGCAGATGATACCGCACTGATCTACTCAAGTAACTCTTGGGATGATTTAAAATCAGAAGTAGAGGATGATTTCGCTCACATAAAGAAATGGTTTGACCACAAGCTACTCACTCTAAACCTTGAGAAAACTACGTATCTTTCATTCAGTATCAATAAAACAAGAACAACAACATTTCAAAGCCTAGAGTTCATAACACCAAACAAAGCTTATTCAATATCAGCTGGAAATGAAGTAAAATATCTTAAAGTGGAACTTACACATAAATTTTATAATAAAAAAAATGAATTGTATATTATTCAGATTTAGGTTACTGAAGAGGATCTTACCCATTCGACAACTGAAAATATTATATCACTCACTAGTAGAGAGCCATATCCGATACGGAATATCTGCATGGGGTTGTTTGTCTAAGGCACACATCTACTCACTTGAAGTTCTGCAAAAAAGATTTCTGAAAATCATCTATTCAAAAAGACGAACTTACCCTTCAGATCTCCTTTATGAAGAATCAGGCGTTCTAGACGTCAGACAACTCTTTGCACAAAATATTATTTGTCATTATCATCAAAATAAAACAAATAACCAGATTGTCTCTCATAGATACGAAACAAGACAAAAAGGCAGCTATGTAGTCCCGTTCATGAAAAAAGCACACGGACAGAAGTCTTATGAATTTGTTGCCCCAAAACTCTATAATGACATACCCAAGGAACTGAAAGAGATCATCAACATTCATGTCTTCAAAAAAAGATTGAAATATTACATCATCGCAAACCCACGTAATCTTTTCACTAATTTGCTTGAAAATGAATAAGTTCCCGTTCCTCCTTCCTCCCGCAAATAGTAATATTTAGCTTTAAGATAATTTTACATATCTACAGACGTTTATATGTTCATTGTTCCGCCTATTCTTTTATCATAATTGTGTTATATTATTACAGTAAATTTTTATCATACCTACTTACAATTGAATTTTTAATTATTTTATTATTGTATTTATTAACTGTCAATGTCTTTCTTGAACTTGAAACAAGTGTTCAATCACTTATCAAGATTACTTTATTCACATAATATTTATCCTTAGTCTTATATTGTATTTTGTATTGAATTGTATTATTGTATTGTTGGAAACGAATGTTTGTGAATAAATAACAATTACAACAATTATATGCTTCTGTGAACATCCAAACAAAATCAATCACCACCCCATACGTCAGAATTTCGATAATCTATGAATCTGAAGAACTAACTCGATTGAAAAACGAACTACATACTAATAATTATATTTTGAATATTCCTGCAAGAACTACGAAAATCGTAAAATTACCAGTTATTCACGAAAAAGGTATAGGTTACCTAGACTTTATACTTTTTGACAAACAAATAGAATCACCCCGTGCAGTCGTAAATATCGAGAATTACTTTGCTATAACGTCAATATCTAACTCGAGTGTGAATCAGTGAAAATCAAAATCAATAATCCTTATGATATTGAAATTTTGAATATCACCGAACTCAATTTCATAGAAACTATGGAAACAGATAACGACCTAGACCAACATCAAGATAATATTTTAAAATCAAATT
The DNA here is from genome assembly GCA_029955515.1 of Chrysomela aeneicollis. Classification (NCBI taxonomy): domain Eukaryota; kingdom Metazoa; phylum Arthropoda; class Insecta; order Coleoptera; family Chrysomelidae; genus Chrysomela; species Chrysomela aeneicollis. Next base: position 12,321,774 of record JARUHQ010000002.1, read on the forward strand.
TAAAGGCACTTCGTCTCGAACATTGTAACCAAGAAGAAAAAATAGCTATTCGAAATTTATGTTTAGAATACCGTGATATTTTCTATTCTGATAAAGTACTTCTAACGTTTACTAATGAAATTCAACACAAAATTAACTTGACAGACGAAACGCCAGTATTCACAAAAACATACAGATATCCTGAAGTTCATAAAGATGAAGTCAAACTCAGATAACCAAAATGTTAGATCAAGGTATAATTCAAAATTCGACATCTCCCTGGTCAAGCCCAATATGGATAGTTCCAAAAAAAATGGACGCTTCCGGAAAACGGAAATGGAGACTAGTTATTGACTATCGCAAATTGAACGACAAAACGATAGATGACAAATACCCCCTACCAAATATAACCGTTCAAAAGAATTCCGTTTGGGCTCAAAAATTCTCCAAGTACCTTTCAGCGTGTAATGGATAATATTCTAAGAGGACTTCAAAATGAGACATGCTTAGTATATCTAGACGACATAGTAATATTCAGTACATCCCTCCAAGAACACATTCAGAGACTAAAACAAATTTTTGATAGACTCCGACAGTCAAATTTCAAAATACAACTCGACATATCAGAATTCCTTCGCAAGGAAGTTAATTATTTGGGACACGTTATAACTCCAAACGGTGTAAAACCAAACCCTGAAAAAATCATTGCAATAAAACAATTTCCGATTTCCACAACACCTAAAGAAATAAAAGGATTTCTAGGACTCGTAGGCTATTACCGCAAATTTATTCAAGACTTTGCAAAAATAACGAAACCTCTTACTCAATGTTTAAAAAAGAATCACAAAATTGTTCATGATCAAAATTGTATTTCTGCATTCAATACTTGCAAAGACCTGATAACTAATTCACCAATTTCACAAGGACCGATTGGATCCGATAAACCAATAGCATTCGCTTCTCGAACCCTAAATGAAACTGAACAAAAATATAGTACCATTGAGAAAGAGCTTCTTTCGATAGTTTGGGCCTGTAAGTACTTCAGACCATATCTATTTGGTAGAAAATTCACTATTTACACTGATCATCGACCACTAGTATGGATTTTTAACCTGAAAGAACCAAATTCAAAATTAATTCGTTGGAGACTTAAATTAGAAGAATTCGACTATGACATTGTATATAAAAATGACAAACAAAATACCAACGACGATGCTCTGTCTAGAATCACAATTAACGCTCTAGAGAATGAATCAGTAATAAACAACCCTGGTGACATTGTTTCAGAAACACTCGAATACCTCAGGAACCTATCTGCATATAGCATACCATCTCGCAATAACAGTAGATGTTTTATGCCGATTCTAGACCTCCTCCCAAGGTCACACACCCCCACGTGGCCTTGGGGGGTCAATGACCTTGGGGGTCAATGACCTTGGGAGGAGTGACCTTGGGAGGAGTGACCTTGGGGTGAATGACCTTGGGATGAGTGACCTTGAGAGGAGTGACCTTGGGGTGAATGACCTTGATGTGATCTTGGGAGGAGTGACCTCGAGTTGGCGACCTTGAGAGGAGGGTGCCCTTGGGAGTTGGTGTGGCCTTGAGAAGAGCGCGTCCTTGAGGAGGGCTTTCTTTTTTCTGTGAGCGTGACCTTGTGTTTCCACACCCCTGAAATGGGAGGGGGTGCGACCTTGAACACTGCTGCCACATGCGCATGCGCCATTCCCCCACGAGAGTTCAAGATCGCGTTGGTGAGAGTGGGGGAGGCGGTACTTCTATAAATTCAAGGGTGCGCAGAGCGGAGCACAGTTTATTGGGAATCACATATTAATCAGCATTTGTTGTTTGTTCGTGAGTGATAAAAGCGTTTTTTATTCATCATCATCATGTTGACCTGCAGTGCTTGTTTCCAAACATTTACGCGTAGTGATAATTTACGCCGCCATCAAAGAATTTCATGTGTTGGTGATTTGAGTGATTTGGGCGAGCCTAGTGCAAAAAGGGCTCGATTGGATATTTCGAATCCGCCAGCGCCATCGACATCTAGAAGTATGCAAAGATGTGTGCCCTGCGCTAAAGATGTTCCATCAGATAGGATGGGTGCTCATAAGAGAACCTTGGAGCATCGCTCTAATGCGTGCATGCACTACAGAGATGGCGTATATGCGATCGAGAGCGCGTTCAAATGCCGCATTATTAGCTATAGGTTAGAGTGTAGAACGAACATTTTAGATTACAATGCGTTCTTCAATGAGAATAGAGCTACAATTATATCTCTATTAGATAATATGCTACTGATTCATCACTCGATTAAAGTGAACATGGAAGTTTTTGGTAGATATGACATTGAAACCCGAGATGTGAGAGATGTGAAATCTTTCATGGCTCCGAATCGCATAATTGCTTCATCGCCAGATTTGGAAGATATCGTTGACGCATTTCGGGATTGTCTTTCGAATCTAGCTATCGAATTCGAGGAACGTGATTCTGGTGAGTTGTTTGAAAAAATCAGATGTCGACTAAGTTTGCTTATTTCTTTTTTTTACTTTGATATTACAGGTTGGGCTTTAGAAGAGATTTTGTTTCTAGAAATAAATATTAATAAATATAGTCCATTAAGAGGCGGGTCTTACATAAAGCTGCCCACCTATATTGCGAACAAGAAAGCGGTGGTAAACATTATTAATCAGGATGAGCATTGTTTCGCCTGGGCAGTTACATCAGCTTTGTATCCTGCGAGGATAAGGAATACCGAAACATCTTCCTACCCACACTTTTCTACAGTATTGAATCTGGTTGGTATAGAGTTTCCTATGAAAGTAAGTGATATTCCAAAGTTCGAAAATCAAAATGATTGCTCCATCAATGTTTATGGGTTAGAGAGCGTATTCGATGATCAAAAAATGAAATATAGGGTTATTGGGCCGCTTCATTATGCTAAGAATAGGTTGGGTAGGCATGTAAACTTACTTTATATCTCGGACGATTCCGATAAGGGGCATTATTGCTGGATAAAAAATTTATCGCGATTAGTGTCAAGTCAATTGAATGCCAGAGGGCATAGGAATTTCTTTTGCGATGGGTGTCTGATATGTTTCTCCGATGAGTCGAAGTTGCTACGTCATAAATTGAATGATTGCAATCATACATACACTACGGTTCCATCTCCAGAAATCAAGGTTGATAAATTCGGAAATAGCGCTCCCGGGAATATTTTAAAATTCCAAAGTTTTGAGAAACAGATGAAAGTACCATTCGTTATATATGCGGATTTTGAATCTGTTCTGAAACCCATCCAAACTTGTGAACCAGATCCTACGGGGTCGTATACTAATAAAACATTCGCTCACGAGCCGCATTCATTTGCATATCTCATCAAATGCTCCTACGATGATTCCCTCACTAAATTTGTTTCATTCCGAGGAAAAGGTGTAGCAAAAAAGTTTGTCTCCAGTTTAGTCGATAATGTTAAGGCTATATATAATATGCATTTGAAATGTGTTGTTCCTATGGCTAAATTGAGTGCTGCAGAGAAGCTTGATTTCGCTACCGCTACAATTTGCAACATTTGTGATAAGCCACTTGATTCCACAGATGTTAAAGTTAGAGACCATTGTCACCTGACTGGTAAAAAGAGAGATGGCGCTGCACATTCTAAATGTAATTTGAATTTCAAGCTACCTAACTTCATCCCCATCTTTTTCCATAATATGAGCGGGTATGATAGCCACCTCTTCATCAAACAATTGTTCGAGCATGAAGAGAGGGTGGATTGTATCGCTCAAACTAAGGAAAAGTATGTTTCATTCACGAAACATGTTTTTGTTGATGAGTACTTGGGAAAAGATGGGAAAAATCATAAAATGTTCATGAAGTTGCGCTTTTTAGATAGCTATAAATTTCTTTCTGATCCGCTGCATTCTCTAGCTGAAAATCTGACTACGGAACAGTGTGTTGAGACAGCGAGAGCATTTCAAGATCGCGAACAATTTAAGCTAATGACGCGAAAAGGCGTATTTCCGTATAGTTTTATTACATCTATCGATAAATTGGAGCATAAAGGTTTACCTTCTCAAAATGACTTTTTCGATAATTTATCGAATGAACACATTTCGAATGAGGATTATCGTAGAGCTGAGCGTATTTGGATGATATTCAAATGTAAAACGCTTGGGGATTATTCAGACGTATATCTGAAATCGGATGTTTTGTTATTATGCGATGTTTTTGAAAATTTTCGGAAGGTTAGTTCGAAGACATACAAGTTGGACCCATGTCAATATTATACAGCCCCTGGTCTATCGTGGGATGCTATGTTGCGCTACACAAAAGTGGAATTGGAACTCTTAACTGACATCGACATGGTGAATTTCTTTAAGAAGGGAATAAGAGGCGGTGTCAGCCAGTGTAGTATGAGAAGCCATGTAGCTAATAATAAATTCCTCCCAAATTTCAACCCTGATGATCCATCGTCGTTTATAATGTATTTGGATGCGACCAACTTGTATGGTCATAGTATGTCGCAACCACTACCTACATCTGGTTTCACATGGTTAACTGATGTTGAAATCTCAAATTTGGATATCTCGAATGTTGCAGATGATGATCCGTTCGGGTATGTTCTCGAAGTAGATATTCACTACCCTGAAAATTTACATGATGCACACTCGGATTTACCTTTTCTTGTGGAAACCATCAGCCCGCCAGATTCAAAATCCGCTCATAAGAAACTGATTCCGAATTTATCGAATAAGTTAAATTATATAATCCATTATCGAAATTTGAAACAGGCGATTAGAAATGGTTTAATCTTGACGCGAATACATAGAGTTCTTAAATTCAATCAATCTCGCTGGTTGAAGAAATATGTAGACCTCAATACTGAGATGCGCAATAAAAGTACGAACAAAGCCGATAATGGATTATTTAAAAAGATGGTCAACTGTGTGTATGGTAAAACTATGGAAAATGTCGATAGAAGGACCGATATCAAACTTGTGACCCATTGGGAGAGTATCAGGAAGCGGAAGGGTGCTAATGCATTGACGGCCCTTCCCAATTATAAGACTTGCACGATATTTCATGAAAATTTCGTTGCAATTCACATGGGTAGGGTTAGCGTGCATTATGATAAACCGCTCTATGTGGGCTTCAGCATATTAGATGTGTCGAAAATTGTAATCTATGATTTCTTATATGATTGTATCAAGAAAAATTTTCCTGGAACATCCTCATCATTATTGTATACCGATACTGATTCCCTCATCTTGAAAATTGATAGCGAAAATTTCTATGATTTTATGAAAGAAAACATAGAATATTTCGACACGTCTAATTATCCTGTAAAAAATAACTTCAACATGCCTCGCACAGAATCGATCGTCGGCAAAATGAAAGATGAATTCCCAAACAACCCCTTAATTAGTTTTTATGGTACTGGCGCCAAAGCTTATTGCGTCAAATCAACGACTAGCGAGGTGAAAAAAGCGAAAGGTGTTTCCAGGGCTGTTATAAGAAACGAACTATCTCTAGATAGTTATAAAGACATCGTTGAGAAAGGTGGTTTGATATTTCGCAAGATGAATACTTTTCGTAGCTATAAGCATGACATCTTCACGGAGATGAGAAACAAAGTTGCTCTTTCATATCACGACGATAAGCGGTTTATTATTCCCAATACTGTCAGAACTCTTCCTTGGGGTCATAATGATATCGATTTTTATCGATTTAGTCCAGAGCAAAATTCAATTTGGCTACATCAGGCAATAAGCGACTTGTCGCAGAATGATCAGGGGGAGGATAATGAACGGTCCAAAAGATTAGACTCGCTAATTGAAATGTTGATGGAGCAATTAGAACCTCAGCAGTGAGCTCTATACCGGGAGAGGGGGTAGGGGGAGGGGAGGATTGTTTGCTACATGCCCTATAAGGGGTATAAGATATTTCCATTCCTCCGAGTTGGTGACTAGCTGCGATATTGGCAGCAGTTGAGATGACTACCGAGGTCAGCGAGACGCTTGCGAAACTTTCAATTCAGGAGCATGATAAAGAAAAGGGGAAAGCTGTGAGTATATTTTTTATTCGATAATATTCTCGATTTTGGGAATCATTTCCATATTATAAATGTATATTTTCTCGTTGCAGCCTTCGAAAAACGCTGTTGGGCAGCAAGGCATAGACAATTTCACGGATGAAGGATACGATGACGTCGAATGCAGCGAAAAAGCACTTGAGCGAAATAAATTTATGAATGTCCCTCGATCATTCTTATGTACATTATGTAATCGAACACTTCACGAAACAATTGTGACAGGTGTTGCTCCTATTTGTTGCAATGTACGCAGCAAAGTTTATATTTACCATTTTTGAAGTTATGTAATCGAAAACTTCATGAAACAATTGCGGTAGGTGTTGCTCCTATTTGTTGCAATATATGTAGTGAAGTTTATATTTACCATTTTTGAAGTAATAATATTTTTCTATACTCGAAACATTTATTGTAATATTATTGCGCAGTAGGCTATAATCCCCTCACCCCTCAGCCATTCTTGATATTCTTCACCGCAAAGGTGTGTTAGAGTCAGTTGTACGAAAGGCGGCCACCATGAAACTACTCGCTGTTGACATGCAAGGTTTCGTGCTTGGTGATAATAGTGTATTCCACCCCAAAGAAATATCGATCACAGATGGGGAGAAAACTAATCATTACATATTGAAACCGCCTAAGCCCTATAACAGTTTAACTCGGAGTGAAAAAAAGCAAGTAACCTATGTGGAACGAAACATCCACGGTATAAGATACTCGAGTGGGCTCATCGACTATGATCAACTGATGGGTGAGGTGCTTGAGCCTATTGCGAGCGCTAGTATAGTTTATGTGAAGGGGCATCAAAAGTTTGAGATTTTACAACAGTATGTAGAACAATTGACCTATAAGCCATACATTGTGAATATTGAAAAATATCAGCATGATATGTGTCTTCAAAACCCTGTACCAGTATTCGAAAAAGAAGCTGCTCTATGTATGAATCATACGCTATCTGCAAGGGTTAATTGTAGCTTGAGGCAATCGCATGCAGTATGGAGTTGGGTCTCTCAACATTTGAAATGGTGATGAAACATTTATATTCCAACATATTGTACTTATGATGTAAATAAATAAATATATATATTGTCATTCGAGATTATTTTACCTGACACCTTCCACACCAATTTCCATATGGGCGAAGTAGAGAATGCCTGACGCGACAGTTGGTATGATCGGTGACATCCGGTATGGGAGATGGCAGTTGGTAAATTATAGTTGGTGCGATAGGTGGCGCTTCACTTCTGTCAAAAGTCATACATCCCAAATACAACCAACTACGGGTACAGAACACTTCCTAATTGACAGTTGGCATGATTGGCGATAAATGACGTGACAGGTGACAATTGGCAGGGCAGCTGTCACGGCGGCCATCTTAGGCGGAAAGAGCATTGAAAAGCGGAGGAGGTAGCAATTTTAACCATAGCGATTTCAACTCCTGAGTCGAGCAGTAGTCATTGAATTGTTATAGAACCATCTACAAGTGAGCATTCAATTATGTCTGGACAATATCAAAATATGTCCATGAGACAAATGGTGGCCGCCATACGGGAGAGACAACGCACCAACCCGGTGGAGATCGACGAAATGGTGCAGAGACACTTGGACGAGCGGCGGGCCGATGAAGCAATGCAGGAGATAATGGGTGTGGTGCGGGCCGAGATGGGGAACAACAACGAACTCGACCCTGGATCAGACTCCGATGAAACTATCATTTTATCTCCCGTTATCACAAGAAGGGAGCTACGTAGGAAGAAGAAGTCGAGAGTGCCGCCTTACACGGCTAAAAGGTTGAAGCCGAAAGTGAAGTGAACAAATATATATCGTTTTTTATATTATATATTTCAATAAATTTTTTCATAATACAAATTGTTTGTCATGATTTGAATACACCATTAATAAGTAAGAAGTGATCCTCAAGTGTCTACCGTTTCAATTTCTCTCGTAGATGCCTAACTGTTCTCACAAAAGAAGTGAAAATCCCATATTTATGTGAATCACAGTCGCACACGCAATAACAATAATGCATACATTTCCTGCATGCAAGCCCATCTACGACATCGTTGTATTCGAATAGATAGAAACACTTTCTGCGGCAGCAATAACGCCTTGATGTAACTGGGCATTGATACTCCAACGCGCGAACCATGTTAGACGGAGTTTAAATGATGTCTGAGAAGTAGGGCGAATATTAGAAACCAAAGTGGTGGGCGTTAACAAGAAATGGGCTAGTGTAATGAGGTCCGAGCGTAACGACCAATGGGAGAAGCCAAAGGGCTGGGCCTCAACAAGTGGGAGGGTCTCAAATTGGCTACGCCCCCCCCCGAGGAAGCTCCGCCCCCAAAACTCCGCCCCCCTTCAAACTCCGCCCCCCCAAAACTCCGCCCCCCCCTTGGAGCACCACCCCTAAGATCTGTGTCAAGGTGGGATTCGATCAGCACCCCCCCCCCATGAAATCCAAAATCCTTGCCGAGGTATCAAAAAATTTGTGTCAAGGTGGAATTCGATCAGCACCCCCCCCCCGGGGAGCACCATAGTTTTCTCAGTTATATTAATTGAACCTTATATGTGAAAATATTGAAAATATTGTATTTAATACTGGGCGATATAATTTTTGGAACTCTTGTATATAAAATAAAATCGATAATTTAGTTTTTTTCATTTATTCATTGTACACTCTTACATAAATATATATATATATATACCCTCAAATTTCAAATATACTAAATAAAATCTTATGAACTATAAATATATACAAAATAAAAACTTATAAATAGAAAAATAAATAATCAAATATATACACTAATTCAATAGTCTCCTTCAATATCACCCCTATAATACCTAAATGTTGGAGCCGGCACCTCCAAATCCCTAGCCCTTCTTCGAAGTCTCTCTTCGAGGGGTAGGCACCAACACTTGTCCAAATGTTCGGAGGGCCCCCTATAAAAGTGGCCCACCACCTCGCAAAAGAATTTCTTGCTGAAATTGCAGCCTCTGCAAATCCCTTGCCAGCAATCATTCCGATATTGCCGGCAGCTTCTACATCTATGGAAGTGCAGCCTTCTACCCATGCTGCATTCCCGACATGTTGGGCGGCAGATTCCAAAGTTGGAATTCCTCACCTTTTTAAAACACCTATCGCATCGGGCTCCGGAACTTGGTGACTGCGCTGGTACAGGAGATGGGGGCCCCGTTCTTGCCGTATTCGCCAACGAGCAACGCTGGCACATTCCCGTGCTGGGATTAAGGTCTCCTGGCACGAAGGCGTCCCCGCAATTGTGGCAGCATATCGCCCCATTCGCGATAAGCGGTCTCACTGCAATAATTGGTTTGTTATCCCAGGCACTCGGATACATATTGACTGAAGAATAATTGAGGAGTTCTTCTCAAACTAGTGGTCGACTCAGGAGTTGAAACCGCTATGACCTCCGCTTTTCAATACTCTTTCCGACTAAGATGGCCGCCGTGACAGTCGCCCTGTCAATTGTCATCTGCCAGCTATCACCCGATATCAGTAGCGTCACTTGCCATCAGTAGCGCCACTTGCCATCAGTAGCGCCACCTGCTATTAAGGCTAATGACCTTGAAACAGGGGCGCCATCTATCACAATCGCTATTATTTACCATACCAAACTATCGCGAAGTGTTCCGTGCCCGTAGTTGATCGTTGAGGTGTTCCGTGTCAGCTGTCATCCGCCATCAGTAGCGCCATCGCCATCTGTCACCCGCCATCAGTCACTCCCACTCTCAGCTAGGAGGGAGGAAAGAGTACAAAAGCGAAGCGCCCACTCGAATTTATCATTCTGCTGCCTGCCTTCCTCTTCGACTAGACCTGCCTACTAGACGCTGCTAGATCAATTGTGAGTATTACCTTTTGACTGTGTATAGTGAATTTGTATATATCCCCATATTTTTGTACTTATGATTTTGTATTATATTCTAAGTGGTGAATCTGGGACTTGTAGATTTCTCTCGTTGTGATAACATCAGATTATTTCTGTTTCTTTGACTCTGAATATTTTTCTCATTGCATTAATATCGAATCATTTTCAAAGTGGAAGAAGTTGGGACTTGAACATTTTTTCTCGTTGTGATAATATTAGATTATTTCTATTTGCCCGACTCTGAATGTTTGTTCCACATTGCTCCAATTTCGAATTATTTTTCAAAGCGGAAAACTCTTACTCTTGTTTTTTTTGCATTATACTAATATTGAATCTTTTTCCAAGTGATAGAATCTGCAAACCGTTTCCATCTTCAACTAATTCTGCTGCCCGCCTTCCTCTTCGACTAGACCTGCCTACTAGACGCCGCTAGATCAATTGTGAGTATTACCTTTTGGTTGTGTATAGTGAATTTGTATATATCTCTAAATTTTTGTACTTGTGATTTTGTGTTATATTCTGAGTGGTGAATGTAGGACTTGTATATTTTTCTCATTGTGATAACATTAGATTATTTCTATTTCTTCGACTCTGAATGTTTTCTCATTGCATTAATATCGAATCATTTTCAAAGTGAAAGAAGCTGGGACTTTAACATTTTTTCTCGTTGTGATAATATTAGATTATTTCTATTTCTCCAACTCTGAATGTTTATCCTCATTGCTTCAATGTCGAATTATTTTTCCGAAGTGGAAAACTCTTACTCTTGTTTTTTTTCATTATACTAATATTGAATCTTTTTCCAAGTGATAGAATCTTCGAGTGTTTTCATCTTGAACTCATTCTGTTCGCTGCCTTCCTGTTGGGCTACTCAGACTAGACGCTCCTAGACCAACTGTGAGTATTACCTTTGAAGTGTGTATAGTGAATTTGTATACATCTTCATATTTTTGTACTTGTGATATCGAATTATATTCTAAGTGGTGAATGTAGGACTTGTACATTTTTCTCATTGTGATAACATTAGATTATTTCTATTTCTTTGACTCTGAATGTTTTCTCATTGCATTGATATCGAATCATTTTCAAAGTGATAGAAGCTGGGACTTTTGAACATTTTTCTCCTTGTGATAATATCAGATTATTTCTATTTCTCCAACTCTGAATGTTTTTCCTCATTGCTTCAATGTCGAATTATTTTTCCGAAGTGGAAAACTCTTACTCTTGTTTTTTTTCATTATACTAATATTGAATCTTTTTCCAAGTTGTAGAATCTTCAAGTGTTTTTTGGACCCGGTCTAGAAGACACCGTTGCTTGCCCTCCTCTCGAGCTACCACACCACCGGCAAATTTTTTTTGGAGTATTACTTCTGAACCAATTGTAAGTATTTCCTTGTGAGTGCATATAGTGAAATATAAATTTTCGAGTTCTATAACATACTTCATTCTCATTGTGATATAGTCGAGTTTTGCTAAGTGCTATAATAACCTATAACTTATAATATTTTTCTTTGCGATAATTTCATAATTTCTCCATACAATGCAATACACGACTTAACATGTTTTCATTGTTATAGGAATACGAGATGGCCTTCAACAACTCCGCCGCCGCCGCTCAATCCTCTGCCGCTCCCGACAATTCTGAGGAGCTCCAGCAATTAAGTAGGTTATTTTCAACTCTTTTTCTTGTAACACCATCCTAATATTTTTCTCGAAATTTTTTCAGGCATCAATTCATCATTTTTCGAGAACATCACCATGGACGCATTTGATGTTCCCGAAGATGAAATTGATCTTGGAGCTCTTCTTGCTAACACGTATGATAGCATGTGCGGCGACGATACCGTGGGTGCGGCTGGCACCCGGGGTAAGAAGAGGCCGGCGATGTCGCAAGGGGCATCTTCCAAGGGGGCTAAGATGAGCTGTCGCAGGGTGAGTGAATCATCTTCATCGTCGGAGAGTGAGGAGGATATGGCGCTTTCAGACAAAGCGTCAATGTTGGTTGAAAGCCTGCCCGAAGATGACAATGCTGATGATTTCGCGCCACAAACCAAGAAAATGAAGGTTTGTGGCGCGAAATCATCGGGATCTGTTGGGGGGAAAAGCATGTCCTCGTCAAAAAGGAAGGTTGCTAACCCCCTTCAACATATCTTTCTCGATGATAGCGAGGATGATTTTGCACCACCACCGCAACCAAAGAAAAAGATCTTTGGTAGCCGTGTTGGTGGAAAGAGGGCGTTATCATCGAGGGCATCGACGTCTTCGAAAGCGTCGCCCAAGGCACCTTCGAAGAAGAGGAAGATTAGCCCGAAGGCGGTTGCGGGGCCTTCTAAGGCCGGCCCTAGCAAGAAGGGCAAATCTTCCTCTTCTTCAATGATACTCCGCAAGTTCCTCAATAATAGTGGCAAGGCAAACCCCTACCGCGGAGGTGATATTGCTGAGTGGTACGCGGAACGGCGTACCGCTCAACAAGAGCGAAAGCCGGCAATCAACGTCCTCAGAGTGGACGTGATCAAGCCGGCTAGTGCTCGAACCAATGCGGACGGTGATGCGATCGCCGCCATTGATGAGGGAACCAGTGGAGTAGGCGCCGTGGGTGATGCACCGGAAGTGGCTAATGCCAATAAAATTGAACAGTCTGGAAGCATCAGCATCGTCACCATCTCCGACGATGAAGGTGCTACTGCTGCTGAGGGCGCGGATGTTGGCGAAAACAATGGTGGTGATGCCATCGTTCATGAGGCTGCAGTTGCCGCCACTCCGCCGCCTGATGACGAAGTCATCACCATCGTTGTTTTCGCCGACGCCGCGCCACCTCATGGAGATGCCACCCCGCGACCTCCCCAACAACCATCGCCGGCGCTGGAGGCAGAGGTTGCGGCGACGCCCCCATCATCCCCACCACCACCATCGCCATCGCCAGCAGCTGAGGCGGAGGTTGCGACACCATCCCCGGCGGGTATTGCGTCACCCTCGCCGCTAGCGGAGGATGTGCCGCCGTCGCAGCCGTCGCCGCCATCTTCACCGGCAGCTGGAGGTGCGGCTTCGCCTTCACAGGCGGAGAGTGAGGATGCCGCGCCGCCGACGCCTTCCCCATCAACGCCTTCCCCGTCAAACAGCATTCCGCCGGGACCATTACTGCCTGCTACCCAACTAAGGAGATACAATGACGAGTTGGTGCGGTGGTTGGCAATGATGAGCGACCGCAAAACGAAAGAACTCAGCGAGATCGCAAAGGTTGAAGCTCAGCTGGCTGAGATTTTAGCTCAGGCAGCTGAACTTCAACGAATTTCGGCTATGCGGAAAGAGCGCGTAGCCAAAATTGATGCTGAGGTTTCTCGTTATGGGGGACATGCCGACGCGAATGCTGTTTTACTGGGGAAGGAAACCTAGTTGTATATAGTTTTTTGTAAATTTTAGTTAAGGCCCTAATTGTAAATAGTTTTTGTAAATATAAATTAAGATGTATATATAGTTGTAAGTATGTAAATAAATTATTGTAAATATTAGTAAAAGATGAGTGTATATAAAGATGATTGTGTATATATTTGAAAATAAAGTTTTTTTATAAATATAAATAAAGGTGTATATATTTGTGAATATATATTTTGGTTTGTGTTCATCATATTATTTGCAAATTTTCATAATAAAATATATTAAATTCTGATGCGACTTTTTCTTATTGGGTGAAAATTGGGTAGGAAAGAAATAGGCGATAGGAAATGTCAACAGACTCATTTATTGAAAAAAAATTAAATACTTCAAACAATTGCAGATTTATCAAGCCAAGAATTGTGCTCTTCAGAAAATCCTAGCCACTTGACAAATATCTTATTCCCCTTCGTTTTCAACACTTTCTCAACTAGATATGCATTTGGCTCAACTGTTTTCAACAATTCCAATTCATAAAAGCATCCCTTGATAGGGCGACCTTTGACATCTTTGATGTTGTATGTCGTCGGTTTGGTAATATTCACTTTAGATATGGTGAATAATTCTGTGGAAAAATTGGCTGAGTATCCTTTCTCGAAAACTCCTTTGAATTTGCTTATTCTGACAACATCTCCAACATTATATTTTGCTGGTGGCGCTATTTTCAGGTGGCTATATACTTTAAGTATTGTTGAAGGTGTTACGTCAGCAGGTTTCATACCAATTGTTCTATGTTTTCTATTATTATACTCGTTAGCAAAATTTGCGAGAATGTCGAGCCACTTATAGTCACCTCTGGCGGAGAATTCTCTATAGATCCAAGTCTTCAATGTTCTAATTACTCGCTCCACAATAGCTGCTTTCATTATACTATAAGTTGAATAGTGATTGATCTTATATCTCTGCATCAAATTTTCGAAGCGTGAATTGTAGAATTCTTTGCCTAAATCACTTTGAATATTTTTTGGAGAATATTCAGCTCGCTTCAGCACTTTTTCCATAGCTTTTGTCACTTCCACACCAGTTTTATTTTTTATCGGTTCAACCCATAAATATTTTGAATAGCAATCGATAACGAATAGTATATATCGATAGCCCATATTCTCATCTGCATATATTTGCATTTCAGCCAAATCAATTTGCCACAGGTCAGCAAATCCTTTGATTATCGTTCTCCTCCTTTTGAAGTTACGCCTCGCGGGTTTGTGTAATTCATTAGCACTCGCCCTTTTGGTTGGGCTTATTTTCATCTTCCACTTCGTAGATTTCCCGCTGCGATTACTTCGGCTTTCATTCATATACTAATAACTAATCTTCCAAACTCACATATACATATGGCGCTCGCACTTTGAAAAATCAACGTATGATACCTTCTTCACGCAATTCCTCTATTATCGACATTATTTCATTATCATGCCCTGTATGACCAACCATTTTAGAACTCCACAATAATCGAAGACGTTCCACCAATTCTGCAGCATCATTCCAATAAACAAATTCTTTCCGTTTTCTATTCAGAACTTTTTTGCGCGGTATTGCCTCCACTACTCCTTTACCGCCTTTGATATCAAATCGTTGAGGATTACTCCTCATATAATGTGGACTATCTATAAGAGGTTTGATGATTTGTCGATATTTCTTTTTCGAGTTAGAGGATTCAGCATTCAAACCTCCTCTAATATCATAATTTTTATATGCGGATCCTGTAGTCTTCAGAATGGAGGTATATATCTGCTTATCTCGATCGCTAATAGATCCAGGTGCTTGATTCATAAAAATCAAATCATATAGTTCAGAAGAAGCTGGAAATACCTTACTCCTTCTATTATCACGCCATAATTCGATTTGATCATTCAAAAAACGGATTTCCATATTACCCATCCTTAATTTACCCGTTTTGGGATCGATACGAACACCATATACTGTATCATAATTAGATTTTCCAGTTTTCAAGTTATCCAAATGCTGCTGCACTCGATCTTGTAGAGTTGTTGTATCAATAGCGGTAGTATTATCGCTAGAAATGTGTGAAGTTGATGATGTTGGTGGTGTTTCCATCATTGTCACATAATCGAGTTCGCTCTGCATCAATTGCGAATTTTTGCTGGAATTTCCAGATTCCAAATGTTTATCAAACATTTCTGTAGCATCTCCCACCGTTTTCCTACGCATCGGCGTAGAATGGTGCGTAGGCTGCGGTATTTTAAGGATAGGTGGTACTTTCAGACCCGATATTTGGGAGGGGGCTATCGCTACCGCAGCAGCTTCTGAGATAGCTTTCAATGGTTTCGTTAGCGGTTTGTATACCTTCTCAAGCATTGTCTGATCGCTGAGGTGGGCGCTCTTCAAACTTTTGAATTTTTTTCTCACCGCATCAGTTGCTTCGACAAGTTTCTGCTTGAGACATATTTCATCCATTTTTTCACTGCTAGATGCGCTCATTTTGCCATCAAGCGATCGAATGATTCAACCACATCAGGGTATCACGGATATATGAAGCAATCAAACTCTTTTCTATAGCGTCCCTCGCAAATCTCACTATCCTTATCGATAACGAGAAAACCATATTTATCCGTCCAACTATGTGCGCACATATCCCGAAATTGATTGAATGTCACATCTGGGGATACATGATCGGAAAATATGTGATGAAGATTCATTTCGTCCTGTTTGAACATGATTATGAAATTCGCATTATCGCGAATTAGTTGTTTAGGCACTCTCGAATAGGTTTGCGCAAGATAGAAACAATCGACATTCCTATGACGCCCCATCGAAAAATAAGATCTAATCACATCCTGTTTCTCACATATAACATCATCGAATATAAATATACTCTCAGGTTTTGCATCGGCAGGTTCAACTATGTCTGCATTGTTACTGTAAGTGTGATAACCCAACCCCTTTATCGGTTCCAATACTTTACGTAAATACTCATACTTGGG
This sequence comes from Chrysomela aeneicollis, assembly GCA_029955515.1. NCBI lineage: Eukaryota > Metazoa > Arthropoda > Insecta > Coleoptera > Chrysomelidae > Chrysomela > Chrysomela aeneicollis. Next base: position 12,338,099 of record JARUHQ010000002.1, read on the forward strand.
TTGATACAATGATTTTGAATAGAGGTATATGTTGGCGAATCGTAAGCCATTCTGATTGGTGAGCAGTGATATCATAACATTCGTCTTGCCACAATTCGATGGACCAATAATCAAACTTCGAATTGTATTGGGAAATAGATCCCCATGCCTACGCTGTGGAATTGCACTATTTCCTAACCCAACTTTTTCATCAAAATTTTCCACACTGAATGTCTCATTTTGTCGAACAATCTGCATCATGCGACTGCCAAGTACTTTATAATGATCTGCGAGTGTCGCAAAGCTCATTTATATTATGAACACCAAGCGATACACTTCAACAAAGAAAAAAAGTTGGCGTATTTGTCGTAAGGGGAAAACAACAAATATAATGAAGGGAAAAAGGCGCTTTGGTATGGGGTGCGGCGGTAGTGTGCTGAAAAGGAAGAAGAAGCGGACCACGCCCAAACGCATGAGAAAGATAGCTTCTGGATCGGGAATAGTGCACAGAGTTCGACATGCGCTACGCCAAATGGGGAACAGGGGAACGCTCACCAGAAACTTGGGTGAAACAACTCTAAAGGCCGTCGGTGCAGCTAAAAAATTCGTGAGAATGGCAGGAGGAAGGAGAAATATTCGAACACCCCGCATAATACCAATCCCCAAAGTTGGCGGCATTCTCCCACTAATCCCAATTTTCGCGGGATTATCAGCATTGGGTAGTTTGGCTGCAGGCAGTGCAAGCGTTGTTCGTGCTATCAATTCCGCCAAAGAAAGTAAGGAGAAACTCGCTGAGGCGAACCGCCACAACACACATATGGAGGCAATTGCTCTAGGTAAAATGGGCAAAGGGGTCTATCTGAAACCATACCGCAAAGGGTTGGGTATCTATTTGAAGTCCCAAACTCCAAAAAACTAGATGGCCTACCTCGAAGGGCTTTAACAGATGTGGACCTATCACGATATATAAAAAAGATAGGAATACCAAACTTTCGAGGTATATATATGAGGGATAATTTACCCTCATCCGGCCCATATCGTACAGAATCCGCCATATTGAATTTAGATAGCGAACAAGGCGATGGCACACATTGGGTTGCATATAAAAAAAGCGGTAAAGTAGTCGAGTATTATGATAGCTATGGCGATTTACCCCCACCAAAAGAGTTGGTGAAATATCTGAATAGAGGGCCGCAGGCGCTTAGAGCTACCAAAATAGTATATAACTATGAGCGCCAACAAGAATACAACACAGTCTGGTGCGGGCATTTGTGCTTGAAATTTCTCTCGAAGAAGAACACAAACGAAAAGTAGCTCATCATGGATCGAGAAAGCATCAAAGAAATGGCCCATGCGTTGTTAGCTTACTCTAAATCACGCTCTCTCTTAAAAATGACTGAGAAAGAACTCGCCGACCTACCAAAGGAAGTACTGATCGGATTGGCCTCCCAAGAAATAGCTCTAGTATGGGATAAGCTACCGCAACGATTGAAAGACGATCCAGAGGTGTCGAAATATCAATTTTGTGAGGATCATCATGGTGGCGATCAGAAAAGCAATAATCAACCAGGCGGTGGTGATGTCAACGATGGACCAATACCTCGAAAAGTGTTTTGCTGCTTTTGTCGAATGAAAATATAGATGTGGCAATATGTAATAAAATTTTTTATATATAAATGATTATCAATGCGAAAATAAAAACATTCTTCAATGTCACGCATAGCGATCAAGTTGCAGCTGTTGAATGTTCATTGAGGTTCGTTACCCATTTTCGCCGTTTTCTTTACACACCACCAACATTATGTCGCAAACATTCAACATATCAGGCGGCCATAGCGTTTTGAGCGCTGATTTTTACCCACCAATTGAACTAGATGCGAGAAGAACTTATGGTTTGGGATTATATGGCTTTTATTCTTACAATTCCATAGCCAATATAGATGAGACAAATAACGCTTTGGGTTATTGGGATGAGAAAGAAGGTCGCATCTCTGAGAACTTGAAAATGATTCATATACCACCGGGCGCCTATGAAATAGAAAAAATCAATAGAGTTATACAAGAAGCTATAGCATCTTCGAACCCCTCCTCTGATAGTAAAAAAAGTAAAAATAATATTGAATTTTATCGTCGCGCTAATAATAACACTCTAATGTGTGAAATGAAATCTTCATATGGAATTATGTTGTCAGTTGAGAATTCCATAGCCGAAGTGTTGGGTTTCGAGCAAAAATTCTACCCATCCAACTTTCTACATAAATCCACCAAGCCGGTGAAAATTATTAAAGTTCGCCTAATACGCATCGATTGCAATATCACGAGCGGGGCGTACCTGAATGGGGAAGAGGTTCACACGTTGTATGAATTCGACATCAATGTGGATCCTGGATATAAGCTGTCGAAGGAACCGAAAAACATTATATATCTACCAATCAGCCCGACCGGACGTCAGTCTATCGATAACATTACACTGAGAATTTTGGATGATGAAAATTGTTCGGTCGATTTCCGAGGAGAGAAGATTATTGTGAAACTTGAACTGAAACAACTAGATTGATCTCGAAAAATAGCAGAGAAATGATGGGGTTCTGCTTCGGTAACCAATCAAAGCGCATATCCATTCCCACACCCCATAATGGCCGCAGAAATAATAAAAAGAAGTGTAAACGCGGTCGCGGATTCATTCGCAATCGACGTCTCAATCAGACAAGGCGGCATCATAACCTATCTGAGAGCGATATTGATTTCTTGAAATCTATCGGACTGAAAGTGCTACAGAAAAAATAGAGATGGTTTCCACAACTTCTACTAGCCTCCAATTGGAAGTGTTTGATGAACCAATCTTCGATCATTCCCTAATCAGCCTGCATGAACACACATACAAACCATATGGTTCACCATCATTCAAGAACTCTGACGAAATAAGAATAGCTGTCAACTCTCAAGATTTGATATTAGATATCGCAGAGAGCTACATCTACATCGAAGGAAAATTCATACCAGATGATTTCACAGCAGATTGCTATTTATCCAATAATGCTTTAGCATTCCTCTTCGACGAAATTCGCTATGAGATGGGTGGTGAACAAGTGTGTATGATTCGAAAACCAGGCATCACTACAGCTATGAAATGTATGATCTCCTATGGGGAATCGAATAAAAAATTTCTAGAGACCCTCGGTTGGGGAATTGATGATGATAATCAACCGATCCTAGACAAAATCAATCACGTATTCAGCGGAAAATTACCACTCAAATACTTGATGGGATTCGCTGAGGACTATAATAAGGGTGTCTTGAATATAAAACAAGAGTTGATACTAATCATTGCTCGCTCATTCAAAAACTCCTACATGGGAGTAGTTAATGCGAAAATAGAAATTGATAAGATTGAATGGAGAATAAGGCATATCATGCCGTCAGATAAACAAAAACTCAAACTATTGAATCGCATCAATAAAAGTTTCACTGCGAAGATAAAAATAGCATATAGGATGTGGGATTTGTATGAGTTACCAACTATCCGTGAAACATCTTCAGACATTTGGGCTGTCAAAACTACCAACAGCCTCGAGCGACCGCGATACATTATCATAGGATTCCAGAAATCTACTAATACGGATGATGTATCTCAAGATGCCACCCAATTCATTAATGCTGACATTAATAATATTCGAGTGTATTTGAATTCAGAAGTATACCCATACGAGCGGTGGAATTTAGAATTCGACAGGAAGTTGGATGCTATAGCCTATTATGCTTACGAAAATTTCCAAAAGAGTTACTATGGTAAAGATATGAGTGAGCCGATGATGGGTATAGAAGAATTCAGGAAGAACCCATTATTTATCATCGATTGCAGCCATCAAGCCGACGCCATGAAATCCTCAACAGTAGATATCAAATTGGAATTTGAGACTCGCAAATCAAAATTTCCAGCCAATACAAGAGTGTATGCGCTCATTCTACATGACGCAGTCATGACATATAGCGCTCTAGATGGCTCCATACAGATGGGTGTGTGAACGAAGAATTATGAAGCTATGATCAGATGAATCACTACCACCATAGTTTAAGATATATGTATTTGTAGCAGTTTTTTTCGGATAATAAAAGATGTAAAATGTCGAATAATGTTTTATTTTTCCTATTATGTACAGTGATTGAAATAGTGAGTCTAAAGACTATAAGAGTATACTAGACACCCCCTTGTACCCCGCCACCTTCTTGTTCTTCCCCAACTTCTTCTTCCCCTTCTTCACCTTCTTCACCTTCTTCACCTTCTCCACCTTCTTCTTCTGAAGCTTCCCTCAAACCGTATTTTTCGATGATGATAGTTGGTAGGAATTCAACTAAATCATGAAGGAAGCATTCCAAACCCTCCTTCACCATTTCTTCAAGAAACTGCTCCAAAGTTATACTCCCATGTTCTAGGCGACTGCATAGAAAATGACCGATTTTATATCGATCAGCATCCGCTAAAATCTCTCGGGCTCGTTCTTGATTGAAACATGCGCTCATATCATAGTTGGCTGCATGGAGTGAATCACGCTCCAAATCGATGAGTTCACATTTAAGTCTGCTGACTGCTGATTCGATGTCTTCAGCAGCTGGCCAAAACTGGCTAGAATAGTGCATCCACATATCCTTAAAAGTTGAGTACTGGAGTCTACAAATAAATAAACAAAAAAAAAGAGTTCAGGAGATAATTCAATAAATACGTTTCATATTACATAGCCCATACCCTCAGCTTAAAAAAAACTACTCACCATAAATGGTAAATGCGATGACGAGGGTGGCGAGAATGTAAGAACTACTATATACATATAATCTTTAAACTCCCTTTCACTAATACTAAACTAATCATAAAAATAATTCAATTAATTACTGAGGCGAAGTCTCGCTAAGAGATATTTCTTTTATGCCGAACCTAATAAGCGTTCGCGTTTTCGCACCAGCATATGATGGTTCACTCTGCCCCAGGTATGCTATTGTATAAAGCCCGCGGGAGTTGATCAAATGGAGATCGCTTTCTTCAATCACATCTGAAACTCTTTTGGGCAACCAACATTTCACAGTTTCCCCACTTTCTTTATCTAATAATATAACGGTGGCAGATCTACCAAATCTAGTTTCAAATATTGTCATTTTCTTGATCAGATAAGGCTTATTCAAGATCAGCGATGATATCAACACTTGCTTGGTGAATTCATACCCTTCAGCGATTTGATTATTGATCGCGATCAAATCAATTTTAGGTGAACCCATCTCTAGATTAAACACGTGAAAGAGAGTACAAAAGAATATATAGAATATAGGAATTTACTTACATAAAAATAACACTTGTTATCACGCAAGGATACACACACGCTTTACGAGTCAATATTTATTTCTATTGATTGCTAGTTATACTGCTGCTACTGCTTGTGGCAACTATAGCACTGAATCGCCAATTTATAGGAACTCCCCCACTCTCACCAACGCGATCTTGAACTCTCGTGGGGGAATGGCGCATGCGCATGTGGCAGCAGTGTTCAAGGTCGCACCCCCTCCCATTTCAGGGGTGTGGAAACACAAGGTCACGCTCACAGAAAAAAGAAAGCCCTCCTCAAGGACGCGCTCTTCTCAAGGCCACACCAACTCCCAAGGGCACCCTCCTCTCAAGGTCGCCAACTCGAGGTCACTCCTCCCAAGATCACATCAAGGTCATTCATCCCAAGGTCACTCCTCTCAAGGTCACTCATCCCAAGGTCATTCACCCCAAGGTCACTCCTCCCAAGGTCACTCCTCCCAAGGTCATTGACCCCCCAAGGTCATTGACCCCCCAAGGCCACGTGGGGGTGTGTGACCTTGGGAGGAGGTCTAGAATCGGCATAAAACATCTACTAATAACCCATCTAAACCTGAAAAATCGGATTCTGCTTCGAGAATACAAATAATATCTAATGAACAAGTGAAACAACATGACAAAAAAATATTGGAAGATACTGATAGCACATCAACCCAACATTCAACTTTCAATGAAACTACCAACAATGGAATTAAAATTTTAGACGAAATCACAAACAACAAAGTCAACCAAATATTAGTATTCCCTCATGTTTACCCTAGACTGAAAACATCACAAGAAAATTATGGAAACCATAAAATAGTTACCGTTGAAATTCCAGAAAAACACAACGAAACCTTGATTTTAGAATTCCTAAGAGACTATACAATTTCTGGCAAGACATACTGTATGCACTTCGATTCAGATATATTGTATAAATCATTCAATAAAGTATACATCGAAAATTTTTCAGAACGAGGTCCGAAATTGATAAAATGCACAAAAAGAGTAAATACTGTACAAGACAAAGACGAACAAATTCTTATTTTTAGAAACCACCACGAAAGTAAAACCAATCACAGAGGAATAAACAAAACTTTAGAAAAAATCAAACACAATTTCTATTGGATAGGAATCAAAGAATCAGTCACAAATTACATAAATTCGTGTGAAATTTGTCAACGCACGAAATACGCTAGAAAAACCCCATATACTCCACTCATGTTAACTGAGACAGCCTCGAAACCCTTTCAGATGGTTCATATGGATATTTTCTTTTACGACAATAAAAACTATCTAACACTTGTCGATTCATTCACAAAATTCGCTCAAGCATTTCAAATAACAGGAAAAACAGCAATTAACGTGAGTAATGCATTAATTAAGTATTTTTCATCATTTGGCATCCCAGAAAAATGTATAATCGATAATGGCACTGAATTCAACAACGAAACGGTTAAAGAAATATTGAATTTACACAAGATTTAAATTCATTTTACCACACCAGCACACCATGAATCAAATAGTATAGTTGAAAGATTCCATTCGACAATTATCGAGCATCTTAGAATTTTAAAAGAAATGTACCCCGAAGAACAAGACAATTTAATGGACTATGCAATTATTGGATATAATAGTTCAATACATAGTGCAAAGAATTTTACCCCATTTGAACTCACTTTTGGCCATACCCACTCAAGAAACCCTAACGAAATATTTCTTCCAAATTCATTCTTCACAGACTATGCTGAAAAACATAAAAATAAACTAGAACACGTTTATTCAAAGGTGAAAGAAAATCTAGAAGCAGATAAACAGAAAATCGTTTCCAAATCCAATACACAAGGTGACACGAATTCAGATTTCGCCGTAGGAAAAATAGTTTACAAACAGAATCCGTATAGTCGTAATAAAATAATAATAAATTCATCGGTCCATTTGAGATAATTAAAACTCTAGATAAGAAGAGGGTAGAAATTCAGAATAAGCAAAGTAAGAAAAATGAGATCATTCATATCAAAGACTTAAAGAAGCCTCCCATTGTTACAGATTCATCACCACGTGCATCTACATCTGCACAAACGGCGAATTGACAAATCCGATACTACATGACCAAGGTGGATATAGTATGGTGAAACAGCTTCCTAGTTGCATAACCAAAATCATTCTGTGGCAAAAAGACTTAGTGCTAATGCCAATCACAAAAAAAAGACCTTCCTATCAACAAGCACTGGAATAAACTGTAGACCTTTGCCTACTTGATTTCATACCGTAGTAATATTTCCTGAAGTTTTCAGAGATGGCAACATACCTTGTGTCGGTAAAACAGAAATTGTGCATCTGTCGTCTTTTGATCAGTTTCATCTGTTCTAGATGAAAAATGATTGAGAAGAGTCAAAATATCAATATTCATTCGAGATTTATCTAAAATATATTGTTTTAATGTCGTTTCGATTCACGTCTGTCAGATGTGAACCACATAAATACGTTAGCAACAGGAATCATCTTCGATAATTGATCTTACTGTCATCTTCTTTCAAGTCGTGGAAATATTAGTACCTTCTCAAACGGTCTACAAGTTTTTCGCAGAAACAATTGAAGAGCTGTTTCACCATCCTATATCCACCTTGTACATGACCTTGCTGACAATCCCGGACTTCTGACATTGAAACTAGGAAATGCACAAAATAAAATAGATCATTGGTCATTCATACAGACATACGATATCAGTAGCCTAGTTGAAGAATTTACAGCACTTAGACTGAAATTTCAAATATTCAGAGATGCAATCGAAAGTAACTTCACTTCAAAATCTAATCGAAAAGATTTCTATAATTTATACAATTTAGCATTTTCGCTAGAAAAAAGAATTTCAATTCAAATTGACCAATTAAATCCAACGTCAAGAGTCAAAACAACTAGAACTAAACGCGGACTCATTGATGGACTAGGATCAATAATCAAATCAATAACTGGCAATCTAGATCAATACGATGCTGAAAAATATGACAAGGCAATTGAGACACTGACTGATAATCAAATGGAAATGAAAACTTTAGTTGACGAACAGATCACTCTCATGCAGAGCTCAATTAACGTATTCAAAAATAATACCGAAGTTTTAAATAATAATCAGAAAACTTTGCAATTTGCAAATCCAACTTTGGAAAACATTCTTACTTATGAGAAAATAATGGAAATCAAATGTTACTCGAAAGCAAATCAAATCGTTTTCATCATAAAAATTCCCTATTGTTGAGAATAAGAATTACAATTATTTCCATCTCTACCCATTGCCAACTCTCCAAAACAATATATACCAAACAATAATACCCCAGTCGAAATTCCTCATCCTTAATGAGCAAAATTACATGTTCATCGACCAAGGATGTCAAGAAGTCTCAGCCGAACAATACCTATGTCACGAATCCAGTCCTGTCAAAATCAAAGAAGATGCTCCCTGCGTAATTCAAATAATAATAATATATGTTTATTCACAGAACAAATACATGCATATACATTAGAATGTGCAAATAAACTGTTCATTTCCACAGAAGCTGATTTATATGGTCAGCTTGTACGTGGTACTCTGCTATGAGAGTTTGAACTTCTAAAAATTTGTAAAAGTAAAAGTAAAATATGCAATGATGAAATATATGAATAAATAAAATTACAATAATTAAATTAAAATAAAATTACAATAATTAGGTACAATTACTAAACTAAAATATATGAATGAACGTGATTACATCAAATACGATAACAAATTTACGTTGAAAACCTTGATTTCCTTAAATCTATAAATTTTGTATACATATAACATCTAGCGGGAATAATTTAATAATTCGGGTAGGTACGTCTCACATATCGGGTGTGTAAATATCACATTTTGGGTAGTAAATATCACATTTCAAGCAGGTAAATATCACGTTTCAGGTTGGTAAGTATCACATTTCGGAAAATTAAAAATCGTATGTCAGGTGTAAGCGTCAGAAACTGGTTTTTGAGGTATTTGCAAAGACATTTTTATATTTATCGTATTTTCCTATTCAACTTTTAGTTAAAATGTTAAATATGTATTAATCATATTATGATACACCTTACGATCTTCTGACAGCAGTCATTCTTTGACAGCTTTCCTGTATTGCTAAAAATTTCTTATTATTTTCAAGTCTTTGGGTAGATAATTATATAGTTTAGAACTTATGTACTGGCAGCTGTGTTGACCTATAGCTTTATCACATTTATTCATGGCTGTTTTAAAATCTTTGTTCCTTGTATCATTCGTGGTTTATTGGCTGTATTGGTATCTTTCCTTTGTGTATGTTCATCAATATTTTATAAGCAAATAGCTGTCTTGTATCATATATTTGACCATTTTCATAAAGTTCATTACTGGGATATCTTATATCTTTGTTAAAAAGTATTCTCAAGATCCACTTTTGAACAACATGTAATTTATCTAAGTGGTTGTCTGTGACCCCGCCCCATCCCAAAATACCATATACCAACAAGCTTTGCACTAATGCGTAGTAGACAATTTTAAGGTGATAATATAAATACTCTCTCAATATTTTGAATTTTGTTAATAACCCTCTGACTTTGTTCACTAAGTTATTTATATGTATATCCCAACGAAGATGTCTGTCAATGATTATTCCCAAATATTTAATTGATTCACATTTTGGAATAGCTACTGTATCACTTAAAATTAATGGTCCTAGATTAGGTAATCCAGTAATGTATGAGGAGAAGGGGAGATATTTGGTTTTCTCAACGTTTAGGGTAAGTAGATTATATTCGAACCATTTTTTAATGTCTCTCATATCTTGTTCTGCTTCTTCTTTCAACAAGTTCCACGATTTGTTCTTATAAAATATTGCTGTATCATCAGCGAAACTTATAGTAGTACAGTTCCTTGTGGGACGCCGTATTTAACTGTTCTAGTTTCACTGATGCTATTGTCTATGTAAACTTTTTGTGTTCTATCTGATAGGTAATTTTTCATGAGTTCGTAAGCATTACCTCGAATTCCGTATGAATGGAGCTTACTCAATAGTTTCTCGTGGCAGACAGTATCGAACGCTTTAGAGAGGTCGACGAAAATGCATATTGCGGGAGTTTTTTTGTCTAATGTATTATAGATTTCTGAAGTTAATTTCAAAATTGCATCCTCGGTCGACATTTCTTCTCTGAAGCCATACTGTCTATCACTCAGCACCCTGTTGTTGTTCAAAAAGTTCATTAGCCGATTTCTCATAATTTTTTCTATAATTTTGGCTATATTAGATATTAGAGATACGGGTCTATAGTTCGACACGTCTGTTTTTTTCCCGCTTTATGCAGTGGTTTCACCAAGCCTATTTTCAAAATATTGGGAAAAACTCCTGTTTCACAGACTTTATTAATGAGGTGAGTAAGAGGTTTTTTGATTTCTTCTGCTGTTTGTTTTAATGTTTCCGACCTAATACCGTCTTCACCAGGAGACTTTTTATTTTTCAGTGAATTTATGATGTTGCATACTTCTTTTTCTGTCGCTGGAAATAAATAAATACTGTTCTGAATATTTTCTAAGTTTTCTTCATAGCCTTTAGGGATAATTATTTCATTTGCTAGAGTTTCTCCCACTTCAGTGTAGTACTCGTTGAATATATTACTTATTTCAAGGGGGTCTGTGTATGTTTGACTATTGTGGTTAATTTTTTCGATTTTATTGTTGACCTTTCCTTTGTTACAGATTTCATTAACGCTTTTCCATACTCCCTGTGATGAATTGTTACATCCTTCGATAATCTTCCTTGAGTACAATTTTTTACTTTTTGTGATTGTTTTTCCTAATTTATTTTTGTAAGATATGTATTGTTTTTTCAAATAACAATTGTTTGGATCATTTCGTAGGTTCATATATAAATCATTTTTTGTTTTGCTAAGATACTTCAATAATATCACCAATTGTCAACCAATTCCTGTTGACATGAAATCAATAAAAATTCAGAAACTTGAAGATAACAAATGGATTGTTGTTTCACCCAAAACTACGATAGTTGAACAAAAGTGCGGTCACAAACAAACAGACAATATACCGATTAAAGGAACATTCGTTTTAGAACTCAATTCACAGTGCGTTCTAGATATCGAAGACATTCATATAAGAAACTACCAACATCCAAGTAGTGTCTATAAAAACATTGAACTACCGAAATTAAACTTTGAGCTTCCAGTCATCAAAGATACCATTGAAGCATTTCAACCACTGAAGCTGGACAACGTCAACCTCGAAGAAGTGAAGCATATATCAGCCTCCCTAAACAATCAACATCAAAGGTTGAAGAATATGTCGAATAAAAAAATTCATTTTGGCATAAGCGTTTGGACCATAGTCATCTACATCTTCATGGCAGCCGCAGCAACTGCAGAAGCATACTTCTACTACAGAAGAAACATCCAGTTCAAGACACAGCAGAACATACAGGGTGTTGCCGACCAGTCAGACAACCCCCTTGCACGAAAACCTGTTGTTACCCCCAGGATTTCATTCTAAGGGCGGAGGAGTTATGGAACGTCTCATCTTCCCCCTCTACGAGAATATCCGAGAATCTCCATTTTTCAAGTCAGCACATATATGCAACAAAACTATTCGCTCTCATTGTTCCGTGCTTTTTCATCTGATACCTTAGTTGAATAAAGTCATATCACGTTTTTTAAAAATTCGTTTTCCACTAGAAGTAGATGATTTGTGCCGATTCTAGACCTCCTCCCAAGGTCACACACCCCCCACGTGGCCTTGGGGGGTCAATGACCTTGGGGGGTCAATGACCTTGGGAGGAGTGACCTTGGGAGGAGTGACCTTGGGGTGAATGACCTTGGGAGGAGTGACCTTGAGAGGAGTGACCTTGGGGTGAATGACCTTGATGCGATCTTGGGAGGAGTGACCTCGAGTTGGCGACCTTGAGAGGAGGGTGCCCTTGGGAGTTGCTGTGGCCTTGAGAAGAGCGCGTCCTTGAGGAGGGCTTTCTTTTTTTCTGTGAGCGTGACCTTGTGTTTCCACACCCCTGAAATGGGAGGGGGTGCGACCTTGAACACTGCTGCTGCGTGCGCATGCGCCATTCTCCCGCGAGAGTTCAAGATCGCGTTGGTGAGAGTGGGGGAGGCGGTACTTCTATAAATTCAAGGGTGCGCAGAGCGGAGCACAGTTTATTGGGAATCACATATTAATCAGCATTTGTTGTTTGTTCGTGAGTGATAAAAGCGTTTTTTATTCATCATCATCATGTTGACCTGCAGTGCTTGTTTCCAAACATTTACGCGTAGTGATAATTTACGCCGCCATCAAAGAATTTCATGTGTTGGTGATTTGAGTGATTTGGGCGAGCCTAGTGCAAAAAGGGCTCGATTGGATATTTCGAATCCGCCAGCGCCATCGACATCTAGAAGTATGCAAAGATGTGTGCCCTGCGCTAAAGATGTTCCATCAGATAGGATGGGTGCTCATAAGAGAACCTTGGAGCATCGCTCTAATGCGTGCATGCACTACAGAGATGGCGTATATGCGATCGAGAGCGCGTTCAAATGCCGCATTATTAGCTATAGGTTAGAGTGTAGAACGAACATTTTAGATTACAATGCGTTCTTCAATGAGAATAGAGCTACAATTATATCTCTATTAGATAATATGCTACTGATTCATCACTCGATTAAAGTGAACATGGAAGTTTTTGGTAGATATGTCATTGAAACCCGAGATGTGAGAGATGTGAAATCTTTCATGGCTCCGAATCGCATAATTGCTTCATCGCCAGATTTGGAAGATATCGTTGACGCATTTCGGGATTGTCTTTCGAATCTAGCTATCGAATTCGAGGAACGTGATTCTGGTGAGTTGTTTGAAAAAATCAGATGTCGACTAAGTTTGCTTATTTCTTTTTTTTACTTTGATATTACAGGTTGGGCTTTAGAAGAGATTTTGTTTCTAGAAATAAATATTAATAAATATAGTCCATTAAGAGGCGGGTCTTACATAAAGCTGCCCACCTATATTGCGAACAAGAAAGCGGTGGTAAACATTATTAATCAGGATGAGCATTGTTTCGCCTGGGCAGTTACATCAGCTTTGTATCCTGCGAGGATAAGGAATACCGAAACATCTTCCTACCCACACTTTTCGACAGTATTGAATCTGGTTGGTATAGAGTTTCCTATGAAAGTAAGTGATATTCCAAAGTTCGAAAATCAAAATGATTGCTCCATCAATGTTTATGGGTTAGAGAGCGTATTCGATGATCAAAAAATGAAATATAGGGTTATTGGGCCGCTTCATTATGCTAAGAATAGGTTGGGTAGGCATGTAAACTTACTTTATATCTCGGACGATTCCGATAAGGGGCATTATTGCTGGATAAAAAATTTATCGCGATTAGTGTCAAGTCAATTAAATGCCAGAGGGCATAGGAATTTCTTTTGCGATGGGTGTCTGATATGTTTCTCCGATGAGTCGAAGTTGCTACGTCATAAATTGAATGATTGCAATCATACATACACTACGGTTCCATCTCCAGAAATCAAGGTTGATAAATTCGGAAATAGCGCTCCCGGGAATATTTTAAAATTCCAAAGTTTTGAGAAACAGATGAAAGTACCATTCGTTATATATGCGGATTTTGAATCTGTTCTGAAACCCATCCAAACTTGTGAACCAGATCCTACGGGGTCGTATACTAATAAAACATTCGCTCACGAGCCGCATTCATTTGCATATCTCATCAAATGCTCCTACGATGATTCCCTCACTAAATTTGTTTCATTCCGAGGAAAAGGTGTAGCAAAAAAGTTTGTCTCCAGTTTAGTCGATAATGTTAAGGCTATATATAATATGCATTTGAAATGTGTTGTTCCTATGGCTAAATTGAGTGCTGCAGAGAAGCTTGATTTCGCTACCGCTACAATTTGCAACATTTGTGATAAGCCACTTGATTCCACAGATGTTAAAGTTAGAGACCATTGTCACCTGACTGGTAAAAAGAGAGATGGCGCTGCACATTCTAAATGTAATTTGAATTTCAAGCTACCTAACTTCATCCCCATCTTTTTCCATAATATGAGCGGGTATGATAGCCACCTCTTCATCAAACAATTGTTCGAGCATGAAGAGAGGGTGGATTGTATCGCTCAAACTAAGGAAAAGTATGTTTCATTCACGAAACATGTTTTTGTTGATGAGTACTTGGGAAAAGATGGGAAAAATCATAAAATGTTCATGAAGTTGCGCTTTTTAGATAGCTATAAATTTCTTTCTGATCCGCTGCATTCTCTAGCTGAAAATCTGACTACGGAACAGTGTGTTGAGACAGCGAGAGCATTTCAAGATCGCGAACAATTTAAGCTAATGACGCGAAAAGGCGTATTTCCGTATAGTTTTATTACATCTATCGATAAATTGGAGCATAAAGGTTTACCTTCTCAAAATGACTTTTTCGATAATTTATCGAATGAACACATTTCGAATGAGGATTATCGTAGAGCTGAGCGTATTTGGAAGATATTCAAATGTAAAACGCTTGGGGATTATTCAGACGTATATCTGAAATCGGATGTTTTGTTATTATGCGATGTTTTTGAAAATTTTCGGAAGGTTAGTTTGAAGACATACAAGTTGGACCCATGTCAATATTATACAGCCCCTGGTCTATCGTGGGATGCTATGTTGCGCTACACAAAAGTGGAATTGGAACTCTTAACTGACATCGACATGGTGAATTTCTTTAAGAAGGGAATAAGAGGCGGTGTCAGCCAGTGTAGTATGAGAAGCCATGTAGCTAATAATAAATTCCTCCCAAATTTCAACCCTGATGATCCATCGTCGTTTATAATGTATTTGGATGCGACCAACTTGTATGGTCATAGTATGTCGCAACCACTACCTACATCTGGTTTCACATGGTTAACTGATGTTGAAATCTCAAATTTGGATATCTCGAATGTTGCAGATGATGATCCGTTCGGGTATGTTCTCGAAGTAGATATTCACTACCCTGAAAATTTACATGATGCACACTCGGATTTACCTTTTCTTGTGGAAACCATCAGCCCGCCAGGTTCAAAATCCGCTCATAAGAAACTGATTCCGAATTTATCGAATAAGTTAAATTATATAATCCATTATCGAAATTTGAAACAGGCGATTAGAAATGGTTAAATCTTGACGCGAATACATAGAGTTCTTAAATTCAATCAATCTCGCTGGTTGAAGAAATATGTAGACCTCAATACTGAGATGCGCAATAAAAGTACGAACAAAGCCGATAATGGATTATTTAAAAAGATGGTCAACTGTGTGTATGGTAAAACTATGGAAAATGTCGATAGAAGGACCGATATCAAACTTGTGACCCATTGGGAGAGTATCGGGAAGCGGAAGGGTGCTAATGCATTAACGGCCCTTCCCAATTATAAGACTTGCACGATATTTCATGAAAATTTCGTTGCAATTCACATGGGTAGGGTTAGCGTGCATTATGATAAACCGCTCTATGTGGGCTTCAGCATATTAGATGTGTCGAAAATTGTAATCTATGATTTCTTATATGATTGTATCAAGAAAAATTTTCCTGGAACATCATCATCATTATTGTATACTGATACTGATTCCCTCATCTTGAAAATTGATAGCGAAAATTTCTATGATTTTATGAAAGAAAACATAGAATATTTCGACACATCTAATTATCCTGTAAAAAATAACTTCAACATGCCTCGCACAGAATCGATCGTCGGCAAAATGAAAGATGAATTCCCAAACAACCCCTTAATTAGTTTTTATGGTACTGGCGCCAAAGCTTATTGCGTCAAATCAACGACTAGCGAGGTGAAAAAAGCGAAAGGCGTTTCCAGGGCTGTTATAAGAAACGAACTATCTCTAGATAGTTATAAAGACATTGTGGAGAAAGGTGGTTTGATATTTCGCAAGATGAATACTTTTCGTAGCTATAAGCATGACATCTTCACGGAGATGAGAAACAAAGTTGCTCTTTCATATCACGACGATAAGCGGTTTATTATTCCCAATACTGTCAGAACTCTTCCTTGGGGTCATAATGATATCGATTTTTATCGATTTAGTCCAGAGCAAAATTCAATTTGGTTACATCAGGCAATAAGCGACTTGTCGCAGAATGATCAGGGGGAGGATAATGAACGGTCCAAAAGATTAGACTCGCTAATTGAAATGTTGATGGAGCAATTAGAACCTCAGCAGTGAGCTCTATACCGGGAGAGGGGGTAGGGGGAGGGGAGGATTGTTTGCTACATGCCCTATAAGGGGTATAAGATATTTCCATTCCTCCGAGTTGGTGACTAGCTGCGATATTGGCAACAGCAGTTGAGATGACTACCGAGGTCAGCGAGACACTTGCGAAACTTTCAATTCAGGAGCATGATAAAGAAAAGGGGAAAGCTGTGAGTATATTTTTTATTCGATAATATTCTCGATTTTGGGAATCATTTCCATATTATAAATGTATATTTTCTTGTTGCAGCCTACCAAAAACGTTGTTGGGCAGCAAGGCATAGACAATTTCACGGATGAAGGATACGATGACGTCGAATGCAGCGAGAAAGCACTTGGGCGAAATAAATTTATGAATGTCCCTCGGTCATTCTTATGTACATTATGTAATCGAACACTTCACGAAACAATTGTGGCAGGTGTTGCTCCTATTTGTTGCAATGTACGCAGCAAAGTTTATATTTACCATTTTTGAAGTTATGTAATCAAAAACTTCATGAAACAATTGCGGTAGGTGTTGCTCCTATTTGTTGCAATATGTGTAGTGAAGTTTATATTTACCATTTTTGAAGTAATAATATTTTTCTATACTCGAAACATTTATTGAAATATTATTGCGCAGTAGGCTATAATCCCCCCACCCCTCAGCCATTCTTGATATTCTTCACCGCAAAGGTGTGTTAGAGTCAGTTGTACGAAAGGCGGCCACCATGAAACTACTCGCTGTTGACATGCAAGGTTTCGTGCTTGGTGATAATAGTGTATTCCACCCCAAAGAAATATCTATCACAGATGGGGAGAAAACTAATCATTACATATTGAAACCGCCTAAGCCCTATAACAGTTTAACTCGGAGTGAAAAAAAGCAAGTAACCTATGTGGAACGAAACATCCACGGTATAAGATACTCGAGTGGGCTCATCGACTATGATCAACTGATGGGTGAGGTGCTTGAGCCTATTGCGAGCGCTAGTATAGTTTATGTGAAGGGGCATCAAAAGTTTGAGATTTTACAACAGTATGTAGAACAATTGGCCTATAAGCCATACATTGTGAATATTGAAAAATATCAGCATGATATGTGTCTTCAAAACCCTGTACCAGTATTCGAAAAAGAAGCTGCTCTATGTATGAATCATACGCTATCTGCAAGGGTTAATTGTAGCTTGAGGCAATCGCATGCAGTATGGAGTTGGGTCTCTCAACATTTGAAATGGTGATGAAACATTTATATTCCAACATATTGTACTTATGATGTAAATAAATAAATATATATATTGTCATTCGAGATTATTTTACCTGACACCTTCCACACCAATTTCCTTATGGGCGAAGTAGAGAATGCCTGACGCGACAGTTGGTATGATCGGTGACATCCGGTATGGGAGATGGCAGTTGGTAAATTATAGTTGGTGCGGTAGGTGGCGCTTCACTTCTGTCAAAAGTCATACATCCCAAATACAACCAACTACGGGTACAGAACACTTCCTAATTGACAGTTGGCATGATTGGCGATAACTGACGTGACAGGTGACAATTGGCAGGGCAGCTGTCACGGCGGCCATCTTAGGCGGAAAGAGCATTGAAAAGCGGAGGAGGTAGCAATTTTAACCATAGCGATTTCAACTCCTGAGTCGAGCAGTAGTCATTGAATTGTTATAGAAGCATCTACAAGTGAGCATTCAATTATGTCTGGACAATATCGAAATATGTCCATGAGACAAATGGTGGCCGCCATACGGGAGAGACAACGCACCAACCCGGTGGAGATCGACGAAATGGTGCAGAGACACTTGGACGAGCGGCGGGCCGATGAAGCAATGCAGGAGATAATGGGTGTGGTGCGGGCCGAGATGGGGAACAACAACGAACTCGACCCTGGATCAGACTCCGATGAAACTATCATTTTATCTCCCGTTATCACAAGAAGGGAGCTACGTAGGAAGAAGAAGTCGAGAGTGCCGCCTTACACGGCTAAAAGGTTGAAGCCGAAAGTGAAGTGAACAAATATATATCGTTTTTTATATTATATATTTCAATAAATTTTTTCATAATACAAATTGTTTGTCATGATTTGAATACACCATTAATAAGTAAGAAGTGATCCTCAAGTGTCTACCGTTTCAATTTCTCTCGTAGATGCCTAACTGTTCTCACAAAAGAAGTGAAAATCCCATATTTATGTGAATCACAGTCGCACACGCAATAACAATAATGCATACATTTCCTGCATGCAAGCCCATCTACGACATCGTTGTATTCGAATAGATAGAAACACTTTCTGCGGCAGCAATAACGCCTTGATGTAACTGGGCATTGATACTCCAACGCGCGAACCATGTTAGACGGAGTTTAAATGATGTCTGAGAAGTAGGGCGAATATTAGAAACCAAAGTGGTGGGCGTTAACAAGAAGTGGGCTAGTGTAATGAGGTCCGAGCGTAACGACCAATGGGAGAAGCCAAAGGGCTGGGCCTCAGCAAGTGGGAGGGTCTCAAATTGGCTACGCCCACCCCCCCCCCCCCCCCGAGGAAGCTCCGCCCCCAAAACTCCGCCCCCCCCAAACTCCGCCCCCCCAAAACTCCGCCCCCCCCCCTTGGAGCACCACCCCTAAGATCTGTGTCAAGGTGGGATTCGATCAGCACCCCCCCCCCCCATGAAATCCAAAATCCTTGCCGAGGTATCAAAAAATTTGTGTCAAGGTGGAATTCGATCAGCACCCCCCCCCCCCGGGGAGCACCACAGTTTTCTCAGTTATATTATTTGAACCTTATATGTGACAATATTGAAAATATTGTATTTAATACTGGGCGATATAATTTTTGGAACTCTTGTATATAAAATAAAATCGATAATTTAGTTTTTCATTTATTCATTGTACACTCTTACATAAATATATATATACCCTCAAATTTCAAATATACTAAATAAAATCTTATGAACTATAAATATATACAAAATAAAAACTTATAAATAGAAAAATAAATAATCAAATATATACACTAATTCAATAGTCTCCTTCAATATCACCCCTATAATACCTAAATGTTGGAGCCGGCACCTCCAAATCCCTAGCCCTTCTTCGAAGTCTCTCTTCGAGGGGTAGGCACCAACACTTGTCCAAATGTTCGGAGGGCCCCCTATAAAAGTGGCCCACCACCTCGCAAAAGAATTTCTTGCTGAAATTGCAGCCTCTGCAAATCCCTTGCCAGCAATCATTCCGATATTGCCGGCAGCTTCTACATCTATGGAAGTGCAGCCTTCTACCCATGCTGCATTCCCGACATGTTGGGCGGCAGATTCCAAAGTTGGAATTCCTCACCTTTTTAAAACAACTATCGCATCGGGCTCCGGAACTTGGTGACTGCGCTGGTACAGGAGATGGGGGCCCCGTTCTTGTCGTATTCGCCAACGAGCAACGCTGGCACATTCCCGTGCTGGGATTAAGGTCTTCTGGCACGAAGGCGTCCCCGCAATTGTGGCAGCATATCGCCCCATTCGCGATAAGCGGCCTCACTGCAATAATTGGCTTGTTATCCCAGGCACTCGGATACATATTGACTGAAGAATAATTGAGGAGTTCTTCTCAAACTAGTGGTCGACTCAGGAGTTGAAACCGCTATGACCTCCGCTTTTCAATACTCTTTCCGACTAAGATGGCCGCCGTGACAGTCGCCCTGTCAATTGTCATCTGCCAGCTATCACCCGATATCAGTAGCGTCACTTGCCATCAGTAGCGCCACTTGCCATCAGTAGCGCCACCTGCTATTAAGGCTAATGATCTTGAAACAGGGGCGCCATCTATCACAATCGCTATTATTTGCCATACCAAACTATCGCGAAGTGTTCCGTGCCCGTAGTTGGTCGTTGAGGTGTTCCGTGTCAGCTGTCATCCGCCATCAGTAGCGCCATCATCATCTGTCACCCGCCATCAGTCACTCCCACTCTCAGCTAGGAGGGAGGAAAGAGTACAAAAGCGAAGCGCCCACTCGAATTTATCATTCTGCTGCCTGCCTTCCTCTTCGACTAGACCTGCCTACTAGACGCTGCTAGATCAATCGTGAGTATTACCTTTTGACTGTGTATAGTGAATTTGTATATATCCCCATATTTTTGTACTTATGATTTTGTATTATATTCTAAGTGGTGAATCTGGGACTTGTAGATTTCTCTCGTTGTGATAACATCAGATTATTTCTGTTTCTTTGACTCTGAATATTTTTCTCATTGCATTAATATCGAATCATTTTCAAAGTGGAAGAAGTTGGGGCTTGAACATTTTTTCTCGTTGTGATAATATTAGATTATTTCTATTTGCCCGACTCTGAATGTTTGTTCCACATTGCTCCAATTTCAAATTATTTTTCAAAGCGGAAAACTCTTACTCTTGTTTTTTTTGCATTATACTAATATTGAATCTTTTTCCAAGTGATAGAATCTGCAAACCGTTTCCATCTTCAACTAATTCTGCTGCCCGCCTTCCTCTTCGACTAGACCTGCCTACTAGACGCCGCTAGATCAATTGTGAGTATTACCTTTTGGTTGTGTATAGTGAATTTGTATATATCTCTAAATTTTTGTACTTGTGATTTTGTGTTATATTCTGAATGGTGAATGTAGGACTTGTATATTTTTCTCATTGTGATAACATTAGATTATTTCTATTTCTTCGACTCTGAATGTTTTCTCATTGCATTAATATCGAATCATTTTCAAAGTGAAAGAAGCTGGGACTTTAACATTTTTCTCGTTGTGATAATATTAGATTATTTCTATTTGTCCGACTCTGAATGTTTTTCCTCACTGCTCCAATGTCGAATTATTTTTCCAAAGTGGAAAACTCTTACTCTTGTTTTTTTGCATTATACTAATATTGAATCTTTTTCCAAGTGATAGAATCTTCGAGTGTTTTCATCTTGAACTCATTCTGTTCGCTGCCTTCCTGTTGGGCTACTCAGACTAGACGCTCCTAGACCAACTGTGAGTATTACCTTTGAAGTGTGTATAGTGAATTTGTATACATCTTCATATTTTTGTACTTGTGATATCGAATTATATTCTAAGTGGTGAATGTAGGACTTGTACATTTTTCTCATTGTGATAACATTAGATTATTTCTATTTCTTTGACTCTGAATGTTTTCTCATTGCATTGATATCGAATCATTTTCAAAGTGATAGAAGCTGGGACTTTTGAACATTTTTTTTCTCCTTGTGATAATATCAGATTATTTCTATTTCTCCAACTCTGAATGTTTTTCCTCATTGCTTCAATGTCGAATTATTTTTCCGAAGTGGAAAACTCTTACTCTTGTTTTTTTTCATTATACTAATATTGAATCTTTTTCCAAGTTGTAGAATCTTCAAGTGTTTTTTGGACCCGGTCTAGAAGACACCGTTGCTTGCCCTCCTCTCGAGCTACCACACCACCGGCAAATTTTTTTTGGAGTATTACTTCTGAACCAATTGTAAGTATTTCCTTGTGAGTGCATATAGTGAAATATAAATTTTCGAGTTCTATAACATACTTCATTCTCATTGTGATATAGTCGAGTTTTGCTAAGTGCTATAATAACCTATAACTTATAATATTTTTCTTTGCGATAATTTCATAATTTCTCTATACAATGCAATACACGACTTAACATGTTTTCATTGTTATAGGAATACGAGATGGCCTTCAACAACTCCGCCGCCGCCGCTCAATCCTCTGCCGCTCCCGACAATTCTGAGGAGCTCCAGCAATTAAGTAGGTTATTTTCAACTCTTTTTCTTGTAACACCATCCTAATATTTTTCTCGAAATTTTTTCAGGCATCAATTCATCATTTTTCGAGAACATCACCATGGACGCATTTGATGTTCCCGAAGATGAAATTGATCTTGGAGCTCTTCTCGCTAACACGTATGATAGCATGTGCGGCGACGATACCGTGGGTGCGGCTGGCACCCGGGGTAAGAAGAGGCCGGCGATGTCGCAAGGGGCATCTTCCAAGGGGGCTAAGATGAGCTGTCGCAGGGTGAGTGAATCATCTTCATCGTCGGAGAGTGAGGAGGATATGGCGCTTTCAGACAAAGCGTCAATGTTGGTTGAAAGCCTGCCCGAAGATGACAATGCTGATGATTTCGCGCCACAAACCAAGAAAATGAAGGTTTGTGGCGCGAAATCATCGGGATCTGTTGGGGGGAAAAGCATGTCCTCGTCAAAAAGGAAGGTTGCTAACCCCCTTCAACATATCTTTCTCGATGATAGCGAGGATGATTTTGCACCACCACCGCAACCAAAGAAAAAGATCTTTGGTAGCCGTGTTGGTGGAAAGAGGGCGTTATCATCGAGGGCATCGACGTCTTCGAAAGCGTCGCCCAAGGCACCTTCGAAGAAGAGGAAGATTAGCCCGAAGGCGGTTGCGGGGCCTTCTAAGGCCGGCCCTAGCAAGAAGGGCAAATCTTCCTCTTTTTCAATGATACTCCGCAAGTTCCTCAATAATAGTGGCAAGGCAAACCCCTACCGCGGAGGTGATATTGCTGAGTGGTACGCGGAACGGCGTACCGCTCAACAAGAGCGAAAGCCGGCAATCAACGTCCTCAGAGTGGACGTGATCAAGCCGGCTAGTGCTCGAACCAATGCGGACGGTGATGCGATCGCCGCCATTGATGAGGGAACCAGTGGAGTAGGCGCCGTGGGTGATGCATCGGAAGTGGCTAATGCCAATAAAATTGAACAGTCTGGAAGCATCAGCATCGTCACCATCTCCGACGATGAAGGTGCTACTGCTGCTGAGGCCGCGGATGTTGGCGAAAACAATGGTGGTGATGCCATCGTTCATGAGGCTGCAGTTGCCGCCACTCCGCCGCCTGATGACGAAGTCATCACCATCATTGTTTCCGCCGACGCCGCGCCACCTCATGGAGATGCCACCCCGCGACCTCCCCAACAACCATCGCCGGCGCTGGAGGCAGAGGTTGCGGCGACGCCCCCATCATCCCCACCACCACCATCGCCATCACCAGCAGCTGAGGCGGAGGTTGCGACACCATCCCCGGCGGGTATTGCGTCACCCTCGCCGCTAGCGGAGGATGTGCCGCCGTCGCAGCCGTCGCCGACATCTTCACCGGCAGCTGGAGGTGCGGCTTCGCCTTCACAGGCGGAGAGTGAGGATGCCGCGCCGCCGACGCCTTCCCCATCAACGCCTTCCCCGTCAAACAGCATTCCGCCGGGACCATTACTGCCTGCTACCCAACTAAGGAGATACAATGACGAGTTGGTGCGGTGGTTGGCAATGATGAGCGACCGCAAAACGAGAACCCTTCACGACAACGCGCTGGTTGAAGCTCAGATTGCTGAGCTTCAGCGAATTTCTGCCATGCAGAAAGAGAGCATAGCCGAAATTGATGCGGAGGTTTCTCGTTATGGGGGACATGCCGACGCGAATGCTGTTTTACTGGGGAAGGAAACCTAGTTGTATATAGTTTTTTGTAAATTTTAATTAAGGCCCTAATTGTAAATAGTTTTTGTAAATATAAATTAAGATGTATATATAGTTGTAAGTATGTAAATAAATTATTGTAAATATTAGTAAAAGATGTGTGTATATAAAGATGATTGTGTATATAGTTGAAAATAAAGTTTTTATAAATATAAATAAAGGTGTATATAGTTGTGAATATATATTTATGTTTGTGTTCATCATATTATTTGCAAATTTTCATAATAAAATATATTAAATTCTGATGCGACTTTTTCTTATTGGGTGAAAATTGGGTAGGAAAGAAATAGGCGATAGGAAATGTCAACAGACTCATTTATTGAAAAAAAATTAAATACTTCAAACAATTGCAGATTTATCAAGCCAAGAATTGTGCTCTTCAGAAAATCCTAGCCACTTGACAAATATCTTATTCCCCTTCGTTTTCAACACTTTTTCAACT
This sequence comes from Chrysomela aeneicollis, assembly GCA_029955515.1. Taxonomy (NCBI): domain Eukaryota; kingdom Metazoa; phylum Arthropoda; class Insecta; order Coleoptera; family Chrysomelidae; genus Chrysomela; species Chrysomela aeneicollis. The sequence continues at coordinate 12,362,614 of JARUHQ010000002.1, forward strand.
AGATATGCATTTGGCTCAGCTGTTTTCAACAATTCCAATTCATAAAAGCATCCCTTGATAGGGCGACCTTTGACATCTTTGATGTTGTATGTCGTCGGATTGGTAATATTCACTTTAGATATGGTGAATAATTCTGTGGAAAAATTGGCTGAGTATCCTTTCTCGAAAACTCCTTTGAATTTGCTTATTCTGACAACATCTCCAACATTATATTTTGCCGGTGGCGCTATTTTCAGGTGGCTATATACTTTAAGTATTCTTGAAGGTGTTACGTCAGCAGGTTTCATACCAATTGTTCTATGTTTTCTATTATTATACTCGTTAGCAAAATTTGCGAGAATGTCGAGCCACTTATAGTCACCTCTGGCGGAGAATTCTCTATAGATCCAAGTCTTCAATGTTCTAATTACTCGCTCCACAATAGCTGCTTTCATTATACTATAAGTTGAATAGTGATTGATCTTATATCTCTGCATCAAATTTTCGAAGCGTGAATTGTAGAATTCTTTGCCTAAATCACTTTGAATATTTTTTGGAGAATATTCAGCTCGCTTCAGCACTTTTTCCATAGCTTTTGTCACTTCCACACCAGTTTTATTTTTTATCGGTTCAACCCATAAATATTTTGAATAGCAATCGATAACGAATAATATATATCGATAGCCCATATTCTCATCTGCATATATTTGCATTTCAGCCTAATCAATTTGCCACAGGTCAGCAAATCCTTTGATTATCGTTCTCCTCCTTTTGAAGTTACGCCTCGCGGGTTTGTGTAATTCATTAGCAATCACCCTTTTGGTTGGGCTTATTTTCATCTTCCACTTCGTAGATTTCCCGCTGCGATTACTTCGGCTTTCATTCATATACTAATAACTAATCTTCCAAACTCGCATATACATATGGCGCTCGCACTTTGAAAAATCAACGTATGATACCTTCTTCACGCAATTCCTCTATTATCGACATTATTTCATTATCATGCCCTGTATGACCAACCATTTTAGAACTCCACAATAATCGAAGACGTTCCACCAATTCTGCAGCATCATTCCAATAAACAAATTCTTTCCGTTTTCTATTCAGAACTTTTTTGCGCGGTATTGACCCCACTACTCCTTTACCGCCTTTGATATCAAATCGTTGAGGATTACTCCTCATATAATGTGGGCTATCTATGAGAGGTTTGATGATTTGTCGATATTTCTTTTTCGAGTTAGAGGATTCAGCATTCAAACCTCCTCTAATATCATAATTTTTATATGCGGATCCTGTAGTCTGCAGAATGGAGGTATATATCTGCTTATCTCGATCGCTAATAGATCCAGGTGCTTGATTCATAAAAATCAAATCATATAGTTCAGAAGAAGCTGGAAATACCTTACTCCTTCTATTATCACGCCATAATTCGATTTGATCATTCAAAAAACGGATTTCCATATTACCCATCCTTAATTTACCCGTTTTGGGATCGATACGAACACCATATACTGTATCATAATTAGATTTTCCAGTTTTCAAGTTATCCAAATGCTGCTGCACTCGATCTTGTAGAGTTGTTGTATCAATAGCGGTAGTATTATCGCTAGAAATGTGTGAAGTTGATGATGTTGGTGGTGTTTCCATCATTGTCACATAATCGAGTTCGCTCTGCATCAATTGCGAATTTTTGCTGGAATTTCCAGATTCCAAATGTTTATCAAACATTTCTGTAGCATCTCCCACCGTTTTCCTACGCATCGGCGTAGAATGGTGCGTAGGCTGCGGTATTTTAAGGATAGGTGGTACTTTCAGACCCGATATTTGGGAGGGGGCTATCGCTACCGCAGCAGCTTCTGAGATAGCTTTCAATGGTTTCGTTAGCGGTTTGTATACCTTCTCAAGCATTGTCTGATCGCTGAGGTGGGCGCTCTTCAAACTTTTGAATTTTTTTCTCACCGCATCAGTTGCTTCGACAAGTTTCTGCTTGAGACATATTTCATCCATTTTTTCACTGCTAGATGCGCTCATTTTGCCATCCAGCGATCGAATGATTCAACCACATCAGGGTATCACGGATATATGAAGCAATCAAACCCTTTTCTATAGCGTCCCTCGCAAATCTCACTATCCTTATCGATAACGAGAAAACCATATTTATCCGTCCAACTATGTGCGCACATATCCCGAAATTGATTGAATGTCACATCTGGGGATACATGATCGGAAAATATGTGATGAAGATTCATTTCGTCCTGTTTGAACATGATTATGAAATTCGCATTATCGCGAATTAGTTGTTTAGGCACTCTCGAATAGGTTTGCGCAAGATAGAAACAATCGACATTCCTATGGCGCCCCATCGAAAAATAAGATCTAATCACATCCTGTTTCTCACATATAACATCATCGAATATAAATATACTCTCAGGTTTTGCATCGGCAGGTTCAACTATGTCTGCATTGTTACTGTAAGTGTGATAACCCAACCCCTTTATCGGTTCCAATACTTTACGTAAATACTCATACTTGGGTTGATACAATGATTTTGAATAGAGGTATATGTTGGCGAATCGTAAGCCATTCTGATTGGTGAGCAGTGATATCATAACATTCGTCTTGCCACAATTCGATGGACCAATAATCAAACTTCGAATTGTATTGGGAAATAGATCCCCATGCCTACGCTGTGGAATTGCACTATTTCCTAACCCAACTTTTTCATCAAAATTTTCCACACTGAATGTCTCATTTTGTCGAACAATCTGCATCATGCGACTGCCAAGTACTTTATAATGATCTGCGAGTGTCGCAAAGCTCATTTATATCATGAACGCCAAGCGATACACTTCAACAAAGAAAAAAAGTTGGCGAATTTGTCGTAAGGGGAAAACAACAAATATAATGAAGGGAAAAAGGCGCTTTGGTATGGGGTGCGGCGGTAGTGTGCTGAAAAGGAAAAAGAAGCGGATCACGCCCAAACGCATGAGAAAGATAGCTTTTGGATCGGGAATAGTGCACAAAGTTCGACATGCGCTACGCCAAATGGGGAACAGGGAAACGCTCACCAGAAACTTGGGTGAAACAACTCTAAAGGCCGTCGGTGCAGCTAAAAAATTCGTGAGAATGGCAGGAGGAAGGAGAAATATTCGAACACCCCGCATAATACCAATCCCCAAAGTTGGCGGCATTCTCCCACTAATCCCAATTTTCGCGGGATTATCAGCATTGGGTAGTTTGGCTGCAGGCAGTGCAAGCGTTGTTCGTGCTATCAATTCCGCCAAAGAAAGTAAGGAGAAACTCGCTGAGGCGAACCGCCACAACACACATATGGAGGCTATTGCTCTAGGTAAAATGGGCAAGGGGGTCTATCTGAAACCATACCGCAAAGGGTTGGGTATCTATTTGAAGTCCCAAACTCCAAAAAACTAGATGGCCTACCTCGAAGGGCTTTAACAGATGTGGACCTATCACGACATATAAAAAAGATAGGAATACCAAACTTTCGAGGTATATATATGAGGGATAATTTACCCTCATCCGGCCCATATCGTACAGAATCCGCCATATTGAATTTAGATAGCGAACAAGGTGATGGCACACATTGGGTTGCATATAAAAAAAGCGGTAAAGTAGTCGAGTATTATGATAGCTATGGCGATTTACCCCCACCAAAAGAGTTGGTGAAATATCTGAATAGAGGGCCGCAGGCGCTTAGAGCTACCAAAATAGTATATAACTATGAGCGCCAACAAGAATACAACACAGTCTGGTGCGGGCATTTGTGCTTGAAATTTCTCTCGAAGAAGAACACAAACGAAAAGTAGCTCATCATGGATCGAGAAAGCATCAAAGAAATGGCCCATGCGTTGTTAGCTTACTCTAAATCACGCTCTCTCTTAAAAATGACTGAGAAAGAACTCGCCGACCTACCAAAGGAAGTATTGATTGGATTGGCCTCCCAAGAAATAGCTCTAGTATGGGATAAGCTACCGCAACGATTGAAAGACGATCCAGAGGTGTCGAAATACCAATTTTGTGAGGATCATCATCACGAGAAATGCGATAATCAACCAGACGGTGTTGATGTCAACGATGGACCAATACCACGAAAAGTGTTTTGCTGCTTTTGTCGAATGAAAATGTAGATGTGGCAATATGTAATAAAAATTTTTTTATATATAAATGATTATCAATGCGAAAATAAAAACATTCTTCAATGTCTCGCATAGCGATCAAGTTGCAGCTGTTGAATGTTCATTGAGGTTTGTTACCCATTTTCGCCGTTTTCTTTACACACCACCAACATTATGTCGCAAACATTCACCATATCGGGTGGTCATAGTGTTTTGAGCGCTGATTTTTACCCACCAATTGAACTAGATGCGAGAAGAACTTACGGTTTGGGATTACACGGCTTTTATTCTTACAATTCCATAGCCAATATAGATGAGACTAATAACGCTTTGGGTTATTGGGATGAGAAAGAAGGTCGCATCTCTGAGAACTTGAAAATGATTCATATTCCACCAGGCGCCTATGAAATAGAAGAAATCAATAGAGTTATACAAGAAGCTATAGCATCTTCGAACCCCTCCTCTGATAGTAAAAAGAGTAAAAATAATATTGAATTTTATCTTCGAGCTAATAATAACACTCTAATGTGTGAAATGAAATCTTCATATGGAATTATGTTGTCAGTTGAGAATTCCATAGCCGAAGTGTTGGGTTTCGAGAAAAAATTCTACCCATCCAACTTTCTACATAAATCCACCAAGCCGGTGAAAATTATTAAAGTTCGCCTAATACGCATCGATTGCAATATCACGAGCGGGGCGTACCTGAATGGGGAAGAGGTTCACACGTTGTATGAATTCGACATCAATGTGGATCCTGGATATAAGCTGTCGAAGGAACCGAAAAACATTATATATCTACCAATCAGCCCGACCGGACGTCAGTCTATCGATAACATTACACTGAGAATTTTGGATGATGAAAATTGTTTGGTCGATTTCCGAGGAGAGAAGATTATTGTGGAGCTTGAACTATAACTAGATTGATCTCGAAAAATAGCAGAGAAAAGATGGGGTTCTGCTTCGGTAACCAATCAAAGCGAATATCCACCCCCACACCCCATAATGACCGCAGAAATAATAAAAAGAAGTGTAAACGCGGTCGCGGATTCATTCGCAATCGACGTCTCAATGAGACAAGGCGGCATCATAACCTATCTGAGAGCGATATTGATTTCTTGAAATCTATCGGACTGAAAGTGCTACAGAAAAAATAGAGATGGTTTCCACAACTTCTACTAGCCTCCAATTGGAAGTGTTTGATGAACCAATCTTCGATCATTCCCTAATCAGCCTGCATGAACACACATACAAACCATATGGTTCACCATCATTCAAGAACTCTGACGAAATAAGAATAGCTGTCAACTTTCAAGATTTGATATTAGATATTGCAGAGAGCTACATCTACATCGAAGGAAAATTCATGCCAGATGATTTGACAGCAGATTGCTATTTATCCAATAATGCTCTAGCATTCCTCTTCGACGAAATTCGCTATGAGATGGGTGGCGAACAAGTGTGTATGATTCGAAAACCAGGCATCACTACAGCTATGAAATGTATGATCTCCTATGGGGAATCGAATAAAAAATTTCTAGAGACCCTCGGTTGGGGAATTGATGATAATAATCAACCGATCCTAGACAAAATCAATCACGTATTCAGCGGAAAATTACCACTCAAATACTTGATGGGATTCGCTGAGGACTATAATAAGGGTGTCTTGAATATAAAACAAGAGTTGATACTAATCATTGCTCGCTCATTCAAAAACTCCTACATGGGAGTAGTTAATGCGAAAATAGAAATTGATAAGATTGAATGGAGAATAAGGCATATCATGCCGTCAGATAAACAAAAACTCAAACTATTGAATCGCATCAATAAAAGTTCCACTGCGAAGATAAAAATAGCATATAGGATGTGGGATTTGTATGAGTTACCAACTATCCGTGAAACATCTTCAGACATTTGGGCTGTCAAAACTACCAACAGCCTCGAGCGACCGCGATACATTATCATAGGATTCCAGAAATCTACTAATACGGATGATGTATCCCAAGATGCCACCCAATTCATTAATGCTGACATTAATAATATTCGAGTGTATTTGAATTCAGAAGTATACCCATACGAGCGGTGGAATTTAGAATTCGACAGGAAGTTGGATGCTATAGCCTATTATGCTTACGAAAATTTCCAAAAGAGTTACTATGGTAAAGATATGAGTGAGCCGATGATGGGTATAGAAGAATTCAGGAAGAACCCATTATTTATCATCGATTGCAGCCATCAAGCCGACGCCATGAAATCCTCAACAGTAGATATCAAATTGGAATTTGAGACTCGCAAATCAAAATTTCCAGCCAATACAAGAGTGTATGCGCTCATTCTACATGACGCAGTCATGACATATAGCGCTCTAGATGGCTCCATACAGATGGGTGTATGAACGAAGAATTATGAAGCTATGATCAGATGAATCACTACCACCATAGTTTAAGATATATATATTTGTAGCAGTTTTTTTTCGGATAATAAAAGATGTAAAATGTTGAATAATGTTTTATTTTTCCTATTATGTACAATGATTGAAATAGTGAGTCTAGAGACTATAAGAGCATACTAGACACCCCCTTGTACCCCGCCACCTTCTTGTTCTTCCCCAACTTCTTCTTCCCCTTCTTCGCCTTCTTCGCCTTCTCCACCTTCTTCTTCTTCTTCTGAAGCTTCCCTCAAACCGTATTTTTCGATGATGATAGTTGGTAGGAATTCAACTAAATCATGAAGGAAGCATTCCAAACCCTCCTTCACCATTTCTTCAAGAAACTTCTCCAAAGTTATACTCCCGTGTTCTAGGCGACTGCATAGAAAATGACCGATTTTATATCGATCAGCATCCGCTAAAATCTCTCGAGCTCGTTCTTGATTGAAACATGCGCTCATATCATAGTTGGCTGCATGGAGTGAATCACGCTCCAAATCGATGAGTTCACATTTAAGTCTGCTGACTGCTGATTCGATGTCTTCAGCAGCTGGCCAAAACTGGCTAGAATAGTGCATCCACATATCCTTAGAAGTTGAGTACTGGAGTCTACAAATAAATAAACAAAAAAAAAAGAGTTTAGGAGATAATTCAACAAATACGTTTCATATTACATAGCTCATACCCTCAGCTTAAAAAAACTACTCACCAAAAATGGTAAATGCGACGACGAGGGTGGCGAGAATGTAAGAACTACTATATACATATAATCTTTAAACTCCCTTTCACTAATACTAAACTAATCATAAAAATAATTCAATTAATTACTGAGGCGAAGTCTCGCTAAGGGGTATTTCTTTTATGCCGAACCTAATAAGCGTTCGCGTTTTCGCACCAGCATATGATGGTTCACTCTGCCCCAGGTATGCTATTGTATAAAGCCCGCGGGAGTTGATCAAATGGAGATCGCTTTCTTCAATCACATCTGAAACTCTTTTGGGCAACCAACATTTCACAGTTTCCCCACTTTCTTCATCTAATAATATAACGGTGGCAGATCTACCAAATCTAGTTTCAAATATTGTCATTTTCTTGATCAGATAAGGCTTATTCAAGATTAGCGATGATATCAACACTTGCTTGGTGAATTCATACCCTTCAGCGATTTGATTATTGATCGCGATCAAATCAATTTTAGGTGAACCCATCTCTAGATTAAACACGTGAAAGAGAGTACAAAAGAATATATAGAATATAGGAATTTACTTACATAAAAATAACACTTGTTATCACGCAAGGATACGCACACGCTTTACGAGTCAATATTTATTTTTATTGATTGCTAGTTATACTGCTGCTACTGCTTGTGGCAACTATAGCACTGAATCGCCAATTTATAGGAACTCCCCCACTCTCACCAACGCGATCTTGAACTCTAGTGGGGGAATGGCGCATGCGCACGCAGAAGCAGCGTTCAAGGTCGCACCCCCTCCCATTTCAGAGGTGTGAAAACACAAGGTCACGCTCACAGAAAAAAATAAAGCCCTCCTCAAGGACGCGCTCTTCTCAAGGCCACAGCAACTCCCAAGGGCACCCTCCTCTCAAGGTCGCCAACTCGAGGTCACTCCTCCCAAGATCGCATCAAGGTCATTCACCCCAAGGTCACTCCTCTCAAGGTCACTCCTCCCAAGGTCATTCACCCCAAGGTCACTCCTCCCAAGATCACTCCTCCCAAGGTCATTGACCCCCCAAGGTCATTGACCCCCCAAGGCCACGTGGGGGGTGTGTGACCTTGGGAGGAGGTCTAGAATCGGCACAAATCATCTACTACTGGAGAATTCAAAATTGGATGCATATCCTACCATATCCTACAAACATAACTCATAACGGATGTGATAAGGGATAGGTGATCAAGTATTCTACTGTTGCAATATCATGAATTTTATAGATAGTCCTAGACAGTTTTGAACATGTATAGCTACTGAAAAGTTGCATCTACTTATCACTCATAATTTTTGTTGCCATCTCGTTTTCATGCATGGATATTTGCATACATATTTAAATGTGGCAAAAACGGTTAAAAAAATTCAGCACGCGGCAGCTAAATGTAGCTATTATATTTCAACTCAGGTGTTGGCAACTTTGCTCGGAGTCAGAACTTCTAGCGTTCATGAAGAAATAGAGGATACAAATTATGAAGTGTAATTTTGGACATTTTTTTTTCTTAAGGCATCGACTTCTGAGGTCATTAGCCTTTTCTATTTTGATTAAGCTAGATTTTATTAAAGAGTCCCGTTGTTCTCAAGAATTCTAGGATATTTTTCATTTTGTCACTATTCAGGCAGTCTTTCAAATTATTTGGGATGTTGTAGGTTCTTCGAGTTTGTCGTATTGGTGGCATTGTAATATTATATGTTCTACAGTTAAAGTGGATTGGCATGTTTGCCAGTCTGGTTGTCTTTATCCTGTTAACATATAGCTAGAGGTTGAGTTGGTATGACCTATTCTGAGTCGGGTTATGATGACTTGTTCTCTCCGTGTGAGTTCACGTGGGTAACTGATATTTCTTGTGTCAGGTTTTATATGTTTGAGTTTGGAATCGGAGTTCATTTATGAGTTTGAATAGCTTGGATATGTCATGAACGGAATATACTAACAATGAGACCTCAATTCTCATAAAGAAATGTTGGCACGATATAAATAGAAAAAGAACATTTCGTGACGTCATGTGATGTAAGTAGACTAACCTACTTGTCATTAGTATTCGTGTCGTGTCATCTGTGAGTTTGACTCTTGCTGATTTCTAACCATAACTTTGTTGCTTCCTTTGTGTTGTTTTCGTGTCTCATCAATATGTTGATTCTTATTCGAATTCATTACTCTAGGAATTATATAAAAAATAAATCCCATGCTATATTTCAAGCTTTAATATGGATTAAACGTAGTGGATGAGGCAACTCTGTCATTCTTTCAGTGGCCAACATAAACCCTATTATTACTGAAATTATACTTGCACTACTGCAGCTCCAGGATAACAACACTGAAATAATTTCCATCCGGAAATGAGAATGCTGATAAAGCAGCGAAAGATGCCACCTCTCTGCAACAAATTAATCACATATTCACTCCTCAAGACACGATTAGCGAGGCCAAAAGATCAGTGGGAACACGCTGGGAAAAACTTATTAGGGGGACTTGGGGACATTACGCATCTATAGCTACTTTTGAAATATCACGGTTTTACTCCTCTTCTATAACGAGACATTTGGCCAAAATTGTTGTTGATGTATCTCCTTGCAACAACTCATCAAAAGCAGATTTGATTCTTGATGTAACCTTCGTAATACACATCGGTCGATATTTTCAAATAAGTTAATCACCCATCAAGGTGTCCAACTGCCAACAAATATCATCATTCTATTGAGCACATTCAAAAAAGATATTTATAAAACGATTGCGGAATGTTTTATCAGAAAACAAAACTAGTATAATAAAAAATATTTATCTGAATACGCGTATATAAATGTATATTAACAATTTCAAAAAATAAGTGGAAAATACTTTGTTTTGATGCCAACAAAGCAAATAGAGAGACAATAAAAATCAGTATTTATTTCATCCTAGTAGATATTTGAGTTTTTATATCGACTTATTATGACTATATTCCATTAAACATTAGGATGTGAAAGATAATGAAGATTGAAGAAAATTATATGGGAGTTTTATGCATCATTGTATATTATCACATACTTTTTTAGTATTTCTCATTGACTTGGCCGTTACCTGATTAAAAACTATAGTGATTTTTGAATAACACAAAATCATAAAATTGTCTCAAAAATCTGCTCGTTTTGTGATATTCTATAACTTTCTTCAGATTATGCTGACTTGGTGATACTAGGTATCCTTCTGTGGGAACATAAGTGATAAATCTTATGACGTGTCCTACCATACGGTTCCTTAAAATAAAGAGAAAAAAAACTATATCTCACTTGGTGAAAAATGTTCGGAAAGGGTTCCTCTGTAATCGTCAAGGATTTTTCCATCTCATTTCATAAAACTTGGTTTTGAAAATGATTTTCTCATTGGTACTTTGACCAACTAGGTGGTAATTCTGACAGCAGCCTACTTGACTCTGATGATAAGTTTTCCACAATGAAATAGAAATAATTACAACATCAGCTCGCGAATTCAATGTGAAGATAGACGTACAATCTTCTGTCTAGTGTATCGTTTAACTATGACATAAAAACAATGAATAATCTAGAGACATTGATGCTTCATCATAGATTTTACTTAATATCTTCTATTCTTCCTGTTATTTCGACTTCTCCTTAAACATACAAGTGTGATATATCGATGAATTGGTAATTATATGATCTATCTATTGGTGTGAAAATTCAAAATGGCTACCGTTGAAAAAATCAAAGTTGGGTTCAATATCTTCGAATCTAGTGTGCCTAGATTTTTTTCATATCACCGTTAAATTCAGCACGCGAACTTCAGTGATTATAACAAATCTCAAAATCCTAGCAGCAATAGTTGAAAAGTTATCGATGACTGAAAGAATCGACAATTTTTGAGTTTTTTTTAGGATAATTCAGGAATTACGTAAGGCTTTCGATTTTTTTTATATCCAAGAAATTGAGCATCTTTTTCGTACTTCAACCTAGTTCGTAACTCTCTCCGTTTCCGATTTGACAATAGTGTACCATGAAATTTGCATTACCCTGTATAGCAAAATTTGAATAGCCCACTGTCGGCAAGTGTATATAAATCAGCCACTGGGTGAAAGACAATATATACATATATGTTATTGAATCCATACATATACCTATAAGTTTGTATTCTCTTCTGAATAAAATAATCAAGATTTTTTCCGAGCTATCAGACATTTTCCTGATGCTACATAGGTAATAGAATAAAATGAAACTGAATTCGCATAAACTAGTTATCACGATGAATTCAGGTTCCACTAAATTTTCAGAATACCTATTGTTTGTGAAGAGGTTCGTGAAATATTCGACAAAACATGTGATCGATAAAAAATCCATTCCATCTTGAATGAGATAATAGAAGAAAACGATAAAATGAATCACATCATGTAAACTCAAAACTTTATTTGTTCATCTCTAATAATAGAAATCGAGGCGAATCATCTGAACATAACATTCGAATGGAAGAAAACTCAGAAGGCAATCGTGTCAGCAATATAAATTCTCGTAAACTGAAAAAATGATACCGTATTTGGAATTGTGCCAATATTTTTATATAGTCGTAAACAAATTTACAACAACTCGAAAGTCTAGAAGTCTTTAAATCTGAGTATTCATCTGTTCGTGAATATTTCAAGATGATGAAGGTAGTTAAATTCTAATTGAACATTCAAGTTGACGACGACTATATAATGACTAGATAGATTATAGGTTCACGTAAAGTCATGATTTTCATAACACTAAATATAACATTCTCCTCACAATATAACTTTGAAAAACATTAAGAAATCTTCAGGATGAAACGAATCAGAACAAAAAACCAGAGCAAAGAATAGTTTGACAGCTCAGGTCATTGAAACTGTAGGGTGAAAACAAGGTAGCCGATATCAACATGCTCTCTCCTCTATACTCATTTGATTAGATGTTGAGAGATGAACTCTGGAGAAGCTGCTCAATCTCGATGTGAGTACTTGCGATAGAAACATGCATCTAAAATTGCCTCTTCCGCTATTATCTTAAGATCAGAGAAACCGTGGACTTGGTCTGGAGAAATTTCATCACAGTTTTGTGATGGAGCCTGTATGATATTCGGAGGTTCGAATTCCTTTCTGAGGATGGTCAAAGACCAGAATGAGATGAGCTAGCAATAGCCAGGCGCGGATCCAATTGTTGAAATCGTCAAAGCGACATCACTAATTTTTCGAAAACGAAAGTCCTGTTTACGAAAATCGTTGAAAGAGAGTTGAAGTGATTTTTTTGATCTTAACTGCACGTGAGAAAAAGTTATTATGTTCATGGACGAACATCGTGAAGGTTCACATAGATGATAACATTGTTATAACGTACGAAATATAACGATTACGGTATGTTGTAAATTTTGGTTTATGCACGACCCGGCGTAGAATGCCACTTTATCTCCCGGTTGTGCGAGCGTAAAATAGCACTTTCCGGCCCTCGGACTACTTTACCGCCCGCCGGGCGTGAAATGGCAATTTACTTCCCGCCGTACAATATATTATTGATTATTCGCATCCTCAGCTGCTTTATTGATTTCTGGTGGAGTAGAATTCACACTTTCTTCGAAATTAGAATGCATTTCGTAATGACTATTGTCTGCATTGACAGCGAATAAGGCTACTAGCCTATTTATTCACCCACCAGTCTGGAACATAAGCAAATTGTAAACCCTCAATAACTCCCTTATTATAAGAGATAGAGAAAAAGTAAAAACACTCTCATGCAATGCTTTTTCGATGGGAACATATCATGGGTGTAGCAAAAATTATTTTGAAGGGGTTTAAGAGGTATATAAGAACCGTTTTATTCCTATCATATCATGCTTGAGAGGTGAAGAGGTATTTACAATAAAATATACTGGTCGTGCATAAAATGTTGTAAATGTATTTCGGGCTTTTATGGAACTAGGCGTGTTAATAGACCCCCTATCGCTCAGGCTATTACTTACAGGCAGGGGTCCATTTTCCGCCCTTGATTCATAAATAACTATCAAGTCATTCATCAGGTTATGAAAGTCAACCTTTGCACTGTATTTTCGAATATTTTAAAACAATATTGATATTGATCTCGGAAGTGGCTCTCCGTTTCCGATTTGACCATAGTGCACCATGAAATTTGCATTACCCTGTATAAATGATAGAACCATTAGAAAACCATTTGTTGATTTTTTATGATTTCATGTTTCAGAATCGATCTGATTTACCACATCCAAACAAGTCTTTCTTACCGTGTATCAGCTTCCAAAGCAGAATGTTTCGCAATGACACTTTGAATCGACCATTATTCGAATAATGTCGGTTGAAAAACACCGCTGGTTGGATTATAGGAACCCGATTACAAAATGCGAAATATTGGGTCGACATTTTGCCGATGTAGTGTTGCCGTTAGTAACCAGCATGTACCCGACCAATCAAATGGTGGGAAGATTATTTGTTTTTCGGAATAATAGATTTCGGAATCGATCGATACTAATATTTCGTTCAATCGAGCCTTTATCATCCCCGAAAATTTCCACCATTCAAACTTTCCCCCATAATAGAATGGTCCCCTCATCTACAAGATTCCGATCATGCTATTTCACAAATGACTCTTACTGATCCTCTATTGTTCACTCGCCGCCCATAACTCATGAGGAAAATTCCCGGAAATTGACCGCAGCCTTTGCCAGTGCCGGATTAATTTTAATGAACGTAATTTTGCTTCTCGCGTCATCCTCTTCGATCGGGAGGATTCCGTATTTCGACGGTTGGCTGGGACCACTTGTTCGGTTCATTAAGCGCTGCTCCGGAGTACGAATTCGGTTCAACCGGATCGTTGAATATTCAGCTCGTGGTATCCACTCCGCTGGATCCCTATCTGAATTCGGGTAGGCTCATGGAGATCAGAATTCACTCGTTATATACCTATAGATATCCATTGAAGCTAGATGATTCACCTCTCTTGGAAGTAGCTAGCGTCCTTCATAAATTATGTTTGATGTCTGGTTACAGTAGAAATTGTTCACAATCATTTTGGTTTTCGAGAAACATTCTAGATTTTATTGCATATTTTATAATATCTAAAATAAATTTGATTGATTTTCGTTTTTTTACAATAAAACACGCAAACAAAAAAGTTGTAGAAATTACTAGAATCTAAGTGATTTCCGCTGGTTCATATAAAGTTGATATATGGACAGAAATTCTTTCCAGTGAACACTACTACTATTGAGTCCAAGTAAATTGAGTGAACATGGTTGATAATAGTTACCATTCATACATCATTGATGTGTACTTTGAGGAATAGTAAATTAGACAATACTGGAAGATTACTTCTTCCTTGTATCAAATATTGTGATTAATCAAGAAGCCCTGGTTTCGGCCCTGGTAGCTTTTGTTTTTTTTTGATCAGTGACTTGAACTTTATAATAATAGATTTAAATGTACCTACTACATGAAAAAAGTGACAATTCGAATCCACATCTTTATTACCAGTAGTGGAATACTCTCAATCGATTTATTGTATATATTCTACCTATATACTTATTGATGAATATATATCAAGAAGCAGAAATTCTCCTTGAGCTTCCAATTTCGAAGGCCTCCAAGATGAGTTTTTGATTATTTTCAATGAAAAATATAGTGGTGACAGCCATAGCGCCGCTTTACTGTTATTTTCTAGGAAAGTTTTGATGTCTCCATTGGTACTCTTCGATAACGTACTGAATCTGGAATAAACAATCATTTAGTTCTTACCAAAGTGTATCCCAGGTTAGGTTTATGAGCAGCAAATGTCTTCAGTATCCCATCGATGCTTTCATCTTTCGTAACCATAACCCTTTCTTGAAATATATTAGGTATTCCATTTTTGTGTTACCATTATATCCATGGATCCAGAGACTTTTTCAACCATCTTCTAGACGAAAGTATTTGTGTGAAAGATTTGATGGGCTGTGTGCACGTATCAGTAATTCCAAAAAATCCAATTTTGTATTGAGTGCAAACTTTAATTTCAAAAATTGTAGCAGAGCGTTTTCGACTGTTAAATCATCATCAGTGTGTACCTGCAAGTCAGTATGATCTTATGAAAAAGGTTAAACAAATTATCGATGTCACATGGGCACACAGCCCATCAAGATTTAATGGGCTGTGTGCACGTATCAATAATTCCAAAAAAATCCAATTCAGTATTAAGTGCCAATTTTAATTTCAAAAATTGCAGCAGAGCGTTTTCGACTGTTAAATTATAATCAGTTCGTACCTGCAAGTCAGTATGATCTTATGAAAAATTTCAAACAGATTATCAATGTAGATAAATAGAAAAAGTTTGAAAACATTTTTTGTAAATTGGTTCTTACTCGTCAGGTATTACAAGATTTTCCACAAAAAGAAATTGTACATTAACATCGATTTCACATGAAAAAGAATAAAAATTAAAATAAGGTTTTCCCAACATTGGAATAAACTGCTAAAATTCGAATTTCAACGACATTCACATGTTGAATATTTGACTCCAAAAACCACCTGAATTTTCTATATATTACTATCAATAAATCTAAGAACAACTTACAATTCAGCATTTATAGAAAACCAACACAAACTGATCATGTGATTCCAAATTTTTCATCACATCCACATCAAAATAAGATGGCTACGTCATAACAATCACAATTTACAAAAAAATTGCTATGTTTATGTTATGACACCCTGCTTTATACAAGTTGGCCTATACAGGGTGATAACAATATTACTTCTTAAACTGGGTTCGTGGATTTTTAAGCAGGAGAAAGAATAGTGGATGTAGACATAAACACACTTATCTCAGAGTACAAATATCTATTTAGCATTTGAATCAATTAGACAGGCAAAGTCGGCAATATAAATAAGATTTCTCACATGTTTGGTGGTTGATCACAATTATAGTAACTTTCGAGATGTTTCCTGAACTATAGAACTTACGTGAATTGAACTGAATACCGGCACAACAAGATGACTTTTATTACATTGACGAAAACCGAACTGTCTGATGGAAATCCATCTTTCACTAGTCTGCTAATTCACGTTCACTTGTTAAACACTTTACGAGGGTGGCACTGACATTACGAACTGAGGAACATTGTCTGGAGTTGAGAGCTTAACTGTTGGATCTTGGAACTGCTCTGACTTCTGATTCTAGTTTCAGAGAATTTATAGGAACTTTTCATGAGAAAATTATAGGAACCTCCCATCCCCGCTAATTACTCTAATTAGTGGTTCATGTCGTTTTTGCCAAATGTAGATTATTCTAAAAGTATGGTCATGTTAAGAGCATTTAATATAAACTATTTCAGACATAAATCTTATATTTTTGCGCTTTTTCCATTAATCTTCGATTAAGTCAATATAAACATAAGTTGGTTGAAGGTTACTAGGATAATTAATTTTTACGGCTGCAGATGTTATGCCCATAAATTATACATGAGCTAACTTGAAGTGTAAACAAAACTAACGTTCCTATTGGTTTCCCAATTTCCTCTTCTCGAATTATCCTCCCTTCAATGACTTCGAGTGACTCTATTCAGACTATATTCTTCAGTTCCAAAGTGTTTCACCAAGCTGGTATGTCCATCCTATAGTCGTATATCGTATTGTGCCTCGTATTTATGAAATGTTTATATTCTATATCATACTTCAATCTCATTATAATATAACATATGATTATTCTTAATAATCTTTAAAATCCTTGTAGACGACATTGCCATTATAATAAATGCATCTAATTCGTACATTCTTTCATGAAACAAAACTTTCCTCGAGTATAAACATAGCTTGGTACTTATAGGAAATATCGGCCGGAGACATCGAATTTGTTTATATTTCGAGCCGAGACGACCTAGAGACCCATATAAATATTAAAAACAGGTGGCCACTTAAACGAATATTTGCTGGTACCTGATATCGAACTCGTAACGATTCATTCATTTGTTTTTCTGGACGATAAAATATATTGACAAAATTTGGCATCATTACATTCGACTCATCTCTCTCAGACGAAATTATACATCCAAACATATTGATTTCGTTGTATATTTTATCGTCCCATTCATGAAACAATGAGGACACCACTCAGTTTCATTCACTACTATAACTTAAACAGACACATGATTTGTTTATACTATGATTTAAATGGATCTTCCTGAAGTGTCTGAAGGTTACCTACTTACTTATAAACGAAACAATGATTCGACCTTCCAATAAACAATTCTCATTAGAAATACAGGGTTACTCAAAAGTGTATCCTCTGATAATAATTTTTCACGAAAAATTAAAACAAATTACATAGGTATTCCTCAAAAGAATCTTCAATACAAATATATGCGAAAATATAAACTATATACACTCACTCACTCACTCGCGGTCTGCTTTCTTGAGTGGAACCCTGAGGTTCCGTCCGGATGACGATGAAGTGAAGCCCCTATCTCGGAGGGCCTCGGACTGGTTGATGATGATCTCGTATATAGAGATGAAAACAGCTCCTGCTGTCCTCAAGAAAGACATAGGTGGTCATAGGTTGACCTGGACTCCATGGGAGGTAGAATGTCTTCGTATGACGAAGTTCTATGTTCTCCCCATACTTCCTTGGCATCATCAGATGTACTGGCAGTGCTTCAGTTGGAGGACACCGTCCTTCGAAGCTCTAGAATGCATCTGGAGCTCTCTATTGATTGGTGAAGCTCCAGACAACCGAATAGTTCGAAATTTACTTTCAACAGCTTTTCCGAGTGAATGTTCTCTTCGAATTAATAAAACTCGCGCACTAAAGTTTTCCGATTGTCACTTTAGTTGCACTATTTATAGATTAGACAGGTTTCAAATTACAGATACTAATAGTCTCTCAATTCAATACTGATCAAATCTCAATAAGAAATCATATTTATAAAGCTCTCTTTAGGACCCATTCATGATCCTTCGCTTGCCCTTGAGATCGTGTGTGATATCGTGATGGTGTAGGCTGCTCTGATGAATTCGAATTATCCCTGGTCTCATCTCTTTCTAAAATGACATCTCCTTGTTCATCTTCTTGATCATCGAAATTTTCATTATTCTCGCTGTCACTGCCTTGATGATTACTTTCAGAATTCTCATCTGCATTTTGATCGCTTGATTCGTCACTCTCACTTTCCTCATCAGAATTACTCGATTCTTGTGGTGGTACAAGAATCCTTACTGGCCCATCATCTGTTGATGTAATGTTCTCCCTCTCAGTTGGTAGTATAGGAGGTGTTTCAACTTCTATATCGTTATCTCCTAGTCCTATATACTTTTTCAACCGATTTGCGTGTACAACATGTTACTTTTTGCCATTAATTTCTTTTATACGGAATGTAACCGGTCCCATTATTTCAATTATTCGATACGGTCATGTTTATTTTGGGTAGAATTAGTGAGCTAATTGACGACCTGCCTTAACTGCTGGAGTGTACAGATACACACTATCCCCTAGTTTATAGACTATGGGTTTGGCTATTCTATTTAAACATTGGATTTGTTTTTCCGCTTGTTTTTTTTATGGTTATCTTGTTGTGGCTCAGACAAGTGAAGTTGTTCCAAAATTGTTTTCGTATCCTGTAGGCTCACATGGCAAATTGTTTTTGCTGTATTATCAAAATATTTCTCTTCCTCACATTTTGTTTCATGAGCTCGGGCTACAATTTGATTCTTTGGTATCAACACCGTTGAATTCAAAACATTTACTGGAATTTTTCCACTATTTCGACATATCGACCGGGCTATTAAAATTCCATTAATAGGGTCCTCAGTTTCAATCAGCACATACTGTGTATCAATTGTCTTTGGTTTCTTCAAAAATGCTGGTTGAATTGTAACTGTCCGTGGTGGTAAATAAATATCCTCTTTGAAATATACTCCTACTCCATCATTAGAGGTGCATCCTTGTGCCATTGCCTCTTTTTTCTGAAAAGTCGGAGTTTCCATTGAAGATATTTCATGCTTATTGTGATCAATATGAAAATCTCGTTTTGATTTCTCACTTTTTCTTCCTGTAGAAACATTGTCTATCCCTGTATATCATTCTTGATCCTTTTTATTCTCTTTGTCAGCATCAGAGTTGCATCTTTGTGCCCTATGCTCTGATTTCTGAAAATCTCTCCTATTTCTGTGATTCATTCTTTGGCTTTTCTCAGATTTTTCACTCTACTGTAAACTCTCCTGGTTATTTCTATTGCCTTTGGAAACTGCAGCTTTCCTTTCCTTCGATTCCAATTCATCCTTTGGAGTGTTAGATCTTTGGTGAACTAGGTGGCTTGCAATCACCTGTTCACATCAATTCGATGCCATTGCAAGTGACATTGAATTAACATTCCCTTTAGGTTCAATAGGAGTTAAGGCTCTCAATAAGGCTTCACTCATAGTAACCAGACTATTTTCCATTTTAGCCAATCTCACCATTATTTGTTCTTCCCAGTCTATTGCAGACTTATTTCCGTTATTCTCCATAAATAACTCGATCACTTCCTCAAGGATATACATTTTTCCTTTTCCCCAGTCTATCTTTGCTCCATATTTCTGTAAGAAATCTAATCCCAGCAACATATCTGCCTTGAAATTTGCTGTTCTGATAACAATAAACTCATGTGCTATAATCTTTGTTTCACTCAATTCTATAGGTATAATCACCTTTCCATTATTGTTGATTTTTCTTCCTTGTATATCAACTAAACTTATCTCATTATTTTCCTGAATATTCAACCCCTGCACATTACTCGGCTTAACTAGAGACACTTGGGCACCCGAATCAATTAACGCTGTCAAATACTGACCTCTAATTTTAATTTTCGCTATTTTTCGGGGTTCTCTGCTTTCCGGAGTGCAACTAAGTATCTCTGCCGTCCTCTGAATTACTGTTGTGCTTCTTCGCTGGCAGCTACATATCGGGGTTGGAATGCAGCTGCTTGTTGGTTTAAAGTCCACTCTGTATGTTCATCTCTGCGTGGAGAACTCCCGGTCTCTCGTGAATATCCTTGACTCTGTTGCGGTTTTCTCGCTGGACAAAAATTCATTATATATCTACAGCCAAAACATACATTTTGCTTTTTATTTCCATTCGTCCTTTCCCTGCAATATCTTGCAATGTGTCCTGGTTTTTGGCATATATAGCATCTCAAATTGTTTCTGGAATCTACTGGTCTATACCTGTAAGTTTGTGTTTCCACAATCCTACATTCCCTTTCCTGTGCCCTGGTGAGATTTTCGATAGTTTCCTCTTTTTCTGCAATTCTCACTGCCTCTTCTAACGTAGCAGGTTCTGCAGAAAGCACTTTTTTCATGATAGGATTGAGTAAACCCAAAACAAATTGCGTCAAAGTGTCTGCTGCTAATTTTTGCTTAATTAGACGGTCGTCGTTGGGGCGAGCAGTGTATGTCACGGTTTGATTTGCAGCAATCTTCAAGCGAGCTAGGAACTGTCGGCATGACTCACAATTTCGTTGTTTGCACTCTATAAATGCCCTAAGTGCTTGTCCAGGCAGTTGAACTATTCCGAATTGTTTACGTAAAGCGTCTTCTAGGACCTTCCAGGATGCTGTGGCTCGTGAATCCGGTTCTGAATCAATCAATTGTTTGGCTAATCCTCGTAATTTTAATCGCGTCATCGCTGTCTGCTGTTTTTCTGTCCATCCCGCTAATATTGCTGTTTCCTCAATAATATGCAGAAAATCGTGAACACGGGTCTGACCATTGTAGTCTGGGATAGCATCTATATTCATTGGCATGGATAAAATGACATTTTTCTGATCTTCGGCCATCGTATTTGATGAAATATTTCCTTCTGATGTTTGGTTCTCAATAATAATAATAATTTCTCATTCTTTTATGTCTACAATTTTTTCTCCTGCCACTGAGGGTGTATCAGCTTATTAAAAATTCGAACCCCACACACCTGACACAATTTGTTATGACACCCTGCTTTATACAAGTTGGCCTATACAGGGTGATAACAATATTACTTCTTAAACTGGGTTCGTGAATTTTTAAGCAGGAGAAAGAATAGTGGACAAATACAAATATATATTTAGCATTTGAATCAATTAGACAGGCAAAGTCGGCAATATAAATAAGATTTCTCACATGTTTGGTGGTTGATCACAATTATAGTAACTTTCGAGATGTTTCCTGAACTATAGAACTTACGTGAATTGAACTGAATACCGGCACAACAAGATGACTTTTATTACATTGACGAAAACCGAACTGTCTGATGGAAATCCATCTTTCACTAGTCTGCTAATTCACGTTCACTTGTTAAACACTTTACGAGGGTGGCACTGACATTACGAACTGAGGAACATTGTCTGGAGTTGAGAGCTTAACTGTTGGATCTTGGAACTGCTCTGACTTCTGATTCTAGTTTCAGAGAATTTATAGAAACTTTTCATGAGAAAATTATAGGAACCTTCCATCCCCGCTAATTACTCTAATTAGTGGTTCATGTCGTTTTTGCCAAATGTAAATTATTCTAAAAGTATGGTAATATTAAAAGGATTCAATATACACTATTTCAGACATAAATCTTATATTTTTGCGCTTTTTCCATTAATCTTCGATTAAGTTAATATAAACATAAGTTGGTTGAAGGTTACTGGGATAATTAATTTTTACGGCTGCAGATGTTATGCCCATAAATTATACACGAGCTAACTTGAAGTGTAAACAAAACTAACGTTCCTATTGGTTCCCCAATTTCCACTTCTCGAATTATCCTCCCTTCAATGACTTCGAGTGACTCTATTCAGACTATATTCTTCAGTTCCAAAGTGTTTCACCAAGCTGGTAAGTCCATCCTATAGTCGTATATCGTATTGTGCCTCGTATTTATGAAATGTTTATATTCTATATCATACTTCAATCTCATTATAATATAACATATGATTGTAGACGACATTGCCATTATAATAAATGCATCTAATTCGTACATTCTTTCATGAAACAAAACTTTCCTTGAGTATAAACATAGCTTGGTACTTATAGGAAATATCGGCCGGAGACATCGAATTTGTTTATATTTCGAGCCGAGACGACCTAGAGACCCATATAAATATTAAAAACAGGTGGCCACTTAAACGAATATTTGCTGGTACCTGATATCGAACTCGTAACGATTCATTCATTAGTTTTTCTGGACGATAAAATATATTGACAAAATTTGGCATCATTACATTTACCTTTCTTTTCACTCTTCTCATTTTTCTTCTTGGCTAGTCCTAGTTTCATCACTCTACTCCTTTTATTGCAATAATAATCTTAAAGAATCCCTCTAGCAACCATTTTTTCCTCAACACATGCATACCCTGAATCATTTTATAATTTGTGCGTAATCCTCAAATGTTCAATGGGTGCCTTCAATGAAGCAAATACCGCTGAACAACAGAAACATTTCATCTTCACCTCGATTATGATGGCACACTAGCTGCGGAAAAGTGATACTATATCGAACAGAATCAACGAATAACTGAGGACAAAAGTCAACCTACAACATTTAGGGGAAAAACGACTATTTGAATGTTTGTTGTTCAATTTAGTATTCATCAATGAACAAAGTATTATGACGATTATTACTCGCCGAATATTTAATAACATTGCTTCGGAATAGTGTGTGCTTTTTTTCAGTTCTTTGAGGTGAATTTACTCAGCAAGTCAAGTATTTTGAATGTGTGAACAAATGAAAACTGTCGATATAGTTATTCATTTTCATTTGGATTGGTTCACTTTATCATTTTCTGAGAATAATAATTTCACTAAGGTGATAGTAAATATTTCTGAATACATTGTAAGAGCTGCTGCAATATTTTCTCGGACAGTTTATACGACAGCTATCAAGTTAAAATCACAATAAGGAATAGTGATTTCATCACTTGCGATTTCTTGTTAACAAATTACTTCGAGGTATATTACTATCTACTTTGAATGAAATGTCATTTTCAGACTGGTATACATTCCTGATGGTAGGCATATTGTGGAGAAATTTTTTCGCAGTTGAGATGATGATTGCTCTTAAGAAGTATCAGGAAATTTTCACTAGAAGGAACTGTGATTCATCGGATGGATATTCCTTAGCTTGAAAGCTGTTCACAAATGAATATGAGCCAGTCAAATATCATCAGGCCTGAATAATATATGAGGACTTCTGAATCTTTCGATAATATTTGAGAAATTCACAATGAGTATTCATTCAGAAGACAGAGACAATAAACTGAGGTTCAACAACATTTATCGTACATAGTGGTTTCATATCGCTAGGATGAAAAAACATTTATCACACCTTTTGCCTCAAGGTCAAATAAATATTGAATATGATTGTTGATATTGGGAATACTATATCTGATTCTTCTGAAGTATGCTC
This sequence comes from Chrysomela aeneicollis, assembly GCA_029955515.1. Classification (NCBI taxonomy): domain Eukaryota; kingdom Metazoa; phylum Arthropoda; class Insecta; order Coleoptera; family Chrysomelidae; genus Chrysomela; species Chrysomela aeneicollis. The sequence continues at coordinate 12,386,265 of JARUHQ010000002.1, forward strand.
TCAAGGATGAATTATTTACTCTAGTCCTGCACTCGTTCAGCAGTGTGATCTCCTGTCTGAAAAATAAGATTCCACTAGAATGAAACGTTTCATCAACCATATGATTCATTCATTATAATTATGTTTTCAAATAACAGAGACATATCAATTACGACCTGGAATATAACGATACTCACCAAGCATATGTTTTGCTTTTATTCAATTCGTTTCAACATTTCTCTTGCAATAAGTTATTGCCTGAGTTTCTCTCTGAACTCCGGAATATCCGATAGTTTTGAATGATCCCAGGAGCCCAACGTTTGCCCGTTTATCTGTCATTAACGAGCTAAGAAATGAATCACCAACCCCGCGAATTCTTGATTCTTTTTTTCTCTACCTCTGGGAAAATAAATTTTTTATATGCCTCGATAAGTCACAATGGGTTTAACTAGTATTTAATCGATGTATCCAATATAAATACCATGCAAGGTTTAGTTCACATGTACGTTTCATCAGAAAACAATCGGGTCTGGTTCTAGGAAAAATAAGCGATATTAGATTTATTTATTTTCTCACCTCTTCATCTCTGATTGCATATTGCATTGATTTTTAGAAATCATCCCAATAATGCGAGCTTGTTGATTAGTATATCTATATTTATTTCATTGTTATCTCTACTTTATTTATTCAACTTCATTAAATCCTTATTCCTTAGATGAATTTTCTTGCAATGTTAGTTCTAATTGTAAAATTTCAAGAGGTCTTCCAAATCAACAAAATGCTTATTGCAGTTTTCCTGATCATTCGTCAAATATTTCCATTAATCTCAAAGCTGAAAGAAAAAGTGTGCTATCCAATTGAAAATATCATACACAGTCTGGATTTGAATGTCTGGTAGACCACAAGCAAAAGAACAACTACTTTCCTGGCAGATACTATGCATAACATTAAATTATATCTGCTCGTAGTCCATGCAATGATTCACACTGTGAATACAGATTGCAAATGTTCCTATCCTTTAAAGGTGGAAATAGACCAAGCAAACATTGTTGCGCAACAGTTGAACAACAGTCGAAAAACACGAGTTACCATAGTGTGTACGTGTTGCGCAACAGTTGCGCAACAGTTGTGGATGTCGACAATGTTTTCTCCCCACGGAAGCGAGTTTGCCAACAGCTGCGCAACTGTTGCGCAACTGTTGCGCAACTGTTGCGCAACTGTTGCACAACAATGTTTGCTTGGTCTATTCCCACCTTAAGTTCACACCGAGACGAGCACGCTTAACAACCTACTGGCTTATTGGCCCTCACCAGTGTAGGGTAGTCAACCGAGTAGAGACCCTGAGATCTTCACTCGAAGTGGTGACTGTCCCAATGCGATCTCTGTCACATTGTTGTGGCGTGGCATTGGCGAGTAATTAGCGACATGACTATTCAATTCAGTCTACTTCATCTGATCTAAAAGCTGGAAAGAAATGTAGCATCTCGTGTTGGAAGGTAATTTTGATTTGAAAGTGGGTATTCTACACCTTTTCCAGTTGTATTTCAGAAAGAGTCAAGCTAATTTCAGAATAGTCACTTCTACACCTTTTCCAGTTGTATTTCAGAAAGCGTCAAATTAATTTCAGAATAGTCACTTGTATTTCAGAATGTATCAATTGTATTTCAGAATAGTGAGTTGAATTTCAGAAAGCGTCAAATGTATTTCAGAATAGCGAGTTCGATTTCAGAAAGCATCAATTGTATTTCAGAATTGTGAGTTTAATTTCAGAAAAAGTCAATTGTATTTCAGAAAAGTCAACTGAATTTCAGAATTCGTCATTTGAATTTCAGAATATATCATTTGTATACAGATGATACGAATTCTGAAATTCAATTGACTATTCTGAAATACATTTGACGCTTTCTGATATTGAACTGACTATTCTGAAATACATTTGACGCTTTCTGAAATTAAACTCGCTATTCTGAAATACATTTGGCGTTTTCTGAAATTCAACTCACTATTCTGAAATACAATTGATACTTTCTGAAATACAAGTGACTATTCTGAAATTCAATTGACGCTTTCTGAAATACACTTGATGGTTTCTGAAATACAACTGGAAAAGGTGTAGAACTTCGCGCATTAATGAACAAGTGGCTTTTTATATTTATTTTATGGAAACCATTCAGAAGGTTGACTCAAAGATTTGATGAAATAACCATAGTTTTCTCTCATATTCTCATCTCGGCTTCACAGGATCCCAGAACAGTGAAGTAGTTCATTGGAACCAGATCTTAGTAGTCCAGAGCAAGTACTTATTTTTCTTCACCTTCCCCATCCTTCATTCGTGAGAACTTTCCTTCCTCAAATATCTCTACTTCATCGATCCCTCGTCGTTGGAATTGTGATGTATCTAGCCATAACTATACTGAGTGTCGTGAACAAAAAGCAATATTATGTCATGGTTGTGGTTTGACAAATACTGTTGAAACCTCCGAACAACAAACCGACTAGAATAGTAACACCCCAAATTGCCTGAAGCCAACATTAAATTTATAATCATATGTTTTCCCCCGCAGAGGTTGCCACATCGTAACATTTGAAAGTGATAATCATCCAAAGACCACATTTTTTCGAGGTTCCCAAGTACATATCCTTCTGTTGGTACTTATATGAGTCATATGAGTGTATATAGCGTAAGCAATAGGATATGTGATCAAAACCTATGTATTCAATGTTCGTCATATAATACAATGCCTCATTTTTATATAAGTGGTTTATAGATAGCACGTATTTCTAGAGATTGCGGCATTTCTGGTGAATGCGTCAACGCAGCTAATTTCGTTCGACCGATAATCGACCGAACTCTGACAGTGAAAATGAAAAGTTAAGATAAGGACATGTGAGCCGTTTTGAGCAGAAATGATTAGTTTCGACACAAAAAAATCCTAAATTTGAAAAATCTTTTCACACCCTATAACTCTGTAATCTTTCTCGCTATACCCCAAGTATGATAGATCGACGAAATCAGCTCTTCAGGAAGAATCTAGAAATGAAATAAAATACAGGGTGTTCCAAATAACACAGTTGTTGCTACTTTTTGATAGAAGCGGCAACGCCGCAACGCTGAAAGTATTTTAGATCGATAGAACAAAACTGATTACCCAATAAACCAAATTTTCAGAATAATCCTACGTCCCTTTCTCCGTAAACGTCTAAGGTACCATCGACCGTGAGTGACCCTGTATAATACCTAGGTACAGGCTACCATTTTCGATGTCCTTACGGGATATCTCGCTTATTTTCAAAGATAGAGATTTGCGGTCCTCGCGAACGTTGACTAATTTTTCGTGAAACTCACGATACCGCAAACAAAATTTTCATAGCTTGCTTCGTTTCTGAGATACAGGGCAAAATTGAAAATATTGCATTTTGGGACCCCCCTCTATATCTTAGATATTTTTCAACTCATGGAAGAAGTGAAAACTGACTTCTATACATATTGTTACGTAGAATCAAGTGGCGTAGTCAGATATTTGAAATGAGCTGTCATGTTTGAGATATAACCCAAAGTTATATTTTTTTAAACAGAACACCCTGTATATGTTTCAATATTTGAAACATAAATGCTTCGCGCTTTCCAAAAATATAATACACCCATGAGATATTTTTAGCATTAGCCCTGCTGTATTCAGATAATTTTCAGTTTTTATAGCTAGTCAAAGACAAATAAGTATTACTTTCAAAATAGATCATTCGACGCAATTACCGTCGCAATAACCTGATACCATACCACTCTCATTTATATAGGGTGAAACAGAAAGAATACGTTCAAAATTATTATTTGATATAGTAGCTAAAGTATTTGAAGAATTAACGAATTCAAACTTTTATGAACATATGATGAATGATAATAGCCACCAAGGTCGCCTGACTTATAGATATTGGATTTCTTCTTATGGAGCTACATAAAAAGAGTAAATATACTCACCACACCGGCAATCGCAGCATGAAAATCGAGATTGCCACGAGAAAAGCTGCCGAATACTTACAAAAAACCTCTGTTTTCACTGCGGTCGATTGACGTTATATTCTTAGAAGATGTGGGCTGTGTCTTCGACATGATATGGCTATCAATTTTAATATTATTATATGAAACAGTTTCAACAGAAGAATAATCAATAGAGCTTTGTTTTATAGTAGTATATAAGTTGAAATTTATTGATTTGTCAAATAGTTTAGCTTTTAATATTAAATAATGATTATGATAATTACTTTTTGTTCTATCCCGATTCGATTATTGCGCCAAAAGATCTATTTCAAAAGCATTTTTTGTCATGATTAGCTGTAAAAACTGAAAATTCCCTAAATAAAAGGCTAATACTGGAAATATACATGATTGTAGTATATTTTTAGAAAGCGCGAAGCATTTATGTTTCAAATATTGGAAAATATACATATATATGTTTGAAAAAAAATAACTTTGGGTTATATCTCAAACATGACAGCTCATTTCAAAAATCTGACTACGCCACTGGATTCTACATAAGAATATATATAGAAGTCAGTTTCCACTACTTCCATAAGTTGACAAATATATGCAATATTTTCAATTTCGCCCTGTATCTAAGAAACGAAGCGGGCTATGAAAATTTTGGTTGCGGTATCGTGAGTTTCACAAAAAAGTAGCCAGCGTTCGCGAAGACCGCAAATCTCTATCTTTGAAAATAAGCGAGATATCCCGAGTTATTTTCGAAAAACCGGCAAGAGACTTTTTTAAAAAAGTTTAATGTCTTTGCTGTACAAAAGGTGAGGTCAAAATCAAAGCAGAAATGACAAAACATCGAATTTATAATGTCGGTTGAACTTGAAGCGTCGTGAAATATGAAGATGCTGAATTTGCTGGATTCCGGGAATCGGCCTGGGAAGTGCTGTACCTTGCTCGGTACCGTGGGACCGCTTGGTATAACTCCTCCCCCCTTAAACGATGGCTTCGGGCTGGAACAAGACCGAAGGCGATCGGACTGATTGATTTTCATCGATTTGGATTCGGACTTCTGCAGCTCCAGGTGTCTTCTTCTTTGCCAGGATTCTACGGGTGACGAAGAAGGACAATGCAATCAGGACTATGGCTACTATAGTCCAGAACATCCAGTTGATTGATTGGTTTTCACTGACATCATCGATTGATAGTTGATTGGTGGCTTCGATATGTTGTCGGAGCCGATGAATATCTTCCAGTGGGACATTTTCAATTCTGAGTGGTTTTCTTCGGACTACATCAACCTGTGTACTGCCGTTTATTATCTTCGGTAATACAAGAGGACTTCCAAAACTTTTGGGTTGGAAATTTTCGTATTTAACAGACTTGTATTCTACATTGCAGTTTCTCGGAATCTGTAGTAGAATATTGCCTTGTACAGTGAGGAATTCTTCTTCGGGGCATTGAGATTTTATTTTGATTATTTCTGATCAGTAGATATTCTTCATTGATTTTATCGTTGGTCTTGAATAAGTGCTGAAATACAGTCTTTGGCAGGGTTGATTTTCAGTTCTTCTTGTTCACAGAGGTATATGTCTTCAATTTTTGGGCAGATATGGTCCATGTATTGGTAGGAATCTTGTTCAAGAGCCAAATAAGGTTTATTGGGGATAATCATTGTATGGTTATTGGTAGGGATTGGAAATAAATGGAAATATTGAAAGGTTTTTGGTTGAATCAGTGGAATTTCTATGGCAAAAATAATTGAATCTTTAGTAAAATAACAACTTGTGTGAATAATAGAGTACCAAGAATGATAGTTGACGTTGAGAATTGTTCTAGGGTCATTATGGTATCTTAGTTCAGACAGTATATTTCTCAAATTTTGATAAGGTAATATGTCGGGGTGAACAATATGAATTTTGGCAAAAGTAATTGCATTTTCCAGGTTGTCTAAAAATGTTACGAATATATTGGCATTCAAGAAGATTTGATTTTTCAGATTTGAATAAACTGCGTATTTTCCAAACTGATCTGAAATGTGCTCTGTGTATGCTTTGTTTTCAGAGATATACTTGGAAATCTTCTCTTGATTATTAGTAATGGTTTCTATATCTTTAGAGTATTATCCAATTAGTTGTTTCGAAAGAGATATTTGAATATTGACGTCTTTAACAATTTTTTGTTGATTTTCTTTCAGTGTCGTGATAGCATGATCATATCTTTCGCCGTCTGATGAGTCGAGTGTTCCAAAAAGAAACTTTTGTACAGTTCCTCCAGCATTGATCAATCCTCTTCTCTTTCTACTAGATTCTGGATTGTATATATTGTTGAATTTATTCTTGACTTCATTAATAATGGGTTCCAGATTATCATAAGAATTTTTTATATTATAGAAATATTTTGATTGATTACTCAAAAATTGTTTTAAATTACGATAACTTTCAATTAATTTGCCAATTTCGTCTCCAATGACATTCAAGTTGATTTTATTTATGGATACATGTTTACTAGCAATTATTTTGGTCTTTCCTAATTTGAATGGGAGAATTCCAGGGGAATTGGTTAATTCTTTTATTTTAATCTCGTGTGCTTGGACCAGCAATAGGGTCATCAGTTGAAGGAGTATCAGTCTCTTCATTTTGAGCCTGCAACAAAACGGGTTTTCTTAGTTCTTTAATATGAATGATCTCTGTTTTTCCTTTCTTGTTCTTAATTTCCACTTTATTGTGCTCTAACATATTCATTATGGTATATGGGCCTAAGAACTTATTATTTTTCTTGTTTCTATTTAGTGGATTTTTCTTGAATACAGATTGACCTAATTTGAATTCTTCACTCGCATCACCTTTGCTATTGGATTTTGAAATAATTTTCTCCTTCTGGGTTTGGAGTTTTTCCTTAACTTTATCATATACCGGGGATATCTTTTGTTTATGATCTTGAACATATGCTGAAAAGATTTCTTTCGGGACAAATATTTCTTCTGGGTTTCTAGAATTGGTATGGCCAAAAACAAGTTCGAAAGGGGTGTAGCCTGTAGCACTATGTATTGAACTGTTATAACCTAAAGTTGCATAATTGATTAAATCTGATTCGTTCGGGTATACTTCTTTTAAAATTCTCAATTGTTCTATTAGTGTCGAATGAAATCTTTCTAAAATTCCGTTAGCTTCATTCTGGGGTTGTGAAATGGATTTTGATTTTGTGTAGGTTTAACAGTTCTTTTACAGTCTCGTTTCCACTATCAACTATGATTTTTTGTGGGGTACCAAAACAAGTAAAATATTTGACTAAAGCGTTGCATGTATTGATGGCAGTTTTTCCTGGAATGTAAAAAGCTTGACCAAATTTAGAGAAAGCATCAATCAGTGTGAGATAGATTTTGGAATCATAAAAGAATGAGTCGATATGAATCAATTGAAAAGGTTTTGATGGCGTTTCTGTTACGACCAGTGGTACGTATGGATTTTTACGAGCATATTTTGCTCTTTGACAAATTTCACAGGAATTAATAAACTGTGTGACTGTTGTTTTCATATTTAACCAGTAATAGTTTCTTTTCAAATATTGAGTCGTTTCATCTATACCTCGGTGGTTAGTCTTTCCTTCGTGATGATTTTTTATCATGAGAATTTGTTCCTCCTGGTTTTTGATGGTATTTACCAACTTAGTGCATCGAATTATTTTCAATGTCCTTTTGTCAAAATTTTCTGTGTATACATTATTGAAATTTTTAATGAGATCTTCCTTGTCAAAATAAACATAATAATTTGTACTGGGTTTCAGATATTCTTTCATGAAATCAAATATAATACGTTCATTATCATTCACTGGTATTTTTACTTTAATAATTTTGTGATTTCCATAGGTTTCGTTTTGTACTGAAATTTTATTCTGGTTATGAGAAAAAACAAGAATTTGATATGATTTGTTGTTGATAATTTCATCTAGAATTGGGATTCCATCATTGGCTACTTCTTTTGATAATGAATGTGGTGTTTGATCGGAATTATTATCGGGTGGTTTCAGTTGAATATCTGATTGAATTACAATTTTAGGTTCTTGGTTAATCGGCTTTGTTTGTTCAAATGTTTCAGGGTTTTCGGCAAGGTTTCTCAAAAATTCTAAAGATTCTTCATTGATGTCTCCAGGATGATTAATTACTGATTCTGATTCATGAATGTTTAGTTTTATTCTAGATAACGCATCTGCATTTGAATTCAGAGTGCCTTTTTTATATACGATTTTATAATCATATTCTTCCAGTTTCAAACGCCAGCGAATTAATTTAGAATTTGGCTCTTTCAAATTGAAAAGCCAAGTTAATGGCCGATGGTCGGTAACTATGGTGAATTTACGACCAAACAGATAAGGACGAAAATATTTGCAAGCCCAAATAATAGACAACAACTCTTTCTCAATCGTACTATAACGTTGTTCTGTTTCATTCAAAGTACGACTAGCATAAGCTATGGGTTTGTCTTGTCCTATAATTCCTTGTGATAGAATAGCACCAAGTGCAATATTTGATGCATCTGTTGTCAGTATAAAGTCTCGCTCAAAGTCGGGAAATTAAAGGATAGGGTCATTGCAAAGTATTTTCTTACAATTTTCAAAGCTTTCAATAAATTCTGGGCTATGAATGACCTTTGCATTTTTCTTGAGACAAATGGTCATAGGCTTGGTAATTTTGGCAAAGTCTTGAATAAAACGACGATAATAGCCTAGCAAGCCCAAGAATGACTTTATATCTTTTTGTGTTTGAGGAATTGGAAACTTTTGAACAGCTGAAATCTTATCTGGGTTTGGTTTAACACCCTGAGGAGTAATAATATGACCCAAGAATGAAACGGATTTTTGTAAGAATTCTGATTTGTTCATTTGAATTTTGAAGTTAGAATTTCGAAGTCGATCAAATACTTTCTTCAGTCTAGATAGATGTTCTTGTAATGATGTACTAAAAATTATGATATCATCTAGGTATACTAAACAGATATCATTATTGAGCCCACGTAAAACATTGTCAATTACCCTCTGGAAAGTGGAGGGGGCATTTTTCAAACCAAACGGCATGCGTTTGAATTCATAGTGTTCATTAGGGGTGGAAAAAGCTGTCTTTGGTATGTCATGTTTGTTCATTTCAATTTGGTGGTAGCCAGATGCTAAGTCCAATGTGGTAAAATAGTTTGCTCTGCCAAGTCTGTCGAGTATGTCGGTGATGTTAGGAAGGGGGTACTTATCATCAACTGTTTTATCATTTAATTTACGATAGTCGATGACAATTCGCCATTTTTGTTTACCGGACTGATCTATTTTTTAAGGTACTATCCAAATTGGACTACTCCAAGGTGAAGTCGATGGTTGGATTATTCCTTGTTCCAACATTTTAATCATTTGAGATTCTACTTCCTTTTTGTGAACCTCGGAAAATCTATATGACTTCGTGAATACAGGGGTTTCGTCTTTCAATTTTATTTCATGAGTGATTTCATTTGAGAAACTGAGTGGAATTTCCTCGTAATGGAATATATCTCTGTACTTATAGCAAAGTTCACTTATCATTTGTCTTTCTTCACAGTTACAATGATCTAGTCTGAGATTATTCAAGTTAGTTTTCAATAAAAAATCTTGTTCGGTACTCAAGTTATTGTTATAATCTAATTTCTCAATAAAATTTATTTCATTAGGATCTAAAAGTTCTATATCAAATGGTTGTGTAATTTTGATTTTGAATGAAGTCGAATTTGGATTGATTATAGTTGTGAATGCAAAAAAGTTTCTGATATTCACAACAGCTGTGGGTGAATGGACTTGATTACCAAAATCAATGAAATCCATTAAACCTAATCCATTTTCTTGACAAACTGGAATTTTAAAGACTTGTTGCGTCATTGGGGGAACTATTATTGTGTGAAAACAATCTCTGAAATTCTTTGGAGGTTTAGAATTATTCTCATCGAAAATCATGTTAATCTGGACATACGGTGTAGTAATGATTTTATTCTGAATGTCAATGTTAGCATTCAATTGTTTAAGAAGATCCATGCCTATTAGGCCATCATATTTCTCGTTGAAATCGAAAATATGGAATTTATGTATTTTTTGTGTTTGGAATATTTCGAAAATAGGAATGATCAATACTTCATTATGAAAACTTATATCATGTGAGGTTTGAATACTAAAAGTTTTATTTGATATATAATTTGGATAAAATTGGTAGGCTAATTTTGGACTTATCAAACTGCGTGAACTACCTGTATCAATTAGGAATTTTGCTTGAATTTCTGGAATAATAATAAATGGAAGATCGTTTTTCAAATGATTGAGTTTGATTTCTATGTTGGGTGAGCTTCTTGATAAACATTATCTGGTTGAGATATTTCTTGATAAGTATTGATATCTTGGTATTCCTCGGTTTGTTCAAAATATTGGTTAGAATGATAATAATCTTGATTTTCCAATACTGAGTCATTATATTCAGAACAATCATTGGAATAAGCATAGTTCGGTTCTTCAATGTTATGGAGTTCTTCTGACACAAAATTTCTTGGACCTGTGTTTTGGAAATAATTATTTCTATTGAAATTTTGTCTCTGAACTGTTGGGTTTCTGCTAGTTGTTGACATTGGTTCGGGTTTCGTATTAGGTGCTTGTCCCGTAGGTTTGAATACGTTACGGTGTGGACCAAATACTTGTCGATTTGTAAAATAGTTTGGTTGACTCAAATTCTGTCTTGGTTGAATATTTATGGCCTGAGATGGAAAATTATTTCTTGGTGAGTTACTAGGATACTGATTGAAATTTGGAACATAATAATTTGGTCTCTGATAATTATTGGGATTCGAAAAGTTTGGTCTTGGAATATTATAATTTGTGAATAAATTTCGATTTTGATTCTGATATGAAATGTGTGGTCTGGGAAATGTATTCATATTATGATTAGGTTGATTGGTTTGTTTTTGAGGAAACGAACTTTGTCTTTGATTGAGAAGGAAATTTTCTTCTTCCAAAACATGTGAAATTGCTAGCTCTAAACTATCTGGATTTCTCAGTCTAACCATATCTTGAATTCTACCAGTTAATCCACGGATAAAAGTTTTCAGAGCAAGTTCGTCATAATTCTTAAGTTTGAAAGTTCTTTCGGCAATAGATAGATCCATTGCAATTAATTTAGATGCAATAGAACTTCTGCTTTTCTGAATTCTCTGTCCAAAAAGAAAATATGATTCGTTTCTGTGAGGTTTCATAATAATCATTTCTTGTACCAAACAATCTAAATTTCTTTGATCTCCGAAACTGAGTCTAAGAAGATTTCTTAGTGAATTCCAATCTCTAACTTCGGGTCTGCTTCCTACTAAACTCAAAGCATTTCCTGATAGTTTTCCTATTACATCTCTGATGAGAAAATCATTTATAGGATCATGTGGAATTAGTTCATTTCTATAAGTTCCAATTTAGATAGTCACAATGCTCTAAGAAAATTTCCAAGGTGCTTTCGTCATTACCATTAAAATTGGGAATAGTTTCAATATATAATCTTAGTAATTGGTAATTGATTGGGTTTTGTGCTGGTATTTGGGGTTGTTGCTGAAGATGCGGTACGTCTGGCATCTCGTTTCTATATATTTCTAAGTTATTGAATATGCATTAATTTTCTCTAGAACGCAATTGATGAATGTCAATTCACTCCTAAACTAATTTTTTTTTGTTGTGTTCACCAACAACTAGAAAAACATATGCACTGTTTCACTAGGGATTTCAACTTATTTGCCACAGAAAGATATTGGATGGGAAAAGAATTTAGAAAGGATGGCTCACCTTTTCTTGGTACCGTCTGCTTTCCTCTTTCTGGACCCTGGGTGTTGTTCTCTGTGTTGTCTGCACCGATTTTTCTGTTCGATTTTCACACCGAAATTTTTTTTCGATTTCGCCCGTGAAGAGTTGACACTCAAAACGAATACACGATGAGACGTTCCGGGTAAATCCTACCGACTGCGCCAGTTATTTTCGAAAAACAGGCAAAAGACTTTTTTAAAAAAGTTTAATGTCTTTGCTGTACAAAAGGTGAGGTCAAAATCAAAGCAGAAATGACAAAACATCGAATTTATAATGTCGGTTGAACTTGAAGCGTCGTGAAATATGAAGATGCTGAATATGCTGGATTCCGGGAATCGGCCTGGGAAGTGCTGTACCTTGCTCGGTACCGTGGGACCGCTTGGTATAACTCCCGTATGGACATCGAAAATGGGACAGCCTGTACACCTATGTACACCACTGACCGGTTTTGCAAATGTATATTGATGACGTGAATCCGCCTTACGTTTCATAGACATACCAATGAACATGATGAATTGAGTTGAATGGGGTATATTCATCTTCCTAGTGGAATTGACTTCACATTCACTGAAAACGTACATTCAGCCAATTTAATTTGACGTTGCAGAGACTTCGATCTCTGAATCGTTGATATCGTAAGACAGACAGTCTTGTATTCCTCCCATCGTATCCTGTACTGCTCCATTTTCATTGCAATAGCTTTCTGAGAATATTTATCACTAGCAGATATTCCGGTTAACTGAATACTGAGCAATTCCGAGAGACAATAAAATAAATAGCCCAACATATACTTCCGAAAGTTTTGCTTACTTTGCAGTCTATATTCTGTCTTGCTGAGAGACCATATATAGAATTATTGTCTGTTATCTGAAGCGTTTATTCAGACTGAACAATAATTGATTATCTGAAGTCAAGTCAGGTGCAAACATACTCCATTGTCAAATAAATTAATGTTGTTATTATGGTATTAAAATACCTAATAAGTATATGAATTATATATTATGAGAGAATGTAAATGAGGACAAAATAAATCATGTTTATGGAAAATGAATAATTTTTATAGAAAAATCAATTGGATATTGTACAAATTATCACAAGTGATATATAGATATGGAATGAGAATACTTTATTATTCGAAAGATTTTTCACCCACTGAACTCTGACACCTATTGATAATATAGTCATATTTCTCAGTTTTAGTGATAAATGGTTGAATACTTCCGAACAATTATATGTATCAGAGATTGCTTCATCAGAGAGGTGTACAAGAGTGACAAGGTGACAAGATTCAGATAGTGTCTAAGAAAAATATATGTCGTGTACAAGTACAGGGTGTCCCAAATTTGCGGGCCGACATGGGGAACTTGGGAAAGGTCAGAGATACAAGGTCGGTTAAATCAGGAAAAAGTTGTGTATTCATATGCACAAAAATATGCCGCAAATAATATTCGAAAAGTTTTTGATTTTTGAGATATTTCAAAAAAATCAAATTTTAGTTTTTTTTAGAGAAATGAACGACGAGTGAGGAATGATCGATAATGACTAAATGACCTCTTCTTTTAGCGATTCATATTTATAGGTGAATGTTCGCTAGATTGCAGAATCGGCGACTTCAGTGCACCTAGTTTAGCATTGCTGACCATGGTACCTAAAGTTATGAGCATAAAAAGGAAACACACTTAGTCTTTATAGACTTCAAACAGGCCTTCGATAGAATCAATAGAAAAAAATTATATAATGCACTCATGGAGTTAGGGATTGAGGGGTAGATGTGGAGATTGATGGTGTTCAAAAATAATAATAACCCTAATTTCAGCCCCAACAGGAACTCTCAGGTCTTGAAATCAGTTTCATCCAAGAATTATAATAGATTAGATTCCTTGGAGGATTTATATATTGAAGTTAATCTGAACAGATCATACATTCCCTTACATAGAAGATTGAAATAGCCATAAAAGATATTTATTAATTTAAAAAAAAAATGTATGTGATAAATTTATGAATCTTCTGCTTCACTCTCGTCATCACTTCTCTGTGGACTTTTGAACAGTCAACATGTAATATTCGTTGACAATTTTCAAATTTTTAAATTTTATAACGGGTTTATCTCAATGATGGGGAAACCAAATATTTTTTATTGATGTAAAGCATTTCGTGATTGCATGAATACGTTTGTGATTTTATGGAATTCTTGTAATACCTGACAAGTAAGTATTGATTTACCTCCATACAAAAAATGTTTTCATTCTTTCTTATCTCTATATACATTGATAAGAATGCTTTTTACTTAAAATCATACTTGCTTTCAGGTATTTACTGATGATGACGTAACAGTCGAAAGCGCTCTGCTATGATTTTAGAAAATATAATTTGCATGGAAATACAAATCTGAGTTGTTTGAATTACATTGATACATGCACACAGCCGATAAAATCTTTCATTTCAATTAATAAAGTTAACCTTAAAAGAAACACAATAAAGTGAGAATAGGACACAATATATCAAAAAACTTTAGGGTACATGAGGGTCTTAGGCAGGGAAACCCACTATCATCGATACTTTTCAACTGCGCATTGGAATATGTCATGAGGAATAGGACAGGGCTGATATATCACAAGAGACACCAATGCTTTGCATTTGCCGATGATATAGTAATTCTAACAAGAAGAAAAACATAACTGAAAGCGACCATGATAAAATTGGAAAATGAAGAACAAAAGATGGGACTACAAATAAATGAAGATAAAACAAAATACATGACATGGACAGAAGATGAATATAATGCAAGGAACAATCTGACAATAAACACTTAGGCAGGCAAAAGTTATGGGTTTCAGGAAGTTGAACGATTTACCTACTTGGGGGTCGAAGAAATTAAAAAGAGACTGATGGCAGGAAAACGCTGCATACATGCGCTCAAAAAAATAATGCATAGCAAAACCATCTCGACTGAGAACAGTCATTCGACCAATAACAGTATTCGCAAGTGAAGTGTGGACAATTGGTGAAGCGGAGCAAAAACTTCTCCAAGTGTGGAAAAAAAAATTCTAAGGAAAATATTCGGAGGAAAACGAACACATGGGAAAGAAGAACTAACAGAGAGTAACAAGAACTATACAATGAGCCAGATATAGTGAGCATAATAAGAGGACAGAGACTGAGATAGTTAGGTCACATTGCAAGAATTGATAACAACAGGATCCCGAAGAAAATCATGGAAAGTGGAGTGGGAGGCATGGAAGACCGAGAGCAAGATGGAAAGATGAAGTAATGAGAGATATCCAGCAGTATGACATCACAAATTGGAAGTATAAGGCACAAGATAGAATATTATGGAGAAATGTCATGGGCCATTTAGCAGTACCAAAGCAGTACTAATATATATATATATATATATATATATATATATTATTCACCAGATTCTCTAACACAAAAATAGCAAATAAAACAGTTTTACCTATTAAATCTATATACACCAAACTGAAAGACAGAGTTCCACTAACCTCTCGCTCGAATGTTGTCTACAGCATTCCTTGTAGTGACTGCAACAAAAAATATATTGGTCAAACAAAACGATAATTAGCTAATAGAATTACCTCACACAAAAGTGACTGTAGACTGCATCCGGAGAGATGTGCGTTGGCTGAGCATGTCAATAATTATGACCATAAAATGGATTTCCAAGCAGCTAAGATCCTAGCAACAGAAACAAATTATACAAAGAGGTCCTTTTTGGAGATGACTTTCATTTATCAGGAAATTGACAGTTTAAATAAAAAAATGGATATCAAACATTTGAGTGAGATATATTCTTACCTTTTAACAGTTGATAGTAGATCTCGGGCAAATGTTGAGAATCCAGAGTAATAAATAAATTTCATAACTAAAACAATGTTTATTTTGTCATTCAGTTTCTCCAGGTTTTTTGATTGAATCCCTGCTTCTTCTCTTTTTCAATTTCTTGTTAGGTTAAGAATATCTAATCACTAAGGTCAATTACTAATAACACACCAACCTCTAGAGAAAGTGACGATGACACCTGAAAAATTCTGGAGAGGATGAGAAGTAGAAATTATCATCATAATAACTCAAATATTCAAAAAAATTATTTAAAAAAAATGTTTCCACTGTTTATTTTTTAAAACAAAAGTTATACATTAATTTCCTATGAGGAATCAATTACATATATGTTGTTTGTGAATCATGATTTAACCTTTTGACGTCTTTTAGTATTTTAATCACTATGTACAAATTTTATATATTGACTAACATCATAGTAAGCATTCTCATCTAAGATGTAAGATTGTATTTTTTAAATAATTTTTACCATTTCACTAATCATATAAAATTTTGTAGTCTCCCTGAAGAAAGAAATAAACATTTCCGAAAGCTTGGAAAAACTTATAAGAGTACTCTTTTACATTGCTGCACACCCCAATATTCACAGTTCTGTTCATACTGGTCAGCAAATACCTCCTCTTCGTATATATATATATATATAAGATCGCATTTTTTTCGCATCGTTTTTTCCAAAATTTAGGCATGGGTACAACCACGAGGATATAACGTTACAAAATATTCCTGTGATGTTTTTGCTTAGTGGGGAGGATACACAAGATGTGATGTTTTAATCTGATATTGAGTTTTATTCCTACGTAACCAACATGAACAGTGTGACTTGAAACTAGCATCAAATTACCCGTGATCACTGTAACAATGTTTTCCCATATTTTGACAGCACGAGAGAAAAAAACTATAATGTTCGTGGGAGAATATCGTGCAAGCCAGTAAAAGTATATTGAGTTGGGGAATTGGCATTGGAATTTTTTTTTCAAAGTTTGGAGGTTCTCTAGGAAGTTAGTTCAACAACTTCCCCTTTCAAGGTGATTGATTTCTACAATTCTGAAAAATAATATTTGACTAAACTATTCACCTACGTATATGCATAATTACGCACGTGGACTTTGTAATTGGATGAGTATGTTATACTGGATTTTTCAATTTGTATCAATATGTTTCATGTCGAAACTATCATCAGAAAAGGATGTCGTTTCACCTCGTAATCGAGTAATTATCAACGCTTTTCAACGAAATGGCTTACGAACTCAAAGGGAAGGTCGTGAACCCCACTAACGAGCATGCTTGAAAAACAGTAAAAAAAACTCGAGTCAGACGAACAATACACACTTTACAAGCATTATGAATGAGTACGAAGTGTATAATCATAGAGGGTTCTACATACGATCCCTGAAACATGAAACATACCAATTGGATACATTTTAAAAGGATTATCAACTTCATTTCCACTTTCCCAATCCGTCCATGATTTTATCAACATAGGTACAGAGAGTTTTTCATGGGTGAAAAAAATTATTCGTAGTGCTGGGGCGAGTGCTGGGGTGATACTGGATATATTCTATCAAATGAGAAACTTATATTTTCATGAGTGGCCCGAGAAGATAAGAGGAGATAGCTGAAATGAAAAATCCTGAAATATACGATTATGAGAAGAACAACATAGTTGAGAAGAAATATTTTGACGCACACATAACAATAGTTTTGTAGAAAATTATATTAATTCACTTGTAAATCCTAATTTGTGGAAATCTTGTGGTATCCCTCGAGCTCTACCTTCATGAGTGTAAATGTTGAATCACATATTGTTTGTTCTTTTTTTTGAACTTTCAATTTCCTGCAAAATAATTGAAAATAAGACATATCTCGTCTTATCCAACTGAAAATCAAACACAGTGTGAATTACTGGTAGACTATGAGCAGAAAACAACTACTTTCCTGGCAAATACCACGCAGAACATTGAATTACATATGCTCGTAATATAAGAGGGTACCGTTATATAGATGACTGTCTGGTGTTTATTCAAGGCAACATTAATGATGCACAAAATATTTTGAACTCATTGAACAATTTACACTCTGAATTGAATTTCACACTTGAAGTCGAAACCAAAAATAAATTTAATTCTTTAGATCAAACAAATACCACAATTGATAATAAGTTAGAATTCTCCATTTATAGAAAACCTAGCCAAACAGAGCATGTCATCCCGTTTAATTCTAACCATCCAATGCAACATAAAATGGCTGCCTTCAACTGTTATGTTAATAGATTGTTGAATATCCCTTTAACGACAGTCAAATACAATGAAGAAGTTAACATAATAAAACAGATTGCTGTCAACAATGGTTATCAACCTTCCAAGATCAATAAATTAATTCATAAATTTCAATATATTTAGAAGAGACAGAAGACGTGCTTTCAATGCTACTCTCGATATATCTCCTTCCTTCAACCATTTTTCTATTCCTTTTTTTGATTCTAAATTGTGCAAAGATATTTCCAAATTCATTCAAGAAACCATACCTGGTAGAAAAATCCCTGCAACAAGTTGAATAACTCGTTAGTGAATTCTAAAGATGTAATTGACAAGTTAAATAGAGGTGGAGTTCACAAGCTTGGCTGTTCTGATTGCCCCGCTTCTTACATAGGTCGAACTTGCAGACCCCTCATAACCCGTATCAATGAACACCTGAAAAGGCCTGATAAGTCAGCTGTTGGAAACCATTCGAAATTCAATCGTCATAATTTTAGCCCGGATGGAAATTCAAAAATTTCACATCAAATTGACAATAAGAATTACTTTAGACTAGATTTGTTCGAAGAAATGGAAATTTCAAAAGAACTCTCCAATAATGATTACTGCTTAAACACTCAAGTGAACCTGTAAAGAGATTTCCTTCCACTTCATCAAAGGATCATTCACAAAAATTAAAAATCAAATTCATGTATTTTCACATAACTAATTTCATTATGTTGTCTACCCTTCACCACCACAAGTTGGTATCAAATTTCATCTCTGATGTTGACAGATGAAGTAAATAATTTGTCTTTCAATTTACATGACATATCCACATGTCCCAACAAATTTTCCAACATGTTATTTCGTTGAAATTAATTAAAAAATTATACAAGCTGCAATTAAGATGTATTCAAGAATTGTGAACTTCCTGTTACCTGACGTACCTACTCACCATTATGTAAAAAATTCAAATTTCACAATTTACCTATCAAATTTCCAATTAGAATCTTCAACCAATCAGAGTATTTACATTCAGGAAGCAGTGAAGATGATGCAAGTCGAAAGCGCTTTGCAATTTTAATATAAAATAAACTATATACGAAAATTCCCTCTCCACTTATTCTACGAAAGTGTATTCCGCTTCTCACATCAATCACATAAATATGCTCGTAGTCCATGCCACAATTCAGACTGTGAATGCAGATCGCAAGATATGTCTTTCTTTCAATTTATATTCTCAATTTCCTAAAAATATAACAAGAACTGAAACTCGTCAATTTTGTGGAACGCATTGTTTTTCACATTATTATTACATGCATGGTTGGACTATTCTAACGTGGCAGTTGTAATTGGAAACATCGTTTGTGATAGCACAGAGAGTCCATTCGTACTAGAAAATATGAAAGCAATTTGGACAGGGGAATGTACCTAATAGGAGGGAATATGGCTTTTCCAATTAGTATCCTTATGGATGGTTATTATTTTTGTTACCGCGTGGGCACTGAAACGGCCTAATTCGATCATTTGTTGCAGACGCACAGAAGATAAATGAGTGGCAAAATCAATGGAATCTAGTAAATTTATATCAGAGTGTGGCGATCTGGGTCACCTGGGCTGATTTTAACGCAGATACAGGTGTTACAGCAAATAGAAGGAAATAGGAAGTTTGACTTCATATAATTTATATAATGGAAGAGCTGAACAATAAGTCAATTCAACAAGTCTCTGACACAAGATTTCTAGGAATCAATATTGATTTTAAACTCACTTGGTACAATCATATTGAGTACATAAAATGCAAGCTAAGTAAACACATATTTCTACTCCGTCAACTGAAAAACACACTATCTCTTGAAGTCTTGAAAATGGTTTATTTTAGTCTCATACAGTCATTTATTTGCTATGAAATAATTCATTGGGGTTCTACATCCAAAGCACAAGAAATATTTGCCATTCAAAAAAAAGCAGTAAGGTTAATGATGGCGGTAAGCCTCAGAGAACATTGCAAACCACTTTTTATTAAAATTGGTATAATGACTCTGCCATGTTTGTTTATATACCACTGTGTTATTTATGTGAGGAAAAATATTACAAATATTCCTACTTGTGGAAACTTTCATGACTACCGTACTAGAAATAAACATAAACTACAACAACCATTCTCTCGACTAACAGTGTCGCAGAATCATCCGCGTTCGATTGGTGTCAAACTCTATAATGCTCTTGATGACAATATCAAATCTGCTCCTAGTTTACATTCCTTTAAAGATAAGCTGAAAAACCATCTTGTGCTGAAAGCACACTACTCCGTTGACGAATTTTTACAGAAATGAATTTTTCTCACTGATTGTTAAAAAAAACAGTTGCTTTTAACATGTCTTGTTAAGTATAGTGTGTGCTATTAATTGTTATCTGTGTAGACGTTTCTGTTTACAAGTACTGATTTTCTGTTTATAAATACTGCTTTTTGCTTAAGACAGTCTAGTTTAATGTTATTGTTGATTAATGTCTGTCTTTTTTATCATCTGACGTGTTAACTAAGTTAGTATGTTTCAATGTAGGCTCCTGTATTGTAATTGAACACTTCTTCAACTAATAAATTGATTGATTGATTGATTGATTGATTGATCAAAAAAGTATATGTGACATTGAGTGTGACATACATTGCGATGTAACATACTTCACATATATATATATATATATTTTCTCGGTCCATCGGAGATCATTTCACCACATAGCTCTTATTGGTTAAGCAAGATCCGGCATCCTGTAGTAATTTTTTGGTCTAGACGGGTCTGCAAGAAAGTAGGTACTATGGTCACGTGGGACAACACATTTGTATGGTCAACAACTAAAACGACCAATCAATAGCGTAAGCAATAAAGCTCAATTTATAAAATATGCTGCTGTAGCTACAGTTGACGTTCCAGTTACTGTTCGTAGATGGAATGTGCTAAAAATAAACATCTGTTCATGAATTCCTCAGCTGACGTAGTTGCCGTCGCGGGTATCTCCTCAATACATTTTGGAACGGCAACGTCAACTGTAGCTACGGCAGCGGAGTTTATAAATTGAGCTTGGATCTATGTTTCATCACGAGCGATTCTGATTTAGCAGACATGACGGACACAGACTGGCTACCCCTCTGGTAATTGATATATAGTCATTATATTTCACAGTATTTTATAGACATTAAGGATATATGCTAATGAAAATATTGGAAAAATACTAGAGTAATATGGTAAAAATAATTTTTTCTCCTTTCAGACAATTGTTGAGATCCTGAAAAATATGCCAACATTGACATATTTCAAATAATTGTAATATCTACACAAACCATGAAGATGGCAGTGGTAGTGATGTGGTATATTGGATTTTACAGGTGAAAGATAACTCGTGGAAATAGCTTACAGTGTAAAAGAATCTATTGTAGTCAGGGTTTCATATCACGCTTCAACTGGGCTGGTGGTCGAGTGCGTTGAATTGCTGACTTATATAGTCTAGAGGGCTCGAGTTCAAATCCCGCGGCGGCTATTGGAAATATTTATTTATTCCTATAGTACAGTTTATCGGAAGGATATAGGTGAACAATCTCTGCCCTGCCCGTCGTGAGTTCGATTCTCACCGACGGCGGAATTTTTCCGATGGTCCTAGAAAGTGGTATGGAATGATACAAAAGGCCTCTCGGCTTAAGTGTCGTCGCAAGGTCCTGATTTGCACGGGCGAGCCATACCACGCGAGGTGGAGTGTTTAGTGGGTATGTCTGAGGATGTTCATTTCAGGACTCAGGAGACTCCCACACTACCCTATGAGAAATAGGGTGCCCATAAAGGGTTTCAACCACCTCGTCAACCAATAAAAAAAAAAAAAGAATCTATTGTAGTCAGGGTTTCATATCACGCTTCAACTGGGCTGGTGGTCGAGTGCGTTGAATTGCTGACTTAGAGGGCCCGAGTTCAAATCCCGCGGCGGCTATTGGAAATATTTATTTATTCCTATAGTACAGTTTAGCGGAAGGATATAGGTGACCAAACGAGCATTCTTAGTACCTGGATTTCAATCCAGCCGAGTAGTGCTTAGTGACACTTGAAATGCTAAGGTCCCCGTCTTCCTTACTCATACAAGTCTCAATGAGACTTCGAGGGTTGCTTCGCAACTAAGTTGGCGGTTAAAAAACACTTTTCAAAATACACCACTAGGTAGTAAATGCTACGTAACGAAGATTCAAATTCCTTGTAGTTTCTGATGAAAAAGCCTTATCAATTCACAGATGATCTACAGTCCATTTATTGGCATCTAATTCTTGAAACTGATATATTAGACATATTAGAAATATAAGAAATATAAGAAGCAGCGATGATGCTCCCACCGATTCAGACCTCGCCTCGTGCAAACATCTCAGGATCTCTACTCGGTTGAACACCCTGTACAGATGCATATACTACGAGTGGATATAATCAAATATTCTGCGTAGTATCTGCCAGGAATGTAGTTGTTTTCTGCTCTTTTTCTACCTTTTGTATTTAAGATTATTTTAAACAATGTTGTGGAGATGACTTGATGATTTATTTTCCTCTTCTTAACACTACCACTCCACTTAGAGGTTATGGCTATTTTCTTTCCAAACACTTTCAGGGTCTAGAAGATAAAATTGAATTCTCAAAACCTAGGATTCAAAAATGACGTTTATGTGATATGATTGTGATTCTTACTTTCAGAAAAAAATACCTCATCAAGAACTCCATAGTATCTCGCAAAGTATTCATGAGGTTCAAGAAGAAACTAATATAGGTACATATTATATAATATTCAATCGATTCGTGATGTAGTTATCGAAACAACAATTGAATATATAGAATATAGAAACCTGCTCTTTCCATATACCATCGAGCAGCACAATACCGCCCCGTTTCATGTGAAATTACAATTCGGCCGACTGGGAAGGTCTTCGTATTTTTCGAAATATCGGAATTTATGATTTTTTCCTTGAAATGGAAAGAAAAAGATTCGGGAATATAATGATAAATTAGTAATAAAACTGTAACAAATTATGATCCTTGTCAAGTATGAAAAAAAAATTTTGAAGGTGATTCCACTAGGATAATAGCAGAGCCGTTGATTTCTTTGTCTTAAAGAAGGGTAATAAATTCGCCAATGTGATAATAAATTAGTAATAAATTAGTTATAGACTATGGACTGTATGAAATTTCTATTCACTGATACTTGGAGTTTTTGTTTTGTTTCTTCTAGGTTGAGATCGAAATATCGGAATTGATGATTTTTTCCTTGGAATGGAGATTGAAAAATTCGGGAATATGGTAATAAATGAGTAATATAAGAGAAACAAATTATGATATATGTCGAGTACGAAAAAAAGAGTTTTCAAAGGTGGTTCAGAATTTCGAGTTTTGCACCACCCTGTTTTGTTTTAATTTGATATCAGTAGACAGTTGATGAAAAGTTAAGATAGAGACATGCAAGCCGTTTTGGGCAATAATAAATAGTTTCGACACAAAAAATTCCCTAATTCGAAAAATATCGATTTTTCACACCCTATATATATGTAATCATTCTTGTTAGACTATATAATATATCGAAGAAATCAGCTCTTTCGGGATAACCTGAAAATGTTACAAAATGCAGGGGTGATTGCTATTTGAAATAACAAAGTTGTTGCTACTTTTCGATAGAAGCGGCAACGCCGCAGCGCTGAAAATGTTTAAGATCGATAGAAAAAAAACTGATTAACCAAGGACCCAAGAAACCCCGAATTTAAAGAATGATCCTATCTCCTGTTCTCCGTAAACGTCTTAAGATACCATCGACCGTGATCCACCCTGTATAAAGTTAGCAGAGCCGTGTTTTTTTTGTCTTGATAAAGGGTAATAAAATCTTCGATGTAGTAAGTCAGTAATGAGCTATGGACTGAATGAAATTTCCATTCACGGATACAAGGGGTTTAGGTTCTGCCTCTCGGGTTATGCAATATAGGTTGATATCGAAATATCAGTATTGATGATCTTTTTCTTGAAACGAAGAATAAAAAATCGAGAAATTGGTAATAAATCAGTGATGAAAGAGTAACAAATTATAACATATGTCAATTATGAAAAAAATATTTTTGAAGGTGTGGTTCTGCTAGGTTTATATAACAGAGCCGTTGGTTTTTTTGTCTTAAATAAGAGAAATAAATTCGCCAATGTGGTGATAAATAAGTAATAAATTAGTAATAAATTATGGACTGAATGAAATTTCTATACATGGATACTTGGAGTTTTGGTTCTGCTAGGTTTAGATCGAAATATTGGAATTGATGTTTTTTTCCTTGAAATGGAAACTAAATAATTCGGGAATATGGTAATAAATTAGTAATAAAAGAGTAACAAATTATGCCCTATGTCAACTTTGAAAAAAAATATTTTTGAAGGTGTGGTTCTGCTAGGTTTATATAAAGCTAGCAGAACCGTTGGTTTTTTTGCCTCAATAAAGGGTAATAAATTCGGGAATGTGGTAATAAATTAGTAATAAATTAGTGATAAATCACTGCATTATTACGATTTTGAAATTCGAAAATGGTTCTGCTAGGTTTATTGGGGTCCGAACATTACACCTATTGAAAATCATATGCCCGAGATCAACTTCCGCCAACGTACTATCAGAAAGATTTTGTTGGGTCTCAACACAAACAAAGCCTGTGAATTTGACGAAATCTCACCGATTGTTCTCAAGAAATGTGCCCCCGAACTAACACCTGTTCTTTGCAAGTTATTCGACCACTCTTAAAATTTGGGGTTATTGCCGTCCAACTGGAGAATTGCAAGAGTACAACAAGTATCCAAAGAAGGCAGAAATACCTCACCTAGCAACAACAGACCTATCACACTGCTATCAATTATGTCATGTCATGGAAATAGCCATCAACATCAACTCATGAAATATCTGTAACACTCAGGAATTGTCAATGATAGGCAATATGGCTTCCGTCATCAGAGATCAACTGGTGACCTGCTCGCTTACGTCTCACATTCATGGCAGCTATCCATTGAAAAATATGGGGAAACTTCAGCCGTGGCATTAGATATTTCCAAGGCATTCGATCGAGTTTGGCACCAAGCTTCCATCTTATGGTTGCCCCCTCAGCTGTGTTCTCTGCAAACAGGTCTTCATGTATTCTGATATTCTACTCATAAATGCTGGTGTTCCGCAGGGATCAATTTTAGCACCAACACTATTTCTATTTCACATCAACGATTTGTAGGAAGCAACGTCATGTCTTATACACAGCTTAGTGGATGATAGTACCCTCCATACCGCTTTCTCTTCCAGGGCTCCTATATCGGCCCGTTAAACCAGAAATGAACGAGGAAGAAATTTCAACAAAATAAATATGGACTTAGCAACAATTCTCGAATGGTGATCTAATAATTTGGTAGAATTCAATGCAAACAAAAAACAAGCATGTCTTCTTTCTAGAAAAGCCGATCTCACTGTGCCCAACATAATTCAGTCAGGAGTAACCATACCATTGAAGTGATCCATTCCGATGCTTGGCGTTACTATCAGCAATCACCTCCCTTAGGAAAATCACGTGAGGTCCATTGCCATAAGTGCATCCCAAAAACTTGGATTTCTGTTTCGAGCCAAGAGCTATTTCATTCCCAGTCAGCTGCTTATGATCTATAAGGCACAGATCTGACCTGTCCTGCAATACTGTTCCCATATTTGGAGTGCGGCACCTAAACATATCCTGGAACTATTGAATATTGTTCAAAAAAGGTGATGCCTCTCGCTTACAAACTCGCTCACTTCTCTGGAATACCGTAAAAAAGTTGGCGATTCTATTTCTCTGAAATATCAACAATCGTTTCTCCATTGGCAGTCTCTTCGAGATTAACTCGTCAAGTTCAGTCTTCACACCCCTTCGTGGTCACTAGAACGTCTCTCCCCAAAGACTCGTTTATCCGACGAACATCTAGACTTTGGAATTCATTGCCTAGAGTGGTGTTCTCCGAGGCATACGATCTTCAGAAATTTAAGAAGAACACTAACTCCTACCTTCTTCCCCTTGGTTCACACGATGTTCTCTGAACATTACAGGATATCCCTTTTCGTGAGAACCAGAACATAAAAAAAATCGTAAAAAGTAACAAATACCGAATTATGTTTCTTAAGGCCTCTGCTCCTGGGGCAATTGGCCAGCACCGAGACCAGCACATTCTTTTTGAATTATCAGATCCACTTTTGAGGTGAATCTGGGATCAACTCATATCTATTATTCAGTTGAACTTGTATAAAATAATGAACCCCCTATACCCACTTCCACTCCAATGGATTTCATTATCTCTAACAAATATTAAATAAACATGAAAACCATACATATCAAATGAAAGGTGACGTTAATTCGTCCTTTTTTCTTTTTTGTCCATAATTGGCCTCTCCCTGCCAGAAAATTGGTCAAGGTTAGGTTGCCGTGAGCCTCAATGTTGATGATTTCACTAACAATTTATGAATTATATATAAATTCTTTTGGTTTCATTCGAATCTGTCTCTGTTTGACTCGCAAACGCAAAATTCGTTGTCAAACAATGAGTCATTTTTGACCCTTATAAAACAATGTACTATTTTCACGAAACAGTTGGAGTGGAAATCGATAGAAGTCAAGAGTTGACAAGCAAAATTTACGTATACGAAACGATTAGCAGATCCGAATGGGATTACTTGTTTTTCTCTGCATTAAAAAATTGATTATCAATTGATGAAATGTAAGTATGAAGTAACCATCACTGAGCCTCACGCTAATATCTAGCCTTGGCCAATTTCCTGACAGGAAGAGGCCAATTAGTCATGAAAAAGGACATCTATTTATACTATTGAATTTGATGGCAGACATCGGGGTGCATTTCAGTTGCTAGTTCAGTGCTTTTCTACAGTGTGCTAACACGAAGAGTAAGGAATTCGAGTTTATTTTTAGGTTAACTAACACAGCCATGTCTATCTCTACTGAGAAGAGGATTTTTATTTCGTTTCGTTTTTGCATGTTTGGGTACATCCACTTCTACCCATAGTGTGGTAGAAAATAATTCTGAAGAATAGAGTGAGATTATGATAAATTTTCTATTTTTGAATTGCTATTTTGTTTTATTGATATGAGTTTCATTGGCCAGTTATTGAATAGTGAAATTTCATCTATTCTTGTTTCAAATACGTACCTACCTATTGCTTCTTCATGGATCAAATTTTTTTCTCTTCTGTTTTAATATTATTTTCTTTTTGATTGACCTGTACCAATTGTTTTTAAATTTGTTTTCAATATACTTACATCACATTAGTTTCATTTCATTCAGTGGTGAATCTGTCTAATGAAAAGCTCAAGACCTACCTTCTGGTGTGAGTCGTAGTAGGCCGTATACAACGTTCAAAATGAATTAAAACTTTATCGGGTTTGGTTCGATAATGATCATATACGGATTATTTATAGTTATATAATCAAACCAATTTTATCACAATCATTGTTAATTGCAATTATTGATATTATTACCCCGCGGTACCTACTTATACAATGCACGAGGTGATACGCCACTGTCGGCTGCCACCAACCCAGTCAACCAAAAAAGTAACAGTAAGTCGCAGGGAATGGAAAATATTGTAACAATGGTAATCATCTTGGCGACTTATCAAAGATTTACTGAGAACTTCGCTACGTGGACATCAACATCCGCTTATTGTTGGCACTGCGAATTCTACAAATCAAATTCTATAGGAATCGCATGCGACAATATATTGAGAAGTTTCGATGAAGTGCACATTGCTAATACTATACGACATATCCCTATTCACTTTTATCGAATATCGAACTCGTGATATTCGAATTTCAAATAATATATCATAAGTGAACTTCCTCTAACTATAGCCGCGCAACTACTTGAGGAAGTCTTTTTGTGAAATTTTTAAGATGTTCTATTTAATGACACGTTGCGACAACCCAACGATCAACTTCATGCGCACATTTTATGTTGATTAATGGTTCATCTGAATATGCATTATGCATTCCATAATTGCCAGTACCCATCTAGCTTCAATTCTCATGTTTTGGTAGCTATTGAACTCTATAATATTGATGTAAGATATATAATTGAAAACATTTATCAGATCGGTAATGATCAATTGATATTCAAATCGTGAATATACAGTGTGGAATAACCAAATGGAATGAATTCATCAGTATCTCAATAATTGGGCATATTGAAAAAAAACAGTTTTTTTATTTTGGAATGAAATATCTCTTACAATGCATAAATTTTATCCCTAAAATAATCAAAGTTCAAATTGATGCTATGTTTCACATTCTGGTGCCCAATCAAATGCCTGGATCATGAACTATCGCGAGAAATCAATGTACCCAGGACTTCAGGAGACCGAAAGACAGAAATGTAATAAGATGGCAGAGGTCACAATCATGTTGAGAAAGTTGTGTCCCAACTTCTCGCAAAATATAATCGGTAGAAAGTAAATAACCGATTTTCGATCATTTTTATAATGCACCAAGAGTAGGTACAGCTTTTGCTCATAAGCTCAGCTGTATTTCATTTAGTTTACGAAAATGCATAATCGAATTTGTAACAGTCGTACTACCCGATATCCGAAAATGCTTATCGAATGCAGAAATAAATTATATCACCTGCAGTGCCTATTCAAATAAGTAATTGGGTATACCTAATCGAGAGATGGCGCTCCTTACCAACGACCGCAGATAATCTATCCAAATGTAACAAATACTTCACATAAGAATTACCATTTGAACACAAGAATGGAACTTTGACCGACTGTCCCCAGTGATGTTCAGTAAACTTCACAATATCAATATTATGCTGATATCCATTATAAAATGAAAAATTAATTTACATATTCGAAAGCGATAGTAGACATTCCATTCACGTATTTATCAACGTGAAATGGAATGACCTTTTGCGATGTGTATGGTAATTCGCGGATTCAACGTCCACAAAAGTTTTATTGGATTGCATTCCGATGTTTACACTATTGTTTCATAGATGTTTAATGTTCTATCATAAAGAGACGTCGCATAATTGCAGTATATGGTAACTGAAATAGATATTCATTGCGATATTCTGGCAACTTATTGGCGATATGTGAGGTTGCGGACATTAAGCACTCGCCAATAAGTACTGTACCGCCTTTTTTATATCAACATTGTGAAGTCGCATCACCACGATAGTAATTCCCTGCAACTTCCCTGCCACCGGAACTGGTTAACTGGGAAGGTGTTCTACGGCTAAATATTGCTGCGAATACAGCAGATAAATTTTAGATTCACTATCTCACGTACGGTGATATTCACTCGTGATTTTCTCTCTCTCAAAACGTGCTTCTGAACTTATATTCTTTTTCCAAAGTGCCCTACAACCTGTGTCCTGACTAGGGGAAGGCGGTGGTCATCATCAGGCATCAAATAACTGTCCAACAATAACAAGTACCGGTCTGCATTGTCTTCAAACCGCGATTTCATCAGAGTTCGATAAATGAACCCAAAATAATACAGTCCATTGCCCAATATCGTACAGGGTTGATATCACAATCCGACAGATTCAACACCCTTCGAGACACACGCAAATTATCTTGAATACCATGACAATTAGACTGTCCATTAATCATAATCATTCGCAGATTGTTTCGTGCTTAATGAACCCAGAGTTTGGTTCTAACACGAAACCCTTGTTCTCCGTAAGACAATAGGCAACACAGTGAACAGGATATTATCAGATTTACGCATATGCGTGTATTCTGCATACAATGTTGTACTTCATCAATTTTCATCCACGTCAAAATGAATAATTCTACACAATTGATTCACGATCTTGAACTGTCATATCAGGCAAGAAGCATGCTGATGGTAATCTCATTTCGTTTTTGTTGGTGATACTCAAACTCATTATATTTTGTTGTATATTTGTTAAACCAATATTTCACAGACTCATCTCGAAAGAAGAACTCATTCTGGTGAGTTATGTCTGAATGAATGAAATTTCAATATGACCAAATCATTCGTCCCATATATTGAACGAATATTTTATGATATTTATCATATTGAGGTGTTTTTTTTTAATTTACCTATAGATATATAGCACTTATCACTTTCACATTGTTCATTGCTATTGCTTCTTCTTCATCTATGAAAGGATTATTGATTGGCTACATTTGCACCTTGGCTCCTGCTTCTGATCAACGATCTGTTTTTTTTGTCCACAGCTTTGTGGATGATAGTACACTTCATACCTCAATATTAATATTATCCAACAAGATGAGATAAAAGGCGAAAACCAGACAATACTCCAAATGGGGATCTAGCTAGAATTTTGGAATGGACATCTGATATATCTGAAAAGTATAGAGTTGAACACAACCAAAATTCTGTTTATCTAGTCATCAGTATTCGTGCTTGGTATTACCATCAATAATTTTCTATCATCTTAGGTGTATTTCCAAATCTGCTCCAGATAATCTCTTTTTTTTTTGCCAGAAGCTCTCACTCTCCAACAACTTTTCATGTTTTACAAAGTACGTTTTTCTACAAACGGTTAACAGAGTAGCTTTCACAACAAAAAGTTTACGTTTTCCAAGAAATGTCATGGAATGACAGCATTGCCGCTCGTATGCGGAAAAAATGTCATTAGGTGAAAGCATATCACTTTGCGCTCTGAATACACAAATAGCTATCGTCATGGAATATTGTGCACATCAAAGGAGTTTAGCTCTCAAACATATTCCCTGAGCATTTTGGACTAGAACATCGCAGATACATATTATGCGATATCTGCCCTTTATATATTCAGATATTTTCATGATCGATGAAATCTATTATTCCTGACTGGCGACCCTTCCATTATCATCATGCTCGAGATCTGCCCAGCATATCCTTATTATTTTCATCAGACATCGAAGTTGTGAAGCTCATTAATATTTAAGATCTGTCCTGATGCGTATAACCTCGAAAATACAAGAAAAAATCTACAACTACATTTTCACCATTTGACAGACTTGCACTGTATTTAACGCAAAATGAAGGTTTTTGTTGACTGGACTCAATTTCCAATATATTTTTTATCGATGTCATGATAATCGATACCAATTTTAGTATTCTGGATTGACACTGAGTAAGTTCCAAGAAATCCAAAAAAGTTTTGAAAAGTGTTTTAATCGCCAACTTAGTTACGAAGCATCCCTGGAATGTCTTATGAATGGAGGAATTGAGTCACTCTGCTCAAAAACTGAAATTTTGTACTTTTTATATTTTGTTTTTCAGGTTTCATACAAATAGATACAGAAAAAGAAAGCCAATTTCTCACAGCTGTTTTTTTTTGCTCTATAATTCCGCAGTATAGAATTTGTGATGCGACGTTTTTTATACGGACCTGGCTTCTTTTCAATATTTCAGCTGGAAAACCTGAATATGTTGATAAAATATACTTCAAAAACTTATTGACTTTGAAATAATTGAACTGATATTTCGATTTCATTTATTGTTCAGCTGTAGTTTTTATATATACAGGGCTATTCAAATTCGAGTCTATGCATGGGGATTTCGATAACGGTGAGAGATAGAGGGTTGGTTAAATGGGGGCAAAGTAGCGTATTTCAGAGGTTAATTATATGAATGAAAGAAATCTGGCCTAGCTTCTTCAGTTCTGGAGTTATACAGAAAAAATCGAAAATTTCGAAATTCTTCTTTTGCCTATAGGTATCTTTTTGTTTTACGAAGATTTTTTTAAAATTTTGCCACTTTGCCCTAGCAAATTTTTGAAGCCTTTCCAATATACAGGGTATCGTATAAATTGAGCTGTATTTTTTATTGCATTTTTTTGAATGATAAGAGTCATGTATCATATCGACGTAGTATTTTCATCTGAATTACAGAGTGTTTTGAAAATATTGAACTATTACCAGTAAAATTTCAACATTTTTTTAAAAAATATCTCTATTACTCCAGAACTGAAGAAGCTAGGTCTGAAATACGCTACTTTGCCCCTTTTTAACTGACCCTCTATCTCTTACCGTTATCGAAATCCCCATGCGTAGACTCGAATTTGAATAGCCCTGTATGTTCTCATTGTTACCAAATCAAATTTCGTTGTTTTCATCCTATGGTTATAGTTTCTGGGCATACCGAATAACCATGGGATATCCTGAAATCTGCCAGGGATATGCTTTGGATATCCAGATGGCACTATTTTCTATAACCCCAGGATAACCCAGGGCAAACTTGTGGGACAACCATAGGTTATCTTCAGGATTTTACCAGGATACCCTGAGGTTAACCTATGGATATATGAAAAAACAAAAAAGTGTGGTACCTACATACAGGAACCTGGAACACTTGGCATGTGAAGCCATCACGCTACCACTAGGCTATCTAACCTCTCGAAAAATGAAGTGCTAGCCGTGATCTTGATGTTGAGTTAGTCTTACGTTAGTCATCATAACGTATGGGTATTTTTGTGCCTCATCAATACTTAACGGTGCAGAAAAAATTCTTGAAAGCATATTATAGTCGAATTATCATAGGCGATGTACCTAGTGTTTCTCAGTAGCCAGTGAACGCAGTAGGCTATAATCCACGCTATTAGCGGTACAATTAACCACGTACGACAACTTTCATAAATGGGAAATGATTCAGGCTCTCTTCTAACACGAAGTGCATGTAAGAACATTATCAAACAGAATAATAATCCTAGATAGTGTACTCGTACAATAACCCACCATTTTCCCGAAGGTATATCCATGGGTTATTGATATTGGTCGAACCAAGTACATCCATAATATGCCTGTGTTGGGGACAATGTTATCCCTATTGTATATCCATGGGATGAACTCTTGGTTTGCCATAGGATGTACAATTTTTGGACACAACTGGGACATATAAAACCTTCGGGTCCATATGAGGATAACCTATGGTTATCCCGACGGGATTATCCCATTTCGGGACATTTGGGATCGTTATAGGATAACCCATGGATATATTGAGCTGTTTGGGATGATAGATTTCGAGTCGAAACTGCGAAACTACAATAAGATATATTGAGAAAGAAAGTTGATGGCGGCACTCGAATGACCAAACGTCGTTTGTCAAATTCTATATGGCAAGTCAATCGCTGTGAGAAAGTATCTTCTTTCTTTTTGTATCTAAAGAAATAAAGCCAATTAAGAACAAAAATGGAATAATCAAAATTTTTAATGCGTCCAAAGTCAAATACCCAACTTTTCAAATATTTCTTCGTGGCATATAGTTGCGCATATGAATATACAAATTTTATTGCTAATCAAACCGACCCTGTATCTCTAACCGTTTTCGAGTTCCCCATGTTGGCCCGCAAATTTGCGATACCCTGTACACTACTGACAATATTTCAATCACTATCATAAATCACTTGAGTAGTGTAATATTCTATTCGGATTGAAACATTTGGATCTTCTTATGAATGTGTTTCGAGAAATATCTTGCATATTCCTTCTAATATTTAATGATAATCACAAAGTTCCGCTGAAGTTTTCCACGGTATACGTTTATTATTTCAACAATGTCTTCCACAGTTTCCGAGTCATCTATTTCGGAGCATCATCAGGTGTTATATACGCTTCAATTGACATATTATTTCCTTTTCATTCTGTGCTTACTATTGATGAACTCAAGAATTTATAGGAGTACCATGGGATAGAAATATAATGAAAATATAATCCACGATTAAACGATATATCAGATATTAGGTCTGATAATTTCGATGTGTATCTGAGAAAGCCAGGGGCGGACATATCACCAGGTATTTGACTATATCCATTAGCCCAATAATATCAGTGCATTCACAAAATGATTATTATTTATGATTCTTGTACGATATCATTGATGATATTATTATCAACATCTTCACATACACACTTCAAATTTTTATCTTAAACTATTATTGAATAGAATGATTTTTGTTTACAGTATATTGAATCCAAACTTCATGATTAAAAAGTATGTGTTATGGTTTTTAGAATCAAAACATATATACCCATGAATTTTCTTCTGGGTTATGAGAGGTTGTTCGCAATGTGAGAATCCAAAAAAATAATCAAGTGCAGGTCCCTCATCAGAATAAATTTGAAGAAATCGCGAATATCTATATTTGAGTGAGCCGATAATTTTTTCTGCTGTCAATCGGAAACATGAGGAAGGGAGAAGAAATCAGCAGTAGGATTATATTACATTATCATCGATTATCGTGTGATTTGATGTAATGAACTCGATGTCGAATTCCTGTCGGATTCATGATTTGCGATGGAAAATGTCGGTTTTTTATCATTCCAACTATCATAATCGAATCTACTAGATTATATAACTTTTTTTTATTTTCTCGAATCGAAATATATCCCTATAAATATAACATGAGGCATGCGAGATATTCATTTTTGATCGATTATGATAGAAAAAAACGCAAATCAGATGATGTTTCTATCTCTGCAATGCTTAAAAAATTGCATAAGATACTTCAATAATTGCTGAAATCATTCGTTCGCAGTGAGACGAAGTTCTGAAAATAAAAAAGGGGAGACAATTTTTCGAGCCTAAGACGAATTTGCATCACTGATAGCAAAATTCCAAGCATCTGTAAAAGGTAAACATTTGCTACCAAAGGTTGATTCCTCTGAACATGGAAGAATATTTTCAATTCCTCGAGACCTCAAATAGGTCTATCCAATGTTGAAAATATAATAGTTCTCTGATTAATAATAAGTATAAAAAAGCCGTCCAGAACAATCAACATAATGGTTGTCTATGAAGATCATTTTTCAAGATTTCTCCAAATCTGAATACAAACTGCAGGCGCTTACATGCCAAATAAAAGTCAGGTAGTAATATCTTACAACTCTAGGAATGTTTCAAATTTATTCAATTGGGTATTCATTTTAAAAATTTTGTAGTATGGTTGGAAAATCTGCTTCGTATCGAAGCGTAATTTTGCTTCGGATACGCTACTGGAGAAAGCTTCCTGGAATTCAGAGAATTAGAACACTCCATGACCACTCAAGTATTGATCAAGCGAAAAAACTTTTCCTTGACTTTGCCCAACCAATTTTCCAGGCGCATCGAAGGAAATGTACGTCTCGAATACAATCGCCGTCTTTCGAGGGATTTAGTCTCATCAAAAGTCGAGTGAAACGAAGTTGAAGGCATTTTTGTGGATTATGTTAATTCCCTCTTTCTTGAATTAACGCCAGTAGCAGTCGACGAATAAAGTAGAATTCAATTGGGGCAGTGGCTTCGGTTGTATTTCTTGTCGATAACTGGAGTTCATTTGGATGGAATATGAATCTGGCAGTAGCATGTATGATATTTTAAAAAAAATACATATAAATGCTATACAAGAAAATATAGCAAGCACACAAATGCCACGTAAACGTAGTTCATTGATATGAGTAGAAATGCCTATTTATATGTGTCTTATGTGTATGAAGTATGTGTATGTTAATGTATGAAAGGGGAGGTACCTGTATACCCTGATATTATTATTCTTTTCCGCACGTGACTGGAATTGACCCGAATGATGCAAAGAGGGTTAGACTCTGTTCAAAATAACTGAGTTTGCATTAGAGGCTGCGTGCAGAATTTCTTGTTCTCCATCAGATGATTACTCCATCCTGGCAATTCCATTGAATCGAAAATTCATTAATATAAGTAACGCTTTGTTCATCACTTCTATACAAATCAAATGGAATATGTTTTGATTGGTATGACAACATTTCTACGTGTCTATACGGGAAATAATTATGATCAGTTTTCATTTGCGATTGTATCTACATTTTCACACAAGACGTTGCAAGTTGATGAATGATTTTGAAGAAACTCCCCCTCTTCTTGAGTAAATAAACTGGATCATTCATATTCTGTTACCAACTCATTATATCTCGCAATAAAATCATTATTATGCAGAAAAAAAGTTTTACACTGGTTGGTAACCATCAAGCAGTCATGATAAAATGTTTCATTTCCCAGGCAATGATTCGACGTATCGTAAGTTGAATTGAAAACAAAAAGATTTAATGTTGTAATCCATTCTGAGGTGAATAATAACTGACATATACTGTCGTGTTCTCCAGTTTGATGAATTCAATGTTGATTCAGGGTTCATTAAGGATGGCTGCTGAAGGTTTTATCCATGTCTAGGACATATATGCCATTTCTTGGTTTGTCGTCGATCTTCCGTCAACCTCACCTTATATGTTTATTTCAATTTCAAAATACGTCATGTTATCCTTCATCAAGGTTCACATCCTCACACTTCAAAACAAAATTATTAGCATGTCATAATAATTTTCGTACCATGTTTATTCATCTATATTTCTCTTCATTGCACAGGTAGTCTTTCCTGATGATGATAATAAAGATTTTCGAAAGCTCGGGGCAGTCTTGAAAGAGTGCTTCATTTAAAAATTGCTGATGTAATCTCCACTACTTAGTAGTTCCATATAAATAAATTCATAGATCAATATTATTATTGGTCTCTTTTGTAGTTCGTTTTCTTCTGCCTGCACTTCTTCTCCTTGAATTGCGAATTCACTATTATAACTATCACTATATCTATATTATGGTTAAGCATATTGAACTCAGTAGGTGATTCGATTTCTTCTCCTTTAGAAAACTGAAATCAACGAATACTGTTTCAAAATATCAGAATAATAAGAATTGAATGTCATTGTATGTCAAGAGTCAAGCGAATAAATGATGGATAGTCATAAACAAGAATGATATATTTATAGGCCTCGAACTGTGTCCAACATAGTTCAGTCAAATCGAGAAAGAACACATTGAATTCTTCATTCAAATCGGATACATTTTTCAAAAAATCAGAATGAATTCTTTAGTGTCTTGAAATATCTGTGGTAATATTCCTACTATTATTTCCTAGTAATGAATTAAACAATATTATTCAATTATGTCCAGTTCAGAAAATATTAATGTGTTTGTATACAGGTAATTATATCAAATGATCTGTCATTTCGTAGTAGGTGAAGATATTGACTTTATATTCTTAGGTTTTGAAGTATTCGTCAGGAGCTTCAGAAGGATGTCGCCATCTTGAAAGTTTCATATGTCAATTTTAAAATATAGTATTCATGCATCAGAACCTTACAGAAAATAAAAGGGGGGTGTCATCAGAGAAAAGCACGGTATAATCGATTCAAATGAAAAACTTTATCTTTTCTTCTTCAATCCACTTTTTTCGAGCTGGATGGGGCATCTCGAGAATAATTGAATGTAAGCAGTGTCAGCTTCCATCGAAAACCATTAAATAAATTCTTGCCTGGAATATGTCTCTCCGTTCGAATACTCCAATCTATAAATTACTTTTATCGGGATTCTTCCTCTGTTGCTTTTTCACCTATCCTTTCCAGAGGCGCACTAACAAATTATTCATGAGGATTAAAGTTTTGCTTCGTCACCTCAGTTGTGGTTTTTCCAAGCTTCCGGATCCTGGGATGTCTGAGGTGAGTACAGGTAGTGTCGAATAATAAATTCATGGAACAACTACTTCACCTTTTCCAGTTGTATTTCAGAAACCATCAAGTTCATTTCAGAAAGCGTCAATTGAATTTCAGATTAGTCACTAGTATTTCAAAGAGTGTCAATTGTATTTCAGAAAAGTAAGTTGCATTTCAGAATTCGTCATTCGTCATTCAAATGACGAATTCTGAAATTCAGTTGACTTTTCTGAAATACATTTGACGGTTTTTTGAAATTAAGCTCAATATTCTGAAATACAATTGATGCTTTCTGAAATCGAACTCTCTATCCTGAAATACATTTGACGCTTTCTGAAATTCAACTTACTATTCTGAAATGCAATTGATACTTTCTGAAATACAAGTGACTATTCTGAAATTCAATTGACGCTTTCTGAATTACAACTGGAAAAGGTGTAGTGAAAGAAGAGGGTGAGATATCCTATCTAATTTGTAGAAAATGAAGCAGGAGATCTTCATCTAGTGAAAATTGTATTTTCATGAGTAAGTACTTCGCATTCAGACACCAAAATCTGAAAAAAAAGTGGTTTCAGAGATATTGGAGAAAAACTGATATTTCTTGAGTATAATCTGTATCCGAGAAATGGGCCGTCGTGGACCTATGTCCATGTGAAGAATTCTTGTTCAAATGATCTGAGGAGTATTCCCGAGATTATCCTCCTCTAGAATCAGCATTCAATTATGAAACACTCTGTTTGGGTACATTTCATACAAGATAATGATTTTGATCGATGAAAATTAGTACCAATATCCTTCAAATTGCTTTTGCTACTTGATATCATCAAAAAAATGAATGATTATATAGGATTATCAAGGTTGGAAATATTTTGGAAAATTATAATGCATGATATTGTATCATGAAAGTTGAAATTCTCGTCATTATGAGAAATTCCATTTAGTATATTCTCTCCCAATACTCTTCACGAATACTATAGAGAGTCAATGGATGAAAATAACTTCGCGTTGAAAGCAGCAGTGCAGTGCAGATATATGCTTTTGATTTTTTACCTATATGGTAGAATGATTAATCGATGATTCAAATGGTGTTCAATTTGAACACCTGTCGTAATTAATCAATTTTCCTAATCTCAATATATATCGTTTGTTTTCGTTATGTTTTGTTGAATAGTTTGAATTATTTCATTATGAGTTTTTTTTTAGAAGTCAAAACCACCCTGTATATTTCAAACGGTTCAAGATATCAAAGTGCTGTTCTCGGCATTAGATTTCTCATGAAAATTGAGCTCGTGACATATAAGTGGATTTTCTTCTAACTCTAAAAATAGATGTTTCCTATCAAAAGTATTCAATTTGTGGAACACGCTGTACATACCTAATAATATTACGTTTTTATAAACTGTTTTCTGATGTTTCATGTGTTTCCGATTAAGATTGAAAATAGTTCTTCATAATCATCTTGATTATTCAACAATTCGTCATATTATTTCCAAATGACGGCCATTTTTTCTTTTTTTGGAGGGTTGTCAATCTCAATGATGCTAAAACTTCTTAATTCTAGTATGAAAGATATTGAACATTTCACCAAGATCCTTCAGATGATATGTAAAATCTTCAATAATATTGTCAAGTGATGAGGTGTATACCCAGATAACACAAAAACCTTTTGAGGATCTTCTGAGGCGGTCACATTAACGTCCTCAATACGTCGAGAGGCTTTCAAAGAACGTCCCTAGGACGTCCTCCTGTTACCATTTTCCACGTTCAAATAACGTCTCAGAAGATCCCCACGAGGTCTTACTTTTTTTCATTCACTCCAGTTATGCCTTTTTTGAGTTTTTATTATTCTCAGAATGACTTTTGAGCATATCTGAGAACTGATGAAAATGAAAAAAAATAAAAAAAAAATAAAAAAAATCAGCGCTATCATGGTCACCCATCCAAATCCTAGCCACTGCTGTCGTTGCTTGACTTCTGTGATTCAACTTACCTCCTCATTGCAATGTCGCTATTCC
This sequence comes from Chrysomela aeneicollis, assembly GCA_029955515.1. NCBI lineage: Eukaryota > Metazoa > Arthropoda > Insecta > Coleoptera > Chrysomelidae > Chrysomela > Chrysomela aeneicollis. The sequence goes on from JARUHQ010000002.1 coordinate 12,425,699, forward strand.
GTGAACTTATAAATGTTTAACTTTCAATGTGATTTGAACAACAATTATTTTCAAGGATTTTTATTACTAAAATTGGAATACTTTTTTTTTTTTCAATAATAATGGACAAGATAATTTTTCTTGATATATATAGCTCACTTCTAAATTGGGAAATTCATATGGAGTGGAGAACCAACCAATATCGAATAATTAAAAATTAATTCAATAATAAAGAACGCTTCGTCCGATTTTGATAATTTGTAACTCGATTTAAAAATATATATATATATGTATATATATCTCGTGACTTGGAAGAGATGAAATTTCAATTGCTACTAACTTCCTATACATATTTGAAGACGAAAATATCATCAGAATACATAATCCATATAGGCCCACACGGCACACATATCCACATCCCCAGGCTGCCGCTGAAAAGACTAATGTGGGACAATTATGTCGAAAATTCTGAGCCTAGTGACTTTATCAGGATGTAGAATATAGAACCTCCTACAGTCTTTTGGCGACTATTAGAGGACGTCCTTAGGCCCACACATATCTACATCATCAGGCTGCCGCTCGGAGCGACAATTATGTCGAAAATTCTGAGCCTTGTGACGTTCTCAGGATGTAGAATATAGAACATCCTCTAAAGTCTTTTGGCGACTATTAGAGGACGTCCTTAGGCGAATGTGTGTTATCTGGGTAAGTTCGAAGACAAAAATCGGAATCATGAAAGTTCCATCAAAGTAGACGATCTGTCTGCTTTTCCGTTCGAGGCTGTTCCACTATATGCTCGATCACTGTAATAAATGAATCAAAATCTCATTCAGGAAAGAATGGATGTTTCCGATAAATTTCTTGGACAAGATTGGGTGGGGAAGAGGGACTCCAAAGACTTTAATTCAGACCAATGATTCAGAAACTCCTGTCGAAATGTCTTTGGGATCTCATGAAAGTAATATAATCCAGTCTATGAATGGATTGTAGAGCGCATGAAATATGCGAGAATTTTTGACTTGATTTGTTGGGAATAGTTAGTAAAGGTAAATATACTGCCCTGGAAGGTGAGCAGATGGTAAGAGGATAGTTAGTGTACGAGTACTATTGTTCGTTCTTTGCTTACATATATGTCTTGAAAACCGTGCACTTCAGAAAAAAATATCATCATCATCAGAAAAATTGTTCTGAAGATCATTTGAGTTTTGTGGTCATAGCCCTATTTTTAGTTGAATTTGGCGCCTTAACACCACCTAGTTTGACTTGACGTAAAATAGACTTGTATTTGACAGACGGCGGAAATCGTGATCTGTGTTCTGTGTCAAGCTGTCTTGTTGGGTCCGTTCTGTGTCGCAATTTTCGGCTCAGTTCAGCCTTAGGTTAAGGCCGATTCAGATTCATGCATTTCCATGCAGGGTTTTTGAAGCACGTGCGATTTACAGGCACATGCATTTCTGACGCTTGTGCCTGAAAAAGGCACGACATTTCACATATGTGCATTTCCCACTGAACTCATGGCATTTCCATTGCATTTCTTACCCAAGGTCATATTTCAATTGGTTTTTTCAGTATTGTCAGTTCAAGTAAATCGAAAATTTCATCAAATTCATTTTCTCGAGATTAAAATCAGAACAGAGAAAGGCGGGAATGTATTGCAAACTTTACAAAATGATCATCAAATTCAAAATAAATCAAATGTCAAATTCAAATAAAAGATTGTCAAATATTCACAGGCTTCTAGGGATGTTTCGGCAAAAACGCATGCAATACAGTGGAAAATAAGAACTTGTCCTTATTCCATGCATGCCCACCACGCTTTTCACAACCACGCCGACAGGCATAGATGTGAACGACGACAGGCACGCATTTTTCATGCAGGGTCAAAAATGCAGGGTGGGCACGCATGAATCTGAATCGGCCTTCAGAGTTTGATGAGATTTGTGGAGATGTAAGATCAAAGATGTGAAAGTACAGTTTATTTGATATTAAAGACATCACTTTGTGTAAATGTCTTATTATTGACGAAGAAGACTTCCTATACTGTATACAGTTTATTCAATTTGCAATTTGATATTACACTTATAAAAAAATTATTTTTTCCATGCAAGTACATGAATGAATATATATATATACTTGAGTCCAAACTCAAAAATACGTTCGGTGACGTCAATGTGAAAGTATAAAAACTTTCACATAAACCAACCGCTTCTTCCACCACCACCATCAAAAAAACCCCTTCGCTCACGACCATGTACTCCATGGTCATCCACCCCAAAAGACATCACACAAGAATATCTCGAGAAGGCATTCCGTGATATTGATTTTATTGTCCGCAAGTTTTTGAGAATTGTCTCCAAAGCTATCAACAACCCCACCTCCTTAATTCAAGTCCTAACGGACTCTGAACAACAATACTCTCAATTTTTGAACTCAAGGATAGCCCTTTTCGGGATGGTTCACTTAGTTCAGCCATCCAATCCAAACCTCATTCACGCAATACCGAAGTATTGCAACGTTCTCACAATGTTCTCTGAACATTACAGGATATCCCTTTTCGGATACTGCGGAGAAGCCCACAAGCCCCAGTCCTGTCCTGAAATAATCTTCCCCTAATGCCCAATAAGATAGGAGACCCCGTCTGACCCACCTAAGGTGGCACATGTCACCAGCCTTTCACCCATGGAAAGGTTTTACCTGTCCATCAAAGCAATGATTACGAGTAGATGTTTTTCGCCGATTCTAGACCTCCTCCCAAGGTCACACACCCCCACGTGGCCTTGAGGGGTCAATGACCTTGGGAGGAGTGACCTTGGGGTGAATGACCTTGGGAGGAGTGACCTTGAGAGGAGTGACCTTGGGGTGAATGACCTTGGTGCGATCTTGGGAGGAGTGACCTCGAGTTGGCGACCTTGAGAGGAGGGTGCCCTTGGGAGTTGGTGTGGCCTTGAGAAGAGCGCGTCCTTGAGGAGGGCTCTCTTTTTCTGTGAGCATGACCTTGTGTTTTCACACCTCTGAAATGGGAGGGGGTGCGACCTTGAACACTGCTGCTGCGTGCGCATGCGCCATTCTCCCGCGAGAGTTCAAGATCGTGTAGGTGAGAGTGGGGGAGGCGGTACTTCTATAAATTCAAGGATGCGCAGAGCGGAGCACAGTTTCTTGGGAATCACATATTAATCAACATTTTTTGTTTGTTCGTGAGTGATAAAAGCGTTTTTTTTATTCATCATCATAATGTTGACCTGCAGTGCTTGTTTCCAAACCTTTACGCGTAGTGATAATTTACGCCGCCATCAAAGAATTTCATGTGTTGGTGATTTGGATGATTTGGGTGAACCTACTGCAAAAAGGGCTCGATTGGATATTTCGAATCCGCCAGCGCCATCGACATCTAGAAGTATGCAAAGATGTGTGCCCTGCGCTAAAGATGTTCCATCAGATAGGATGGGTGCTCATAAGAGAACCTTGGAGCATAGCTCTAATGCGTGCATGCACTACAGAGATGGCGTATATGCGATCAAGAGCGCGTTCAAATGCCGCATTATTAGCTACAGGTTAGAGTGTAGAACGAACATTTTGGATTACAATGCGTTCTTCAATGAGAATAGAGCTACAATTATATATCTATTGGATAATATGCTTCTGATTCATCACTCGATTGAAGTGAACATGGAAGTTTTTGGCAGATATGTCATTGAAACCCGAGATGTGAGAGATGTGAAATCTTTCATGGCTCCGAATCGCATAATTGCTTCATCGCCAGATTTGGAAGATATCGTTGACGCATTTCGGGATTGTCTTTCGAATCTAGCTATCGAATTCGAGGAACGTGATTCTGGTGAGTTGTTTGAAAAAATCAGATGTCGACTAAGTTTGCTTATTTCTTTTTTTACTTTGATATTACAGGTTGGGCTTCAGAAGAGATTTTGTTCCTAGAAATAAATATTAATAAATATAGTCCATTAGGAGGCGGATCTTACATAAAGCTGCCCACCTATATTGCGAACAAGAAAGCAGTGGTAAACATTATAAATCAGGATGAGCATTGTTTCGCCTGGGCAGTCACATCAGCTTTGTATCCTGCGAGGATAAGGAATACCGAAACATCTTCCTACCCACACTTTTCGACAGTATTGAATCTGGTTGGTATAAAGTTTCCTATGAAAGTAAGTGATATTCCAATGTTTGAAAATCAAAATGATTGCTCCATCAATGTTTATGGGTTAGAGAGCATATTCGAGGCATGTAAACTTACTATATATCTCAGACGATTCCGGTAAGGGGCAAACAATTGTTCGAGCTTGAAGAGAGGGTGGATTGTATCGCTCAAACTAAGGAAAAGTATGTTTCATTCACGAAACATGTTTTTGTTGATGAGTACTTGGGAAAAGATGGGAAAAATCATAAAATGTTCATGAAGTTGCGCTTTTTAGATAGCTATAAATTTCTTTCTGATCCGCTGCATTCTCTAGCTGAAAATCTGACTACGGAACAGTGTGTTGAGACAGCAAGAGCATTTCAAGATCACGAACAATTTGAGCTAATGACGTTAAAAGGCGTGTTTCCGTATAGTTTTATTACATCTATCGATAAATTGGAGCATAAAGGTTTACCTTCTCAAAATGACTTTTTCGATAATTTATCGAATGAACACATTTCGAATGAGGATTATGGTAGAGCTGAGCGTATTTGGAAGATATTCAAATGTAAAACGCTTGGGGATTATTCAGACGTATATCTGAAATCGGATGTTTTGTTATTATGCGATGTTTTTGAAAATTTTCGGAAGGTTAGTTTGAAGACATACAAGTTGGACCCGTGTCAATATTATACAGCCCCTGGTCTATCATGAGATGCTATGTTGCGCTACACAAAAGTGGAATTGAAACTCTTAACTGACATCGACATGGTGAATTTTTTTAAGAAGGGAATAAGAGGCGGTGTCAGCCAGTGTAGTATGAGAAGCCATGTAGCCACTAATAAATTCCTCCCAAATTTCAACCCTGATGATCCATCATCGTTTATAATGTATTTGGATGCGACCAACTTGTATGGGCATAGTATGTCGCAACCACTACCTACGTCTGGTTTCACATGGTTAACTGATGTTGAAATCTCAAATTTGGATATCTCGAATGTTGCAGATGATGATCCGTGCGGGTATGTTCTCGAAGTAGATATTCACTACCCTGAAAATTTACATGATGCGCACTCGGATTTAGCTTTTCTTGTGGAATCCATCAGCCCGCCAGGTTCAAAATCCGCTCATAAGAAACTGATTCCGAATTTATCGAATAAGTTAAATTATATAATCCATTATCGAAATTTGAAACAGGCGATTAGAGATGGTTTGATCTTGACGCGAATAAATTCAATCAAACTCGCTGGTTGAAGAAATATGTAGACCTCAATACTGAGATGCGCAATAAAAGTACGAACAGAGCCGATAATGGTTTATTCAAAAAGATGGTCAACTGTGTGTACGGTAAAACTATGGAAAATGTCGATAGAAGGACCGATATCAGACTTGTGACCCATTGGGAGAGTATCAAGAAGCTATGCTAATGCATTGACGGCCCCTTCCCAATTATAAGACTTGCACGATATTTCATGAAAATTTCGTTGCAATTCACATGGGTAGGGTTAGCGTGCATTATGATAAACCGCTCTATGTGGGCTTCAGTATATTAGATGTAATTGTAATCTATGATTTCTTATATGATTGTATCAAGAAAAATTTTCCTGGAACATCATCATCATTATTGTTTACTGATACTGATTCCCTCATCTTGAAAATTGATAGCGAAAATTTCTATGATTTTATGAAAGAAAACATAGAATATTTCGACACATCTAATTATCCTGTAAACAATAACTTCAACATGCCTCGCACAGAATCGATCGTCGGCAAAATAAAAGATGAATTCCCAAACAATCCCTTAATTAGTTTTTATGGTACTGGCGCCAAAGCTTATTGCGTCAAATCAACGACTAGCGAGGTGAAAAAAGCGAAAGGCGTTTTCAGGGCTGTTATAAGAAACGAACTATCTCTAGATAGTAATAAAGACATCGTTGAGAAAGGTGGTTTGATATTTCGCAAGATGAATTCTTTTCGTAGCTATAAGCATGACATCTTCACGGAGATGAGAAACAAAGTTGCTCTTTCATATCACGATGATAAGCGGTTTATCATTCCCAATACTGTCAGAACTCTCCCTTGGGGTCATAATGATATCGATTGTTATCGATTTAGTCCAGAGCAAAATTCAATTTGGCTACATCAGGCAATAAGCGACTTGTCGCAGAATGATCAGGGGAAGGATAATGAACGGTCCAAAAGATTAGACTCGCTAATTGAAATGTTGATGGAGCAATTAGTCCTCAGCTTTTTACAACACCTATCGCATCGGGCTCCGGAACTTGGTGACTGCGCTGGTACAGGAGATGGGGGCCCCGTTCTTGCCGTATTCGCCAACGAGCAACGCTGGCACATTCCCGTGCTGGGATTAAGGTCTCCTGGCACGAAGGCGTCCCCGCAATTGTGGCAGCATATCGCCCCATTCGCGATAAGCGGCCTCACTACAATAATTGGCTTGTTATCCCAGGCGCTCGGATACATAATGACTGAAGAATAATTGAGGAGTTCTTCTCAAGCTAGTGGTCGACTCAGGAGTTGAAACCGCTATGATTAAAATTGCTACCTCCTCCGCTTTTCAATACTCTTTCCGACTAAGATGGCCGCCGTGACAGTCGCCCTGTCAATTGTCATCTGCCAGCTATCACTCGATATCAGTAGCGCCACTTGCCATCAGTAGCGCCACTTGCCATCAGTAGCGCCACCTGCCATTAAGGCTAATGACCTTGAAACAGGGGCGCCATCTATCACAATCACTATTATTTGCCATACCAAACTATCGCGAAGTGTTCCGTGCCCGTAGTTGATCGTTGAGGTGTTCCGTGTCAGCTGTCATCCGCCGTCAGTAGCGCCATCGTTATCTGTCACCCGTCATCAGTCACTCCCACTCTCAGCTAGGAGGGAGGAAAGAGTACAAAAGCGAAGCGCGCACTCGAATTCATCATTCTGCTGCCTGCCTTCCTGTTCGACTAGACCTGCCTACTAGACGCCGCTAGATCAATTGTGAGTAGTACCTTTTGAGTGTGTATAGTGAATTTGTATATATCTCCATATTTTTGTACTTGTGATTTTGTATTATATTCTAAGTGGTGAATCTGGGACTTGTAGATTTCTCTAGTTGTGATAACATCAGATTATTTATATTTCTTCGACTCTGAATATTTTTCTCATTGCATTAATATCGAATCATTTTCGAAGTGGGAGAAGTTGGGACTTTAACATTTTTTCGTTGTGATAATATTAGATTATTTCTATTTGTCCGACTCTGAATGTTTGCTCCACATTGCTCCAATTTCGAATTATTTTTTCAAAGTGGAACACTCTAACTCTTTTAATTTTTCTCATTATATCAATATTGAATCTTTTTCCAAGTGATAGAATCTGCAAACCGTTTCCATCTTCAACTCATTCTGCTGCCTGCCTTCCTCTTCGACTAGACCTGCCTACTAGACGCCGCTAGATCAATTGTGAGTATTACCTTTTGGCTGTGTATAGTGAATTTGTATATATCTCTATATTCTTGTACTTGTGATTTTGTGTTATATTCTGAGTGGTGAATGTAGGACTTGTAAATTTTTCTCATTGTGATAACTTTAGATTATTTCTATTTCTTTGACTCTGAATGTTTTCTCATTGCATTGATATCGAATCATTTTCAAAGTGATAGAAGCTGGGACTTTAACATTTTTCGTTGTGATAATATTAGATTATTTCTATTTGTCCGACTCTGAATGTTTTTCCTCACTGCTCCAATGTCGAATTATTTTTCCGAAGTGGAAAACTCTTACGCTTGTTTTTTTTCATTAAACTAATATTGAATCTTTTTCCAAGTGATAGAATCTTCAAGTGTTTTCATCTTCAACTCATTCTGTTGGCTGCCTTCCTGTTGGACTACTCAGACTAGACGCTCCTAGACCAACCGTGAGTATTACCTTTGAAGTGTGTATAGTGAATTTGTATACATCTTCATATTTTTGTACTTGTGATATCAAATTATATTCTAAGTGGTGAATGTAGGACTTGTAATTTTTTCTCATTGTGATAACATTAGATTATTTCTATTTCTTTGACTCTGAATGTTTTCTCATTGCATTGATATCGAATCATTTTCAAAGTGATAGAAGCTGGGACTTTTGAACATTTTTCTCCTTGTGATAACATCAGATTATTTCTATTTCTCCAACTCTGAATGTTTTTTCTCATTGCTTCAATGTCGAATTATTTTTCCGAAGTGGAAAACTCTAACTCTTGTTTTTTTTCATTATACTAATAATGAATCTTTTTCCAAGTGATAGAATCTTCAAGTGTTTTTTAGACCCGGTCTAGAAGACACCGTTGCTTGCCCTCCTCTCGAGCTACTAGACCACCGGCAAATTTTTTTGAGTATTACTTCTGAACCAATTGTAAGTTATTCCTTGTGAGTGCATATAGTGAAATATGAATTTTCGAGTTCTATAACATACTTCATTCTCATTGTGATATAGTCGAGTTTTGCTAAGTGCTTTAATAACCTATAACTTATAATATTTTTCTTTGCGATAATTTCATAATTTCTCTATACAATGCAATACACGACTTAACATGTTTTCATTGTTATAGAAATACGAGATGGCCTTCAACAACTCCGCCGCCGCTCAATCCTCTGCCGCTCCCGCCAATTCTGAGGAGCTCCAGCAATTAAATATGTTATTTTCAACTCTTTTTCTTGTAACACCATCCTAATATTTTTCTCGAAATTTTTTTCAGTCCTCGATTCATCATTTTTCGAGAACATCACCATGGACCCATTTGATGTTCCCGAAGATGATATTGATCTTGGAGCTCTTCTTGCTAACACGTGGGAGAGCATGTGCGGCGACGATACTGTGGGTGTGGCTGGCACCTGGGGTAAGAAGAGGCCGGCGATGTCGCAAGGGGCATCTTCCAAGGGGGCTAAGATGAGCTGTCGCAGGGTGAGTGAATCATCTTCATCGTCAGAGAGTGAGGAGGATATGGCGCTTTCAGACAAAGCGTCAATGTTGGTTGAAAGCCTGCCCGAAGATGACAATGCTGATGATTTCGCGTCACAAACAAAGAAAATGAAGGTTTGTGGCGCGAAATCATCGGGGTCTGTTGGGGGGAAAAGCATGTCCTCGTCAAAAAGGAAGGTTGCTAACCCCCTTCAACATATCTTTCTCGATGATAGCGAGGACGATTTTGCACCACCACCGCAACCAAAGAAAAAGATCTCTGGTAGCCGTGTTGGTGGAAAGAGGGCGTTATCATCGAGGGCGTCGACGTCTTCGAATGCGTCGCCCAAGGCACCTTCGAAGAAGAGGAAGATTAGCCCGAAGGCGGTTGCGGGGCCATCTAAGGCCGACCCTAGCAAGAAGGCAAATCTTCCTCCTCTTCTTCAATGATACTCCACAAGTTCCTCAATAATAGTGGCAAGGTAAACCCCTACCGCGGAGGTGATATTGCTGAGTGGTACGCGGAACGGCGTACCGCTCAACAAGAGCGAAAGCCGGCAATCAACGTCCTCAGAGTGGACGTAATCAAGCCGGCTAGTGCTCGAACCAATGCGGACGGTGATACGATCGCCGCCATTGATGAGGGAACCAGCGGAGTAGGTGTCGTGGGTGATGCACCGGAAGTGGCTGTTGCCGATAGAATTGAACAGTCTGGAAGCATCTGCATCGTCACCATCTCCGATGATGAAGGTGCTACTGCTGCTGAGGGTGCGGTTGTTGGCGAGAATAATGGTGGTGATGCCAGCGTTCATGAGGCTGCAGTTACCGCCACTCCGCCGCCTGATGACGAAGTCATCACCATCGTTGTTTTCGCCGACGCCGCGCCACCTCATAGAAATGCCATCCCGCGACCTCCCCAACAACCATCGCCGGCGCTGGAGGCAGAGGTTGCGGCGACGCCCCCATCATCCCCACCACCACCATCGCCATCGCCAGCAGCTGAGGCAGAGGTTGCGGCACCATCCCCGGCGGGTATTGCGTCACCCTCGCCGCTAGCGGAGGATGTGCCGCCGTCGCCGCCATCATCATCGGCAGCTGGGGCTGCGGCTTCGCCTTCACAGGCGGAGAGTGAGGATGCCACGCCGCCGACGCCTTCCCCGTCGAACAGCATTCCGCCGGGACCATTACTGCCTGCTACCCAACTTCAAAAATATGACGCCGACTTGAGGGAGTGGTTGGCAGTGATGAGCAACCACAAAACGAGAGAACTCAACGAGATCGCAAAGGTTGAAGCTCAGCTGGCTGAGATTTTAGCTCAGGCAGCTGAACTTCAACGAATTTCGGCTATGCGGAAAGAGCGCGTAGCCAAAATTGATGCGGATGTTTCTCGTTATAGGGGACATGTCGACGCGAGTGCTGTTTTACTGGGGAAGGAAACTTAGTTGTATATAGTTTTTTGTAAATTTTAGTTAAGGTCCCAATTGTAAATAGTTTTTGTAAATATAAATTAAGATGTATATATAGTTGTAAGTATGTAAATAAATTATTGTAAATTATTGTAAATATTAGTAAATATGTGATTATAGTTGTGAATGTGTGTATATAAATATGAATAAAGATGATTGTGTATATATTTGAAAATAAAGTTTTTGTAAATATAATAAAGGTGTATATAGTTGTGAATATATATTTATGTTTGTGTTCATCGTATTATTTGCAAATTTCATAATAAAATATATTAAATTCTGATGCGACTTTTTCTTATTGGGTGAAAATTGGGTAGGAAAGAAATAGGCGATAGGAAATGTCAACAGACTCATTTATTGAAAAAATTAAATACTTCAAACAATTGCAGATTTATCAAGCCAAGAATTGTTCTCTTCAGAAAACCCTAGCCACTTGACGAATATCTTATTCCCCTTCGTTTTCAACACTTTCTCAACTAGATATGCATTTGGCTCAGCTGTTTTCAACAATTCCAATTCATAAAAGCATCCCTTGATAGGGCGACCTTTGACATCTTTGATGTTGTATGTCGTCGGATTGGTAATATTCACTTTGGATATGGTGAATAATTCTGTGGAAAAATTGGCTGAGTATCCTTTCTCGAAAACTCCTTCTTTGAATTTGCTTATTCTGACAACATCTCCAACATTATATTTTGCTGGTGGCGCTATTTTCAGGTGGCTATATACTTTAAGTATTGTTGAAGGTGTTACGTCAGCAGGTTTCATACCAATTGTTCTATGTTTTCTATTATTATACTCGTTAGCAAAATTTGCGAGAATGTCGAGCCATTTATAGTCACCTCTGGCGGAGAATTCTTTATAGATCCAAGTCTTCAATGTTCTAATTACTCGCTCCACAATAGCTGCTTTCATTATACTATAAGTTGAATAGTGATTGATCTTATATCTCTGCATCAAATTTTCGAAGCGTGAATTGTAGAATTCTTTGCCTAAATCACTTTGATTATTTTTTGGAGAATATTCAGCTCGCTTCAGCACTTTTTCCATAGCTTTTGTCACTTCCACACCAGTTTTATTTTTTATCGGTTCAACCCATAAATATTTTGAATAGCAATCGATAACGAATAGTATATATCGATAGCCCATATTCTCATCTGCATATATTTGCATTTCAGCCAAATCAATTTGCCACAGGTCAGCAAATCCTTTGATTATCGTTCTCCTCCTTTTGAAGTTACGCCTCGCGGGTTTGTGTAATTCATTAGCAATCACCCTTTTGGTTGGGCTTATTTTCATCTTTCACTTCGTAGATTTCCCGCTGCGATTACTTCGGCTTTCATTCATATACTAATAACCAATCTTCCAAACTCGCATATACATATGGCGCTCACACTTTGAAAAATCAACGTATGATACCTTCTTCACGCAATTCCTCTATTATCGACATTATTTCATCATCATGCCCTGTATGGCCAACCATTTTAGAACTCCACAATAATCGAAGGCGTTCCACCAATTCTGCAGCATCATTCCAATAAACAAATTCTTTCCGTTTTCTATTCAGAACTTTTTTGCGCGGTATTGCCCCCACCACTCCTTTACCGCCTTTGATATCAAATCGTTGAGGATGACTCCTCATATAATGCGGGCTATCTATGAGAGGTTTGATGATTTGTCGATATTTCTTTTTCGAGTTAGAGGATTCAGCATTCAAACCTCCTCTAATATCATAATTTTTATATGCGGACCCTGTAGTCTTCAGAATGGCGGTATATATCTGCTCATCTCGATCGCTAATAGATCCAGGTGCTTGATTAATAAAAATCAAATCATATAGTTCAGAAGAAGCTGGAAATACCTTACTCCTTCTATTATCACGCCATAATTCGATTTGATCATTCAAAAAACGGATTTCCATATTACCCATCCTTAATTTACCCGTTTTGGGATCGATACGAACACCGTATACTGTATCATAATTAGATTTTCCAGTTTTCAAGTTATCCAAATGCTGCTGCACTCGATCTTGTAGTGTTGTTGTATCAATAGCGGTAGTATTATCGCTAGAAATGTGTGAAGTTGATGATGTTGGCGGTGTTTCCATCATTGTCGAATAATCGAGTTCGCTCTGCATCAATTGCGAATTTTTGCTGGAATTTCCAGATTCCGAATGTTTATCAAACATTTCTGTAGCATCTCCCACCGTTTTCCTACGCATCGGCATAGAATGATGCGTAGGCTGCGGTATTTTGAGGATAGGTGGTACTTTCAGTCCCGATATTTGGGAGGGGGCTATCGCTACCGCAGCAGCCTCTGAGATAGCTTTCAATAGTTTCGTTAGTGGTTTGTATACCTTCTCAAGCATTAGCTGATCGCTGAGGTGGGCGCTCTTCAAACTTTTGAATTTTTTTCTCACCGCATCAGTTGCTTCGACATGTTTCTGCTTGAGACATATTTCACCCAATTTTTCACTGCTAGATGCGCTCATTTTGCCATCCAACGATCGAATGATTTAACCACATCAGGGTATCACGGATATATGAAGCAATCAAACCCTTTTTTATAGCGCCCCTCGCAAATCTCACTATCCTTATCGATAACGAGAAAACCATATTTATCCGTCCAACTATGTGCGCACATATCCCGAAATTGATTGAATGTCACATCTGGGGATACATGATCGGAACATATGTGATGACGATTAATTTCGTCCTGTTTGAACATGATTATGAAATTCGCATTATCGCGAATTAGTTGTTTAGGCACTCTCGAATATGTTTGCGCAAGATAGAAACAATCGACATTTCTATGACGCCCCATCGAAAAATAAGATCTAATCACATTCTGTTTCTCACATATAACATCATCGAATATAAATATACTCTCAGGTTTTGCATCGGCAGGTTCAACTATGTCTGCATTATTACTGTGAGTGTGATAACCCAACCCCTTTATCGGTTCCAATACTTTACGTGAATACTCATACTTGGGTTGATACAATGATTTCGAATAGAGGTATATGTTGGCGAATCGTAAACCATTCTGATTGGTGAGCAGTGATATCATAACATTCGTCTTGCCACAATTCGATGGGTCAATAATCAAACTTCGAATTGTATTGGGAAATAGATCATCATGCCTACGCTGTGGAATTGCACTATTTCCTAACGCAACTTTTTCACCAAAATTTTCCACACTGAACGTCTCATTTTGTCGAACAATCTGCATCATGCGACTGTCAAGTACTTTATAATGATCTGCGAGTGTCGCAAAGCTCATTTATATTATGAACGCCAAGCGATACACTTCAACAAAGAAAAAAAGTTGGCGTATTTGTCGTAAGGGGAAAACAACAAATATAATGAAGGGAAAAAGGCGCTTTGGTATGGGGTGCGGCGGTAGTGTACTGAAAAGGAAGAAGAAGCGGACCACATCCAAACGCATGAGAAAGATAGCTTTTGGATCGGAAATAGTGCACAAAGTTCGACATGAGCTACGCCAAATGGGGAACAGGGGAACGCTCACCAGAAACTTGGGTGAAATAACTCTGAAGGCCGTCGGTGCAGCTAAAAAATTCGTGAGAATGGCAGGAGGAAGGAGAAATATTCGAACACCCCGCATAATACCAATCCCCAAAGTTGGTGGCATTCTCCCACTAATCCCAATTTTTGCGGGATTATCAGCATTGGGTAGTTTGGCTGCAGGCAGTGCAAGCGTTGTTCGTGCTATCAATTCCGCCAAAGAGAGTAAGGAAAAACTCGCTGAGGCGAACCGCCACAACACACATATGGAGGCTATTGCTCTAGGTAAAATGGGCAAAGGGGTCTATCTGAAACCATACCGCAAAGGGTTGGGTATCTATTTGAAGTCCCAAACTCCAAAAAACTAGATGGCCTACCTCGAAGGGCTTTAACAGATGTGGACCTATCACGACATATAAAAAAGATAGGAATACAGAACTTTCGAGGTATATATATGAGGGATAATTTACCTTCATTCGGCCCATACCGTACAGAATCCGCCATATTGAATTAAGATAGCGAACAAGGTGATGGCACACATTGGGTTGCATATAAAAAAAGCGGTAAAGTAGTCGAGTATTATGATAGCTACGGCGATTTACCCCCACCAAAAGAGTTGGAGACCGGAGCCTGTACCAGACATAACAAGAAGCCAGACTACGTCCACTCTTGAAGAATGGGCTGAAGAAGCATTAATGGATTATTGGAGGAATATCAACGGCTGCAGGCTGACCAAAGATCTTGTGGCCGGTCCGAGTGAATCGAGGACAAAGTGGCTACTAGGCAGAGATCTTCAAGTTTAGATATGAAATCTTTGGAGTTGATCAACTTCAACGAGAGGAATTGGTTGAATTAAAGAGGACAGACATAGTGGCCTTCATCAGAAGGTCTCGGAGGTTCGAAAAGGACAACTAGTGTGAAGGAATAGCAGATAAATTGTGTATAGCACGGGTTGGCATTAAAGTACCCATTGGGGCCTACTTGCCTCGCACCAGCCTCCATACCATTTTTACTACTACTACTAGGTGACCTAAACTCCCGACATGAAAAATTCGGTGACCACAACCACAACAGCAACGGCAACGATCCCAATTCCACAGGATCCCTGGAACTATGCGTTTGCGGAATAGGACCTCTTTCGGGACCATGTCTACCAAAACCTACCTTAAAACCATCCCCTCAACTCCCCAGCCCAAATAGACCAAACCATTAGGTACCTCCATTGAAAATACAGTTTCAAACGCGATCGCCACCTCCGTCCTTTCAATCACAATCGACATAAGCCCCAATGCAATCCGCCAAACATAGTTAACCCTATCAAACAAAACCGACGGACCTACAGACTTTCTACCCAAACCTGTAACCTGATTCTTGAAACGGAGTGGAATAGGTTGAACGCAGCGGTACGCCTCAATATATATAAAAAAAGCAAAAAGCTTGTTGCTTGTAAACAGCTTACGCCGTAGGCGAAGATCTGTTGCATATATGCCTATAAGAAACAATCTTGAGAAAGTTGTTATAACATTTTTGAGCATTTGTCGATGTTCGAGGGTTATTCGCATAGAAAATTTTTGCTCATTCATACTTTCTAACATTGCGGAAGTCCATAAATGCTTTCCATAAACATTTTTCACCATAAATATGGTATGCCTCAGGGAACAACTCTGATGAACGAGTCTTTGGAATGTTCTGCAGGTCTCTAAAGTGACCACGAAGGGGTGTGAAGACTAGACTTGACGAGTTAATCTCGAAGAGACTGCTAATGGAGGAACGATTGTTGATATTTCAGAAGAGCATCGCCCATGAAAATATCTATAAAATAAAGATAAATCGACAACTTTTCTTCGGTGTTCCAGAGAAGTGAGCGAATTTGTTAGCGAGGCATCACCGACAAGATGAATTGCCTTTTTTTGGACAGAATCCAATAGTTTCAGGATATATTTGAGTGCCGCACTCCAAATATGAGAACATTATTCCAGGACAGGTTGGATTTGTGCCTTATAGATCATAAGCAGCTGACTAGCAGTGGAATAGCTCTCGTCTCGAAACAGGAAACCAAGTTTTTAGGATGCACTTTTGGAAGTGGACCTCACGTGAATTTCCCAAAAAAGGTAATTGCTGATAGTAACGCCAAGCATAGAAATAGATGACTTCAATGGTATGGTTACCCCTGACTGAATTATGTTGGGTACAGTGAGATCGGCTTTTCTAGAGAAAAGACATGCTTGTGTTTTGTTTGCATTGTATTCTACCAGGTTATTAGAGAATCGAGAATTGTTGCATATGTCCATATTCATTTCGTTGAAATCTCTTCCTCGTTATTTTCTGGTTGAACGGGCCGATATAGGAGCCCTGGAAGAGAAAGCGGTATGGAGGGTTTTATCATCCGCGAAGGTATAGGACATGAAGTTGCTTTCAACAAATCGTTGTTGGTGATAAAATTGATCTCTGCGGGACACCATCATTTACGAGTAAATTATCAGATGAAACTCCATCAACCACTACATGGAGAGACCTGTTTGAGATATAACTAGCAAGCAAAGAACACAGCTGAAGGGGCAAACCATAAGATGGAAGCTTGGCGAGGAGTCCTTGCTGCCAAACTCGATAAAATACATTAGAAATATCTGATGCAACGGCTAAAGTTTCTCCATATTCTTCAATAGATAGCTGCCATAAATGTGAGATGTGAGCGAGCAGGTCACCAGTTGATCTCTGATGACGGAAGCCATATTGCCTATCGTTGACAATTCCAGAGTGTTCCAGATATTTCGTGAGCTCGATGTTGATGGCTTGACCTTTGAAATAATTGATAACGGTGCGATAGGTCTGTAGTTGCTAGGTGAGGTCTTTTTGCCTTTTTTGGTGACTGGTTGTACTCTTGCAATTTTCTGGTTGGACGGAAATACCGACAAATTGTAAGAGTGGTCGAACAACTTGCAAAGAACGGGTGTTAGTTCGGGGGCACATTTCTTTAGAACAATCGATGGGATTCCGTCGGATCCACAGGCTTTGTTGGTGTTGAGAGTTGAGACCCAACAATATCTTTCTGATAGTACGTCGGCGGAAGGTGATCTCGGGCATATGATTGTCAATAGATGTAATATTCGGGGATTGTTTTCCCTAGTGGAATATAGGTGCGCAAAGATATTGGCTTTTTCCTGGGTCGTCGTAGCTAGAGTTACATCTGCCTTGGTTAGTGAAATAATAATTCCATCAATATTCTCATGGGTATCACAACCAAATCGTGACATTTTGAGATATTGATTATTTGAAAAAAATCAAATGATTCGTAGCTAACCATAGCAATTAATTAATTTCATTAGATTTCTACTTGAGCACAAATTTTCATTATTATTATTTGAAAGATTAAATTTAGTTAATTCCAGTCACGCCTCTGTGGCCTCCGAAACCACAGACACGAGCTGGAGAAAAACCAGTGGCCACTCCCCACGCCCTGAGGTGAGTGATCACTGGGACCGAATATCGTGTGCCCAGAGTAGACGCAATGATCCCAGGATGGCGGCCTTCTGCATTGTTCCAGCTAAAACTTGTGACTTCTGCCGGCAAGCTGGTATTTTCTGCAGTTCTGAGAGCAGCGTCTGTCGTGTACCACCGAGGGTGCTCATTATCAGGATGACTAGTTCAACAGAATGGTCTGGATAAAGTCGGCGGCGTTTGAAGAGAAGATCTCTTTATTTTATCAGTTTTTCCTCCTCTTTCAAATCGATGTTTGGTTCGGCTGATGCCGAGAAGTCAATCACGAACATCGCTTTGGTTTGATGATCGAGGACTACGTCAGGCTCATTAGCTTTTATCTGCCTGAGAGTGAAGAATGAGGAGTTTCAATAAATTCGACACTTCTCATCTCCAAAAAGGACTCAATATCCCCTGCAGCATATAGACAGCACTGGAGTTCCGTCGATATCGTACGACTGCCTCAGATGCTAATATAGCACTCGTAGTGCCGCATTATGTCTATGGATATAGGCCGAAACTGCATACACCGTGCATGCTGAAAGCAAGTACATCAGAGTTTTCGGCGCCCTACGGAAGGCCCTGCATCTAACATCAGGGACCTCCATACCCATGACTTGGCTTCGGTAATACAACGTATCAAAAACTCGATCCTGGCATGCCATGATGAACCCCTCTGTTTCCGATTCAAGCCCGCCTGACCTTAGGAATGTAAAGATCAGTTCTTTGGATTGTCTTCGATGTTTTCGAAGAAGACAGAATGTAGGGGTCTATCCATGTGAAGCTGCTTTTTTCAACTTCTGCAGCTTCAATGCGGGCTTTCCTCCGAGCGTGGTCGATCTCAGTGACTGAGTCAAGAGTTCTCCGCTCGGAATCGAAAATCAGTGAGAGTCCCCATCGGCTGCTCGGTGTGCTGCCTTGACGAAAAATGAATTTTTATCGCACTTGACCATTTGCAGGAGGGGATCCGAACTCCTGATGATTCAACAGGCGTTATTCAGGATCATTCTGTTATGGAAATACCCAAACTTAAGAGTCCACGGCCTTCCTGATCTATTGAGAGATATAACCGTGGAACGGACGATGTTGGATGGAGGCTCCTATTGGGGTGCATCATCTTGCGAGTACTAACGTCAAGTTGGCGCAGCTCAGCTAGTGTCCACTTGAATACTCCGAAAGAGTAGAGTAGGATAGGAACAGCAAGCATGTTAGTAGCAGCGACTTCATTCTTTCCAGTAGTTCTGAAGACCAGATCTGTCGAAGTCCTTGCTGATACCTGCTGCGGAGAGCGTCTTTCACCTTTCGTGTTTCCTGGATGTGATTTTCGTCCCACTCGGGTAGGTGTACGTCTCTCTGGCATCCAAGTGGTGTAGGATGCTTCCGTCCACTAGCTGCGCGTCTTTGTCAAACTCCTCGCATCGTCCTCTCTCAAGATGAACCAGTACATATTTGCCAATCCCGAATTCTATCCCATTCCATCCCAATAGCCTGTGTATACTCCTGTACTACCTTGAGGGATTGGTCTAAGTCCTTCTCACCGGAGCAGAGTTTAAGGTCATCCACATAGAATAAGTGGGTGACCTTATGCCTCCGTTGACTGGGTGGTCCGCAGTAGTAGCCCTTGATATTCCTGAGCTCAACGGATAACGGCAACAGTGAGATGCAAAATGAGAGAGGGCTGAGGGAGTCTCCCTGGAAACCCCCCTCTTGATGTTGACTGGCTATGTCTGGACTTTCGCATTCATTGGTGAAGCGAGTCCGCCAGAACGACATCAGTTGTTCTACCTGATCCACCTGATCAACAGTCGGTGGTTCCTCAACAACACTAGAAAGCGGTTGGAATAAGCGAGCGGGCTTTTCGCGAAAAAGTTTATTTTCCACCAACCCTCTCACTCGCCTCTTCAATGACTGCTTGACAGCCACTAACATCCGTATCCTCTCCAGGCAGTGATGTTTGATGACGGTTAGCACTGCCAGGTTGAGTGTGTGATGAGTGCGACGTAATGTGGTGGCTATTCGTCGCACTTTTGTCGTGTAGGTACAGCCTATTGGCTCCCACATAGTCCATCACACACTGAATACGGAAAGTGTGTTCTCTCGCCTACTGGATCTTTGCTTTCATCTTTTGTAATATTATTATTATAATTTCTTTGCACCACACAACAAACATACCAACAATTAATCATTTTCCTCGGAAACATGTAAACTTCTTGAAGTGTTCACCTCATCCTACAACAAACAAGATCGTAGTTGCCAGATAATCCCGTCTAACGACCGCTGTATGCAAATAAAAGTAATCGTTACATGCGAGTTACACGGACTCGTTTATACGTAGCCCCGGTCTAAGCTCCTTTCCTTCATTACGGCGTCTCAAAGGCCCCCCATGCGCCATTCTAATCCCTTCGGCTTTTATGGCCGCCGTGTAATCGCGACCGGTGAAATCTCATCTTCGGGCAAGAGCCTAATCTCCAGCCTCTACTTGTTTATCAGCACTTTGCTGTGTGTGTACAAACGGGGAGAGTATAGAATTCGTTCGTCAACAGCTGAAAGAGCGGCTAAGGAGATGTCTCATTGTTTAAGGACTCGGTCAAGTAGGAAGAAGCTAATATCAAACGGATATCTACCATCGGTTGGATACAGCCTGTTCTCGAAGATGTTTCTGGAATAAATTCTATTTTTCCCAAAAATACGACAAAGCCTACAATAACACTGTAAATCAATCAATCGAATGAGTTTTAATGTCCAAAATGTTAAATGATTGACAAAACATAGTTCAACAATAAATATAATGATTGATAAAAATCTCGTCAAATTTCGTCACTAGATACCTATAATGAAAACCGAAACAAAATCTGTGAATCACAATGATATTTATGTGTGTGATAATAATCATTTAAAAGATCCAGTATCTGCCGTAGGAAGCAAGAAACGCTGATGCACCTGATTTCAGGATGCACGGTGTATGATGCAGATTCGGCCTATGAATATAGATATAATGCGGCATTATAACGAGTACTCTATCCATATGTAGCACTCGTACGGTATCGATGAAACTTCAGTCTATTTTGTAGAATGAGATGTGTTGAAACTACTGGAACTTCTCATTCCTCTAGGTTAATTCATAAGTAGTACTGTTCTGGTTTTCCCAACGAATTTATCATTTTCGCAACGGTATACAAAATATTTACCAACCAAGATATCATCAATTAAACTTATTTGGACAATTTTTCTCTAGTAGATTTGAAAATATGTGTGATGAAATTCCAAAACTATGGTTTGAGTATGTTAACAGTTAACCAGCATCAAACAAAATGTTTATCAGTATCAGCTGCTCGTCTTTTTTGTAACCAGTAATTTGTTGAGAGCTTTCGCCTATGCCAGTACTGAACTGGTTCTGAACTAGAATCTGAACTCGATATTTTATAAACTGAGATTGGAAAACAAGTTCCTCAATCTCTGGTTCTGTCAGAGTCACTCTAGCGTCACAGTATGTGTCCTGTACAAGCTTAGCACTAACAGGAGTGCAGTTATTATACTCTTCTGCCGATCACGATAGATTTTGAAATTACATATTTTCCTTCTTGGAAAACTTTCGTCATATGGTTTGCCGTCCCAACTGTGTATTTTGATGAAGATATTCTTTCAATAATGTAGTCGTTAATGGTGCCTAATCATATGATAGAATATCTATCATGCCGGTGTTCCACAAGAATCTGTTTTGGCACCATCTTTGTTCCTATTTCACATCAACGACCTATTAGATTTGGACTCATCCTTTACGTACAGCTGAAATTTTGGAATGGTATGATGATCCAGTGCTCAAAGCAATCAAAATTCAGCTTGTATCTTTTTCAAAAATTTGTACCTCACAATACCTAATATGACCACTACATACCCTTATTGATCGTCAAACCTGAAGAAAAATCCCGATATCTATTTTCTGGCTTGCACGATGTGCTACCACGAGTATTAGGTTTCTTTTCATAGAGTCGAAAGTTTGCAAAACGTTCTCATAAAATTCTAAATGAAATAGCCATTGAATTGGACGAAGTATCGAAATTGAAAAAAGTCTTGTCCAGTCATTCAAACTGTGTTTGATTTCAATTTGGTCGAGACAAGATGAATTGTGTATTTTTTTATAAGAGTTGGAATCGTTGTTGGAAAATGATAACTCATTGCAAATCAACCCGATATAATAAAGATATTCTCAACGTATACCTCGAGTAATAAATTCACATGTCCCAATAACTTGAAAGAAGTTTTTGATTTTTTTGCCACTTTTATTATTGATAAATTCTTCTGAAATCTGTATGAAGAGTAATGCCTGGTATACAGCTGGCATTCTTTTTCAGTGATACACCCGGTTCAATAATATAATGAATTCAAATTGAATGGAAATATCGACAATATTTAGCCTTCCCAGAAATTTTAATGAAAGGATTCGTACGCTTTACCTACGTCTGGCTTTCAATTGATTATGAGCCGCTTTTGATACACATAAAGCCCTCTTCTGATATGAACCATTGTTGAATGATAATTGCTGCTGAATAAATGAAATGCGAAATGAGATTTTTCCATCCCTCCCAACCTATTTCGGTAGACGTTATTCCTCAAAGGGAATTGCATATCATGCATTTTCTTTGAATTTCTGTACTATTAGGAATATTTAAGTATGTGGTTATTGTGATCAGAATGTAAAGATATATGGATATGGTATACGGAAATCGGTTTCTAATCTAATTACTGATTGAATTTTTCCTTGAATTTTGAGGATTGTGTTCTTCCAGAATTCCTTCGATAGTTGCCGGTCTCCGTTTACGAAACCTTCAATGGAATAATATAATATCAACAGAAGTGCTTGAAAGGTCTATTATACAAACGATACAATGAACCGAATGATTATGTTAAGGTTATGTCACCTCGACTTGACAAACCCACAGGAATCAAGTATTCAAATGGGTCAAATATCTTAATATGGTCCAATGAATTGAAAGCTGAAACTGACTGAAAAGAAGAATAAAAACCATTAGTTCACAATCTGGGAAGCATAATCTCATGAATTATGATATATTTCTGGAACTGAATATGTTTCAGTTATATAATTATTATTGTCAGCTAGGTATTTTCATCTCCAGGAACAAAATATACCTAGCAGCTACAGCTTGTATGAATATAGGGTGTTAGTAAATGAGTGTGACATACTTCAGGGGATGATTTTGCATGAAAAAATAGTGACAGTTTGCTATCGAAACGTTTGTCCGCAAATTCTTCGTCTTCAGATATACTAGGAGTTGAAATATATTTACCCGTATGCATAATATTGTAAATTGCACGTCGAAAAATGGGCAATAACTGAATTGTAGATTGTAGAGAGGAGGTGGAAAAATTGTTGAGGATCTGCAGCCTCTCAAGCACCTTGACCTATCGCAGCTTTTGTGCATAACCCTCAATCTATTCGAGGCCCAGGATTCCGAGATTTCAGTTCAGTTTCCTAAGTGCTAGGGTCCTGACATCAGAGGGCTCCAAGAAGATCCCTTCCATTAACTTGAGCTTCTTGCAGAAAAGCGCTGGGCATTCGCGTTTCAACGAGGAGAGAGAGCTCATCTTATCGTGGTGATACCTTATTAGAGGGCATTGTTTAGTGAGGATTTCAGTCACCAGTTTCAAGTCCTTTACGTCAAACTCTGAAAGCTGTTTTGATTTTATATCAGGGGGTGCAAAGTAAAAAACATGAATTGAATGTGTTATGAATAATTAGGAGTTATGCAGCATAATTTCAAAACCGGTTTATCTCGAAAACAGTGAATACTATCGAAACTGATCCCATTTATATGTGAAAATGTTGAGTTTTTCACATTTTATTATCATAATGCATAAACAAAAGAGTTGGGGAAAAAAGTTCTTCTAGCACCTTTCGTTTTCCACGCCCCTGAACAAAATTACAAAATATTCTGAAGATTTTTGAACTGGGCTTAAAGATATGGTCAAAATTTGGTAATTTCACCTCAGAGATTTTCGAAAATATGCACAAGAAACCTTCATCTCATCTTCATTTCTGGACCCATGTTCATGTAAACTTTTTTCACTATTTTTGTTCCTAGAATCTGCAGCTGAGAGCTTTTTTATGTAACTCAGGGATGCCCTGTATATAGATACTTATACTACGACTTATAGTTGTATTCTATGATTTCATAATGCGGTATAAGTATTTAGATATACTATACCACGTTTCCCCAAAGTAAGATTAGAAGAGTTTTTGCTTTACGCCATGCCCCTCTTATTAAACATTTATCAAAACCAAAATGAAAAAATTCACAGTATGAAATTCACAGTATGAACCAAATGTAATGAAAATATAGAGGTCAATTCCGAGGTACAAATACGATTTCATTTTATAAAACGAATTTTTTAGTAAACTTTTGATCAGTCATTGATTTTGGGAAACTGGAAGATGAAATAAAACACTCAGATCTTTTTATTCGAGAAATACAACTTGATTATGGCTGCCCAGAGTCTCATTCTGAGGTCATGGGAAGTGTCAATGGCGATGTTGACTAATTTTTTTTCTTGTCTTCAAATGTCAGTAAAAACTTAAAACAAAAGCTACGTTTTTTATTTTTCCTGTATATTTCCGAAAATAGTCAGATCAATTGCCGGCATTTTTCTACAGATCGCACTATTCTATCATTAACGAAATCATTACAGGATCAAGTGATTCTGAAAATCAAATAATTCTGTTGACTATTTCACGCACTTGCCAAATGAACCAATTAGGAGCTCTAGTCAAGTTCGGATCAAATATATTAATACAATCTTCACTCTTGACTCTGATTGGCCTGTCAAATTCGGTGTATGACAGTTAACGTCAAATATAAATTAATAATCATGCTGATTTTACGAGATTTTAGATTTTCACCATTCACTTTGTTTGTGAAATAGTTTGATCAAATTCCACTGTTGATTGGATTCATCTCATGAGTCTGTTTTTTATTTCATAACCCAACTGAGTTGCTTGATGCAACTCAGTTTTGTATGGAATGAATCAACAGACTTATCGCATGTAATACACCAAGTGTATTGATGATTATTGAAACAGAGGAATTTTCGATAATCATCAATAACAAGAGTTGTATTTGTTCAGATTATTTCATGAATAAAATCAAAGCCATTTTGATGATTTCCTATCTATTGTTAATATTAATATTGAACGTACAGTTCGTGGAATTAGTTATTTTGATATTATGCATTGTAGTTAGACACAAGAATATTCGTAATACAACCAACAATACATTGACTGAGGCCTCACGACCGTTGCCATTGTATGATGTAGGCAAGATTAACTATCCACTAGGTACTACTGAGCTGAATTTATTTTGATTTTTGTCACAATTTGTGGTTCGATTAGGTTAGGTTAGGTTAGGTTACGTATTGATGCAGAAATTATCCAGAATTTGTGGAAAATGATACATATTAACAGTGTGTGTTTATCATGGTTCAGACGAAGATTTGGTGTAGTGGCATTTATTTATTCACAAGGGCATCTGAAAATAATATGACAGATTGCAACTGGTAAGTCGTTGTTTAATTAAACTACGAATCAGAAAGCGAAATACATAAACGAAAACACAACATGTAGGTATCCAATAGCCAATCAGGAGCCGAAATTCGAAATCGAGAACATGGTGTTATTGCTTATCAACACAATCATTTCAACCAATCAAAAACGTGTATTTTAGCATGAATGAAATAATCGCATGTAATACAACAAGTGTATTGATGATTATCGAAACACAAATTCCTTCGATTTTGAGAATCAAATCATGTTGCTTGGAAACTACACGAGCGCACAGCGCGAGTGTGGTTTCCCAAAGCAACATGAGTTGTTTCGAAAAAGAGAAGGAATTTTCGATAATCATCAATAACACAAGTTGTATTTGTTCAGATTATTTCATGAATAAAATCAAAGCCATTTTGATGATTTCCTATTTTAAACGTACAGTTTATGGAATTAGATATTTTGATTATGCATTGTAGTTCGACACAAAAAGATTCGTTATGCAACCAACAATACATGTATGCCATTTGTATGATGTAGGCAAGATTACCTATGCACTAGGTACTACTGAGCTAAATTCATTATGATTGTTGTCACAATTTGTGTGGTTAGGTTACATTAGATTAATTCTATTGATGCTGAAATTGTTCAGAATTTGTGGAAAATGAAGAGTATACATATTAATAGTGTGTGTTTATCATGGTTCAGACAAAAATTTGGTGTAGTGGCATTAATTTATTCACCAGGAAATCGGAAAATAATATGACAGATTGCAACTGGTAAGTCGTTGTTTAATTAAACTACCCTACTGCCTACGAATCAGAAAGCGAAATACAGAAACGAAAACACAGCATGTAGGTATCCAATAACCAATCAGGAGCCGAAATACAAAATCGAAAACATGATGTTATTGTTTATCAACACAATCATTTCAATCAATCAAAAACATGAATTTTAGCATGAATGAAATAATCGCGAAAATCCAATCGCTTGTGGTATTACTACTGACTATTGAACGTAGCAGCAAGGTTAGGCCTCTGAGTGCGTCAGATATTAAATGAGATGTAAAATTTGGAGCGCTTCAACCTACCTACCTGCATACTAACCCAACACGGGATACTATAGTAGCTCGAAGGGAAAAAGTGATTAAAATAATGAATGGGAAATTCCTCTGCCAGGGAAGATTCGCTCTGCTGCTCCTGTCACACAAAGTCCTCCGCTCTAACCACATAAATGGCAGAAATGGAGGGAGCTCGACCTGAAACGTAAAAACAGAAATAAAATGTGCTCTAATATGCGCCGGTTGTGTTTCAACGCCGCATTGGAATTCACTGCCTTGCACAGGGTGTAGAGGATGGATGAATATTTGAAGGCGGTTAACCTACGAGTTCGTGGGGATGAATATGAAGTTTCCTGGGGAATAACATTCTACTCCTATGTATTTGCATCTGCTGGTGTTTACTGTTTTCAGAAGGGCTTGCTGGACCAATCAGTAGAGATATTGTAGGTTATAAAAATAAGATTGCATTTCTTCATATTGTGGGTATCCCATGATTTGTCTGCCAAACTTCACCAGTGGCTCTCACGAGTTCCACGATCAAAAGTTGGGAAGAGGTTCGAATGAGCATGTGTCAAAAAATCACTTCTGATGGAGCTACTGCCTGCCTGATGGGAAATTTGGTATCTATCTACTGTGGCAAGTACAAGAACTAAACTTTTTATGTTCTTCAATTCTTTCCATGCAAATCAAACGACGATGTGGTCAGAATTATGAATATTTATTTTGTTTTGTATCGATCAGATGTGCCATTTTCGAATGAAATGATTTCGAATAAAATATCTAGGGCGTCAAGAGTGTATTTATATAAAAACCGTATCCAAGGTAAAATAAAGAAATAATATTCGAGTGAAAAGTGAATGAATATTGATTTCAGAACTGACGGAAGCAATTTATTTCCTTCATTGAAGTCCTTTCATGAACATATAGTGTGTTATACAAGCATTTTTTTAATACTTTCAATCATCACATCTGAATGGAGAAACGAATACTATAATTCCTGATGAATTCTGTGATATATTGAGAATTAAAAAATTGCAACAATATTGCTGAAGATCAAGTTCCCAAGCATCAGGCTGACGTCATTTTGACGTATATTTCTGGTTATTATTGGTCCGCGACGTCCCTACCCTAAAAATATCGTTATTTATTACGCTAAAAATATCGTTATTTATTACGCTATTTTTCAGACGTATTTTAGACGTCATAGGCATGACGTCGTTTTGACGACATTTTGTGTCGTCATTCTACTATTTTGTACAATATTTATTTCAATTGTATTATTTTTTTCTACTCTTCTAATGATGAAATACTGGTAGCACTTATAATCAAAATAACAGAATTCTTGTCGTTATTACCGAGAGATCGGTAATCATCGGCCGTGTCAGCGCCTGCGCCGATCCCACTGGGCAATGACAAATCGGCAGACGACAGTCGCCCGGTTGATACTCGCATCATCACGCCATTTTATTGCAATCATTAATGTTTGCCAATTGTTCGAAATTAATTATCATTCTCCCAGTCGTGCTGAAGATATATGAGTGCTATACAGTTAGGATTCATTGTGATTAAGTGTTAAGTCTCGTTTCTTGGTACCTAGTGTATATTTTCCTCATCGCTTAGGAAATGACTGTATGGAACTAAGATATGATTGAACGCTATATATAAAGTTTGTACCACATATTCAATACAATTCACTGTTCACAACTTCAACTAGGTGCTTTGAGATGTCTTTTCAACACAATATATTGATTTTCACATCAGATTCGTTTTCATCTACAGCTTTTCTATATGGTATGAAACGTACAGACGTCATTATGACGTCTAAGAAGTAATTCAAAATAACGTCGATAGGCCGTCATCATATCGTAAATGCGATGTCATTTGCTGACGTCAAAATGACATCAAGAAATGACGTATTTGGTCTGTGACATTATCACGTCATCCTACCATCATTATGACGTCATCCTTCAGGTCATTCTGCTGCCTGGGTTATGAGGGCACTCAAGATATATCATGTTCTAATTGCTCTCCATTCCTGCCAAATTATAGGAAATTCGTATCATTAATTCAATCTCAAACTTTTCACATTGAAGGGAAGTTCTTAGAGAATTCTCTCAAGTAATTATACCTACCTGAGTCGCATCGAAGATTCACTTCTGAAAAGTTGACTCCTCCAACTACAACATAATTATAAACCCACTTCGACTCTCACTCGTTCAATACATAATAAACTCCTTCTATTCAATTCAGCACATCATAAGTCTACCACTAAAGATAGAATCCTGTCAATTTCGCTTTGGTAGATGGTTTCGTTACCATTAGTGACCCATACCATCTTTTGTATGAGGAATTCGACATCCCGATTGCTTCCGGCGAAACAATATTTGTTGAAGATAGGGCTAAAGGCAACTCCTCCGATTGTCTTCAAGGATTGTTGCTGTTCCTGACTTGCTGGGTGTTCTTCTTGTGTCAATCCATTGTCACATTCGTTGAGTTTGCGATAAACACATTTCTTGGTTGTAGATTGTAGATTCTAGGAGGGGTCGTTGAGGCTGTGCCGCCTCTCAAGCACCTCGACCTATAAGATCTTCTGTGCATAACCCTTGATCTATTCGAGGCCCGGGATTCCGAGACTTCGTGCAAAGTTTATCAGTTTCCTGGGAGCTGGGTTCCTGATATCGAAGGGCTCTAAAAAGGCCCCTTCCAGGAACTTGAGCCTCTTGCAGAAGAGCGCTGGGCATTCGCAAAGCAAATGTTCTGCAGTTTCAGCGAAGTTCTCGCAGTAGCGGCAACTATCACTCTCTGTTTTGAGGTGATACCTTAGAGGAGTCCCGTCACCAGTTTCAAGTCTTTCTTGACCAACTCGAGAAGCTGCTTAGCTATTCTTGGCGATAGGCTCACTAGCCTTTTCGCTTGTCTTTGTCCTGGCACTTTATCTCAGTGATATTTCATTTCATCCGCTTCCCAACGTCGAAACTCTTCTTTCAAGTGGGCCTTGGAGAGTCCACAGAAGGGTTCTGGGCCGGGAAATTGTGTATTTGCCCCTTCTTTGGCAAGGCAGTCTGCTTCCTCGTTGCCTTTAACTCCCTTGTGACCTGGAACCCACCTAATTTGAGGTTTTTGGTTAGGTTCTTATTCATTGTGCTCCAGTTCGGCAGTGAGCCTTTCCTTGGTTTTTCAAAACATACATGATAGTAAGCTCTGTAAGAAACATAATATTCATCTGTATTTCGATAAAATCCAAACTGTGATGATCCTCAGAGAATTATAAATGTATAATCTCGATAATAGAAGAATCCATGAAGTCATGAAGTGCTACAAAACCCATAATGAATGCTACTACAGGCTCCACTCATTGAGAAGAAGAATACTTAGGACACTTACAAGACTCTCTATTTAAATTATAGGAGTTATTGATTGGATGTTGAAATGGCAAATATAAATCATCCCTACTCAAATCGACCTGTCCTAGCATTCGTTCATATCTGTTCTGATTTTCAGGACAAATTTTCATTGGCTTGCCGTGTATTTTCATCGTGCTTACTATTGAACCCCCTAAAATACATACAATAATAATTATCAATCGATCAATATTAATCGGGATAAATTCCAAAAGCGAATAATGGAATTTTTATATATTTGTTCCAATCATTCCTAATTGCAGAGCGAGTGTAATGGAGCATTGAAGAAGTGATGAAATTGAGCATCTAATAATATAATACATTATTTTTATTTACAAGAAAAACAGCAACATCGTTGATATTCAACATCGACCAACTATCTAGAGATGCAATGAACTCGTGATCCTCTGTTGTAACAAAACGCCAATAATGATCACTTTTTTTTTGAGTGCAACGAACTCCCACAGAAGTTGTCATGACAGAATTTCTCTAAAATCAGTCAAATAATATAATTGCAAGGCATGTGAGAGTATATATTATCATTGTCAGCGAATTATATTCGGACTGGAAGATATTAGGTACATGCTAGGCGACTGCTTCAGGTTCTGCGTATTCTATTCGGTTTCTGAAGTTGTCTCTGGTTGTTTAACTCCCTGCTTGAATCAATATACGAGGTGCTTTGGCATACTATCAGCGAATTATAATCGGATGGTGGGACAAAATACCAGAGAGTCCCTACCGTCTACCTTAAGACAGACTCAGGGAACCGTATCCGAACTTGCCTGATTCGAGTTTTGCTGTTGCAGAGTCAATAAATCACTGCGGGCTCTCGGCCACTGTTTTGTTTACATGTTTTGCCAGCACCTCCATCTACAATGGAGCATAGATAATAAAAACACTGGCAAGTATTTTCAATGGAATTGGAGCTAAAAGAATTTCAAAGTGCTTCAAACGTGAGCAAACTGAACGCTGACGATTCCATATCTGGGTTCATCAAATTCGATTGAAAATCAAGGCGATTGCTGATTGATTCAATAGGAT
This sequence comes from Chrysomela aeneicollis, assembly GCA_029955515.1. NCBI lineage: Eukaryota > Metazoa > Arthropoda > Insecta > Coleoptera > Chrysomelidae > Chrysomela > Chrysomela aeneicollis. Next base: position 12,456,283 of record JARUHQ010000002.1, read on the forward strand.
ATGAGCAATACTGACAGAGTGACAGATTTATTCGAGAGAATTCGTTTACTAGAATGGAAGTAAATCAGAAATGCAGAGTAAAAAGTAATCTTCTCTTTTCAACTACCATTAATATTTTTTTCGATATATCAAGTATATCCATAAAATATCTTCTGAATGATATCCAATTCAAATCTACAGTGTGCCCAAGATGAGGATGAACAGCAGTGCGATCTCGGTAACCGTAAGAGTTGAACAGTATGTCAAACGAGCAAGAAGTTCCACAATTAGGGGGTCAGTAAATAGATGTTCGGCAATCCCAAAAATGTTGTTTAATTCCGGAGATATTTGAAAAAAAAATTAATTTGCAGTTTGGTTCTTATTTTTTCATGAAGTAATTTCAGTTTTGAAAAATCCGTAGGCTTTTTCTTGATGCCACTCTCTTAGCTCTACATAATGGCGTTCACAAAATCTCCGTACAATGTTTCGTTTCGAATAAACAATTGAGTTTTTTAAATGTAACGAAAAAAAAGTACAGCTGTACGACGTAGCATTTATTATTGCGAATTCAACGACGTACGGCACGATATGTTTTCTCGTGTTTCTAAATGCGTTTCAATAGTTTATCATCATTATCTGAAACATAAACAGCAGAAACTTGAATTATCAGAACTGGGAGGTCAAGAATAATAATTGTTAAAAAAATATAGTGAATACTATAGCAAATGTTCAAACAGGTTACCTCCAGTTTGTGGACATATGCCCGTCTCACTGTGGATTCCCATGATGCTGTTCCTACTTATATTTATTGGTGCTGATAATATAAAGGACCTTAGGCACATTGTATTGTATATGGATATCTTTCATGGATGTCCATTCCAAATCCAGAAAAAAAATATTATCCAAAGGATATATTGTCATTCATATAGTCATATGTCCGTCATGTTTCTGTATGTTCTGGTTCTCACGATATATCCTGTAATGTTCAGAGGACATCGTGGGAATCAAGGGAAAGAAGGTAGGAGTTGGTGTTCTTCTTAAATTTATGGAGATCGTATGCCTCGGGGAACACCTCTCTAGACAATGAGTTCCAAAGTCTCTATGTTCGTTGGATGAACGAGTCTTTGGAAAGGGACGTTCGGCAGGTCTCTAAAATGAAGACTGAACTTGACGGGTTAATCTCGAAGAGACTGCTAGTGGAGAACCGATAGTTGATATTACAGAAAAGCATCGCCCATGAAAATATTTATAAAATAGAGATACATAGTTAACTTTTCTACGTTGTTCCAGAGAAGTGAGCGAGTTTGTGAGCGAGGAATCACCGACGAGATCAAGACGAATTGCCCTTTTTTGGACAGAATCCAATAGTTTCAGGATATGTTCAGCTGCCGCACTCCAAATATGTGAACAGTATTCCAGGACAGGTCGAATCTGTGCCTTATAGATCATAAGCAGCTGACTAGGAGTGAAATAGCTCTTGGCTCGAAACAGGAAACCAAGTTTTTGGGATGCACTTTTGACAATGGACCTCACGTGATTTTCCCAACAAAGGGTTAAACTTTGTTCATTCTAGGTTTGTTGAATGCACTTAATGGTACCACTTTCAGCAAATATATTTGCCATTGTGAGATAATTAACTTCCACTGACTAAAAGCAAAATGCTGCTCTTGGCAAGGACTTTGCTTTTCTCGTAAAGACTCTTTCCTGTATCAGTAAGCATTTATATTAACAACAACAAATATCTCTCCTGTATTAGTTATCTACATTTCAACAACAAAATAATAGAATAAAACCTCTTTTGTACCATAGCATAGTTAATTTTTCATAACAAGAGGGTATCTTTATTACGACAGCAGAGTTACTTTCTAAAGTAGATGTGCTACCACAGGTAGACGTTGGCAGTTAAGTGTTCTCTTCTGCAGTAGTAAAGATACTTCCTGTCCCCTATGTACTCAAAACTTTTCGCTATAGCAGCAGAAAAATCTGATGTGACGATGAAAAAATTTGTCAGTGTAGTAGAAGGAGAACGACTCGATATGAAAAGATAATTTCGTATTCTGCATATTTCTATTTCAATAAGCTCTTGGGAGATATACAAAAGGTCGACGAAATTCCATCATTAAATTAGCATCCGTTACCCTTGAAGCAGTCGGTAATAGATCGTTCCTGGGCGCATTTACAATTCAAATCGTCCCCTCTGACAGAAGAAAAATGTTTCCAGTACAAATTAAGCGAAATGTTGAACAGAATAAGGAAGAGATCAGGTGGATACTTCGGCTGGCAGCAATACGTTGAAGTAGATGACGCCTTGGAAGAATAAAATTTCGGACTTGTTTTCAGGACTTTTTATTCCTTTCTCGAAGTGCACCTGCACCAAATATCGGCTTTTTCTCAGTGCAATCTTGTCAAAGTTATAGTAGTAGTTTATCATTTGGTGAAAATATCCTTCACACTATTAAAACTCAATTATATTACTATTTTCTGAACATCTGAGTTTCACCATTCAAACAATTGATCCACTAAGTTTGTCTAATACTAGAGCAACATGTGTTTTCACATCATCATCAAACTTATTGTAAAATCATATCTACATATCACAAACACTTGGCCTATGTACAAAAATGTACAAAAAATGCCATCTACATGCACAGAATCAGAGTGAATGGTACAGTATTCAAGCCTCTTATGGTGAAATAAGGTGAAGGTTTTCTCGGGTGTACCACTATGAAAATAATTCTTATCTTTTTTCAGCCATAGAATGGAGATTTCAATAGAAAATGCGACGTTTTCGGTCGTTGTTGCGTGCTTATAAATCATTCATTTGAATTCTCATTATCAATTAAGCCATTAAATGTACCAAAATGCACTCAACTGCATATCTAAACTTACTTCGTCATGAATATCTTGAAAATATAATCTTGCGTTTCTCTTCACATTTTTTGATTAAATGTTACATACATTATAATCTGATGTCATGAATTAGCTGATTCATTAACCAGCGATATAATTGAGTTGTTGAAAGCCAAATTATCGAATAAAATTTATCAATATCGTTCTCATGAAAAGAACTGTAAATACACACATTTCAATGTTAAAAAAGATTCCAGTTAGTCTTGAATTACTTGATTGACCACGATGGATTTTATCTCCATGAATAATCAATGACCCTGTTCTTCCTGACTACAATGATCAGGCACTGTTCTATAATTCCGAACAATATTAACAGACTCAGAGTGAATTTCCCTCTAATCCCATCAGGCTCACTTTGTTTGCTCAGGTCGATCTTAGCCGGTCTTGCAAAGCACTTATAATCTTATATTTAATTAAAATTCACTTATGCAGATCCGTTGTAGCCGGAATGTTTGTCGAACCGTGAATGCGTTGGATCGTTTCTCTCTGTCTACCTCATTCTGCACGGAATACAGTATACCAGTTCAGTGGAATTGCTTTTTTTGCTACCTTTCGCTAATGTTGGACTGAGAGAGAATTGCTACTCAAAAATTGAAAAGAAACTGTCGATGTATATCTACCTACTCAATAAAATCATGATTTCAGATGCAAACGATGAAGATTTACTTCTTGACGAATAATTATTGAAGAACGTACGAAAGTAACATTGTCCAGTTTGCTTGATGATGAAGTTGCTTGAAAACAAGAAAATAAATCATTGTAGATTGTAGGGAGGGTCGTTGAGGCTGTGCAGCCTCTCAAGCACCTCGACCTACTAGATCTTTTGTTTCTATTCGAGGCCCAGGATTCCGAGGCTTCTTGCAAAGTTTATCAGTTTCCTGAGAGCTATAGGTTTCTGACATCGGAGGGCTCTAAGAAGGTCCCTTCCAGGAACTTGAACCTCTTGCAGAAGAGTGCTGGGCTTTCGCAAAACAAATATTCTGCAGTTTTAGCGAAGTTCTCGCAGTAGCGGCAACTATCAATCCATGTTTTACTCATCTTCTTGAGGTAATACCTCAGAGGGCAGTTGCCCGTGAGGAGTCTCGTTGCCAGTTTCAAGTCTTTTTTTGTCCAACTCGAGAAGCTGTGTAGCTTTCCTTGGCGGAAGGCTGACTAGCCTTTTCGATTGTCTTAGTCCTGGCACTTTATTTCAGTGAGATTTCATTTCATCTGCTTTCCAGCGTCGAAACTCTTCCCTCAAGTGGGCTTTGGAAAGTCCACAGAAGAGTTCTGGGCCGAGAAATTGTGTATTTGTCCTTTCTTCAGCAAGGCAGTCTGCTTTCTCGTTGCCTTCAACTTCCTGTCACCCAAATCGAATAAGTGACCTGGTTGTTCGCTGGGATTGTTCAAAGTCCCAAGTCAGCTTAGACTCACAAGTGTATGACTTTTTGTGCTGCTTGGCTATCTCATAGAACATAGATTTTTGCCCTTCGAGTGTTTCTTTCGAGGCACTCTTGGGCACATATCTCTTCTGCTTGAAAGATGGTTGAGGTATTACCAATGGGTTTTGAGAGCCCTTTCATTCATCTTGGATCCATCAGTATACCACACTAATGCATCCCTTCCCAGTTGAGGTCCGTTTCCTGTGCAAATTTGGTGGTTGTTTATGACCACTTCCAACTGCGTTTCGAAGTCGTACATGGCATGATATCTGTCAGCTTAGACATGGATTCTAGGGAAATATTGTCCAACATTTTCAAGTGTCCAATCCGATTTCCTGATTTGAGATTTATTGTCTGACTCAGTCTGAAGGCACTGATTGCTGCTTTCTTAATTACACATAGGTACAATGGTGAAAGGTTCAGCATACCTCTATAAGACTGCATTGGGGCACGTGAATATTACCCCTGTGATTCCCAGACAAGCTAGCCGCTGCACTTTCTGCAGCTTGACTTGTGTCAAAATTCCTTGCATTTTTGGCCACCATATCAATGAAGCGACCGGTTCGATGATCGTTTGGAATGACCAATAGATCATTTTTGGTTTCAGACCCCATGTATACGTCCAGCTTGCCGCTATAGCTCTGGAAATAATGTGGTTGAGTTGCTTGTTCAATGTCAGTTTCTCGAGCAGTTTTTGGTCGATTACCACGCCCAAATATTTGACTTTTTTGGAAAAAGTGAGCTGGATTCCATTCAGAGTTACCGCTTCAAGTTCATACTTCCGACTCTTGGTGAATGGAACTAGCACTGTTTTGCTAGGATTGACATTGAGTCCTTTCTCTGATTGTGTTCAGAGCTACTTGCATGCGATTGGAAATTATCCAATCATGTTTGCCCCCGATGGTGACAACCAGGTCATCAGCGTAACCTTGAGTCTTCAAACCAGAATCATGCAGCTTGACTATCAGGTTGTCGATGACCAATAACCAAAGCAAAGGCGTTAGAACTCCCCCTTTTTTTTATTTTTTTACTGTCATCCTGACCGTCTTTTCCTCGAGATTCGCCACAATGATTCTGCTTCTCAGCATTGATTGTATCCATCTAATCAGTGAAGCGTTTATATTCCTTTTCTTTGGTGATCTAGTTATTAACAATACTATTGATGCCTAAAGAATTCAATTCAAAAGAATTGTGTTCGTATAAGAAATCGAAAGAAAAAAATATCATCCTCTTTGAATAGATATTTCTGATTCTCATAGGTCTCCTGGAAAAGTTTATGTATCCCAATCTATAGAAAACTCACTTCCAACTTCCACATGACACATTTGGTTCCTTCACTCTATCACCCCCCAGAGACCATTTCTACGAAATTGAATTCTACTCTCATGAAATTTATCGAATTTTCGCAATAGAGAGAAGATGGCAATAATAACATCAAGAAGTCCTTTCTACTTAGGACATCGTTTATTTACAATTTGGGCAAAGCTGAAAATTTCATTCGAAAGGAGATATTAGTTGATTTTATACGAGCTATATGGGTACATTGTTCGCTTTCCTCCGCACTTCTTAGTTAAATATTCATTGTTTGGAGAATGTGCTTTTGTTTCGTCATAAATTGAATCCTGCTATTCCGATTCCGATTTCCTGTAAAATTTCCTGCAGCCAGAATCTTGATGAAATGAATGAGTTCTTGATATTTAACATGGCATATATTTTCAAGTATATTCACTTTTCATGAAATCAGTCCAAGTGAATGTGCCTGATGATAAATAGAAATAATGGAAATGAATACGATTTTACCCAAGAATATCATAGAAAATGCAGCCAAGGCTGCGAATAATTTATCGCCGGAAAAATTTAGGCTCATATACTCAACGGAAGTTGAAAAAATAATATTTGTGTCATAGATGAGACCGTGTTATTGGCGTACTTTCAAGAATTGGTAGGTTATGATCCACACTAGGGCGTTATGAATGTATTTATAGCAACCGTATCAATAAACAAATAATATTCAAGTGGAGAATTAAATATATTTGGTGCCTATATTTTATCATTAAATTGAACAATATAGATAAAAAAGTTAAGGATGGGTTCAAAATATACTTGAAGATCCTGTACAATGGCAATAGGCAATCCAGTTGGAATGAGTTTGGTGTTATTCTGTTGAATATACAAAAATTGAAAATGTGGAATAGTAGTTTAGCAAGCTCATCGGGCTCTAAGTTCACTACCATGAATCTAATATCATTGAGAGTGTTTCGATGTAAATAAATCGACTTTGATAATTGGAGATGAATTGTATGTATGTATAATTGTCGATCAGTTTCACAACAATTTTTGAATAGTACTCGACTTAATGAATGTCAGGTCTTGTGAGTTCTATTATTTTTTCTAAGATCATCCGTTAGTACCATTACTCATAAACTTATCACTTTTTGTTTTTTCAGTTGATTTTGTGAATAATTCGCCTTGGATTTCGTCATCAATTTTGTTCAATTTGTTTCGATATACCTGATCATGGTATATGAGTTCAATTTCAGTTGGTTCTACCAAATGCACTTTCGATCGCTTTCGTGAACTCACTCAAAAACGGGAGCAAAAATACCTCAAAAGCTGATTCAGGATTATCACAAATCTCAATAAAATCATAAATTGAAACTATTTCTGGTTCATTCTCGTAATTTCGGCTCATGCCTCTGAAAAAGGCAGCACTAATATGATCCAAAATTGTAGCCTATATATGGAGTGAGTCAAGTTGAACGCATCAGATTAAAATGGCCATATGGTGACTCTTATGATGATTCTTTCTAGCTAGGCAAATGTTGGTCAATCTGGCCTACGTTTCTGAAATATAGTTTCATTGATGAAGGGATTCTCGGAAAAGCGTGTCACATAGGTTTCAAGATAGGTCTTCAAATGCTCCCCAAACTTTCCAAAACATTTCGTGCGAATTTATCAGAATCACACACCGCAGAATATTACGATATGTACTCTCACATCTCATCATTAATGACTATGATATTGATAATGATAGGTTTCAATATAGGTCTTCAAATGCTCAGAATCACACACCATCATCAAGTTTAAGACCCCATCGTACAAAGTGTTCCATAAAGTAGGCCCAACCTTGCAGAACTCCCTGAGTCATTTCTTGTTCGTATCTACCGCATTTCAGGGTTCTCTGTGCTAAATGGTTTTTCAAAACATTTCTCAAGTATCCACTGATCCCAATTTCTTCCAGCCTGTCCATAATTTTTCCCCAGTTTGCGGTGTTGAAGGCATTTTTTACATCAATGAAGACTATCGCTCCCCAGATGGTGCCTCTGCTACTTGCAATGTCCAGAACGTATTTTATTGCATGGACCGTCGATTTTTTTGGTCTAAAACCAAATTGCGCCTGAAAAATCCCATTTCTTTCAGTCAGTTCCTCCTTTAACCTGGCTTTCAAAAGATATTCATACAGCTTTCCAATGATATCTATAAGACATATGGGCCTAACTTCCACCTGCGATTTCGCTATGTTTCCCTTAGGTATAAGAATCACCTTTGCCATCTTCCACTTCTCAGGGAACGCACTCTCGCACAGCAGAGTGTTTATGATTCTTAGTATCACCTCTGAGTATGTGTTCGTCGCTAGCTTTACTGCTTCCGGTACGATACCATCCGGGCCGGGTGCCTTCTTCAATTTGATCTTCAGAATTGCAGACTTGAGCTCCTCTGCCGTAAAAACCCTAGGGGGCTCCTGTTCTATGATGTTATGTGTAATAGGCGTGTCATCCCTAGGGAACAGTTCCCTTATCTTTTCCTCTTTAACGCTCAGGTGAAGTTCGTATGGCGATCTGAGATGCCTCATTGACCCTTTTACAATCTGACACCCCTGTCCCCAGGGGTCTTCCTCCACCTTTTCGCATAGTTTGTTCCATTGTACTCGCTGTGACGATATTATTGCCTGTCTGAGGGATTTCCTTTTTTCTTTATATTGCCTCTCTAGATAGACAGATCTCTAGTTGAGATAGGATATCCTAATATACAAAAAAGCTAAGAAGTATAATTAAAAAAAAAGGTATGTGATAAAATTTAAATGAATTAAAAATTGAAAATATATGACAAACATTGGATGACTACATTTATGAATTAATAACAAGTTAGATAATATAAGTTGAGATAAGCGTAATAATATAGCAAGACAAAAAAATAATTTTAAGCAAAATTTAACAACCCATTATACATATAGTTATTGTACAATCATTGTAGCAATATTTAATAACACATTATACATATAGTTATTGTACATTCAAAACAAGTTTCTTAAGTTCGTTTTCGAAAGTCTTCAGAGATGGGCTATTTTTAATTGCATTTGGTGATCTATTGAACTGGTCAAAACCCTTGAAAAATAATAATGCTCTTGTAATTTGTTCTATTTATATATGAATTGTTACTATTTCTAGTGAAGTGGTGATGGATGTCATGATGAAATACAATGAGCTGTTTGAAATATGATGGTCCTAGATTGTTCAATATTTTGTATATGAGTATCATAGTCAGATAAAACAGTCTTTGGGTAGCAGATTGCCAATTCGAAACATTAAGCATTATATTGATAGGAGTATCCCTACTGCATTTCAAAATGATCCGCATGCCCCGATTCTGATGTTTTTGGAGTTGAGACAGTTTATTCTGATTGAATAGATATAGGACCGAGGAACAGTAGTCAAAGTGTGGCTGAAGAATTGACTTGTAAACTGTGATTCTTGACTCGGTTGAGAGATTATTGGCAATTCTAGAGAAAAAGAATAATTTCTTCAAATTTTTTTTTTACGAATAAACTCAAAATGTTCAACAAACGATAGAGTGTTGTCCATCTGGAATCCCAGATATTTAGTTGTATTCACTATTTCATTTTTTTTATCATCAATGTTGAGGTTAATACTTTTTGAATCTATTTGGCTATACTTAAATTTAGTGGTCATTATCATGGCTTTTGTTTTCAATACATTTAGTTTGGGCTTTTTTAATTTCAAATACTTGTTGACACTTGCTAAAGTAGTATTCATTTTTTGTATAGCCATTTCAAGGTTCTCATCACTACATGCCAATAATGTCTCATCCGCAAAAAAGTTCATAAATTCACAATCAACAAACAATGGCATGTCATTTAAATAAAGTATGAATAAAAGTGGACCCAAAACACTATCCTGGGGAACTCCAACATCAATATCAATTTCACAAGTGACTATATCTTTCATTCTTACCCGTTGTTTCCTATAGGTCAAATAATTAGAAAGCCAATTGTACACTGTGCCCTCTATTCCATATCCATTCAATTTCGCTAGTAATATCGACCTATCAATGGTCTCAAATGCTCTTTTGAGATCAAGGAACACAGCCACAACAAATTTATTATTATCCAATTCTGTTTTGAATTTATTTAGGGATAGTTGTACTGACCTCTCGCACGAGCGCATTAGACGAAATCCAGATTGGTTATTAATTAAAATGTCGTTTTCTTCAAAATATTCAATCAGTTGTTTATATATTGCTGTTTCTAGTACCTTCTCAATCGGAGGCAAAGTATCAAATGGTCTGAATTCATTAGCTTTAATCGTATGAGGAATTTTGGGTATCGGGACAATAGTCAGGTATTTGACCAGTTGCGAGAGAAGTATTGATAAGGTGCAATATAACGTGACCGATAGTCTCAAAAACTTGTTTAAATATTTTAAAGTTGAGGATTTCATGTGTACTACACTTATTGTCCAAGGAAAGCATAATTTTACGAAGGTCAGTAAATGAAAGCGATCTGAATTCTGAGAAAGTTTTGTATAGATTATAGTTTTTATTATACCATACCTCTGTAGAGTCGATACTCTCAACTATTTCATTAATGCTTTCTACAAAAAAAAACTGTTGAAGTTATCTGACATTTCAAAATCATCTCTAAGCAATATGAGTTGACCATTTTTTTCAAACTGTATACAATTTGGAAAGTCAATGTCATCACCCTTAACTAGTTTCTTGAGAGTTTTCCACATTTGTTTAGAGTTGTTTCTATACCGATCAATTTTTTCAAAATAATATTGTTCTTTTCTTCTTTTCAACGAATTGACAACATCATTTCTCAATGTTTTCAATGTTTCCCATTTGTTTTGTTTTTCTGTATTTGAACAGTTCCTGAAAGCTCTGTATGCCCGATTACGATTCATAATCTTACCGAGAACTTCGTTATCAAACCATGGCAAATGACTGTTATGAGTACAATTTTGTATTGGAGAGATATCATCGATAACTGCTTCACAATTATTCATTATTTCTGATCCAAGATCGCAGCTGGGCGTTCATGTCTACCTCTAGCTCTGGTTAGGCTTTTTCTCGATCTATTGCAGGTTTCCCGTAATCTAGCAATATATCTCCATTTCACCAAACTGGTTGTATTTTTATTGATCCTCTATTTCCCTTTTCCATGCTCATATCTTGTGCATTCTTAATTGCCCTGGTAAGATCCTCCACGTCAACAATTAACCTTTCCAGTAGTTCCATAGCGGTTCTGAATACTGGCTCCATTATCCGACTTTCTTCCTGCCAATTATGCTTTGGTTTCACATTTTTCCCCGAGATCTCAAAATAAATATGCCTATGGAGGCTCATGCTCTCCCCCGTTGATACCCTCCAATTGCCTTTTCTTCTGCTCACTCCCTGTGAAAAGAAAGTGATGTCAATGATCGACCTTTGTATTCCTCTTGTAAAAGTAGGGGTATCCCCCTCATTGAGCACTACCATATCCATTGCCTGTATCCATTTCGCCAGATAATTACCCCTGGCATCAGACGTGACTGAATCCCACAAATTCGATTTAGCATTGAAATCACCAGCCACCACCACCTCTTTCTTCATATCCAATATTTGTTTGCATTTCCGTATCAATCCTTTTCTTATATTGTTCCATGCTAACGTTGGGCGATATGATATATAACAGCTGTATAAAATAAACCTCTCGAAAGTTATCGATACGTAACCCGGTCCGAATGCATGCTCATCAACAGAGTACCTCCGCGCTGCCCGAGGCGTCGAGAATCCACTTAGGGCTGTTTGAGGATAGCCTGATGTTAGGTTCCTGTACCAGAGCAATATCTATATTTTCTTTAACGGCTTCTTTATTCAAGAGGTGGTGTGTTGCTACCCTTCTGTCCGCATTGAACTTCAGTATTTTTAGGTCCATTTTTTTCAATGTCATTTTCGGGATTACCAACTCTTCAGGTGCGCCACTCTGCGCTTCTCTACCATCCTTCTATATTTTGGGCATCTTGTTTGGTCTTGTCTGTGACCGCTTACGTTGCATTTCCAACAGTACGGGACATTTTTGCAGTCTTTGGCCCTGTGGCCACCCTGTCCACATCTAACACAGGTGTCGCTCCTATCCTTGCCGGTACATTCGTGCGTCTTGTGCCCGACGTCCAGACATCTGTAACACCTTGAAATATTGACCCTTTCCACGACTCTGCATTTCACCCATCCCACTTGGATGTGTCCTTTCTTCAGGGTATTGGCAAGTTTGTCGCGGAGCATTTTCACTATAGCCGTCATCTCCTCGAATTGTCCCACTTTAACCGACTTTACCTGTATTTTCGAGTTATCCTCACCTGTCGCTTCTCCCAGCGCGCTAGCGATCTCCTCGTTAGTGGTGGTGACATCCATCCCTGATAACAACGTCAAGTTTTTATTTTCAAGTCCTTGGTATGCCTATTTATCTCCTCCTTCAGTACGTTGGCATTCGCCCCCTTCCAAGCTGAGGAGTAGGTGCCCCGCCGCTGATTTTCTCACCCGTGTAATTCGGACTTCGGACGGGCCTATCCCCTCTTTTAACGTCCTCACGAGTTCTAGTCTTTCCTGTCCCCTGGACGGTAACTACGCCGGTTTTCAAATCCCTCCTGGTTTTCCTGTTTTCAGTGCCTAGCGATTGGCCTCCTGGTGTTGGCAGACCGTCTATCAAAATAGTGATCTTTTTTCCACTTCTACTACCTAAACTTTCCATTATTTTCCTAACGTGATCTCTGCTCAGCCCCTCGGGAATGGCTAGGCTCAGGTGATCCCTCTTCTCTTTTTGTGCCGTTTGCATTAGTTTCTCACAAATTTCATTTTTTTTGTTGCGTCATATGAGATTGTAAAGATATATCTTGTTTTCTCTTCATCTCCTTCTTTGCTTGTGTGTGTCTTAGTTTCGTTTTTCAAAAACTCTATTTCATCCCGGAGATTTCAACATATCTTCTATATCTGGGTATCTTTCTCTAAACCCTTTCAAGTACTTTTCCTCTTTTGTGGTTTCTCCTACTAAAATTGCCACATCGCCCCTTTCGCTTGCTTTCAGTAAGCCTAGGGGGCTCCTCCGACGTATTTGTTTATGTTCCCTCTGGCCATTTTCTATCCAAAATTTCAAACAGTTTTTTGGGATCGGTAACAGTCTCCTCTTTGAGTTCATCCGTATCCGTGTTGTGCTCGTTAATTTCCGTTTCTCTAGTCGCTGCTGTTTTTTCCTCAACTCCTCATAATTTTCCATCTCCTCCGAAATAGTATCCGATATGGCGCTCAAGTCCAATATAGCTGTCTTGACCCCGTCCGTTCCGTCCGGAAGTTCCTTTAATATGCTCAGGTTCGCTCGTACCTTTCGCTCCATCCTACGGATTGCCGTCTTCAGCGGAAGCAAGTCGTCTTCCGGTCTTGCCCTCTTCCTCAGAGCCTCAGGGCTGTCACTCGACCTTTTCCTTTTGGATTTTTCTCTGTTTATCGCCCCTCTGATGGCGTCTTCATCAGAGTTGATTATTGACATCAAAATTTCGGACTCCTCCACTCCATGTTCTTCCCCGTTGTAGCGTGTAGCTCAGACTGTTTTCCAGTTCCTCGTCTTGAGAGCCGTCTGAAGGTTTACTGGCTGTATCTATCGGGGTTGAAAAAACTACATCTCCTTCCGATAGGCCTTCATTTGCACTCCTCTCTGGAGTCAAAAATTCTCCGTAACTTTCGGATCTCTCTGGCTGGGTTCCTTTGGGAGGTGTGCGCACTAGACTCGATCTTCTTTCCCATGGCATCGTGTTCTCGTCATAGGTATAGCCCCTGTTACCATCCTGTTTTCCTGTATTTTCACTCTCTCCTTCCGACTCCTCTAACGCCAAGACATTATACATGTGTTTATTTTTATATTTTTTCGAATTATACATACTGTTCCCACGATTCGAGACGAAAAGTCAGTCGAACAGGGCAGTGCGCCCTTACCCTGTCAAGGCTACTCACTCCTGGAAGTCGCCATATTCCAGGATGACCATGTACCGCCTGGCCATTCACCCCTCGGCACGGGTCGAATGACACCTTGAGTTGCGGATTTTTGGAAGGGTTAACTTCCTGGGCGGGGATAGCAGTGAGAGGAAACGGAAAAAAGACCCCTTAGATTGGCGTCAGGAAGAACAAGAGTTTGGCCAAGGGAGGCCGATAGGATAGATGAAAGAGATCTTATCAAAGGCAAGTTGAAGAAGAGTAAGATCGGCCAGAGAAACTCCCAGAGTCCGACATCCCTGCACACCAGATGTGTGTCTCCAGGAGGAGGTTTTCCCCTCTAGATCCGGTTGGGTTCTGTGAGAGACAGTCCGGCCACGATAAGGCACCCAACGGTCTTGCTGGTGGAGAGGCTGTTGTCTTCGCATCTCACCAGCCTGGGAAAGATGAGTGTTGCCACTTATCTCGATACATCCACATTTTTTATTAAGGCGGTGGATTTATCCCAATTCCCTCGGACCATTTCTTCATCATCAATGGTGTTTCCAAAACTCTGACATGATCATTTTTTCGATGCAGGCCTCTATTATCCGATTTTTTTTCAGCAGACCTTCTCTATGATTGGTTGAATGTAATCACCTCGATGGTGATAATAATCATAAACTTCTTTCGATGCACTAACAGCAAGATACGATTATAAACGGTACCTACTCAGCTATTACTCATTGATAGAGATAATCAACTCCTTCGAGAAGATGCAAATTCTCGAATTTTGACACATCTTATGAAAACACCCCAACAGCTCATGATTTACAAACCACATATTCGACCTGACATGGAGTATTTTCCACATTTTATGAGATAAGCTCTCTTTCCAGTATCGATTCCCGAGACTCGAACCAGAATGGAACAGGCAGCCTTCCATTTTCAGGCTCTGAACCTGTAAATCTTCTCTCTACCAGAATTATTCTTACTATCATACGGCAAAGTTGTGGAATGCATTATTCAGTTCCCATATCCTCCATCCGTAATTATTCCACTGACTTGAATAAATGATGTTCAATGAACATTATATGTTTACTTGAGTGTTGCTATGAGGACGTTTTTGAATAATTGATATCTGGACGCATGTTAATCTAGACCAGCTTGTTTCAACTCTCTTGACTTTCGTGAATTCAATAAAGAACTGATTCACTTATCACAACCAATTTTCCTTGAAATCCCTAATGCGAGATGAGACTCCTTGGAGACATGCAGATATGACTTGATGAAGATGTGCAAAACAGTTATTCATCTAGCTGAATCAGCTGTCTTCTTGTCATGCCGGAATGTAATTTATTTCTGGCAAGAAGTAAGAAGCTGAAACACGTTTTTCAGCTGTGCGACAGAAGATGAACGTGAGATATCTCTGACGCTCCATGTAATTTCACAGTGGCGGCCCAGTGCAAATAGGACAAATCACGATAATGCCGAAAATCAACCAAATTAATTAGATACACTGTTCGAGTAAGTATATTACAATAATTCAAAAACAAATAACAACCACAACACAAATAATTTCAAGATTGAAAATGGTAAAAGTGATATCCCAACAATGGATTTTATTCTATCAGTGGTTTCTTATAAACAGTTGCATTTTTGAAATGTGAATAAAATCTAGATCGGTAAAATTTCTAGCTTTTTTGGTGTCCATCATGGAAACAACTAGTTTTTTCTATCTTTTGGCCGCACAAAAAAAGAAACAATAATTTCAATCGAACATCGTGCGAACCAAAGAAGAATGCCAGACGGTATAGATATTGGAATCTATTTAAAAAGGAAAGATCGCTTATTTTTCTATGTTGTTTCAGATAGGTTAATGGATTTATGAGTGCAGAATCACCAATCACGCTAACAGGTCTCCTCTGGAAAGATGAAAATGTGAACGATACTCCATCATTATATATGCTTCCCAAATCATGAAGAGCTGTTCAAGTGTGAAGTATGTGATGTGATGTGTTTTTGTAGAGTAGTTGGATCTCACCAACTATGCGAATACCTCCATCTTCTCTGGATTTAATCTAAAAGCTGCAGCGTATGTTCAGGTACTGAGCTTCACACATGTGGAGATTACTCCATGATAGGTTTTGGAGATCATGAGGAGCTGTCCGTGTGTGAAGTAGATTTTGGCAGGAAACAAAAAACCGAGCATGACTATTGAGACATTTTGAAAAGACGTCTTCTTGGGGAGAATTCAGGTTTGAATTGTGGTTGCATTGAGTTTTACTAAATTTTTATATCGTCATTTCAAAATTCTGATCAGTCATTTCCATCCTTATATTTCCAGCTCTAGAGAAAAAGCTGATGTGGAGCAGATATGAAGTTGGTGTCAAAACAGATTCCTGTGGAAAAACGGCGTTGATAATTATATGGATCGTCAATCAATATAAACCAAGATTGGTATTGAATATAGATTACTCATGATAATTATTTCAGTCAATATTTGAATCTCGATATTTTTGGAGATCAAGAAATCTCAATCCCTGATTTGTTTATTCCGAATACTTCAACAACTCCATCATATGTTTAGTGCGAACTAATTCACCGATATTATCATTCTTCAAACTTCATTGATGAAAATAGTGACTCAAGAATGGACTGGTTTCGGTATCGTATTGAACAGGAAAGACTAATGTCAATCTCTGATAGGATGTACACTCAAAGGTCTGAGCTTAGTTATCATAACTCCCGAATATGATGTCATAGATTACTACCCGCCACTGTGGAATTCGGAGAAGATGTCAGGAAGAACTGATGCTATTACTGCTCAAAAAAGGCCATCTAATAGCAGGACACAACCATAAGGAATGGCAGGTTCCCGGTAATAAAATGGCCCTTAATAGGGCCCTTTATTCCGATCTGATTTCCAGAGTGAAGCTAATGATGTCATTTCAAGAAATACGGCTCCTTATCTTTTGATTTACAACGGAGTAGCACGTAATGTGTTGGTATAGTTAGTAGCACGTATTATATACCTACTTGTCCATCGAATAATCATAATATAAGTATATAAATACTTTATTAAGCTCAACACAGAGGATCCTTGATAACTTGAATTTTATTCAAATGAGGCAATCTGTCTTCTTGATAGCATCATTGAGAATATGAAGTTAGACGACAAGGACCTCATGGTACAATATTGTCAAATCGGAAACGAAGAGAGATACGAACTAGGTTAAATCACGAAAAATTTGGGCAATTTTATGGTTATCTCGAATATCAAAAGAA
The DNA here is from genome assembly GCA_029955515.1 of Chrysomela aeneicollis. Lineage (NCBI taxonomy): Eukaryota > Metazoa > Arthropoda > Insecta > Coleoptera > Chrysomelidae > Chrysomela > Chrysomela aeneicollis. The sequence continues at coordinate 12,473,121 of JARUHQ010000002.1, forward strand.
ATCTAGGATATCTTGAGTAGGTAGTTCTTGAAATATCCTGAAAAAACTGAAAATTGTCGATTCTTATAGTTAACATTTCGATAACATTTCAACTATTGCTACTAGGATTTTTAAAATTAGTGATGTTACCAAAGTTCGCATGCTGAATTCACCGGTGATAGGAAAAAAAATCCAGGCACACTAGATTCGAAGATATCGAAGTCGACTTTGATATTTCTAATGGTAGCCATATTATCACCCTTGTGTGTTTAATGATTGAAAAGTTGAAATAATAGGAAAAATAGTACATATCGAGTTATTTCGAGATCTGTCACGCTTATAATTCCAGATATTTTTACTAAAAGCGACAAAAATGATGTGAAACTCAATAACAACGGTGCTAAAGGCCACTCTACTGCAAAATGAGAGTCATTGCTGCTCTCCATTGGGTTGCCTCCTGTATTGAATTGATTGTTCTGAAATGGACTGTATTTTTCAAGTAGTAGTCTTCTTACTGTGAAATTGGCAGTTCTGATTTTCTCATATTATAACGTCAAGCACTGAGAACTGGACATTGTGATAGCCGCTTCCCTTACTTGGCTGGCACGTGTCGAATTTCGAAAACAACGACGTAAACATCGTAGGTGGATATCAATCACTGTTTTCTTCGACATTAGATGAGATCAGAACAACAGTTGAACTGAACATTTCATTATATCAAATAATAAGCGGTAATTTTGACAGCAGCCTATACTTGACTCTGATGACGAATTTTCCACATTAAAATCGGAATTACAAATCAGCACGCGAATTTAATGTGCAGATAGACTAACGTATAAACTCCTGTCTACTATGACATAAAAACAATGAATAATCTAGAAGCATTGGTGCTACACTATAGATTTTACTTCATATTTTCTATTTTGTTTGTTATTTCGAGATCTCATTAAACATACAAGTGTGGTGTATCAATGAATTGGTAATTTCATGATAATTCATGGTGCCAAAATCCAAAATGACTGCCATTGAAAATATCGAAATTGGCTTCGATATCTTCGAATCCAGTGTGCCTAGATTTTTTTCATATCACCGTTAGATTCAGCATGCGAACTTTAGTAACGATACCAAATTTCAAAATCCTTGCAGCAATAGTTGAAAAGTTATCGATGACTTTAAGAATCGACAATTTTCAGTTTTTCCAAGATATTTCAGGAACTACTTAAGATACCCTCGATTCCTTTTGATATTCAAACTGGCCATCAAATTGCGCCTATTTTTCGTATCTCTCCCCGTTATTTCCGATTTGACAATAGTGCACCAAGAAATTTGCATTACCTGTATACAGGCTATTCATTCAACATTTTATATACTTATGTGAAAATATTTGCAATATTTCAATCCGTAATATATTTATGAAGACGCTCAAATGAGCAATGCGGTAACTATTTGGAATAGGTACATTGTTTGCATAAATACTAAAGAACCTCTGGCCCTGCTCTAGTTATACAGGGGAATAAAGAAATGCTATTTCTGGTTTTCTATCGATGGAATTTGGGTTCAGAAAATATCAATAATAGTGTACTGATAATTCTCCGATTCGAAGTTTCGTGTCTTTATGACCACCATTAAGACTTTTTTTTAAATGTACCCAGTAGGTTAAAACAAATGATTGAAACTATGAAAATTAGTCAAATTGCAATCATGAAATTTTATATCGTACTTCAGAAGAGAATTTTAACACTTGGCTGAGTGAAGTGCGAGAATTCAAGTGATAATTTCTGTCAACAGCTCGTAATATTTTTATTCTGCTGCTCTTGAAAACAATACAAATTTCATCTTTGTTTGGTTTGTTTATGATATACTTAGAATAATACTTGCGAAAACACAATTATCGATCGAAAGATGACTTGTTGGAAAAAGAAAACTGAAAATGAAGGTATATCTATCACATTCTAATAAATGCCCACCAGGCGCTACATATAAATTAACACGAAATTATGATTTTCCAACTAAAACGAGTTGGTAAAAATTTTTTGCAATAGGACTTAAAAAAAACGAGAGTAGTTCAATTTCAACACCTTGTATTCCCGAAACGAATCATTTCTGGATGAACATATATATAGTATATTATTTAATTCACTTGGAGAATTGAAAAAAGCAGAATATAAAATGGAAAAGTAGAATATTACGAGAAAAATATAGGTACCTCTTTACGATGCAATCACTGAATCCAGTGAAAATAAAGCAGATATTCCGCATTATTTTACAGATTATTTTTCGACGTTTCTCGAAACCAATAGAAATTTTCAATTTCAGTAATTCATATACGTTCTAGCCAATCAAAACATTTTTATAGTGGGAATAATCTACTTACAATATTCCAGCGATTATTTCATTCATGCTAAAATACACGTTTTTGATTGGTTGAAATGATTGTGTTGATAAGCAACAACACCATGTTTTCGATTTTGTATTTCGGCTCCTGATTGGCTATTGGATACCTACATGCTGTGTTTTCGTTTCTGTATTTCGCTTTCTGATTCGTAGGCAGTAGGGTAGTTTAATTAAACAACGACTTACTAGTTGCAATCTGTCATAGTATTTTCCGATTCCCTGGTAAATGAATGAATGCCACTACACCAAATTTTCGTCTAAACCATGATAAACACACACTAATCACAGTATTTCAACAAATTATGGATAATTTCAGCACTTTCACAATATATAAAACATATAAACTAAGAGATAATTACTGGTGTAAAGTATTGAAAATTAATTTTACATCTGCAGTATATCTTATTGGATGTTTGTACCACTCACCCTCAAGTTCTGAGGCCGCATTTATTGAGGACCTTGAAGAAATGTTGGATGTCTTATTTTGTACTAAATACCGTTGTGTGTTGGTTGGCGATTTTAATGTTGATTGGTTGACTGATTCTTTTTATCGTAAAAAAATTCAAAATCTTTTTTCTGCTTATGGTATTTTGCAAATTGCCTCGAAACCTACGCGAGTCACGAATATTAGTAAGTCATTAATCGATTATGTGATAACAAATATCGATGAAAATAATATAGTTGCTGAAGTACATGACTGTCCAAAAATAACGGATCACTGTATTATTTCAGTCGATTTCTGTAATGGAACCAATGTCAAGGAAAACTTTAGAAAATATAGAAAAATCAATAATGAAAACTTAGACAATATTAAAACTAGCCTTATGATGTACAACTTTAATTTAACTACTGTTGATGTTGACACAATTTATAATGAAATTCTGGTAGCATGTGAAGATGTAATTAATCCTATTGAAATATCTAAGTACCGATACAAATTACCATGGTTTGACAATGAGATATATGATGCAATCAAAATACGAGATAGGCATACAAGGATATTAAGTCATGTAGCAACAGTAATAAGCAAAATAAATGGGAAATGTTCAAACTTTTGAGAAATGATGTTGTCAATCTTTTAAAGCGAAAAAAGAAACTATATTATTTTGACAATATTGATAGATCAAGAGATAATCCTAGAAAAATGTGGCGAACTTTAAAAAAACTGGTGAACGGTAATGGCGAAGATGTATCTAATGGCATATGTTTTGATTCAAATGTGCATAATAACATGCTAACTAATAGTGTAGAAATTGCTTGTAGCTTCAATAATTATTTTGTGGAGAGTATTGATGATATTATACAAAATATCGACATTATGGACCGTTGGCATAATATAAACAATAATCTATATTTAAAATTCGAAAACTTTGAAATGCTCTCTATGCAAAAGTTACGAAAAATAGTTAGTAGTTTAGACAATGAATTTTCGGTATATGAAACGCCAATCAATAAAATGGTCAAAGAAGTATTTGAATCAATTGGTCATATTGTACTGAATTTAATTAATACATCTCTCTATACTGGAATATTTCCGCAAAAGTTGAAAAGTAGTACTGTAATACCTATTCCAAAAATAGCTAACACCAATAAAGCCGAAGAATTTCGTCCCATAAATACTTTGCCACCAATTGAAAAAATTTTGGAAGTTGCTGTTTATGACCAGTTATTACATCACGTAACTGAAAATTCAATTTTAATAGATAATCAATCGGGCTTCCGAAAAAATTTCTCATGTGAAACAGCACTACAGCTCACAATATGTATTATTAAAACTAACTTAGATAGCCAGAAATATGTTGTTGCTGTATTTTTAGACTTGAAGAGAGCTTTTGAGACAATTGACAGAGGAATAATGTTGTTAAAATTGAAACAGTATGGGATTGATGGAAAGGTGTTAGAGTGGATCAGTGATTATTTAAAAAATAGAAAACAGAGAGTCCGTTTCAAAGATACACTATCGAACGAAATAGATATTGATGTGGGTGTCCCTCAGGGTAGTGTTCTGGGCCCGCTTCTTTTTGTATTATATCTAAACGATATTGGACTATTCGTCGAATCTGAGTTCATAAACCTCTTTGCTGATGACACGTTGCTTATTTGTATTGATATAATACTAGATAGAGCAATTCATAAAATGAACAGAATTTTAGAAACCGTAAATGGGTATTTATGCACCAACAAATTGAAGTTGAACGTAAAAAAAAACAAAAGCGATGATCTTCACCACTAAATATAAGTATAGTTCCCTAGACATCAACGGTATAAATATCAATATCAATAATGAAAAAATTGAAATTGTGTCAACGGTCAAATACCTTGGTTTTCAAATGGAAAATTTTTTGAATTTCGACAGTCACTTTGAATATATCCACAAAAAAATTTCAAAAAAACTATATTTTTTCAGTAGAATTGCTCAACATTTGTCAATACAGTCTAAAATGACAGTTTACAATACTATTATACAACCACACTTCGATTATTGTTCGTCTATATTATATTTATTCAACCTCAATAAATTAAAAATGCTACAAAAACTACAGAATCGAGGGATGAGAGTAATTTTGAAAATAAATCGTCTTACTCCTATAAGAAGTATGCTTGATTGTCTGAATTGGTTAACAGTTGAAAGTAGACTATACTATTTCACGATGATTCTATATTCAAAATTGTCAATGGTATTGCACCTGAATATTTTAAACAGTACATTGACCTGAATAAAAGCATTCATTCGTACAACACCAGAAATTCAGATAATATACATATAAACAGAACAACATTCAGAAGTACCATGAACTCATTATTTTTTAAAGGTTTCCAAAAATTTAATGAATTACCTGAAGTATTAAAAAAATCATCCAATTTGGATCATTTCAAAACAGTACTAAAATAATTTGTCAAGAATAAATAAAAGAAGTTGAATTGTCAAGTCTTGAGTTGAGTACTGTAATAACCATAAAAACTCCAATTGTGTTAATCATTCATTGTTTTCAGTCATATGATTCCGATATTATATTGGTAACTATAAGCGATCCGTAACTAAAACGTATATTTGTAACAATTAAGTAATTTATTCATCTACATATGTTTCGATTTGATTTTATTAATTACTTTGTGTTTTCTTTTTTCTTTTTATATGTCATTGTACTTGTGTTACTACATTTTATTTTTACTTATACTCATATTTATGTATATTAGGTTTCCTATTTCAATAAAGATATAATAATAATATAATAATGAATTTAGCTCAGTAGTACCTAGTGCTTAGGTAATCTTGCCTACATTATACAATGGCATACATGTATTGTTGGTTGCATAACGGTGTGTCGAACTACAATGCATAATCAAAATATCTAATTCCATAAACTGTACGTTTAAAATAGAAAATCAACAAAATGGCTTTGATTTTATTCATGAAATAATCTGAACAAATACAACTTGTGTTATTGATGATTATCGAAAATTCCTTCTCTTTTTCGAAACAAATCATGTTGCTTTGGGAAACCACACTCGCGCTGTGCGCTCGTGTAGTTTCCAAGCAACACGATTTGTTTCTCAAAATCGAAGGAATTTGTGTTTCGATAATCATCAATGCACTTGTTGTATTACATGCGAGAATAATTCAATGTACATTGTTTTTATTGAATAACAACCACATCACAACGGATTTTCTTGATTTGACGCGTCTGTCATAAATTTTCAAGAAATTCGTAAAATGAATCTCAAACGTTTTAGTGAATCCTCAGTCGATGATATAAATAATATGATCATTGAAAGTGCATGTTAGAATACCAAAATAAGCAGCGCATCGATTTGGAAACAATTCCAATTAATTTGCGACGAGAGGGGATATAAATTGGAAGAGAAGACATCAACAACAAAACTAGCAGTTGTTTTGAAGGACTATATGTTCAATATGAAGAAACAGAATGGGGAAGACTATAAAGAAGACAATGTGGAATAAAACCGCAATTTAATAGAAGATTCGACCCATTCAATGATAAAAATCCTTTACACAAGGACACAAAATTTATAATAATTGTATTTTTCATGTTCAAAACTTCAATGCATCCTAATTTGAATAACTCATTCTGTTTATATTGAGTCGAGATATAAATTTAAAAATATAAAATCTTAAAAATGATTTTGATTGTAACGTCAAAAAATAATCCATCGAATACCACACGAGAGTTCGATAAATTATATAATAATTCTCCAGGCATTTTCTCTAACTTGTTGCCATTTGGCAATAACCACAACTGGCAACAAGTTTTCTAAAATCTGTCGAATTATTTGCAATTTATTCTCACTCTCTTGTGATATTACTACTGAAAATATAGGTACTGCTTTATTCCACCAATTTTCATCAGTGTACTTAGGAACTCTGGATTCATTATAATGACGGTCCAGTGTTTATTGAATTTTTTATCCCGATTCATCAGTGCCATAAGGTCACACCTAGCGAGATTCAGCTGTGCAAAGCAACACGCAGCACAAAGATAAGCAAACATATGCAATGTTGGCAATGTGAATTAGCAATCAACCCTTTGATGCTTCAGTTCATTCCAATATCCGGCTGTCTGAAATCTAGGTAAATAGAGTTGTGTTATATGAGGTATAAACGAGGTATAAAGCAGCGGCGTTTTAATTGATAGATGAATGCTGATGGAATGATTGAAATGGATCGTATTTGGAGTTGAATTGTTGGAACGGGTGTGCTGGATATTTGGATAGACTGAACTCGGCAATTTCAATTACGAGATTATATCGCATCCACATACCACCGAATGAACTAAGAATCAATAATTTCTATATGTCTTTTATCCTCAATCGGATCAATGCAGAGCGTTTAAATCCAAGAAGCGAATAGGCCGATGATTGAAAAATAATAACCAAGCTTTATAAGTTTCATTCACAACAATCGAACTCAAATCACTATTAAAAGACAATCGAGACTATCGATATTCTAACTTCCAAAGCATACTTGTTGAAGCAAGATTGCAATTTGGATAAAATAACGAAAAACATATATGTGTCGTCCTGACAGGTCGTTGACAGTTCAATTGCCTCAACAATGTGCCCCAGATAGCACGAGTATATGCATAGAATATTCATAGAAGCACCTCATGGAATATTTGAATATTCTCAGAATATTTCCACAACAAATTTATTTATTTTACTCACATTGAATGGACATCCAGAGTTGCACATTCTATGAATGTGCTGAGAACTTTCTTCAGAATTTTTTGAGTACATTCTCAGAATTTCCAATTTGGCTTAATGTTCCTAGAATATTCTTTCATATTCTGGACATATTCGATGATCTTTCCCAGAATGAACCCTAGGATTTTTTGAACACTTTCTCAGCATATTCGTAGCAGTTTTGACGAATATTCGAGTACAGTCTCAAAATATTCTCAGGAGATTGACGAAATATTTCTAGAATATTCCTCTCTTATTCTAGGCCCATTCTACGATCTTATACCAACCATTCTCAAGGACTACTTTCTCAGGATATATGTAACAAAATTATTTTCTTTCATAATAGTAGACAAACTCGAGCTTATTTTCCATTACCGCAAACCGCAATGTATAGTTGTCACTGTCAGTCATAGATCTACCGACATCCGATTGAATGTGTAGCATACTATAGTGAGTATTTAAAATCTCTGAGTCGCTGTCCAGCGGCGACTTTGAAACCGCGGCTGAACCGTGACATCTAGTGACAGAATAAGGAAACATTTCAAGAAATATGCCCAACTTCGGTGATCGAACTGAAATTAGAATAAATGTTGAATTGAGCAGTTTCGAATTAATTTCTCCACTATCGTTCGAAGAATAAATTCATTGAATGTAAGGTGGTAAATTCGAGAAGAATCATCTTCCCGATTTCTTTATGCCCTCGATTCGTTGGTACAAAGTTACAGAATATTATCAGGATATTCATCCTCAACAATCCTTGAACATTCTGAGAACATAATTTGATGAATATTCTGGTTTATTTCATTTCAGAAGATTTTAGGAATGTTATATTTCAGAATATTATAAGGATATTCTCAAGAAACAACCATTGTATATTCTGAGAATATCATGTATTGAACATCCAGGAATATTTCATCCCAGAGGGTTATAGGAATGTCATATCTGAGAATATTATCAGAATATTTGCACGGAACAATCCTTGATTATTCTGAGAACATCATTTGATGAATATTTCGGTTAAATTCATCTCAGAAGATTATAGGAATGTTATTTCATAATATTATGAGGATATTCTGAAGGAACAGCCCTTGAATATTCTGAGAACATTGTCATCAATGTCATCCGAGAATATTTTCAGAATATTTGCACGGAACAATACTTGAATACTATGAGAACATTATTCGATGAAAATTTTTGATAGGTTCATCTCAGAGGGTTATAAGAATGTTATTTCACATTATTAATAGAATATTTTAATGAAATGTTCTATGAATGTTTCAAACATTCTATGAACATTCAAGGAATGATCGATGCGAATATTCTACAACATGACATTTTCGCAGATTATTAAAACATTCTGAGGATATTTGTGCTATCTGGGTGGCGTATAACAAACCATCGCTGTTGTAGCAGCAGAGTGATAAAAATGTGGTACAATAATTGTTTACCAAGGCGACTTATAATAGTCGAGGTCATTGCTAAGTGACGAGGCGTCAGCCGAGTCAACCGCAATGTCCGAGACGGTGTTAAAATGCTAATAATCGAGTTGCATTCAAAGCTTTATCTTGATCATTGACAACGGCGATGTGAAAATAAATAATTAAAAAATAATAATAATTGGTATATCCGACGTATTATGCTTGTATCTAACATATTTTACTTCCGTAACTGTCGAAAATGATGGTAACTAATGTATCATGAGAAACTAAAGTTTTGGTACGTTTATGATGGAAGAGCAAGCTCTGAATATAAGTCTCTGACGATGTATTCAGAAATTGAATTCAACCTTTTGATAGGTACAAGTGTTAATCACTGTGACTTCTATTTTTTGTGTGTACTTGTTACTTATCAATAAAAATCATTATCGATAATTATTAATACAGATTTCATATAATTATGTCTCAATCTTCAATAATACGATAATATTAGAGATACAGGGTTGGTTGAATTGTGGCAAAGTTGCGTAATTTTGTGCTCAATAAAATTCTGTCGAGAAAATCGGAAAGTTCCCACTACTTCCCACTACTTCCCAAAAAACTGAAATTTCGTGAAATAGTTCTCACTTTTTCCTGGTGTTATTCGAAGAAAATTTAAAAAATGAATGGCACTTCATCATCACCATTTTTTGTTTCCCACAAGATGAAGTTGTCACATTTGCAGTCCGACGTTTCGTCTTCGGCCCACCACCATCAACCTTATTTTTTCAAATACGGACCTGAACTTTTTATTTCAGATTTGGTTTTCTTTTGGTACCCCGATGATAATGACATATCACAACTATAGAAAAAATAAGAATTTATGAGAAAAATTGCCTATTGAAATAAATGCATATATTTCACACACTGCTCTTGTTATATATAGGTTTGTTTTCAATGCGCTCGTTATTGAAAGCGCTTCTAATATTCTAGTTTGCATTGAAGTAAATTTAAGTAGGTAAATGTGAGTAAACCAGTTCAGATTTCTATACCCTAGTATCCGAAAAAGTTATACTTGTTGATAAAAGGCACATCTTTGGAGAATTTCCAAAATTGTTGCTATTCTGGAGTTGCTTTTTCCAAATGAATGGATTGGCAATCAGGGATTCGTTCAATGGCCAGCTAGAAGTCCTGATCCCAGCCCCCTAGATTTCTACCTCTGGGGATTCTTAAAGAATAAATTACACAAAAATATGCCTCGAAATATAGAAGTTCTAGAACATAATTTGATAACAGAAGCCAGAGCTGTTCCAGGAAGAACTATAAATAAAACTATTAAAAATTTGCAAATGAAAATCTGCAAGTGCATTCTACAAGGTAGTAACATTTTTGAACATTTGATTTAATACTATTTGGTTATCAATAAATGTTGTATGTGAGTCATTAAATTAAATGAAAGAGAGTTGGAAATATGCATTTATTTCAATAGGATTTTTTTCTCATGTATACTGATTTTTCCTATAGTTGTGATATGTCATTATCATCAGGGTACCAAAAGAAAACCAAATCCAGAATAACTAATCCAGGTACTTATTTGAAAAAATAAAGTTGATGCTAGTGAGCCGAAGACGAAACATCAGGCTGCAAATTTGACGTCATCTTGTATAGAAAAGAAAAAGTGGCAATGATGAACTGCCATTCATTTTGAAAATTTTATTCAAATGACACCAGGAAAAATCAAAACGATTTCACGAAATTTCAGGTTTTTCTGGATATCTCTGGAAGTAGTGGGAAATTTGCTATCTCAACAGCATTTCATTGAGCACAAAATTACGCAACTTTGCCACACTTTGACTTATCCCTCTATAACTCATAAGGTTTACGAGATCCCCATGTAACGCCCCGAATTTGGTCCTCCCTGTACAATTAGAATTCACCTGTTGACCATTGTCTGATGAAGAGACAATACATTCGGTACAGATCATGAGGTGACTGTATTTGTAATGTAATTATTATTCCTTCAGCGCAGGATATTCAGATTTGTGAAATGGAATTCCATTTCACCCGCCAATGATTTATTGAGTAATAGTCACAGTGGTGTACTATTAGAGAAAGCCCATTTATTTAAAAAAAAAGATCATTATTTTTTCAGGGCCATGACTTTCAAGAATTTTGAATTCAAAAATTCCATTAATACTTGATACTGAGAGGAAGATGCTAAGATGAAGTTTAATAAATCACCCTGTATCTTGAAAAGAAGTGCAATTTCATCTGGAAGTGAATCGATGCAGATTGAGCACACTTTTCAGCAGAAAAAAATCATATTTTTAAAAAAATGTATCGTTCTTCGAAAATGTGATCTTGACACCGTCACAAAGTTTAGCTCCCGTCATGCTTGGTTCTCTATGGGTTTTGTTAAATGTTTTGAAGAGCGAGTTTTTTCAAATATACAAATTTATGTGCTACAAATTGTAGAAATTAAGTAAAAGTGAGAGTGTGTATGAATTATGCCTACAACTCGACGTAAGTGATTAAAATTGTATTAAAAACATGAATGCACCATCATTAACGTCATGCAAGGTATATTCCAATTTGAATCACAGGTCATTGATTCTTTCGTGAATGTTTCTCATCCATTCCGCTGAATTGAAAATTTCCATTTATTTCATACCCAATGTTTCACCTTTCAATTTCGCAAAGTTCGATATGGCTTCCTACATATAATCTTCGTAACGTCGATATTTCCAATCCGTTCAACAAATCAAAGGTTTTACTGCGCTTTTGCAGCCATCAATCAATCAGATAGACTTACCCGTAAGGTTTTTCGGACGTTATATTCGCTGAACATCCCCAAATGTTTTTGTTTTCCTATATTGGATCAGAACATAATTCCATTCGGTCGGCTTTTCACTCTTTGGGAAATCTTCTTTGATTAACTTTATATCCTGTTCGACGTGAGGGATGCTTTTTATGACCTTCGCGAACATACTATGAGAATCAAGCAAAAATACGTAGCATGTGTTCGCGGTATGTCTGTGTTACTTGTGCCGGGTGATTCAATAAAAGTAACGACTGTATCTCAGTAACTAATAGTCGTAGAAGTTTGGGAAAAAAATCCTTCAGCACAGATAAAAATGACTTCTTATCGCAGGAAAATATATTATCTTGGCTGTTGATTATCTTCAACTAAGGACATCCTATTTAATTGGAACTAAGCAAGGTTAAGTTGCGTTATGTTTTCAATAATCTATTATGAGCAACTGTAAAGTTGATTTATTCATTGCAGCCATTGTTTAGCAAGTGTCCTGCAAACAGTAGATCTTTCCCCTCATGGCATTACATTCGTAAAGTTTTCAGTTGAAAACTTGTCAGAAATTTGATTGAGTCATACATTGACTTCCAGGATAGTTTCAATGCCTAATTCCAGCAATTACATTTTTGGGAACTTACCTCAAACTTTCTAATTTTGTTATAACTCTGCAGTAAGCTCACAAATGAACACTTTCAGCACATGAATTCCTGCAAACTTGCCTGATGTTTAGTAAATTTTGTTGTAGACTTAAAGTATGGTTACAAACTTCAATTACCAGTAAATAACTTCTCGGACACTTTCCCAAAGTTATGATATTTTTATTAGTTGGTAATAAACCTATACATTATATATATACATATTCATATTGATATTTTTCATTTTTTTCCCGGGAATACCTGGTTTTTCATTGGTTGAACCATGCCATTACTACAGTTTCAAAAGTATGGTCAGTGGTTGAAGGGAATGCCACTTTTACTGCCTCTAGAAGAAAAAATAGCAATTTATTGTTTTAGTTTGGTTTCTTGTGATTCCAATTCTTAATTTTTGTCATGTTCATCAGTGGTTTTTCACCCATTTTCATAAAATATTGGCCAATTCTGGATAAAAACATCTCCAAAATAATGATTGAAATGTTTACTTTCTTGTTTAATCATTTGTTTGAATGCTTATTATAAAAAAACTGACATAATATTTATTAATTCATCACAGGGAAAGTGAACACCTATTTACAATTAAGATTTAAAACATATTGAAAAAACAGGGGTACAAAGTAAAACCAGTTTTTCAAGAACAAACAATAAAATGCAAGAAACTATAATGTTTTGAATCTTTCCATTTGTCAAATTATGCATCAAAGTCAATGGATTTTGAGAGAATATTTGCCTGCTTCCATATATTATATCCACTTATAAAATTTTTGATTCTGAGGCTGGAAAATTGCAAAATTTTCTCCCTTTCCAATCCAACTGCAGAACTGTGTCAAATAGTCAACTATTTTTCGTATAATTATATATCAATAAAAAAGTTTTTCATATGTAGCCAACTTATGCAGACTTATACTGTGTAAAATCACATCAAAAAATGAATTAACTTTTCAAAATACTTTATAATTATTATTATATGATTATACTCACTATCTTCCAATTATTTTTTCTGATGCAATCCCTCTTCAAGAGTCTGAAGTTCAGCGACACTATATACAAATGCAATTTTGGTAGTTTCACTGTTGCTTTGTTCATATGACCTGGACATGTCATCATTCTCTCCATGTTACCTATGCATTTGGTAATGTGCTGCCTTGTGTGTTGCTATGCTATATTGATTGTATTTCCTAGATGGATCAGGATCACTACAGCAAACTGTTCTCTTTACCCCATTGTCTATATGCTGTGTGGTTTCTAAATTTATCTTTCTTAATGGAAGTGTCAGTACTATCAGTTTTGTCATGAAGTTGTTTTGCAAACTCTTATTCTTCTTCATATCTGCCTCCAACTGAAAATGAAATAACTGTTTGTTTTTCGACTGATATACTCATTCACTTACCTTCATCATAATGATCTTCACAAAAATACTTGGTGGTTGTGATAGCTATTATACCATCAGAAAACCATCTCATCCTAACGTCCTCATTGTTCGGGATGGAAATAACAAGTTTATTTCCACAGTTATCGCTATTGTTCGAATTCTCAACATAAAGAACTTGATAGGCATTTTTACAGGAATCACACCGAAATTTTAGAAATGCAAGCACAATGAGCTAATAGCAAGCACTACAATAACTAAACCTCAAATTCCCTTGAATTCGCAATTCGCATGACAATAATATCTAGAAACTTCTAGCGAATCTCATTCAGTAACGTTGTGTTTAAAAGTTTGTCGCGAACTATTTCTTGTGATATCGATGAAATGGAAAATCTGCAAATAAACAACAATCTTCCTGGTCGAAGCTTGCATCTGTCAAATTCTGGCCAAGTTTCCGTTGTACAAGTGCACAAATATACCATTAGAGATAAACAAAAAAGTTTCAGATGCAAAATTAAAATTGTTAAGTTATATTAACTGTTAGTTGGGATGCTTGCGAATGTTTCTTGGCAGCAAGATTCTGGAATGATTGCACAATCAAGTTTTCCAATGCTGCAATTAATAAACTTATGGAAAACTTGTGTACCGTGCTTAGTGGGTTTTCAAAAGAGATTTCATGTCTTTCGCAAAATTTACTAATTATCTTGACGAATTAAGTCTTTGTTCTGAGGAAACCGTCTTTGAGAATAAGATTTTCAATTAATCAGTTCGTATCTGAAGAGTACGTCATTGTATCAAGATGGTACGTCCTTGATTTCAAAACCACGCATGCGCTACACGGTCGGTGTGTCCCTGTTCGTGGTCAGTTTCGGTCGGTATCGGTTCGCACGTTCGTACTTAGCATTGTTTTAAAGTTTTTCCTGAATATACGGATTACCATCATGAATGAAATTATTTGTCCCCTGAAACAAATAAATTAAGAACACTTATGGCCAAAATTTGAAGGCGTTTATTATTATGGTTTTGCCGGTACATATTATACAGGATAAGGGTTCAAATATGCATTTTTATCATGTGATTGTTACTGGCACTGTGAGTATCTGCTTGCCTTTATAGCTAATTTCGTGTTCATTCATGTAATGTATTTTATTAAAACCCAATACATTCTGATGACTTTTGTATACGGCAAGCTGTGAGTTAATGTTCTTTTCATGAATAGTCATCACAACGATCAAAATGGAGGATATTTCTGTTCCAGCATCCTCTAGTTAGTACTCATCTACCTAAAAAGCAATATTATCTCAGTATGAAATGAAATTCTTCATGGTAAGATCAAAATCTCAAACGAAAGTTAATGTACCTCAAATGAGATAATTTTTTCTTAGGACCAAACAGATACTATTGCTATTCGCACTTTTCTACAGATACTTCCATGGACAATGTTCAGCTGAAATCAGACGAACTCAACGAGCTAAGGCAGCACATCACTACATCGTTAATCTTGAGACTTGTCGAACAACGCTGTATTTTTTTTATTTTTTATTCAATATATAAGTTATTATAAGTTATTTATTCCCATCAAGAACGTGTCCTTGAGGTTGGTAACTTCATGTACATTTAGAAAGATAATCCGCCTTTGATTCAAGATTAAGATCGAGATTGAGATGCTTGGATCAAAAAAATTATTACCTTCGGGATAACTTATGAATAATTTTGCTATCTCAGAACAAGATAATGAATCCTTGAAAATGTCCTCATGTCAAATGTCATTATTGGAGATTTTCAATAGAATAAAGCCAAGGATGCACACATAAAAACAAATTCTCAAATGAAAACGATATATTTGTTCAACGTCCAATTCTTGTTTTGAAAAAGCGCATTCTTCTTCTGAAATAATTTATTTGAAATGAATTTATTGAATATGTCAATTGTAAAAAATTATTTCACTAGAATATTCATTTGGTATAACAAAATGTACTCAATTCAAGAAATTCAAAGTATCCAGAAAAAATAATTGAGTTCTTGAAAAATATATCACGGAATGTCTTCTTTCAAAATAACATTCAACATTTAATCTCTGAATGAGTAAATCTCTGAGAAAGTTTCTTTGGATTGACCATAACATTTTCTTGAATATAATTGCGATCCCTTCGAGCCGAGAATGTTGCCAAACGGTGTGAGTGTGTTGTTTCGGTGCTCTTGTCGTGCATCAATCATTGTTCAACCAGTTCAATCTATTTTATTGGCATAGAAATATTGGCTTGCCATGAAAGAAAAACTAAGGTCTTAGGAGATATCTGAGGATATAATTACCACTTTTAGGGGTAAGTTACATGCCTATATCTTATCGACGTTCATTCTTGGGTAGGTATTATTGTGTATCCAATCAGTTAACGTAGCTATATCATCTCGAAAACTGATAATTCGTGAAAAACTTGAATAACCAGGATCGTCATAGTTGGGGTTAGGTACCTATGTGCGGACGAACGTTTAAATTTGTCCAAACACTGATTGAACAGTGGAAAAGAGCTTCTTGAACTTGTATTAGACATCTTAGGTATTTTTTTACCTAATTTCGATCCAAGGAAAATGAATTCAGTAGTAAGAATGTGAACCCAGATTTGAAGAAATATAATAACCATACATTGTGTTGAGTCAGATTATCTTTCACATTGTACCTACATGGAGTTGTGAATGATATATTTTATATTTTTCAGTAGTTTGAAACCAGAGGAATACAACTTTATTGCGAGGTAAACTGGTGACAAGTCCAGAAATAATCTCTACGAATAGGGGGAAAGGTTGTCAAGAAGAAGATCTGCAAGTGATGATGTGATTGATGAGAGCCCCAATAAGAGGACGGAAGTTGTGGATGATTCTCATTTCAAGAAATCGATATAATTCCTCTAATTTGATAAAATTCTTGATACAAAACAATCTACAGCTAAAACTGAAAATCTCATTCTTCTTGTTCAAGAAAAATGCGAGTCATTGAGAGATTATGATTGTCTTGATTTGAATATATTGGATGTGTTATCAATCTGAAATATTGTATTATTCTCATGAAGAACTCCATTCATTTACGATTCAAGAAATCTATAACATTGGTATAAGTGCATATAGTTGGAAACATAATAGTCTTGAATTGAGCAGACATTTATTCCAGTATATATAAACAAGCCATACTCTTGAATCAAAGCATATCAAATCAAATCAAGTAATTCTTTTTATGTGTGTGTGGTTGATTTTTGTTATTGCTGGAAACATATTTAAATTGATACGTCCACCGCTAGGGGGCTAGCTTCGATTGTATAAAAAACTGTTTTTTTCAGGAAATTTTCCTAAATAAGTTCAGAAATGGATACTCTCACCTAAATACCAACATGATGGTCCAACTTTTCGAATGATGAAGTTTCATTGTAGGACGTAAAATAAAGGTGGTAATGGATTCTTAACTTTCTGGACCGAAAATATCTATAACATAAGATTGACTTGACGAATTTCTGCTAACAAGGTATGGTGCTAGAAAGGAAGGTTTGGTGAATAGAATAAAAAACCAAACCATCCATACCATTCTGGTTCTTACCGCCTTCGATAGGGGGCGTATTTTAGGAAGTTTACCGTTTTTTCCATTTTTCTCCGAAATCCCAAACACATCGGTATAATTATCTTATTAGAATCGGAAAGAAGATCAAATTTTAAACATGATATGTCCAAACCGCATGGCAATATCTGCATTGATTCAATAGTTATGGCTTGAAGAATATTTCATTAACAAATTTATCAAAGAAACAAAATAGGTAATTGAGTTTCCAATTTTTTTTTTTCAAGTTTCGTAGTCAATCATGCCATAAAAAAATCATTGAAAACCTCGTTACCACTTAAATTTCATCAAAACACTTTTTTCACAGCGTTATCAGATTTTTTTTTGTCCAATCCATGGCTAATCAATTTTTTTCATTTATCAGATATTGTTTGTTTTGGTATATTATTATTGTTCTGATTGAATGTAAATGGGAACGAAGTTTTCACTTTTCTATGG
The DNA here is from genome assembly GCA_029955515.1 of Chrysomela aeneicollis. Classification (NCBI taxonomy): domain Eukaryota; kingdom Metazoa; phylum Arthropoda; class Insecta; order Coleoptera; family Chrysomelidae; genus Chrysomela; species Chrysomela aeneicollis. The sequence goes on from JARUHQ010000002.1 coordinate 12,490,987, forward strand.
TATGCTCGACTACGAAGCTTGAAAAAAAATTTCTTAAACTCAATTACCTGTTTTGTTTTCAAATATGGGGCATGCGCAATGTTAGAATCAGACTCGCCATGAAATGTAATAATTTGACAATATACCTAGGACTGACTTTTTGTAAAAATGGATTCAGAAAGCGAAAACGAATTCTACTGTACTCTACCAGAAGTTCTATAAGCTTCCAGTTTGCATACAATATATAAATTTCTATCAAAGATTTATCCACGTAATTGAACAAACAAAATGTTCAAGTAAAGTTAAATTTATAACTATAATAGGAAAGTGTTCGTGGCCCAGTTGAATAAGTGCTTGCACATCAATTACAGAAAGAAATATGTTTGAGGTTCGAATCTCAAATACCTACAACTTTTTTTTTGTTTTCCAAGAGTTAATTGATTTTTCGATATCCGCTTTTCATTAGCTTTCAAAATGAATTTGTTTGACAAAAACCATTGAAATTCGATTTTTCAATAAAATATTCCCTAAATATCTCGTCCGTTTGAATTCAATGGTGAACACTCAGTCATAATAAAAAAAGTATATATTCTACTTACGTGTAATGACTATAACAAATTCGAATGATTCTTCTTCATTCTCATGAGTAATAGCCTCATTACACGCTCGTTGGATAATATACTATTTTTCCATTGCTCTCTGAAGAAATATATTCTTCAATTTCACACTTGAATTAACGATGTTTCTTCGGTGATTATATAGAGCATCGCACAACTATTTCAACCTCTTCGTATTATTATTGCCAATTTGATCAGTGAATGATTTGTCATGCCAAAGGATTGCAGTGCAATCTCTGTGATGAATTAACCCTGTATGTAAAACGTTGCGACGCTGTTGTCATCCTAAGTGCCCTAGCAGATGTGCTTCTTTGAGAACATCAAATTGGGAGGGTGAGAATTCATGACTTTTTCAGAACAAAAGGCAATTTGTGTTTTGGTGCCATGGCATAAGGTCTAACATTCGAATGACGTTCAAGGATTCCTGTTTGCCAGATGTGAAATACGTTCAACACATCTACTGGTATTACTGGCAATAAAACTAAACAACTCGACCAAAGATATTTCGTATAATAATATAAAAAGATTATGCACGGGATCGTCGAAACAAAGTCTATATTAGATGGAGAAATATCATTCAGGTGAAAGTAAATTACAATATTTTTTGCACGATTGATCATTTTTGACTGTTTACCGTGACAGATTTTACTAGCAACTCGACGGTAAGTAATCCAACTCGACGGTAAGTACTCCAACTCGACGGTAAGTAATTCACTTACCGTCGAGTTAAAAAATCTCCTAATTTTAATTTATTTTTTGAAAGAATGAAGAAAACTAACGAATTATTTATTAATATTGAAACTTATGGTACAATATGTTAAATTATTTAATGAAATCCCACTTGTTTGGGCTGTGGTTTCACTTCTAACAGAAACTCCTGCAAAATCGCATACATTAGTAGTATTACTACACCTTTTCCAGTTGTATTTCAGAAACCATTGAGTTTATTTCAGAAAGCGTCAATTGAATTTCAGAATAGTCACTTGTATTTCAGAAAGTATCAATTGTATTTCAGAATAGTCAGTTCAATATCAGAAAGTGTCAAATGTATTTCAGAATAGCAAGTTTAATTTTACAAAGCATCAATTGTATTTCAGAATAGTCAGTTCAATATCAGAAAGCGTCAAATGTATTTCAGAATAGTCAATTGAATTTCAGAATTCGTCATTTGTATACAAATGATACGTTCTACGATCTTGTTACGTTGGTTATACGGACCATGCATTTTTTTGGGCAGATTTTTTTTCGCGAACATGGCGTTTCAATTCGGTTTTCTCACGCACAATTTTTGACTACTCAACGAAAAAAAGATCTGGACGTGTCCAGAATGAGAGATCTTTTCGAAAACAAGTTGATTTTCATTTAATTCTCCTCCCAGTCGAGATTTACAGGGTGTTTCAGATTTGGGTCACCTTTGAGGAAACCCTCGATCTTGAATATTCATCTTGAGTAAATTATAATTTTCATTTCTTCTCATATAAGGTTTCAGCTTCAAAATGAGCCTGAGATTTTGAAAATCGTTTGAAGAGGAAAAAAGTTATGACTGCAAAACCAAAAAATTGATTTTTTGAGATCACTCTGTAAATAAAAGTGATAAGAAGACAATTTTGGAGATGGCCAAAGGTAATGAGAAAATCTTCATGCCTCTGCTGTTGAAGTTGAAAAAAAATAGTTTTTCTTCATTTGGGATCCTTCTGAAAACTCCGAAATTTTGCAGAGTATCAAAAAACATCCTGTAGCAATTTTATGGAAATAACTTTATGTATCGAAGAAGTACGAGTATAATGCTGAAGGACTGAGCTAGCGAACAGTGTAAACAGAATTCAAATTTTTCAAAGAAGAAAAAAGTTATTCGAATTTTAACAGAGGCAAAATTTCGGGGTGCGACGTAATTAGTGTTGCGTAGTTTAGCTTACATTACCTTGTGAATTAGAAATTCTTCATCCGGTGCTTCCATCAGAAATTTTTAAAATTGCTCCCGTGTAAAAAAACTCGCTTTCTTAGGCCTATAGCCAACATTTTTTCTCTTCAAATACGCGATCAAAGTTGAAAATTTGGAAATATCAATGCCATCATAAAGAAAAACGGTGGATTTAATCATTGAATATTCTGCCCAGAGGCTTCCAGGAGCTTTCAACTGCATATGTCTTTGAACGAAATATGCCAATAGAGTATTTTCATCGATTCTAAAATTCTTGCATTCGCACCATTTTTTAAAATTTTGGTAGGTATTTTGATAACGGATTTTAGATTTTTCGGGAATAATTGCGGGACACCCTTCTTCCCAAGCCCGTTCAATTTCTTCAAATTCACTTTCGCTCATATTTTAATTTATAATAATCAAAATTGTACTTAAAATTATTGACAACTAAATAAAAACTCAATTATCCATTGTTGTTATGCACCCTAGTTACTACCCAACAACCAAAGTATCTATCTTGATAAAATGAATGAAACTAGTCAATATGACGAAAATGTTTAATTTTATAATTTATAATGATATCAATCGTGCAAAAAACGTTATAAGCATGTCGAACGTTAAGGGTAACCGATCTCAGACAATAATTGGAGTCTTCGCTCCGCTCCTCCTCCAAACAATTGTCTTCGATCGGTATATGATAAATGATCAATGTTCATCGAGGAGTATTATTACCTAATCCAGAAACATACCAATCTAAGGATATAGTAATCTAGAATCAAATAATCAAATTCTGTCTTGACTCAGTCGATTGCTGTGTCAAAATATTTGCAGAATTAATCCTAAAAATGTGACAACGAAATGTCTGAATGTCGTTGTGAAATATTTCATAATCAAGTAATAGGAGTATCATCAAAGCCTTTGCATTGTTGATTTGATATCTCAAAGCCAGCAGAATTTGTGTACTCAAGCTTTGAGACATAAGATAAAAATAATAATTGAAATATTTAAGGTTTAATCAAATATCCGAGTCGACAGTCCTATATAATTTATTGTAGGGATACTTTCAGGGGGAACTATAATGCTTCAATTGATTCGCGATGTTGAAAAATGATGATGTATTATTAAAGTCTATCCTAGTGAACCTAATATAATCCAACATCCAAATGTGTTTCAAATGATGGTTCATATGATGAGCCTTATCTTGTTCCTATTACATCAAAAAGTCGTCAAATTTAAAGAAAAAATTCGAGGGGCGTTTGTAATAGTTGCCTATCTTTGTACTTTGTAGAGTGGGCTGTAGAACAAATTTATATGGAAAATTGCTACGTTGATTTTAGGTTTTCGATTCATGAATCCATGATATTGAGGATATTGCTCATGTTCTGAGATATTATATATGATGATAACTGATACAAATGAGATTATATTGAGTATACATAATTCCTTATGTTCACAATGATAAACCACTATCAACTAGGTAAGTATATAGGTACTCAACATTGTGCAATGTTTAAGAGCAGATTATGATTTTTGTTTAATTTTCAGCTCAAACTGGATCAAGAAAAGATCTACCTGAATCAGAAGGCTAGATTTTTCAATCAATAATATTTTGACATCAACTTGAGCAGCACGAAAATCGTAATTGATTCATGATTTTTTTTTCAAATTTCTAGTCTAAGTTTCGAGGTGGTACTCGCAATAATAGACGATTTTCAACCGTATACAGCGACTCAGCTTGTCATGAATAGCTGAGCAACTTTTAGATTATAAAGTATCATTTTCTTGAATTTTTTTCAATATTAGGAATTAGCTATAGACATCACACAGATCGAAAAGATTGCATCTAAACAAAAGAGTTGAATAAAAATCTTAGAGTATGCAATGCGTTACCTACATGCCGTAAATGGATCATTCAACCATCTCCGTAACAAGTTTCAATTTATTCACTACAACCATTCGATCACTGAAGAATCAACTTCCTGAAATTCGGAACTTATGCCAGGCGAACAAACGGGTCCGAAAGCTTATTATGATATGATGAGACAGTTCGACTACGATTCCCTCATGTGTCAAAATATGACACAGGAATAATGTTTCATGTGTTTAGGAAATATGTATATTTTTAATCCCCACTTTTACATGTATTATTCGATTCGTTCTCGGTTTTTTCATGTACTGATCTTCTGTAATTCTTCTAGAGTATATTTCATATATGTTGACATAAAAACAGTTGAAGATCTGAAAAAGTTATACATAGGCACCAAATATATCTCTTCAATACTATTGGATAGAGTATATTTTTCTGATTTCAAATATCAAATCAAATCAAATCAAAATATATAAAGTAACTGGTTGTAGGTTAAATCCGTTCCGTGTGTGGAATATATATATACACACACAAAAATTTACTCTCGATATGAAAAATATACTGCTTTCAACCTTATTCATCCAGAGAACTAAATATAACCAAAGCGCGACTGACGTTGGTTATCCGACCAAAAATTAAACGAAGTCCAACTAGCAAACACACCTCGCTTCACATTTCAAAACGGACTCCTCTGTGTCATACAATTGTCAGTAGTCTTGTTCGAAAAATTAGTTGCTTTCCTCAATATCTGCATCCAGGTTAGCATTTGTTTCAAAAGAACAGAAGTTTTTCTTCTCTTACTATGATAGATATTTATTCTTACTTCGAAGCTATTTACCCAACAGTATGTCCTTGTTGTCATGTGGCATGTCCTCTATAGTGAATATTTGAAAAAGTTAACTGCAATGAATGACTCCACGAAAACGTTTACAATTTTTATAAAAAAATGATCACTGTCAAGTTAAATCTCACAAAGGTCGGCTCAACGTTGGGAAAACCTTAAATATAACTACAGTTATCACTCAAACGTTTTAAGAACGTTACTACCATGCCCAACATTTTTCTACATGAAGACGATTGGGTTCAACATTGTTACAACGTCGTCGGTTAACTAAAGTTATGCTCAACACTGTTACGATGTCCGGTAGTTTAGAGACCGTCGTTTCATAAATGACTGACTTTCACACCAAGTATAACGTAAATTTTGGTGTATTATGTGGTTATCGTTGCCAGAATGCTACTTGGGCTGCCAAGAACAAACAATAAACAACTATCGTATCTATTGCATCGATATCGTTTCTATTTGGCAATCAATTTTATAATGTTAGTTAATGATACGATTTGATATAAAGGTGGTAAGCTCTCATTAGTTTGCTGTTGTTTCTTTATAGTTTTGAAATCATTCCAACAATTTCATTTCAATTGGAAACATTGATCCTACCGACTCGATCATTCCAGAACTATTTAATCTAGATATGATTTTTTATGGCTCGATATCATTTCGATTCCAAGTTGGAATGTTGACTCAAATCGAATAAATTTTCTGTGGTGAAATGAAATTACCTTCTGCATATTTATTCATTCATGTGAAAGTGATATTCTCTCGAACATGCTGAATAACTCATAATCAGCCACAGTCCACTAGTAGCATTCATGTTCACGCACATGTTGCATTGCTATGTAATCAAGCATCTGATACAATTTGAGTCAATTACCCTTTATAATTGCTATCATTGTGATAGCAGGGAGCCTTCAAATATGCGGACGCTTGACTTCTCCATGGTAATTTGCTTACATATATCACGAAATGATGTAGGATAATGTGAATGACGAATAAGTTCTGTAGATTCATGCAGCAACAGTTACTGAACTGAAACACACGATTCACATGAAATGTAAACTACGAGTCAGTTGACATGAAACAAACAGCATTCAATGAATTCTGAAAACAAAATCGTCCGGTGTATTCGATGTATTCGAAACTTTAACATTTACTAGCCTATCAAGTGTTTATTAATGACCACTGAGGAAGGGAAGATAAACAGGGCGTTTTTATCGATCATAGTTGATGCAATGTAGAGTTTCGGGTGATTTCAATCCTAAGAAAATATGAGTTATGCTGGAACGGAATAACGATATGAAAACCGCTATATAGGTATCTACGGGTTGTTGAAAATATAATGAAGAATATTGAGAGATAAAATTAAAACTAAATTATTGAATCAGATGATGAAATTGAGAAAACTTGAAAAAATGGAAATGGTTGAAATATTTATTTCTTACCTAACATTGAAAATATTTTTCGATTAAATATATCATGTAATATTCATATCAAATAAATCATTCACTTGAAGGCTACATTCCTATATTATCAATATAGAAGATCCATTGATGTAGAAACCAGAAGTCGATGGTCGAGTCTAGATAGTTTGGATGATGATCATTCGATCAATTTCAAGCTGATTTTCTTGAAATGCTATTGCAAATTCGATGCAAGAAAGCAAAGTTATGTGATCGGGAGCCCAACAACATGTTGGCAAGTTGGAAAGAAAACTAAAAAATTTCGACTATTTAGGGTTGAACATCCTGAAGAATGACACTATCAAAATGATGATCTAACGTTTTGGCTCTGGGCCGCCAGCTTCAACTTGACTCTTTCAAATACGGACCTGGAAATTTTCATCCTCCTTGATAAGATTTGATTCACACTGTGATTTTTTCATTTCGATTATGATAATTATCCAGAATAATCACTCTTACGTTCCAAGAGCACCAGTAGGTAGATAAAAAGATTGAAACATAAGTGGTTATTCCAAATGTGATTTATTCACATGTCTACATACATACATACTATTATTATCTATCGCATTTATGTATTGAATATGACTAGAATGCGGAACCTGAGATCTTATGAATAAGTGTGTTTTTGAATAACATTTTTCGAAGTTCATCGAAGGTGAAAATCGTGAAATTTGTTTTTTGAGATATCAAGTCACTTTTACGTGATTTGGGAGAATTTTTTTCAGATATTCACACCGTGAATATCTATTAGTGGTTCATAATAACGGAAGCTACTAGCCCGATCTTATACATGTGGTATACCTGAGTTTGCAGTGACCGGTAAACAGTGATCTACTATCACTGTGAGAGGCCCCGTAGACTGTTCCAATATTCTAGTCCATTATTGTCTGCCAATGCTGATATAACATTCTTGACAGTGCCTTTTGCTAAGCCGAAGAACGGTTCTGGTCCAGTAAACGCTTCTTCGGCCCCCCTTTTTGCTAGGGCATCTGCTTTTTCGTTACCTTCTAGGCCAGTATGACCTGGTATACGATAAGTGCTACGCTATTGCGTTGTCCTAGCCTGTTCAAGGTTCCTTGGCAGTTCCAAACAGCTGATGAACTGCAGCTATTGGATTGAAACGCTTTTACTACCGCCTGACTATCAGATCAAATTTTTCCAGCTACCTCGCACTCATCTCAATGGCATATACTTCTGCCTGAAATATTGTGGCCATATTATCCATACTGTGAGTGTATTCCACTTTAGGGTTCTTTCCATATATTCTGGCTCTGACACCCTCCACCATTATGGAACCATCAGTAAACCAACATATATCCGCCCTGCGTAGGTCAGATTCATTCCGAAACCATTCCTCCCGCTCAGGGAGTTTTTAGCATCATGTCTGATGGCATTCCCAGAATGCTATGATTAAGTATACTCTCCAGCATCTGGGTGCTCTTCATGACACATATCTGCGGCTTACTGGAGGCTGCTTGATAAAATCTGTATATAGTCCAACTAACCTTTCTCTCCAGTAATATGTGAATAGGAAGTGATCCTAGTCGTGTTTCCATTGCTGCTGTAGGTGTGGTGCGGATAGCACCAGTTACAACCTGACATGTTTGTCTCTGTAGTCCGTTCATTTCAGCTTGTGCCAATAATGATAGGCTCGTTTTGCGTATTGTATTTTCTAAATGTGAGTTCTAAGTCAGATTTTCATCTAGAATCACTCCCAGATATTTCGCTTTAGTCGCAAAGGGAATTCTTATACCATGTATGGAAGGTTTCAACAGGTTCAGCTTCCATTTTCTGGTGTATGTTACAATAACCATTTTTTGAGGATTGATGGGCATACCTTTCCTCTCACACTATTCATATACGGTGTTCAGCATATCCTGAAGAGCGTTTGAAATCATCTCTTCAGACTTGTTCTTAATAACTAGGACCAGATCGTCAGCATATGCTTGCAGATCGCCTAGTTCGAAAGTATAGTTAGCAGACCTTCAACAAAAATTGATCATGACAGGGCAGGAAAAACACCCTTCAGCATATCTTGCCGGTCTGAATCTTACACTCTCGCCCTGTAGGGAGATCGTTATGGTTCTGCTGTGAAGCATAGTTCTTATCCAGTCGCATCCCTGTGGACACAGATTGGTCTCATAGAGGGAGTGAGGCAATGCAGTGTTGAATGCTTCTTCAATGTCAAAAAAGAAAAACATGGAAAAAAAAACGCTGCAACTGCAATGGTTCAATTTTCCATAGCATCATAGGTTGTTGAGTGCAAGTTTCAAGCCTGGTATGCATACTGGTGGATATCAAGGGAACGATTCTGTAGTGCACCACCTCTTATATGCCCATCCAGTATCTTTTCTAGGCTTATCAACAAAAATGATGTCAGGCTGATGGGCCTGAGCGATTTTGGGTGTGGGTCTCTTCGGCCCACTTTCGGAACAGGTATAAATAACCCTAGTCGCTGTCCTGTTAGCTGAACTGTGGTTTCATATAAGCTCTGAAGAGTTTCACGAGAAAGGGTATCAGCAACTCCAGTCCGATTTGTAACAGAGCTGGATATAATGCCTTCTTCTCCTGGCGATTATGGATGGAATATTTTCACCGCCCACTTTATCGCCTGTGGTGTGATTATTTTGTTGGCAAACATCCAATCACTTCTATAAGGTCTTTTTTGCCGTCCTACATTTGTGATTTCTTGGTGGTTGTCCAGAATCAGGCTGCCTGGGAAGTGGTTTTCTATCAGAAGCTTTAAGGTGAAGGAGCCGTCTGGTCGTTTCATCAAGCCCAGCTGCTGCGCCGGCTCTCTGGGTAAAATGGATACGAGCTGTGCTTGGTGTATAAGATAAGTTTTCACGAATCTCGTTTCGCTTTCCGAATTTCTTTATCGTAATTGGTTAGAGCAGACCTATAGTTCTTCCGTTTGCCTGAATTTTTAGCTAGGTTGAATAACCGCCGAACTTCTTTCCTTCAATTATCCAGAGGCATTTCCGTTTACCTTCAGTGGACAAATTTCATGATATGCTGAAATACGTGCAGTTTGTAGGTGTTCGGCAGCAATATCTATCTGATCATTAATTATATTGTACAAACCGTATGTTTCGGTATTGAACCACTGGTTTAGGACCTATTTCAATATCGAAATAAATATGTCGATGGTCTGAACAAGATGGTTCAGAAGATACTCTTCAATTGGTTATCTTTCTGCTGAAGATTCCTGAGCTGATTGTTGAATCTAGTACCTCTCTCCTGTTTTCAGTGACAAAAGTTGGTTCGGAGCCAACATTATCGACTGTTAGCTCTTCACCTAGAAGGTGATTCAAAAGTAAATGTTGTTTCGTCTGCCGTATGCGATTAATTCTCGCATAGCAGCTGGTGGAGGTTGTTCTGCATCCATATCCCCAGGGAAGTAAGCTGAACAGACAATCATTTCCGTTATGCTCCCCCTCTCCGGAATTTCAACATGTATATAGCCATATTTTGGATGCAAAATTCTGAAAGAACAAAATCATTCATGTATTTTCTGACTAGGATGCATGCCCAAGGTTTCTACCTTGAGTCTGCAGCAATTACCTTACTAGATGTGTTACCCAAGCCGGTTACCCGGCTTGTGTATGAAGTCCATGGTTCCTGGATGAGGGCCAGATCTATCCGCCCCTCCCTGAATTTTTCACCTAAAACATGGGTAGCAGCCTTGGCATGCTGCAGGTTTCCTGCATTTCTATTAAGGCGATCCTAGGGCCTTGCATGAGGTCCCTCCGCCATATTTTCCAGATGGCGGCTTTTCCTTTCCTCTGGGGGTTCCTGCTCCTTTTTGGAGTGGTGGTCTACCCGGGATGGATTTGCCCTTACCCATGACCACTCGCTCAACTTGTTTTAGTCGAGATGCACTCGAAATGGATTCACCAATCTCGCTTTCTGCACCTCTAACCACAGGTTTCTTTCATTCATTCCCTCCTTTGGTTGTGACGGTGATTGTTATTTTTCATCACTGCCTTTCGAAAGTAATTGCACTTGTCCGAAGCCGAAGTAGGTTTTGAAGTCCAGCTCCATCAAGGTTGAATGGAGGATTCTTCTACTACGAAAAGAACCTTACTCCTATAAGTAATTCTTAAGATTCGCATATATATCTGAACCTAACAACACTACATACATATTCATCTAAGTCGAAGCTACGTCGGTACTACGTCAGTCTGAACATATAATGTGCTTGGGCTGATTTTGTGATCCCTTCATGTTCTTATTTTCGATTTTATGAGTTCTGTATTGAACTCACTAAGATCTGTTTCGTAGTCTTCCCAGTATCCCAGACACTAAGCTTCATTACAAAATTCTTCTGACTTTTTTCGAAGTTATGCTGATTATTCATTCCACCAAGACAGTAGCCTATCGTTTCCAGAACAGCTGAGTTCATAATATGCTCTCGTTATAGCATTTTGAAGTTGTCCTGTGTCAAGTTCCTCAATTACTAGAGACCCGCTATCCGTTTCCAAGAGTTTATTATTTTTATTCAAACCAATCAGAAAAATGCGCAGACATGTCAATTTTTATTTTTCAATAGTTGTTATTAAACGCCTACCATTTCACCATTGAGTATGATAAAATCAATAATTAATTTAATAACATTTTGAGAAAGTCAAAAATTTTTACTGTTGTTAAAAAACCCTCATGATTGCTTAAACATTCTGATAATTAAGCCTACTTGTTGAGAAGAACTTACATACATATGTAGACAAAATATTGCTACAGACAATAAATAGTCTATATGTTAGCTAATGTTCGTGAAATAGCATTCGTGTCTGTGACAATTAAATAAAAAGCTTTTTATCATGTCATGAAATACCTACTAGCAAGTTGGATAATGAAGACAACAGCAGCATCCACTGAACTCCGAGTAACAATGATCTGAATTGACAGCGAAAAAATCCTATAATATTTGTGGAACATCGTGCAAGTGAAAAAAGTGAAAAGTGTTTTTAACTGCCAACTTAGTTGCAAAGCAACCCTCGTAAGTCTAGGACTTGTAAGAGTAAGGAAAACGGAGACCTTAGCTTTTTTAAGTATCATCCAAAGCACTACTCGTTTGGTTACCGTGGAGAGTCCGAAGGATTGAGATCTGGGTACCAAGAATGTTCGGTTGGTCACCTATCTCCACCCGCGAAACGATACTATAGAAATGAATAAATATTTCCAATAGCCGCCGCGGGATTTGAACCGAGGACCCTCAGGCCCATAGACCAGCGCCTTTGCGCACTCGGCCACCAACTCCGAGTAGGAAGATTATGGCGAATTGAACAAGTGAATTGCCGTAGAAAACTGTTTTACTGATATGGTTACAAAGTCCAACTAACCATAATATTCACTAGAATGATAAAAAATATAATTATTGTAATCATGTAAGAAACCCTTCAATAGTGTTCATCCACAGTGTTAAAGTGTGTTTTTCAGTGCTCAAAAAATCTTTGAATAATCTGTTATTGATATCGGATTTCATTCAATATTCGTATACCCACTGAAAACCCATAACATTATTTTGGGAACGCGATAAGTGGCCTCTGAGAGTCTATGGAATAAACACTTCGAACTAAAATAAACTATCCTGGAAGGTGGAATTTTGTCTTGTCAAATATCAAAATCGCAGTTCTCTCCATGTCATAACAAACAATGAAGGACATTTTATAACGTTATGTTACGTTCAAATTTGAGCTGGACCAGTTAATATTATTCTCGTATAAGTCAAATATGTGAATAGGATTTACTTCGAAATGCGCATGGAATATAATGAATATATCCCATATAATCCTTCTAAATCGTAATCAGACATTTTTCGCAAATATTTGAAAAAAAAATAATCTATGACTTTGGTTTCTATAAATTTTCGGGTAAATTTGAAATCGTTGTGAGTTGAGTGAAAGAGAGCTGTCACAATGTTGGTCCAATTAACTTTACTTGCCATAGTATCATCTTTGATGGTACCAGCCGAAACCAATCTCATCAGCGTGGTTCAGGTAAAGAATGTCATTCCATATGATAATATGATGAAATGCTTTCGAATATATATAAAATCAGAATATTTTGAAGAAAGTCGCAGAAGGAATCAATTTCAGTATTATTTTCGCATAGCTGTATGAAAACGTTAATGGAAATCTAGTTATTTTCATCCTTTTTTCATTTTTCAATTCAATTTTAAAAATATTATTTCTTGTGAATGTTTCTAGTAGTTCTGAGACAAAATTTATAAGAATATAAACCAATGCGATGATTTCATGTTCACCTGAAAATCATCAATATAGGTGCAAGAAAGTTATATGATTATTTTCAATCGATATAATAGGTAGTCAGAGTCGGTAAATGATACCGAAATCAACTTTCACTATAATAACAGAACTCAGAAGTATCTTCATTCGTGACGAACATTTGAGATTGAACTCAATTATAACACACGTTGACTTCTCAGAACTTGAGAAATACAATTTTAATGAGAACTTCAATAATCGGTATTAACTCATTTTTATATATTTTTTTTTTCATAGGTATTTCGACATGGAGAAAGAGCTCCAGTGAGCTTCTACACGAATGATCCCTATTCTGACGATTCTTATTGGTCAGTTTCGGCAGGGCAACTGACATCAGTAAGTAAATTCATTCAATCACTAAACGATTTGTACAGAGGGGTACATTTCTTGGAAATTATACTATGTTAACTAATTCACTAATGTTAATCATTGTTTTTTCTCCGAATACGATTAATTCTAAATGTTACGACAATGCACTGATTTTATTGAGTTACACGGTCTACACGTATCTTTTGAACCCCCCTCAACTATTTTATCTATTGTTCCATTTGTTTTTTTTTCCAAAAATGATTTTTTGTAATTATTCATATATATTTATATATGAGAACTGAAAAACAATTAAAGATTTGAAAAAAAGTTTTAGCCAGTAAATATATTTTTTTAAATGGCACATTCTATATATTTCAATACATTTAGATAGAGTTAATTTTTTAAATTTCACATATGTACCTTTATGTATAATCATGTTATCTGTAATGGATTTCAAGATATTTGACGTTGGAAATCCAGATTTTAAATTAATTATTTCTGCTAATCAGGACATAGATGGAAATAATTGAAATTTCTGTTGTCAAATTTATGAATGCTATAATATGTCATACCTATACCTACTATCAGTATATTTGGAAAATAATAAAAATGCCAAAGCCGCACAACGGGAATTTAGAGTGTAGAATATGGCAAACAAGTAATTCCTTCTACAAATACTTCCAGAAATATCGATACATTGTTGATGAGACAAATTATCCCAAAAGAAGAAAACGAAGAACGATTCAAAATGAAGAAGTTCAATTTCTTGAAACCTGAAACGAATTTTATAGTGCATGCCTCAAGGGAGCAGGGTTTTTGGAAATCATTGACGACAAACATAAATTTCTTCAATCCGAGAGATAATCCATATTAAATCTGAATTTCAACTTCAAATATCTCGTAAACCATTGGAGATAATATGATTTATGTATATATATCTGAAATCATAAAAATATATACTCTATACAACAGTAAAAATATATTTATGATGTTTCATTTAAAAATAACGATTTGGTGCCCATAACTTTTCTTGCATCTTCATCTGTTTTTCAGTTCACACATATGGAATCTACATGAAAATTAAATAAGAAAAGTCCTTGAAAATAAAAAAATCAATTGGATAATAGATAACAAAGTTGGATGGTTTAAAATATACGTGAAGACCCTGTACATTGGCGATACATACCCAACTATTTGGATTATTCAAAATATCACAGTACAATATAATGGATATTAATATTAGGTACTTTCCACAGAAACAATTAATTTATTGGTTTCAAACAAGGAGACAATACAGGCACAGAGTAGCCATCCATTTATTGCCAATTTAGAGACTTTTTTCAGAAATATTTTTCACATCTATAAAAATTTCGATATCGACTGCTCTTTGCTTTGCCCGATTCCTCCCGAACATTCATATTTCGTCTTTCGTGCGCACCAGATATCATAAAGTCATACTTACACGAAAGAAAGCAAATTGTAATTATTGGTGAAGAACGCAGTGTTAAAGCTATTTTTAAGAAAGGAGTACCACAAGGATCAGTCTTGGGCCCCCTTCTGTTCTTGATATACATAAATGACCTACCCTTTACTATGAATTCCATTAACGTATCAACCATGATGTATGCGGACGATACAACTTTTGGCATTGACATGGTTAAGGAGGAGGATATGAATTCGTCCTTTCACTTATCTTGGAGAAGGCTAGGACCTGGTTTGAACCCAATGATATGCTATTAAACGATAGTAAAAGTCAAACTTTTATAAATTTCACTTCTTAAAATGCAAATGACCATGTAAATTTCCTTGAGGTCATATTAGATACTAAGTTGCAATGGACAGAACATATAAATGTGTTATGTGGAAAACTCTCATAAACAGTGTTCGCTATCAGGAAAATTAGTTACTTACTTGAAGAATCAGCTGCATACACAACCTATTTCGCACTGTTTCACTCTGTTTTAACATATGGAACCCAAATATGGGGAAATGCATCATTTGTCATCTACAAAAAAATTTAATAATTCAAAAAGCTGCCTTACGCAGTTTAAAAAAAGTTAATGGGGAATGACAGCTGCAGACCAATATTTGAACAACTGAAAATTATGTCCATATTCTCGACTATTCTGTAACAAAATCTACTGTTCATAAAAAAAAACATGAATAATTATCAAGCATACAATCTTCACAGACACGACACAAGAAACAAATCTATGTTATTGCAACCACAAACTAGATTACGCAGACACACAAACAAGGATATTGAATGGTTCAATTCATTACCAAACAATTTTCGTGCCACTGCCACTTTCCAAATTTTCAATCAAATTGAAAAAATCTTGCCTAAAAACTGTACATACTCATTTGATGAATATTTCAAGATAACCAAAGATAGAGACATATTCACGACAACCTGAAGAACAAATTTCTGACATAAGTACATAATATTTTATGAATTGATTTACAAATATTTTTATTCTTATTCTGACTATTGTCCCAATTTTACTGTGACGTGTTTCAACATATTTGTAAATATTTCTGAACTAAATAAACTATACTATACTATACTACTCAGCTTGGTTTGGTACTGAAAATTGTTGCATATACCAGACTGAAATAAGTGATCAAGATGGTGTAAACACCTTCTGGCGTTCTGAACTAACAGTGCCCTAGTATACAATTGTGGATAAAAAGTATACCACATTGATATTCAGGTGTTAAATTCGTCGGAGTTTGCTCTGAAATCCGTTCGTTGAAATTACACCCAAGTTTTTTTTACTATGTGCTAATATCGTGCTGTCAAGTGACGAAAAGTGGGACAATCAGTGACTGTTGGCAGGCACCAGCACTAGACTTTTTCTAGTTCTTAATAGAACATTTCCTTCAAAAGTCTTTAATTTGGTCTATTTTATACAAAAATCCATATACACACGTACATGTGATCAAATTGAATAATATAAATGATAACTTTTTATATTTTTCCAGACTGGCAAAAATCAACATTACGCCCTTGGTAACTTCACCCGCCAAAGGTACAGCGACTGGCTGGGCTCCTTTTCTGTTGATGATTTTCGAGCACAAACCACAGATATAGACAGAACTCACATGTCCGCCCAATGCAATATTGCTGGTCTGTTTCCACCAACAGAAAGTCAGATCTGGAATGAAAATATTTACTGGCAACCGATTCCCGTTCACCCAACAGATACGGAAGTTTTGAGTGCCTCCGTTTCTTGTGCCGCTTATACCGAAGAACTTGCCAGAGTTTTGGATGAAGAATCTTATTATCAAAATATTGACGAAGAGTACAAGAGCGTTTACGAATATCTGACCGTCAACAGCGGTGATAACATCACGTCATTATCAGCAGTCAGTACTATATATGACTCGCTGTTTATTGAAAATGAAGTTGGGTATGAACTACCAACTTGGACGAATTCTGTGTTTCCTGAGCCACTGTCAACTCTTGACGGTTACATCTTCCAGTCCCTTGCATATAACAAGAAGTTGCAGAGATTAAGTGAGTAAAACTCATAAACATTTTGATCATAAGTCATCTGAATTCGATTGAGTTCCCTGAAGATATTTCACTATCAATTCAGCCATAGAGTTGCCCAGATATAAGAGTATTTCTTCATGTGAAAACGTTTTCGAAATCATGCTCTTTGCTCTCACTCAATTTTTTCATTTTTTCCACTATATTTCAACTCATATGTACACCCACTAGAAAATAAATAAGTCGAAATTATAATTTCTAATACTGCATTCTGTCATGCGGAAGCTATATTGTTAAACTATTCAGTCTAATGAAGAGGTTTATTTTTCAACTTTCAAATTTTGTTGAACTTGCGTACGCTAGATGAGATTTGATAATAGTTCATTTAGACATTACGATTGCTGCTAGATTTGATAATAATTTTCTATAGAAAAATCGATTCAATTTGAATTGAACTGAATTACATAAAATATTATACTTAATATAGTTATCCTCAACAAAAAATTCGAACGCGACAGTTAGGAAGATAGTTCAAACACGCAGCATCAACTCCATTTCCATTGTATCATTTGATCGGCCTAACTCGGAGACGTCAAACTGGAAATATTATTCTCATTCGAGGAAATATTACTTTGATGCGTAACATTTTTTTGAATCACACTGGTGAATTGATTGATGTTTGTGAAACACATTTGTTTTTCAACTTCATCCTTTATAGTTGAATAAGACAATCTGAATCAATTGAAGACATATAGCTACAACAAATAAAAATATAACTCATGGATCAGAGTTTCATTGGTGTTTCCAATGACTATGACAACGTAGTTGCCATAATACGTATTCAGTTTTCTAAATGTTTTGTGTTATTTTGGTTATATTTGCATTTGTTGTGAATTCTTGAGCCAAAGTCTCCAAGTCTCCAATTTATAAGTGAATACATAAACAATTTTCGATAATATTCAGATATGGTTTTATCTTGAAACGCCGATGTGATTCGAATCAAAAAACCAATAACGTGAAGATATATGACATGATATAATTTATTTCATCGAGTATCTGAGTACTTGATTGGTACCTTTATGATCTGGACTCGGCATAGGCTTTGAATTCCTGAGCTGAAGAAACAAGAAGACAAAAAATTCCATATAAATTATGACGTTGCCATATGATTGAAAACAAATGAAATATTCAATCGTCTGTTAAGTTATTTATGCAACCGGTCCTGAATGTTGTTTCCTGAACTTCCTCAGTGATTATTGCAACATCATGAGGCAATTTTTTTTGCAGGTTCTGGAGTATTCATTGACACCGTCATCAATCACTTCGACACAATGAAGAATTCCACCAGCACCCCAAAATACCAAATGTACAGTGCCCACGACACCAACATTGCAGAAATTCTCTCAGCCCTCGGAGCATTCAAGCCACATGCGCCGTATTTTGCCAGCAGTATCTACATTGAACTACGTGAATTGCTGGGCGTGTACTTTGTCAATGTTTACCATAAGAACAAGGATACTTTCGAGAAGGTGATAGTGAAAGGTTGTCTGATCTTCGATTGCCCCCTGATCGAATTCAAAGCTTTGATGAAAGACATTCGCCTCGATGCAGATACTTGGGAGAGCGAATGTGCCCAGACTAGCAATTACACAGTCAGTACGTCTGTCAAGAATCTTTTGATACACCAGGATCCCAACGGCCCTGGGCACAAACTTAATGTGTAATATCATGATTGGATGATTGTTCGAATTATAATTCCTCGCATAAGTTGTGTTTTTATGTCTATTTTCCATCAAAATAACATTGAAAACTGGTTTTCTGTTCCAATTGCTCAATCTATCTAACTTTCTTGCAAATGAAAGGGTGCATGGTCAGTCAGAGTTCGTCTAATATGCCTGCTTGGAATTGCTCATAATGGAATAATTAACGCGATTTTTGATGGGCCTGCTTTCCCGCGATGATCGAGTGGTAAATGTGCTCGTGAGTTCAGGATCCTCACACAGATGAATAGCTCCTTACGTATCTGTAATAAACTACACAACACTAATTATTTCGGAACCATGCATTTTTTCGGGCTGATTTTTTTTTCTAGAACAGTGCGTTTCAATTTGGTTTCCTCACGCACAATTATTGACTACGAAAGAAAAAAGATCTGGACGTATCCAGAATGAAAGATCCTTCCGAAAACAAGTTGATTTTCTTTCAATTCTCCTCCCAGTCGGGATTTACAGGGTGTTTCAGATATGGGTCACCTTTGAGGAAACCCTCGATCTTGAAAGTTCATCTTGAGTTAACTCTGATCTTTATATCTTCTTGTGTAAGGTTTCAGCTCCAAGAGGATCCTGAGATTTTGAAAATTGGTTGAAGAGGAAAAAAGTTACGACTGCAAAACCAAAAAATTGATGTTTTTCTGTAAATAAAAGAGATAAGAAGACAATTCTGAAGATGGCTCAAGTTAATGAGATCACCTTTATGTCACTGCTGTTGAAGTTAAAAAAAAACTGTTTTTCTTCATTTGGGATTCTCTTGAAAATTCCGAAATTTTGCACAGTTTCAAAAAACATCCTGTAGAAATTTTATGGAAATAACCTTATGTATCGAAAAAGTACGAAATCAATGCTGAAGGACTGAAGGCTAGAGAACAGTGTAAACAGAATTCAAATTGTTCAAAGCAGAAAAAAATTATTCAAATTTTAACAAAGGCAAAATTTCGAAGTGCGACGTAATTAGTGTTGCGTAGTTTATTTCAATTGATGATGACGATGAAGACTCTATGTAATAATCTATCCAACTTACTAAATATACCTCATAACTTCATTTCCAAACAAATACATGTTCATTCATGAATTTTCATGATCTACGAGCAAATCCATGATGAAAGCTCAAGAATACCTCCAGAGGGTCAAATATATTCATCTCATCTGAAAGCCAAACTGCACTAAAAGCTTTGAAGCCGCACGCTCGTAATTCTATACTGAGTTGAGGCTTCAATATTTTCATAATCAGGTCATTCTGATGTGGCAACCAGTTCACAAGGAAATCAAAGGCGATGAAGAAGCAGAATGAAGGGTCAAATACACACATCATTTACACATCAAGACGATACCATATGGATCATTATTTTGAGAATTCACCCGGTTCACTGAAATTATGGAAATTTTCATCAGGAAATAAGATCATATATTTTTTTGGCTGCATGAACAAATCTGATGCTTGTTGAGGTATTCATATTTTCTGTGGAGTAGTCCTCAACTATTCGAACTATTGAGTTTTTCATTTCACTGATGGTATAACAACACTCTGCCACTTTTGATGTTTCAACTCATTTGCCATCGATAAAAAGTAGTTTCAGGAAGTGAAAAGAACAGTTACAATGTTATATTCGAGAAGCTATTTTTATCGAGTATATGGTATGATTTTGTAATCAAAGTCACTCCATAAGCTGTTATTTCTCATTGAAAGATCCATCAAACAATTATTTGCCATAGCCATAGGCTTTTCGCTGTTGCTTCATAAACGATAGAATGTCAAGGTATGCCACGCATAGCACTAGACTTATTTTCTAGTTACTTCAGAGATAGAAGCCATCAAGTTGAAATTTAAGATACTTACCGGTAGTTACAGGTACTGTTTAAGGTCCTGTTCTGTTTATAATATATTCAAATGATCTACTTCAGCTGAATTCGAAAGATATAATTCGCAGATGACACTGCTATTACCCAGGAACGTAACCCTTGGACCGATATATAACAAACTGCTGAAGCAGACATCCAAATGATTTTTGATTAGTTCGATGAAAACAAACTGACAGTCAACGCATCGAATACAAAAATTATTTCCTTCACTTCTTATAATCCTCTTTTGTTTCATTTTGATAACATTGATGTAAAAATCACACTTTTTAATGCAGTTAGGCTCGCAATATTGTAAATGAATTCAGAGGCATAATTCAGAATTCGAACAAATAATTGGATTTCTAACACTACACAACCTTAAACCCGTACACTGCACGTTCGTAGAACCTATTTTACAATATGGTATTATATACGTTGGGGTGGTATTAGGAGAAATTAATGACTAAAATCGTCAGTCTTAGTTATTGACAGGTTTGTTTATTTTATACTTTTCAAGTATCTTCCGTACTATAGTTTTGATGATTGAATAGGTCACATTTGATGGATTGGATGGAAGAGCAGTAACCACTATCTTCGGATAGGGGCGACTGAATTCCGCCCTTTCATATTTATTCTAATCGATGTGAACCATTGCTTGATAATTATTGACAATTAAGACACATTATTATTATTATTATTATTTACAAAGTGTTCAAATGGGTCACATCTCCAGTGAAATACAACAGATTGAAAATATCCAAAGACCATTTCATGAATGGGCTGGGTACTCATTATTTGTATTTACTGTTTTATCGCGACTGAAGAATTATTGTAGTTTTCTGCTGCAACATCTGATGACTCTTCAATGTTCCGCTGAAGACATAAGAAGTGGTGCTAAATTTCAACGTCATTTGAAATATTACGCAATAAATTAAGAGATTGTATGATGGATTTATAGCAACATTAATACCTATATTTATTTTTTTCGGGTTTGATGTTTATTGCGGAAATTATTGCGATTGACGACTCACCTAATAGCTATGAAGCACGATATCTCCTGAATGAGGTATAGGTAATAATATACTGGACTGAATGATACAAGAAGAAAACCTTAGTATATACAAGCCAGGATGGGTATAGTTGAATTCAAGGAAAATGATTTCTATTCATTCATTGATTATGGTATCATTATTATCATTAAAAATGGAGACAATAAATGAACCATGACAAAATTCAAAATAGACACCTATGCATTGACTATAATAATGTATTAATACCTATAAATACCCATACCAAGAAGGGATACAATAAGACAAATCGATTTGAACAACTTTAAGGAAGAATATTCTTAGAATTTACAAATAAGTATAACAAATTCGACAATAAATTTGTGAAAGACATATGTTTCAAGCCAGTTAATTACTAGTTCTCATACGAGAAAAACCTTTAAAAAAATGCTCAGACATATCGATTTTTTTGGTGCTATTCAACCCTCACTTTTTCCTCCTTGAGAATGACTAAATCAATTGATAGATTAACATAAGCTTTTCATCTAAGAGAATCAAACATTCGAGAAATATAAACAATTTGAGTGCTAGCAGTATCCCTCAAAATAAGTTTAACATTCTGATAACAAGTCTACTTCCTGAATGTTAATGAAATCAATGTTATTATGTTGAGATATTGATGAAGCAAATAAGAAAATGCGAGAGACAATGAATATTCTGCCTGTTAGTTGAAGTTCTCATTTCATTAACAATTCAATAAGAAGCTTCTTGTTATGTCTTGTACTACTGGCAAGTGAATAATCAGTGATTTTTTTTTTCATGATCATGAAACCAGCAGCATCCACGGTGGGTAGGTTATATGAGAAAGTAGGCACTGAAATTATTCTGCTTGCGTCAATGGTAAATTTATCAACCCAAGGATCAACCCCAACTTACTAGAATTATAGAAAATGAAATCGTTAACATGCAAGCAATCCTTCAACGGTTTTCGATCACGTTACAGTGCAGGAATCTTTGAATAACCTGTGGGACTCGCACAGAGTTCGCTTCATTTTAATACTTAAAATTTGTCGACTACTGTAGATGAGCTTTAGGGCAGCGAAAGATTTACCTATGAGATTTTCAATATGTAGAGAGGAACGCATGTCGGTATATATATTAGAGGTTGAGTGGAAGGACAGTTTGTAAGTTGATTTTATCATCTTATGAACTGAACTTCGCCTTGTATTATTTATATGTATTTTTTTTGTATTTCACCTATGGAAGCAATAAAGTCGTATTAATATTATTATTATCATTATTAAATTTGAATTTAATCAATTCCAGTCACGACCCTATGGTTCCGACACCTCGCAGAGTCGAGCTGGAGAAAAACCAGTGACCACTCTTCATAAACATGAGGTGAGTGATCACTGGGACCGAATATCGTGTGCCCTGAGTAGACGCAATGATCCCAGTATGACGGCCTTCTGCATCGCCCCAGCCAAAACTTGTGCCTTCTGTCGGCAAGCTGGTATTTTCTGGAGTTCCGAGAGCAGCTTCTGTCGTGTACCACCAAGGGGGCCTATGATCAGGATGATCATTTCAACAGAATGGTCTGGATATAGTTTGCGGAGTTCGTAGAGAAGATCTCTATATTTGGTCCGTTTTAACTCCTCCTTCAAAACGATGTTCGTTTCAGCTGGTGCCGAAAACTCAATCACAAACATCGTTTTGGTCTGGTGGTCGAGGAAGACTACGTCAGATTTATTGGCTAGTATCTGCCTGACGGTGGGGAATGAGAAGTTACAATAAATTCGACACCTCTCATTCTCCATTACTAAATCGAGATTTATTGCTGAATCACAAATTAGTAAAGGGGTATTATCAATTCGAATGGCAATGCTATTCTTCAGCAGATCCCGATGATTTTTATTACAAGTACCCTCGATTTTTCAGATTTCAGTTTCAAGCAGTGTTCATGAGATAATGGCCTGATTCCACTTAATTTATTGTTCATGATTACTTCCGCAACATCAACATTCTCAGTAGGAAAGCTGAGATGAAGTTTGTGTATCATCTGCAGAAGCCTGAACCATACAGTGTACTATTCCATTGAGAATATCAGTGGTATATATGATGGATAGTAGATGACCCAGTATGGATCCTTGCGAAACACCTGAAAGGATGTCAATATTATCTATCATCAACTAGAATTCTTTGAGAACGTGTAAGAAAGTAATTCTATATTGAAAAAAAACGGATGCATCATAGAAGCCGTTATATCTCAATTTGGCACAAAGTAACTCATTACTGATGGTTTGGAAAATCGAGTAATACTAGAACACTAGATAAATCTTGGTCATAGGCTGTTGAAAGGTCTGTTGTTACAGTTGCTGAAGATGTTTCGATGTTTTTTCCAGTACCGACACCACATTGACTATCCGGGAAAAAATGTTTGGATAAAAAGTAGTTATAGATTTGAGAGTATAAAAACTTCTCGTGAATTTCCGTGTGTAGGAAGTTAGGAAGTTATCTTGAAATTCTCAAATATGAAAAATCTTTAGGATTATTTATTTAATAGGTATACCAACAGAGCTCTTTCAAACGATAGGAAAATATGATGTTTCAAGGCAGCAATTATATAAGCACATATTTATCTATGAAAAGGCTGTCCCGAAAGCATTAGTTCGAATACCATGCGAAATGGTATTAACCTCTTCGACAGTAATCAATTAAAATTAAAATATAGATTGTGATCGTAGACCGATTTGGTGAAGAAATCAATTTTTTCATCATCATTACCGTTCAAACTCTGCAGATATGTGGAAAAAAATTATTCAAGTCATTAGAGTTAGATGAATGTTCAGGAATAGAATATTTCTTGGATTTGAATGAATATTCAGGTTCCTCATAATTTTTCAAGAAGCTTTAGAGTCTTTTTTTCGGAGCACATAATTGAGATATTGTTTTTTCTCACTTCTGGTCACTGAAAGTGAATAATTCCTTAGTTATTTTTACCTTTCAAGGTCCACATCCATTTTAGTTCTTTCAAATACTTGCAATGATTTGTATCCCTTCCTCTTTTCAAGAGTATAAGATTATCGGTTAGCCAAGGTGCTGGATGTTTAGTTATTTTCTTCTGAACCAAAAGGATCATTATTATCGAATACAAGTATAATATACTCATTGAAAAGTTCAATCATTCCAATGGAGATGATTTAGGGGATTATTGACATTGAAGTGATGAAAGGGTCGATTTGTGATGAGCCTAGGTTCGTTATGCTCAGTGGAAATATTTACTTCTAGAAATGTCGTGTCATGGTCTGAGATCTCATGTACAGAAAGGGTACCAAATTTGTTAATCAGATCAGTGTCATGTCGTTTTTGATTCAATAAAGAAAATGTATTATTATGATTACTATACTATCCTCAAAGGTGAAATTTCGTCTTTGTGAAAATTAAAGCTCGAAATCGCACTACTCTCTATATCACAACATAATATGAAATATTCGAACAATGGACATATTAAAACGTTATGTTACGTTCAAATTTGAGCTGGACCAGTTGATATCATTCTCGAATTAGTCAAATATGTGAATAGGATTTCCTTCCAAATGCCCATGGAATGTGATGAATATATCCCATATGATCCGTTAAATCGTGATCAGACAATCTTCGCAAATATTTGGAAAACATAATATAATCCATGGTTCCTATAAATTTTCGGGTGAATTTGAAATCGTTGTGAGTTGAGTGAAACCAAAGAGAGCTGTCACAATGTTGGTCCAATTAACTTTACTTGCCATAGTATCATCTTTGATGGTACCAGCCGAAAGCAATCTCATCAGCGTGGTTCAGGTAATGAATGTCATTTGATTTGATAATATGGTCAAAATGCTTTCGAGTTTATAATATCAGAATATTTCCGATATAAGTCGTACAAGAAATGAATTTTATTATTGTAAACTATCATAGTTGTAGAAACGTTGGAGGATTATTTTTTCAAATGAATCAATTTCTGATGGAAAATGTCATTTGCATCATTTGCAACTCTTCATAAACTGTATCTGAACCCACTTTGAAATCTGTTGAGAATTTTCTTCTTATTTGTAATATACATAATTATATAGTGGTATATATACTCGTATAGGTGCAATTGAATTTCTTGGGTAATGCAGCAAGTGAAATGCTGACTCTTTCAAGTTTCACATTTTACTTGCTGCAAAGCAATTCAGTTTCACCTCTAACTGGTCTGCAAAGACTATTTTTCTCCTATACTCGTATATATGTACAGTGTGACCCATTCTTAATGGAAACACCCCCCTAAAATTAGAAGTTGTAAACAGATTTCAATATATTTTTTTTGAAATGTCAAGTACTAAAAGGTATACCTTGGGACAAAATTTGAAATGTTTATTCCAATTTTCAGGGCATACTACGATATTTATTTTTAGTCGAAAATCGAGATTTCTCATTAGCGATTTTTTAATTGAAAAAATCACTACGCCACTGGATTCAGAGTGCTTTTAAACAGGTGTGACCAAAATTTCATGAAAAAATTAGTTACGTTAATTTAATTTTTTTCCTTCATTATTAGATGAATTGTGTGAATGTAATTCCGTTATTTTCATTGAAACAATTTACGCTTATTTGTTTTTTTTTTCATCTGGCGGCATTTTATTGTTGGAATTATAAAAAAATATTTTCATGGCTATATCTGTTGATATAGGGTGTTTTTTGTGACTGTTAGCTGTGTGAGTTTTCGAATTTTTGAGTTGTCATAACTTTGTTATTGACGACTATTTTTTTATGAAATTTTGGTCACACCTGTTTAGAAGCACAACAGCCAATTAACTATACATGTTTAAAGCTTTTCAATAAGCTGCCAGCTACACTAGGAAATGCACCACTCAAAAAATTCAAAGCAGCAATTTTAAAATGTCTTTAAAATAACGCTTTTTATTCACATGAAGAATTTCTTGGCTTCTCTTTTGACGAGATACCACCGTGAAAGTTTTTTTTTCGACTCACATACCTACATTCTTGTACCGACAGCATGTTTTATTATATCATCAAATCTTTCAACTCTATATAGAAATCTAAATGTTTTTTTATTTTATTTTGTTCGTTTTATCGTTATATACGTATGTACATTTATATATAGGTATTGTATTCGTGTGACCATTCATCCATTTTGTATGTCTCACTTTTTTTATGTATTATTGACAACCTTAAATGTGACTAACACATAACTTGGGCTAATATATTATTATTATTATCATTAATAAAATGACTTATCACAAGTGACTCCGTAGAACTTTTGAAACACATCTTAAATTACCATAATCGAGATAAACTTATTATATTTTTTTTTCATATAGGTATTTCGACATGGAGAAAGAGCTCCCGTGAGCTTTTATACGAATGATCCATATTCTGACGATTCCTATTGGTCAGTTTCGGCAGGGCAACTAACATCAGTGAGTAAATTCAATATGTAGTCTATATTCCTCAGGATGGATACGAAAACACTTGTTTCAATTTTCCGTACTTGCACAGATATTTCATATATTTGGATCTCTCGATACTCAATACGACTTGTCCGTTGGCTATTTCTCTTATCAACTCTCTGCACTCCTCTGAGCATGCGCGTGTGATTGTTTATGTTGACAATTCATTGAATAATTGAACTTACTTCAATTTGAAAGTTGTACATCCAATTTTTGTTACTTCCTGTTACTTCAATGCACTGATTTAATTGACTCATCTTGATCCCCTAAGTTTGGTATCAGTATCAATTTGATGATACAACTAATACTATCTATTTTATTGATTCACAAACTCTTTATTTTCAAATTGCATACCTTTGTAGAGATATCTTTGATGGCTTAGAGCAGAAAGCGCTCAGCAACATAGCTTGAAATAAAATATTTTTATACACTCGTGATTAATAAAATCTTTTAACCTTTTCCCACAATAATGTTCGTTTTTAGTCCTGAACATAATAAATCTTAAATAGTGTTCTATTTGGTCCATTCTATACAACAATCCATGTACAAGTACGTGATATCGAGTTGAATGATAAAATAATACATTTTTATCTTTTTCTAGACTGGTATGAACCAACACTACTCTCTTGGTAACTTCACCCGCCAAAGGTACAGCGACTGGCTGGGCTCCTTTTCTGTTGACGATTTCCGAGCACAAACCACAGACATAGACAGAACTCATATGTCCGCCCAATGCAATATTGCTGGTCTGTTTCCACCAACAGAAAGTCAGATCTGGAATGAAAATATTTACTGGCAACCGATTCCCGTTCACCCAACAGATACGGAAGTTTTGAGTGCCTCCGTTTCTTGTGCCGCTTATACCGAAGAACTTGCCAGAGTTTTGGATGAAGAGTCTTACTATCAGAATATTGACGAAGAGTACAAAAGCGTTTACGAATACTTGACCCTGAACAGCGGTGATAACATCACATCATTATCAAGCGTCGGTAGCATATATGACTCACTATTCATCGAGAATGAAGTTGGGTATGAACTACCAACTTGGACGAATTCGGTGTTTCCTGAACCAATCTCCACCCTCGAAGGTTACATCTTCCAGTCTCTTGCTTACAATACGAAGTTGCAGAGATTAAGTGAGTATAGGACATGGACATATTGATCAGAAGTGATATCAACTGATATATTCAATAAAGTTGCGTGAAGGTATTTCACTCTCGATTCAGGCACGAAGTTGCTCAGATATAATAGTATTTCTTCAAGTACAAACATTTTCAAAACCAAGCTCTCACTACAATCTTTTATATTTCTACCACTTCAATTCTACGTATTATACTCGATAAGAAACAAATAAGCTGAAAAATTATAATTGCTAATACCCACTCAATTTACCAAATAACAGAGTTCCATTGGTGATTTCACTGAGGATGGCAACTCAGTTACCGAAATACGCGTTGATCGTTTTCAAATTATTTTGTGGTTTTTGGGTTATATTTGCATACGTTGTATATTCTTGAGGCACAGTCTTCAAGTCTCCAATTCATAAGTGAAGACATGAAAAATGTTAGATGATATTCTTTATTGGTTATAGCTTGAAAATACAATATGAATCGAATTGAAAAACCAGTCGAGTGAAAATATATGACATTATGATATTTATTTCATCAAGTATCTGAGTAAGATTGGGTACTTATATGATCTAGACTTGGAATATGCTCGGTATCCTTCAGCATTCCGCAAAAGAAACAAAATCCTTCCATTTCGGTCCAATCCAAGGAGCATGTATATAAATTCAGAAGAATGAGTGCCGGTTGCATAACATTTCATCAAACCCTCTGTTGATTCAGCGAGGGATTAACTTTGTTAAATGGCAAGATAAGGCATATGTTGCCATATTTACGAACAAATGGGATATTCAATCGTCTGTTGAATTGATTATGCAATCGGTCCTAAATTTTGTTTTTTCAACTTCCTCATTTCTTTCTCAGGTTCTGGAGTATTCATTGACACCGTCATCAATCATTTCGACACAATGAAGAATTCCACCAGCACCCCAAAATACCAAATGTACAGTGCCCACGACACCAACATTGCAGAAATTCTCTCAGCCCTCGGAGCATTCAAGCCACATGCGCCGTATTTTGCCAGCAGCATCTACATTGAACTACGTGAATTGCTGGGCGTGTACTTTGTCAATGTTTACCATAAGAACAAGGATACTTTCGAGAAGATTATAGTAAAAGGTTGTCTGATCTTCGATTGCCCCCTGATCGAATTCAAAGCATTGATGAAAGACATTCGCCTCGATGCAGATACTTGGGAGAGCGAATGTGCCCAGACTAGCAATTACACAGTCAGTACGTCTGTCAAGAATCTTTTGATACACCAGGATCCCAACGGCCCTGGGCACAAACTCAATGTGTAATATTATGATCGGATTAATGTTCGAATTATATTTTCTCGCATAATTTGTGTTTTTATGTCTATTTTCCATCAACAGTATTGGCTTGAGCATGGTTCTCGTGTGACTTGATACATTGAAACTTGTTCTTCTGTTCCAATTGCTCAATGTATTCAACTTTCTTGCTTTATGTGTGATTACAATAATGTGAGGATGCCTGCTCGGAATTGCTCGTGATGAAACAGTAGACGCGATTTTCGATTATCTAGATTCTAGAATGGTGAATGTGAACTCCAATCGTGAGTGCAGGACCCACACACAGATGAATAGCTCTACTTATCTGTGATATTTCAGTTATTTATGATGATGCTGAGCTTGGATATTGAGGACTCTATAGGAACAATCGTGCTCAATTACTGAAGATATCTCATCAATTCATCCTCGAACAAATACAGTATTAAAAAAGGAAAATAAATCAATATCATTCCCACGTTATTTAGAATAATCTAAATTACAAAAGGTAGAATACGAGCGGAAAACAACTACATTCCTGGCAAATACCACGCATAATATTGAATTATATCCACTCGTAGTCTATGCATCAATTCATATAAATGAATAAAAAATGCAAATATTTCCTTATTCGAACATGCGTTTATGCTACCAACGAGACAGACACGCCTGACAACCTGTAGAACGGTTTCGGGCTTATTGGCCCTCATCAGTACAGGGTAGTCAACCGAATGGAGATCCTGAAATCTCCACACGAGGCGACGTCTGAATCGATGGAAGCATCCTAGCATATTTGATAGCAGTGAGCCGATCCCCAAGCAGTGTATGAAGACGGCGACACCAAGCGGCGAAGAAAGAAACATTCCTAAATTAATCTCCCATGTTAAAGAGATGGGATGCTCGACTAGCCAATAAATTTTGAAAGGAAACAGCCAAAAACGTTGAGAGCATTAACGCATGTTCGAAGAAAGAAATATTTGCATTTTTTATTCATTTATATGAATTGATGCATAGACTACGAGTGGATCTAATTCAATATTCTGCGTGGTATTTGCCAAGAATGTAGTTGTTTTCTGCTCGTATTCTACCTTTTGTAATTTAGATTATTCTAAATAACGTGGGGATGATATTGATTTATTTTCCTCTTTTTAACACTACTACTTCACTTAGAGTTTTTGGCTGTTTCCTTTCATAATATCATTTCAGTATCATTAACGATTTTTCGTGATATACAAGCAAATCCATGATGGAAATTCGAGTCCAATTATGCCTCCGGAGGGTCAGATATCTTCACCTTATCTGAAAGCCAAACTGCACCAAAACCAATGAAGCCGCACGCTCGTGATTCAATACCTTCTGAGTTTGCTTAGAAAACTGATTTAGCATAATCAGGTAATTCTGATGTGGCAACCAGGTCACAAGGAAATCGAAGGCGATGAAGAAGCAGACGGCCTTGCCGGCAACCAGTGTATATACATCAGACGATTCAGACACCACAATTAATACATTTATTGATATTGAAAAGTGTTAATTACCGCCAACTTAGTTGCAAAGCAACCCTCGAAGTGTCATTGAGACTTGTATGAGTAAGGAAGACGAATACCTTAGCTTTTTGAGTGTTATCAGAAGCAAGTTTTTATCACCTGAATTATCCAATCTTCGCCCACGCGTTTTTTAAATTCACTGGTTATCGTTGAGAGTCCGAAGGATTGAAATCTAGGTACCAATAATGTTCGGTTGGTCACCTTTCTCCTACCGCTAAACGATGTCACAGAAATAAAAGAATATTTCCAGAAGCCGCGCCGGGATTCGAACCCGAACCCTTTAGGCCCAAAGGCCAGCGCCTCAACGCACTCGACCATCAACCCAGTTTCATTTTATTCAAAAGGGTCTTGAGCTATGCAGTGAGAAACGCCAATTACTAAAAAAACATGATGAAACTGCACCTTGGATGACCAATGGCCTGCTAAACTCTGTCAATAAAAAAATTTGATGCATAACAAAATGAAGAAATACTTCATCATTTTTAGAAATAAACTGATCTCATTGATAACAGTTACCAAAATCAATTACGATTGAGAGGAAATTGATCGCAATAAGAACAATTCGCGAAATTTGTGGAGGGTTATAGAAGTTGAACAAGGAAGGAAAAAACGCTCATAAACGAACTCAAAAGTGATACAGGTGAGATATGAATCAATAAATATGTAAAATGTCATTTTGAGGTTACGTTTTTATGTATTGTTTATTGTTTTATGTTTTGTAAAGTTTAGGAGATATATTCGGAAAATGTTAGTTTATTTTTCTGATAACGCACGTGTAAATATTATTATTTTTATTATTATTTTCGCTTTGTTTTATAAGTACTAATATATGCATGTGTATATGCATGTGTATATGCGTTCATATGTGTATATTCTTTTTTTCTGGTTTCTGGAGTCCCAACATCCTTAACAACCTACAACGCAAGATGGCGATGTTCAAGTGCGCCATGAAAATGAAGTTTTATGCAACCAACCCAACAGACTTCGTCTAATTGGGAATGCGACGTTGTCGGTTGTTGTAATTTAGTTGTTTCAAAAATTTGTAATCAATTTTTCAAGTCGACATCCAATTAGATTCAAAATCGTGTTTTCGGGATAAAAATTCAGAATTTCAAGATGGCGGACATTTGTGATTATGGTCCAATTCGATTCAAAATTGGTATAAGTATATGAATTCCCGGAGTCTGAGATTATAATTTTTTATCAAAATTTATGAATTCGAGATGGCCGCTCCAAGATGGCGGACGAGTTTTGTACTTATGTTCAGATTCGATTCAAAATTGATATGTTGGGGTTTTCCTCTGGGTTTTTGGAGTCGAAATTTATGAATTATTTATCAAAATTTGTGAATTCAAGATGGCGGACGAGTTTTGTACTGATGTTCTGATTCGATTTAAAATTGATATGTAGGGGTTTTCGGAGTCGAAGATTATGGATTATTTATCGAAATTTGTAAATTCAAGATGGCGGACGAGTTTTGTACTTATGTTCTGATTCGATTTAAAATTGATATGTATTTTCCTCGGGGTTTTCGGAGTCGAAGATTATGAATTATTTAGCAAAATTTGTAAATTCAAGGTGGCGGACGAGTTTTGTGCTTATGTTCAGATATGATATAAACATTCGTATGTTGGTGTTTTCGGGGTCAGAGAATATAAATTATTCGTCGAAATTTGTAAATTCAAGATGGTGGTCAAGATTTTTGATTACAGCCGCCATCTTGAACTCATAAATTATGATGAATAAGTCATAATCTCCGACTAAAAAAACCTCAATATACCAATCCTCAATCCAATCGGACCATAATCGCAAAAATCGTCTCTATCTTGGAGCCGCCATATTGAATTCACGAATTTTGAAAATCACTTTCTAATCTTCAATTCTAAAAACGACCTTATACCAATTTTCAATCGAATTGGACCATAACACAAATCTCGTCCACCAACTTGGAGCCGCCATCTTGAATTTACGAATTTTGACAAAAATTTCATATCCTTCTACTCAAGAACCTCCACATACAAATTTTCTATCCAATCGGACTATAATAACAAAACTCGTCGATATCTTCGAGCCGCCACTTTTTTTGTAATACATGATCTAGACATTATTGTCACCAGAATTATTAACACCCACCAAATTTCAAGTAAATCGGACAACTAGAAGTTGGTCGAAATTCACTTGCGAGAATAACACAACTCGAGAAAAAACATGATTTGCATATCACAAAACCCCAAGATTTGAATCCGAGAACTTTTCCGTCATATTGATTTTTGAAAAAAAAAATCATAACTTCCGATCCAAACAAACCTATATACAAATTTCGAAATAGAATATTATAAAAAATTACAAAACCCATCCGGCATCTTGCATTTTCATCATTTAATAATCGTTAGATCGTATTGTATTGACGTGTTGACGACATTCAGATATAATAAGACGAAATTGAATCGTACACACATAAACCGAAATTGAACATATCATGAAAATATCAATGGAGTTGAAGAACTGGCAACGCCTGGTATGATTTACAATGAATCTGTATGATTTTAGTGCAATTGCCATCTTGCTGTCAGTAGCTGAACTGAAGTACGTCATAAAATGGACCGGAACGCATTAAATCACGTATCAACTTTGTCATGTTCATCCTAAAAAATAAATCGTTTTCCCCAACTTCTCTGTTTTGATGCATTCTGTATACTCTGAGTGATGCCATTAGCCAATTTATAATCATCAAATATATTTCTAGAACATACTTTTCGACCACTCATATAACCTCAAAATTGATCAGTTTTGAGATTTTTTTTCAGAATATTCATCCATTTTTGGGAGTTGCCATGGGTCAAACGACATGTATTGATCCTTCATCCATCTCTGTATAGCAAAAATCATTTCATTTACTCCTACCATTCGTTTATTGAACATGACAAAGCGAGCCGCTGATAACGGTTCAAAATTGTCCGTTGCGACTCCCACCTTAACACTGACGCTTCGCCATTTCATCTCTATGTTATTTTCGCTGATGAATAAAGACTTATTATTATTATTATTTTCTTTGTTTTGGCGTCGACTGCTGAGGTCATTGGCCATTATCGCCTCAAGAGAAAAGGCGTGTACGTATAAAATATATATATACATATATACCGATATGCGGGAATAAGGCTTTCGAGAAGGTTTCAGATTTTCTTTAAGATGTTTATTCTCCTGAGATATTCAATCTTCACTCACGCGTTTTTTTAAATTCAACAGGAGATTCGAATTGTCAAAATTACCTCAATATATTGAGGTAAAGTGTTTTGAGAAGAAATTGTAATATGCTTGTCGACTCATTTTTCGATGCTACATTGAATGGTGAATTATTGCTGCTATAACCTAGAGCACCAATATTCATTCTGATCCGAGTATAATGAGAATATGGCGAACGAATGATTATAGAATATCTGTAACAGGATGATGATGATCTGAGATCATCCGATTGGAATAGACAGGAGAGGAAGGCTGTAAGATCTACAGCTGCTGTTGTCATGGGCCAGGAACTCTTGGTCGCACAGAAAGTTCAGCCACATTTGGAATCAATTGGTAGATGGTATAAACATAATGAAAGCAGATGAATTTGTTTCTACCACAAACACGTATTTACCTGAATGCAACAAAGTGTTTACAATGGATTGCCAAATGGGGTACACTGTTAATGTTTCCCAAGTCTTCAAGGTGACTCTGATTGACGCTGATATCAATTATTGTATACGACACCCTATCAAGATCAGATATAGAGATTGTGGACTTCAATTCGAAGTTTTCTGGGATTACGGCTACGGACATGGGGGATGGAGCTACAAAGTCATTGAGGAAGGTCCAGAAAGATATAATGACGGGCTTTATTTCTGTGTTTTGTGTGAAAAACAGTGAGAACGATAGTGCAGTGCTTTATCAGTGCACGATTTCCCCAAGAAAAGCCAGGCAATGTGTATATATAATTCAAATTAGGGTGAGTTATCTTGTATTCAGTTAGTGATCTTTTATTTGTAAATATTTCGAGAGTGCCAACGAAAGAAAGCACAATATCGGCAACAAATGGCATTAATACACAATTCTGAGTTTGATTCTGAGAGTAACATCTGCCACTATCTTTACGATTACCTCCTCAACCATGAGGAATTGACGAAAAGAGGTTATCCCATGGAATCGGGGAAGAACAACAAAATCGTTCTCGACAACACAACCGGCCTGAAAGAGATTTTGTTCCAAAAGTAGATGACGAAAAATTGGCCGAGATAGCGTCTAATATGGACCCATCAGTCAGGCGATGCAAGAGATGTGGTCGTTTCTTCCGGACCACATTTGGAGTGGAATGGTTGATGGTATAAACATAATGAAAGCAGATGAATTTGTTTCTACCACAAACACGTATTTACCTGAATGCAACAAAGTGTTCACAATGGACTGCCAAATGGGGTACATTGTTAAAGGTTCCCAAGTCTTCAAGGTGACTCTGATTGACGCTGATAGATCAATTATTGTATACGACACCCTATTAAGATCAGAGATAGATATTGTGGACTTCAATTCGAAGTTTTCTGGGATTACGGCTACGGACATGGGGGATGGAGCTACAAAGTCTTTGAGGGATGTCCGGAAATATATAATGACGGGCTTCATTTCTGTGTTTCGTGTGAAAAACAGTGAGAACGATAGTGCAGTGCATTATCAGTGCACGATTTCCCCAAGAAAAGCCAGCGCAATGTATATATATAATTCAAATTAAGGTGAGTTATCTTGTATTCAGTTAGCGATCTTTTATTTGTAAATATTTCGAGAGTGCCAACGAAAGAAAGCACAATATCGGCAACAAATGGCATTAATACACAATTCTGAGTTTGATTCTGAGAGTAACATCTGCCACTATCTTTACGATTACCTCCTCAACCATGAGGAATTGAAGGAAAGAGGTTATCCCATGGAATCGGAAAAGAACAACAAAATCGTCCTCGACAACACAACCGGCCTGAAAGAGATTTTGTTCCAAAAGTAGATGACGAAAAATTGGCCGAGATAGCGTCTAATATGGACCCATCAGTCAGGCGATGCTAGAGATGTGGTCGTTTCTTCCGGACCACATTTGGAGTGGAATGGTTGATGGTATAAACATAATGAAAGCAGATGAATTTGTTTCTACCACAAACACGTATTTACCTGAATGCAACAAAGTGTTTACAATGGACTGCCAAATGGGGTACATTGTTAAAGGTTCCCAAGTCTTCAAGGTGACTCTGATTGACGCTGATAGATCAATTATTGTATACGACACCCTATTAAGATCAGAGATAGAGATTGTGGACTTCAATTCGAAGTGTTCTGGGATTACGGCCAAGGACATGGGGGATGGAGCTACAAAGTCTTTGAGGGATGTCCGGAAATATATAATGACGGGCTTCATTTTTGTGTTTCGTGTGAAAAACAGTGAGAACGATAGTGCAGTGCTTCATCAGTGCACGATTTTCCCAAGAAAAGCCAGCGCAATGTATATATATAATTCAAATATGGGTGAGTTATCTTGTATTCAGTTAGTGTGTAGCATTTAAATTTACCACCATAAGATTTAAATTTGAAACCAATTTAAAATAGTGATATACCATCTGAAATTACTATAATATAGCTACAGTTTAGTTAATAAACAATATACTCACAGAAAACATTCAGTTTGTCACCAACAAATCTTTGAAAATAAAAGGAATTTATTAAAACAACACTATATCACACAAGTTTCTAATGATAGTATATCACAAACACACTAGGTATTACTCTTGCTTCTGACATTCTAAGGACTGTTGGAGGTGATGTAACTAGCTGCAGGAATCTTATGATTTCTGGCTATCTGTCTGATCCAGGCCTGGAATGGAAGAAAAGAGTCAGTAAAGATATACATTCAAAAGTAAACAAGCGACTTACCACTGTGTTCTCTGGTGTGATAAATTCTATGGTACTGACTATTTCAGGGTTTGTGAAGATGGTCTCTTCGATCTGAATGTGATTCTGAGTGATTTATTGGGTTATTGTTTATTTTTCTGAATATAATCGTATAGGTTATAATTATTTTCTAGACGTCGATGTCATTGCTTGGTCTGTCATTGATCTTCTGTCATCGATCTTCTGTCATCGATATTCTGCCATCAGTCTTCTGTCTCAAGTTGGTTAGCCGTAAATGTTCGTGTCCGTAGCAGAAAAGAAAGAAGAAGAATGGTAGTCTTCTCGGATTATCTTCGTTGGACTTCGTTCTGTCAAACGAGATAACATTTATGGTTATGACCAATGGCAGGCTGAGGATTCAAAACTGGCGCTGATTTCATACAGGATGTGGAGTTTTCTTGGCAAATGTTGGAATGAGGAGATGGTATCCATCCTGGAGCAGCTACCTCGAGGCTTTTTCCTGTGTGGCCATGATGAGGTGCGTTTGACTCGTTTTTGATATTCTTTTTTCGGTGTGTTTAACCGAAAATTAACTCTTTTGGGGAATTTGTGTAAGAGTCGTTGGGGCCGAGTTCAAGTCGCACCCATCATTTGTGGTTTTTGGAGCCTTTTTAAGGGGATTTGTGCCGACCACCGGGAGACTGCCATGTGGTAGAAACACCGCCATTTTTGTCCTGCTGTCTTGATGTCCTGTTTGCTGTTTTGAATATCTTCTAGTTTTACCTCCCTTCTCAGAAGGTAAGTTATGACTTATAAGCCAGCAATGATATCTTCAGGTTGAAAATATACCTATTTTTCTTTGGTTTTTTTCTTTTGCACATGTCCTCTCATGAGGCTATTTTTTGTTAGGGTGTTAGGGTACAGCTTAGCCCTCATCAGACTCCTGGCATCGAACGACTCCTGTGGCAACTCTTATGGCAACTCTTGACTCTGGTCAAGATTCCCACGAGGGCCAACACCGAGTCACTTTTAAATCTTGGCCAGAGTCGACAGACAACCACCGGACGAGGACCAGTAGAGCTGGTAGAGGCTGGCGACCTGCTGAACTGCACCATCGACCCCTGGCTGACCTGGGAGTGTGAGCCTTCTTCTAGTCTTCTCTTCGTCATCTTCCTGTGCTGTTTCCTGTCTGCTTCCTGTTTTCTTCCTGTCGTTGCTGTTTCCAACTACACCAAGTGGACCTTGGATAGAGGCTACGTTTATGGACCATTGGACCTTATCATCAGGTTTTTTTACACCTTCAGTGTTGTATTATTTCTTTGAGATTTATTCATATTAGTATTTATCATACCATCATTTTTTGGACAACTAATTATTCATATCACATATCATACTACCATGATTATATTATGAACCGTAACCTAAAGAGCTCTTGTGAAGCTCTCACATAGTACTATGTGACAGCGGATTTAGTCACAGGTTTATTACCAATATACTTCATTGGGCTTATTTTGAGAAGTATAACATCCGGTATACTTATGTATGTATCTTAATATGATATATTATTTAATTGATTTAATTATTACTAATATGATCTATTACTCTGGTCCATAACATATATTTGCCTTGTTCATTTTTGGTGTCTATTATATGTACTTGTATGTGATATGGTTTTATTCTTCTATTTGTCCAACCCAGATATCTAAGAAGGTTTAATTCTATAATTTCAGGTATTTGATTGAAGATAGGTATGTGGTTTCTCAATTTTTCAAATATTTTATAACTTACTATCAAATTGAGTGGCGCCCTCTAAAATTTGAATTTTCAATCTCCGAGCCAAATAAAATCCGAACTCACTATATCTGTTCTCCGGCGAACAGCTGCCGTCAGCATAATGTGAACTACTTTGTTTTGATTTCATTTTTGAGTTATAAAGTAGGCCACAAGTGATCTTTTATTTCTAAGTATTTCGAGAGTGCCAACGAAAGAAAGCACATTATCGGCAAGAAATGACATCATTATACGAGAGTAACATCTAAGACTCTCTTTACGATTACCTCCTCAACCATGAGGAGTTGACGAAAAGGGGTTACCCCGTGGAATCGGGTAAGAACACCAAAATCGTTCTCGACAACACAACCGGCCTGAAGCCAGGCGACGCCAGAGATGTGTTCGTTTCTTCCGGACCACCCCAAGTGAATACTTCAGCATGAAAACTTGGTTTCAGATGAGGAAAGCTGTAAAATCTACAACTGTTTTCGAAAGTGAAAATAGTCTATCCAATTAAAAATATTAAACATAGTTCGAAATGAATGTCTGATAGACTACGAGCAGAAAACAACTACTCTCCTGGTAAATACCACGCAGAACATTGAATTATATCTGCTCGTGGTCCATGCAACGATTCGCACTGTGAATGCAGATCGCAAATGTTTCTTTTTGTAGGACATTTGTTTTTTCGAGTTTATCAACGTTTTATTTTTTCATTAAAATAAAAAAACTCACTGTTAGTCAGTCAATTCTCATATTGCACCAAATTGACATGTTCCACACCTGCGCATTACATTAGCTACCACTTCCAAAAATCTTCAGAAAAAAAAACTTGGGCGTCTTTTCGAACCAAGCCTACG
Organism: Chrysomela aeneicollis; assembly: GCA_029955515.1. NCBI lineage: Eukaryota > Metazoa > Arthropoda > Insecta > Coleoptera > Chrysomelidae > Chrysomela > Chrysomela aeneicollis. Next base: position 12,530,368 of record JARUHQ010000002.1, read on the forward strand.
TACAGAGTTTCAGCCTGTTATTAATCACTGAAAAAACAGGCGGTGGCTGCTGGACTACTACGACAATTCGTTCTCCGAGGGTATCCTGAACTTGATTTTTTCAAATATGGACATGTATTTTTTCCATGGATTTGAGTAGCTCCTATCCAACCGAGTTCAGAATTCAGATGAATGAATTGAATTCAACTAATTCAACGGAGTGGCCTCCGGAATATTTTCATGAATTATCCTAGGGAGTCGAACTCTATCTCGTTATTTTCAAAATATCATTCGATATCATAACGTTGTGAAATATCTAAGAAATATTTGAAGAAAGCTCCGCAAATTTGAGCTGGATAAGTCGAATAGGTTTCAAATAAATCAAATATGTGAACAGGATTTTTTCAAGAATGTTCATGCAAATATAATAAAATCCACCAAAATTATCAACAAACAAACCTCACAAATATTTGAGGAACAAATAATTGGTGACTATAAATTTTTTTGTAGATTCGATGACTTTGTGAGTTGAGTAAAACCAAGAAGAGAAGTCACGATGTTGGTCCAATTAACTTTACTTGCCATAATATCATCTTTGGTGGTACCAGCCGAAAGCAATCTCATCAGCGTGGTTCAGGTAAAAGATTTGATAGGGTATTTTGTAATAGGAAGAAAAACCTAATTACTTCAAATTAAAAAAAAATTATCGAAGTATCACTATCAGAATTATTCATCAAATGTGTTTCATGTTTCGATATTTTAGAGTCATCACCAGGCTTTTGAAGGTCCTATTCAAATCTACTAATTTGATTTTGATTGTAGAAAGCTCCTAATTGATACCAAAGAGTATCATCGAATTGAATTGTCTGACTTCTTTCTTTTTCATTCGACGTTTCTAGATGCCCATTTTTTTTTGTTTCTTTCAAAAAGTGAATATAGAGTGGCTCACGAAAATTTCTGGCGTATCAGAGTTAGATATACAATCTCGGAAACCATAAGAGGTACGAAGATGGTTGAATTAGAGAAAAGTTGCGCATAAACTAGCCCAACAATATGTCATTTAAAAAGTTTCAAAATTCCGAGTAGTTCCGGAGATTTGCTCAAAAAACCGAAACTTGCCGATTTCGTTTTTTTTCTGACGTTATTCAAATAAATATAGGGGAACAAAAGACACTCTCTCATACCCAATATTTATGCTATTCAAAACAGCGTTGAGAGATTTTCAGTACGACGTTTCGTTTCGAAGAAACCATCTCTGATTATTATCAATAGCACATTCTATGTAGTAATGAATGATTGCTAAAAGAGCTCAACAGATTATCAATATAGACATTCCTGATGTACCATCCATTATAGGGTCGTAATTGAAACATTATTTCAAATAATTGGGTAATTTGAAATAATACATATAAACTTTTGAATAAAAACTAAGCCTGTATGTCATTTCGTTTCAAAATTATTTTTTACTTATTGAGGAATTTATGTTTTTTTTCTCATCATAGGTATTTCGGCATGGCGAGAGAGCTCCAGTTAGTTTTTATACGAATGATCCGTATTCTGACGATTCATATTGGTCAGTTTCAGCAGGGCAACTGACGAAGGTGAGTAGAAATATAGGAAATTATATTATATCCAATCAATAACCATCTTATGCAAAGCAAAATATCATGTTGACGTTTAATCATTCGCAGAACTGATTAAATCACAATTATTATTCGTTTATCCATTTCGTTATCACTGTATTGTCTTCATTCTCTAACTGCGTGAGGTCGCCAATACATACGATTCGTAATCGCCGATCTATGATTTAAACCTCAACTGAAAATTTCAGCTCACATCGAGAAACTGAAATGAACAGATTATGAGTGATTTATTGAGAACAATTTATGGAAAAACCAGATATTCGATAATAACAATTGACATAATTAAAGTGGAAACATTTTGAAAAAAATCTGAATCTCCACACTATAGTTATCCCAGTGCCTAGCAATTCATATCTTGAAAGGTATCCAGAGAGTAGAAAAGCCAACAATTATTTCTACGTAAATCAATCAATCAATCAATCAATAATATACTTTATTGTCGAAGATGTTATCTCATTGACAAAGCATGAAACATACAAACATATACCTATGTATATATGAAATATAAAGACAAGAATACAATTTCACAATTATTTCACTACCGAAAGGGTACATGTACAACAAATTAGTTTAAATATAAATAAAATCAATCAAAAAACACTTTCAAACACTTTCAATACAATTAATGATAACATAGCATAAGAAAAGTAATGATATAATGTCATTGGTACAAAAACTTTCTACAGAGGGAATATTGAATAAACTCTTAGAATCAACCCCACCACAAATACAGAGTATCCGTGATCATACGGCGTATACTCAAAATCAGAAAGTTCTGCTTAAAATAATACTATGAGTTCATATACTTAAACTGTCTGAGTCGCCACTTCCTATCAAGAAAATCGCTCACGAAGAAGACCATTTGAAACTGTCTACACTAGCACTAGCCACTTGAAGTACTGCATTTTTATACTTGTGGGTCTGAGCTGACTTCGGAGTGCAAATAATCATCAAGACAACTGGCACAGCAAACAACCAGGTTTCAAGGCAAGTTAGAGGCAACGGGAATATATACTGCCTTACCGAAGAAGGCAGTCTGAAACCGAGCCTGAAACCTTCTTTGGACTTTCTAATGCCTAGTTCTAAAAAAGAAATGACAATAGTTTTTTAGAAAGTTTTAAAATAAATGAACTCAAGAGATCACATTTTCATTGAATGACCATCAGATTGATTTGAATTTATTTCACAATAATGATAATTTCATGACCAGGTGATCTTCCGTTCCTATCGAACCTTCCACTCTTTTCTCATATTCGTATATATATTTCATTAGTTTGCAATAGTGGTCAGTTTGATACTCCACATGAGGAAGCTATAGTATCGCGAAACACGTATCGTGGGTCTGCAAACCTCAATTAGTGAAAATCTTGTAGTGTTTATTGTTTATTTTTTAGGAAATAATATAGTTCATCAATGTATAGCTTTTTGTACGATAAAAACCGGAGGAACAGTTGGTATCACTTCAATTTTTCGAAAGACTGAGTCAGGGTCCGTTGATCAACCTAAAAAAATGATACAGAAACTCCTACTCTCACTATATTAATATCAGCAGTATTATTCGATTTCACCTATTCTCAGAGGACATCTTATTTTATGATAATATATTGACTTTAAAGAGATAATAATATTTCATCATCTTCTAGACCGGTATGAACCAACACTACTCTCTTGGTAACTTCACCCGCCAAAGGTACAGCGACTGGCTGGGCTCCTTTTCTGTTGACGATTTCCGAGCACAAACCACAGACATAGACAGAACTCATATGTCCGCCCAATGCAATATTGCTGGTCTGTTTCCACCAACAGAAAGTCAGATCTGGAATGAAAATATTTACTGGCAACCGATTCCCGTTCACCCAACAGATACGGAAGTTTTGAGTGCCTCCGTTTCTTGTGCCGCTTATACCGAAGAACTTGCCAGGGTTTTGGATGAAGAGTCTTACTATCAGAATATTGACGAAGAGTACAAAAGCGTTTATGAATACCTGACCCTGAACAGCGGTGATAACATCACATCATTATCAAGCGTCGGTAGCATATATGACTCACTATTCATCGAGAATGAAGTTGGGTATGAACTACCAACTTGGACGAATTCAGTGTTTCCTGAACCAATCTCCACCCTCGAAGGTTACATCTTCCAGTCTTTTGCTTATAATACGAAGTTGCAGAGATTGAGTGAGTATCTATAACACATGTTGTATAAACAATTGAACATACAGGTGTCGCGACGATATCAAATTCGAAGATACCTAACTGTTTAGACATTCGGAATCAGTGAACGATCTGGAACACTGTTTGATCATGACAAGTGATTTCCAAAATCGAAGAAATACTTTTCATTATAATAAAAACACAAGGTATTATAGCTATAGATATATTGATGGATCACTCTTTATGATACAATATAATTATCTGAATCCATTGTCAATTAAGCTTCCCAACGACTTTTCGCTTTCAAAATTTTGATGTGGTGTTGCCAAGTTGCACCATTTTTCTTTCCTCGCTACAAATATCTTGGATTGAAGCCCTCTAGTATTATTTTCAAGAATCAATCAGGGCTTTCGTTGAAATCGATAGCTCTTGCCATTTTCCTTTACATGACAAACGCAGTTCCACTCGAAGATGTTCAGATTTGTTGTCATAACAATGAAATTATGATGAATCTTCAAAACTACAATATAAATTTGAAATTGTTATATATCGCATATACTTTTGAGAAATTCTGCAGGTGTCGCACAAATCTCTGAATTAACAGAGAGTAATTTCAATTCAAGGTGCTGGTGTTTTCATTGATACTATCATCAACCATTTCGACACAATGAAGAACTCCACAAGCACCCCAAAATACCAGATGTACAGTGCCCACGACGCTAACATCGCAGAAATTCTCTCAGCCCTAGGAGCATTCAAGCCGCATGCGCCGTATTTTGCCAGCAGCATCTACATTGAACTACGTGAATTGCTGGGCGTGTACTTTGTCAATGTTTACCATAAGAACAAGGATACTTTCGAGAAGATTATAGTAAAAGGTTGTCTAGTCTTCAATTGTCCGCTGATCGAATTCAAAGCTTTGATGAAAGACATTCGTCTCGATGCAGATACTTGGGAAAGCGAATGTGCTCAGACTAGCAATTATACAGTCAGTACCTCTGTCAAGAACTTGTTGCTGCATCAAGACCCCAACGGTCCTGGACACAAACTTGGACTGTGAACTGAAATGAAATGTCTTTGAAAATGAAATGAAATTATTCTTGTATATATTGTAGTATTCAAATTTTTCCTACCGCAACTCTCCCCTAATGTTTGGTGAAGTTTGGGTGAAACAGTACACCCTGTATAAGGTTCATCATCAACTGAAGAGATCTTTGTTAATCAAAATCATATCTGGAATACAATGTGGTCATACTCATTGAATAAATTCATTCGGTCAACCTAAGCATTTTTGTATTTCAGTATTTTGTAGTTCGGACTACCTATATTCGGACTGATTTCCACAGCCACTGTAAAATTTATATTACCTAACCTTCTCAATTATTCTTTGTTAGAAAAGAAGTGGAAAAATATCGGCATATACGATTCTAAATTCGTTTGATGAACTGCACTTGCTCTAGAAAGTCGACAAGGACAAAATATAACAGATATGCGCCATGATAGATCTATTATATATAGAAAGAAAATAAGGTCCATCAAATAAGCTTATGAACATAGCTATTGGACAAGTCGGAAGCTAAAACTGGTGGAAATCAGCTCGAAAAATACTCATTACTAAGTATCTTAGTAGAAAATAATAGAAATATATTCACTTTTAAAACCTTTTGGAATGAGGTGAGTAGTGATTTCTATCTTTTCTTGTTCGTGATGAAGAAACATGTTTCTTGTGAAGGAATTCATATTCGTGTGCACAAAAACTAAGGATATCAGTATAAAAATTCCAACTGAAAATGTAGATGATACTCCTGCAATCGCTCTGATCATTCGGTTTTGGATGGTAATACTTTAGGATGATATAGTACCCATCCCATATCATATTCTTGATGGGATCTCACCAAAGAAATATTGTTTCAGACCTCGATTGTCCAAAATATTTTTTCTATTTTAAATAAATAAATAAATAACTTTATTTTCCTTTGGACTTTACAAAAGTATAGGAATAGTCAGGTTGAAGGTTGTTACATTTATAAAACTATAAGCTAGATAAATGACGAATCAGATGTGAAAGACAAACATTACATATATGTAAAAAAAATAAAATAAAAATACATTACATATCTAATTTTTAGTAGGTGGTTGGATGATCATACATCGAAATATTCGTTGAGCGAATAAAAACATTTTTCTATGAGAAATGATTTCAAGTTTTTTTTAAAAGAGGATAATTTTTTTTCATTTTTCAGATTTTCAGGTAAGTTATTGAAAGTTCTAGGTCCTAAAATATTTGGTGTATTAATCATAATATTTGTCCTGCTATGTGGTATATAGAAATCGTTCCTTGAGCGAGTATATGCATCATGGATATCACTATTGCGAGCAAAGAGTTCCTTGTTGATAAAAACATAAACACATAATTCAAATATAAGGAGGCAGGGTAGGGTTAGTATTTTCAACCTTATAAACAAGGGCTTACAGGAGTCTGTTCTTGAAAAGCCCAATATACTTCTTATGGCCTTTTTTTGGGCCAGAAAAATATCCCTTGCTGATGCGGATGACCCCCAAAAACATATACCATAGCGGATACGTGAGTCCACTTGAGCAAAGTAGAGACTGCATAACTGATTTAAATCCAGGGTACTTCTAAGAGTTCTGAGTTGGAAATTTATTGCATTAATTTTTTTTACAATGTATTCACAGTGTTCATTCCAGGTAAGACATTCATCAAGAAATACTCCCAAGAATTTAACAACTTCCTGATTTGTATTCAGGGTTGATCCACCTACCCTGAAGCACAATTCTTCACAATGTTTTTGTCTCGTATGGAATCTGACTGATGAAGTCTTGCTGCTGTTAAGAAACAAGTCATTATTTGCAAACCATTCCTGTAGGATAGAAAAAGTGTTGTCGATTTTACCTGATAGTTCTTTGTCAACCCTATCGGAGATCGTTATCGATGTGTCATCAGCATAACAGGTGAGAGATGCTGGCACATTCAATTGATTAATATCGTTGGTATATAGGTTAAAAAGTATCGGAGCAAGGATGGAACCCTGCGGAACTCCCAGAGTTACGTTTTTAGCTTGTGAGTGAGAATTCTTCAAGGAAACAAATTGTGACCGATTTGATAAATAACTACCGATCCATTCAAGAGCGGTTCCTCTTATTCCATATCTATTCAGTTTTTCAAGGAGAATTTTGTGATTTACGCAATCGAAAGCCCTACTCAGGTCTATAAAAATTCCCACAGGGCACTCGCCTATGTCTATATAGTTTGCTATTTCAGAGTAGTATGCTTGAATTGCTGTGGAAGTTGATTTTATAATAGATCTATAATGAAGTCATTATGAAACGCAAATGCGTATCGAAATGCATCTGTTTCGATACGCATTTTTCATTATTCGGAGGTTGGTACAATCGAACTGTCAAATGGAAGGCAGAAGAGTTAGGTCCAGCTTTGTTCTGAGCGATATTGGATTTTTTGATTCTAGCAGTGAAAACCTCAATGTTTTTATTGATGAATTCCAATTCAGAGTGTGATTTGATTTGAATTGACCAATAAAAACAATAACAACGTTGCATTTTTCACCACTGGTATCGCAAATATCAAAATCGCTCAATAGTAAACTGGTGCGTCATATTTCAGCAATCATCCAGTTATTTATTGATATTGAATCAACGTTTATCAATGAGATACTTCAAATTGAAGCAAAACAGAAAACATTGTATATGACACACGTTTTATACTATAAGGCACTTGTTACCTTGGAGCAGTCCTCGCTTCGCTCGTCGTACTCCAAAGAACGCGTGCGACAAAATAGCTTAATTCTAATAAAAATTGTATCATAATATACTATTCGAGTTCAATAATTTGCTTGAGGAGTATTGAAGGAGATATTGTTTATGCCCGAAAGCGTACTTCTTTTGCGAGTCTCTACTTTGGTATTATTGATACTAACAGGTTAGTTTCGGCAGGTTACGATTTTGACATCCGTGCAAGATCAAATTGGTAGTTTTCATGAGATTCATAAACAAAGAGTCATTATTAAACTATATATGCATACAAAAGGTTTATTTTGTCTTGAACATACATATATGTTTATGATCTGTAATGTGAAATGTATAGTTCACACAGTCAAAGGACCGACTTGGGTTCTCATATGAACCCATTTGCTTCAAAATTATAGACTCCCGTACGGAATCCATGTAGCTGTTCGTGTAGAATTAAATTTCAATCTATAAATTTGAATAGCTATGTTGACATTGTATATTCAAAATTTTTTTGAATGAAAGGAGGTATTGTTTCAGGTGTAGTTATTTCCTGGAATGGATAAATCAAGACAAATAATTCCCCTTCCCAAAATAGGTGCTACGGTGTATCTCTGCTATTATGTTTGTGAAACATCTTGCAAGCCACAAGAATATTCGGAGAGAAAATAGGTATAGGATTTTTTCGAATGTTTTGAGGTTACACCTCACTTGGTTATACGTTCCACAAATTTGCCATTGAATGAGAAAAATAACTCTGCTAGACAGAAGTTCTGCAAGTCTCGAACTTGACAATAAAAGGGTGATCAGTTTGTGCCTGGTTTTCCTTCTACAAATCGCTTGTAATGTGATGAGAAATGATTTTCGATGAGCTCTGACAATGAAAACACCTATAAAAAAATACCCACTTTTCTGCGATGTTCTATAGACGTTCTGAATTCGCAGCATAACGTTGAAAATTATCTGAAAATCCTCAATGAATAAATGGAAAAACAACCACCATGCTTCGGCCTGTTCAATACCATAGTCTGTCAGCACCATTTTCCACAGGATATATTTAAAAAATTACAATATTCCAGGTGTATTATATGGGATATTTCCAAATGTTCAGAATTGAAATAAGATATTTGATTGACCTAATTTTTCATGATATGTTTCCCAACATGGTTTCATATAATGCCTTGTTAGATTCTGGTATGAAATATACCTATAGATCTCAAAATATTGAGATCACTATCACTACAAAAGATCGTGCTTTAATGTTAATAATTCTTGTTTGAATATCTCCCTCATTTCCTCGCAAAAATCTGAATTGACTGGCAAAGTAATTCTCGTAATCCTGATTAAATATAATTCCTTATCTATTAAGTTCTAGAAATATATGCAATGTAAACATTTTCAATTATTGAAACAGCAGTTCCCAACTCTATGTGTTTTCGATGCATATTGCAGCCCCTTTATTCGTAACTCAAAATATTATTTTTCCTTCCCTTTCGAGAAACAGAGCAGTCAATGAAGAATATAAATGGCGCGGTAGTTTTATCGTTGGGTTCGATTGACAGTTCGATTTTCACTATTCGCAATTGTGTTTTCAATAACTGAAACGAAAAAAACGATGAGATTTTACATGGATTTAACCAGAATAACTCTCGATTAACAGCCGGAAATACACCTTGCACAACAGAACCGAACGTAAACACAACAGAGATTTAGTTTGTCTGTGGGTTATCCCCCAGAGGGTTTAGTGGTTATTCCACAGAAATATAGGTTCTACTACTTCGAGTGGTTCACGAGTCACCACTATAGGTAGCGTATCGCTTAGCACCTATCGCGAATGTCAATTTTGAAAACCGATTCAGAATCATCGATTCATCTTCAAACCATGAAACTGAACAGTGAATAATTTCGGGCCACATTTTTACCTTGAGTCTATTGAACATAACCCTAATAAGCACACAGATCATGAAAATGCATTGAATGTGTCGTTTTAGAATCACTGATTTAATCATAGAACCATTCATTGCTTGCTGTACTTTATCTTATGGCTCAATTGAAGCAATAGCTCCTCCAATGCTGATTATACCATAAAAAATGTCGAACAATTATATTCAGTACATAAATATTGCACAATGTTGAGTAGTTGATACCTAGTGGATTTCGAATAACAATATTTTCATGATATCACTATCATATCAATTTCATAACTTACCTAATGTAAACGAGGTTTTCAAGAAGCTATAGAAATCTCACTCATTGGCCTGAATCGCATAAATATAACCGTCACGGAATTCAATAATTTACGAAATATCTCCAAATGAACTGTATCATAACAAATCAGACCTTCCATGATAATTAATGGTGTATTGCTGTAATTGACAGATTGAAGCTACTCTGATATCCTTTCAAAACCAAACTGAATACCCATTTGACACCGTCCTGATGTAGACAAAGTAGCCTAGCTATTAGACGAAGAATCAAAGAATACATTTGACCAAATTGAAAATGAGTTTATGTCATTCAAAAATAACTCAGGATGAGAATGTAATGGTCAAAATTCTAGCAGAGCATTACAAGTGGCTCCCGGAACTAGATCTGTCTGACAGTCAGATCGGTTCACTCGAGCCCCAGTTATTTTTGTTACTTTGGCCTTTTGGGCTAATGTGGAGAAGGGATATGAAGTTGCTATAATACAATGTATCCCTTTGTGTCAACCACAGGTCAGATAGTTAGAATGGTAGAGCACCCCAAGTACTGTTTTGGAAGGGGCTTCAGGACGCAAAGCTTCCACGAATCACTACAACCCATTTCTCTTCTCTGGCTATTCTTGTACGGTGACCAGCGTTTCCACAAACCTAGACGGATGGTAAAATCGGGGCAGGTCAAAGCGAGATATTCGAAAGCGGTATATCTTCTTCTATTGGCGATCACTTAGCCTTAGGTATCACAGCGAGATCATGCAGAACCGGTTAGCTTGACGTAACTGGTGGAAAACTCGCTGAAGATCAGCGAAGGTTTTGCTTAGCACAATAATGACATCGGAGTATGCGAAAGCGAACGGTTCTATTTCGAGTCCTATCAGAGTGTCGTTCAATCTCTGGAACGTACCAGGTGCTGAGAGAAGCCCAGAAGGTATTACCTCAAACTCGAATGACCCTCTTTCAGGTAAGATGAAGGCGGTTATCGGTTTGGCAGCAGACGTAGCGGTATTTACCAATATCTCTGTCCCAGGTCTAGGCTAGAGATATATTCAGCTTCCATCAACTTGTCCAGGAAGGCTTTGATAAACGGCAGCGGACGTGCATCTTCTTTGGCCACGTCTTTGACTTTCTAGAAATCAATGCAACATCAGTGCGTCACATATTTCTTCTTCACAATAACTACAGGTGAACTTCATGGACTACTGGAAGGTATGATGGTAACATCTGCCAACAGCGGTTCGGTTGTTTTTGAGTGAATACGATGCTCAACTAATGGTGTAAGTGCTTTGATCCTTTCGAATGAGGGTAATTCGTTATTAAGGAATCTTTGTAGTCTAGTGTTGATTCAGTGGATGATTTCGGCACGATGGATTCCCAACTCCAATTGGGCTGCACTTGATTTTCCGCTGCTCGGTTTCCGGTTGTTCTACAGTCCACGGCTTTGTGTTGGTCCTCGGTTTTTCTTCGGTCTATGGTTTTGTTCTGATTTTCGGTTCGTCTACGGTGTTCGGATTCCTATAGTAAGAGAATCGTCTGGTTTCGGTAAGCCCTTAATTATTGTCAGATCCTGGCTGCAGGATATTTCGTGTCCAATCAGGAACTGATGCTATATTTTTCTGGAAACCAAGAACTGACATATTCTTCTGGTTGCTTTACACAGTGGCGAAACTATGACGTTTGCAACAGTTAACTACGCTGGTAATGATAATCGAGCAGTATCGACATGAGTGGAGAATATCATATTCCCACTGGTGTGAACGACTTTCCCACAACAAAGATGAATTTTCAATTTTTTCTTCGAATTCACTTACCTGCCACTTGGGGTGCTATTAACGCGATCGATCTTGGCGGGAACAATCACAAATTATCAATTTATTAGCAGTGGCTGAAGACACAAGCGCCAGGCGCGATAATAAATTAATTCACGAACGGACGTGAAAATATCGTCGATTCAGGTCAATTATTTTGAATATAATGAAACGAATTTCTATGAGCAAAAAAGTCAAGAAACCCTCTTAAAAGTAAAATATATGGTCTCACGAGATCCCACTCCAGCAATTGAAGAAATATCGACTTTATTTTCCAGGTAAGGAGATATTATCGATCGACATCACATCACAGCAAACCGCCTCACCAAAGTTACACAAAACTGACGTCCCACTCAGACCGATCATCAGATCCAGAAATTCAGCTACCCACAAGCTAGCAAGATTCCTACCACTGATCATTCAGCCGCTACAAGGAAGTACCGCATCCTTCTTGATAAACTCCAGGCACTTTGTTGAGATCCTGGAAAAAATTGAGGCAACACAAGGAGATCAACTCGTGAGCTTCGATGTAAAAAACCTCTACACCAATACCAGTAGAAGAAATCATGGATCTCCTAGAATGCTGCTACCTTCATATCAAGGACTCTTTCTTTACTGAAGATGAAGATCCAAGCAAGCGTGGATAAATGGCAGGAGTAACTATGACTCTCTAGCATCACCTGCGGGACTAGCGTGGACTAGCGACCCACGAGCGCCATAAACACCCGCTGGTAAGGAATGAGGCCAAGGCAGCCGTGGCGCAGGGTAGCAGGAACCCCCTCCCCCCGCACGAGCATTGTGAGCCGGGATTTCCTCAGAGCACGTAGTTGACCTCATGCTTGACCTTGGATTAAGGCTACGCTCCATAGCGAAATCAAATATGGAGTACCGGGAAGCAAATAAGGGACAAAAGGGCTACTCCATCATATCGCAGGATGAATGATGTGCAAATGGGGATCGTAATCGAACCGCCTGAACCAGCAGAAATTCCAGTTGGCAGGGAGAAACCACCAATTCTAGAAGAGGAAGGCCCAGATGAGCCAATAGATCAAATGGCTCCTGGGAGCCCGCCACCTCCTCCCAATGCCAACCCTAATGCGGTGGAACCGGAAATCCTGCGCCCACAGGTGATGAAGAGAATGATCCTGAAGCAGCATCCATAATCCATTAAAAACGAACGGAATAATCAGTTGATAACCAAAGTATTGGCCTTCGAACAGAGCTTTTCCATTTGCAACAGCAGAAATCCTTGATATACCAAGGCACGCATTATGATACTCACAATACTCACAATACTCACAATACTCACAATACTCACAATACTCACAATACTCACGATACTCACAATACTCACAATACTCACAATACTCACAATACTCACAATACTCACAATACTCACAATACTCACAATACTCACAATACTCACAACACTCACAATACTCACAATACTCACAATACTCACAATACTCACAATACTCACAATACTCACAATACTTACAATACTCACAATACTCACAATACTCACAATACTCACAATACTCTGACTGACTCCCACAAGAGCATGTGGACATTGTCTATAACACAATAAAGATGGAGACGAGGATAGAGCGGTTCCATCGTATGGGACCCGAACAAAGAGGGCGAAAAGACAACCCTGGTAGGCTCGCCTACTATTCCAGAAACAATATAGATTGGATAGAAGACTTCCTGCAAGAAGCATTGCCCAGCCGAGATTTGGCCCTTTCTCAGATGTTCGAGTCTGAAGTAAGATTCTACAATCATAGGTACGTGAATAAATTGGAGCCTCCATTTCCTGGTCGCTTCAACAAGTAGATCAGTGATAAAAGGTGCCAAGTAATTTATGAATCGATACGTGCGGATTGCAAATTATCTCGCCGACCACCTGGGCGCAGTGGGTGGTCTCCAGGTGGGAGAACTAGAGGAAATCCTCGAATCTGACGAGGAAGCCCTAGCACCTGTGGACGAAGCAGTGGTCGAGGGCGCTGTTCATTTAATAAATGAACAGGCAGAGGCTACATCCCTCAACGTGGCAGGAGAGCACAGCGATATTTGATTGACGTCCCTGAGACTACAGCTGAAGAGTCACAGCAGCAGTATCAGATGACCCATTTCCCGGCCCGAACATCAGCCAAGAATGAATGATGGAAGCCGTCGTGAAGGAATCACAGATGACTCAGTCGAGAACACAGAACGCACGAGGAACGTGCATTTCCCCCCTATCGACACGGCGTTAAGGCACGGCAAGCCCAAGGTTAGGTGTCACAATTGTTTATTGATGACATTTATGCACGTATCACCGCATTCATCACTGACAGAAGTGATGGAGAGCAGGTACGTCGCAGCAATCAGGGACGTTGCAAGGGAAGAAGGGCCAAGCGACGTGATGGAGAGCAGGTACGTCGCAGGAATCAGGGACGTTGCAAGGGAAGAGGGTCAAGCGACGCTACCTCTATGCACGGACCCAGGAATTGTTCCATAAAAATAGATAATGTGGACTGCCTGGAGAAGGGAGGAGTAACCTGCCCATACGTGGACATGAGGGTTTTGTATTGAAATGGGTTGCTTCCTTTTGAAACACGAAATTTATAATAATTAAGGGAATTGTAGTCTTCTAAATAGTATGGGAATGTAAATTAGCGATCCTATTGATAATAAATTACAGTTAGGAAGAAAATGTCGTTAATCAGAACCGGGAAAAGGTAATTCCAGATCGAGTGCTGGGATTGGCCGGCCCTGAACGCGTAAGGCGAGAAATGGGCGGAGTTTAGAAGAATAATGCGAGAAATGGGCGGAGTTTAGAAGAATAATGAGAATTGTGTAACAAAGTATAAAGCCGGGTCAGAATCAGCGAGGGGACCAGTTCTTCGGTACGAGCGAAGCAGAGCGGTCGACAGTATATAGTCCCTGGCAACATACTATTTCATAGTGCGACGGCAGCGGAGCGATCCAAACCGTGAAATTACAGTGAAAGTGTTAGTGAACATTCGAGGATTACAGTGCTACCAAGGAGACGGGATACTCGAACGAACCATTTGGATTATCTACTAGATCTTCAAGTGAAGGGTGAGAGTATCGAATCCCCCCAGTGCACAGCCCCCAATTTTCTCTGGCCCTTTTCCCCCCAACCTGCCCAGAAATGGGCGAACGACGACAAACGCGGGCCACGTCCGCGAATTCCAACCCCCCCTCTCTCCCTCCCCAACCTCCGACTCGGAATATTCTGAGAACGAGGACGAAACCACCATCCTGAGAAAACTCAAAACCTCTTTTTCGGATGTCTTGAAGACATCCACCCCGGCGAAAGCCAAAAAACCCACCCCACCACCACCCACAACCACAAACAAAAAAACCACAAAAACCACCTCACACACCTCATCCCAATCTACCGCCCCCCAAACCTCCTCCCAATCCACCTCCAAAACCTCCACCACACCTCCACCCCAAACCACAGCCAAAACCTCCACCACCACAACAAAACCCCAACAAACCACCTTCAACCTCCGCAACCTTCCCCCCAAATATAAATCCCAGAAGGAGCTCTACAACCTCCTTAACTCATACGAACTCATTAGAAACGAGATTAGCTTCTTAAAAGCTAATCTAAACCAAACGGCCCTCCTTAAAACCTCCTCCATTATCACCGGGGAGTTGCTTGAGCGAAAGTTCAGGGATAGAACCGGTGATAAAGCCATCACAGTCATCCCCTTAAACAAAAAAGCCCCTCCTACCCCTCCCCCCAACAATCCAAAAAACCCACCTTCTCCCTTGTCCTCAAACGCGTCCCGAAGGACGTCACTGACGACGACCTCTCGGACGCGTTCAAGGACGCCGACTTCCCCACCACAAAATTCTGGAGAATAATCTCCAGAGCCACCAACCTACCCACCACCCTAATCCGAGTCATAACAGACTCGGAAATTAAATATTCCGAAGCCCTCAACAACGGCATCCCACTATACGGCCTGATTTATTCAGCCGAACCCTCAAACCCCAACCCCATCCCTGCAATTCCCAAGTACTGCAGCAGATGTGCAGAAAACGGCCACTCCCTAGACGAGTGCAAAAACCGTTTATCTTGCCCCCACTGCGGCGAAAAACACAAACCCCAACTATGCAAGAAGGCGGAAACGCCCAAATGCAAAAACTGCGGCGGCGACCACCCTGCTTTCTCCCCCAAATTCCCCAAAAGGCAAGAACCCCCCACTACCCCCTCCGAAGTAGCCCCCGTCACAATCTCCCCTCCCTCACAGACCTTTGAACTAAACGAATCAATTAAGGCAATAGTAATGCTTAACGTAATTACTCTCATTAACGTCATGCCCGAAAGGCGGACGTTAATCCTCAAAAACTTAAATGCTAATATGCAGATAATTTTTGGCCATACCTGCCTGTGCACCTGCACGGGAGGAGTGGTGAAATTCTTTTTCAATAAAAATTAACAACATCCATAGCCCAACTCAAAAAACCGACTAATAATGAACGACAACTTCATTATTGGTACGCTAAATTGCCAGGGCCTCACTTGAAAGAGACATTTAATCAAAAACCTCCTCAACTCCTCAAACATCCAAATCCTGTCTCTCACAGACACCCTGGCCAAAAATCCCCCCTGCTTCACAGGGTACTCCACCACCCACCTCCCCAAAAGCGCCGAATCAAGAGGAAATGGTCTCCTCATACGACACGGCATCCCCTACACTCCCCACCCAATCCCCCCCTATCTCCTCGACCTAGATTGCACCGCAATCGATATCCACTCCCCACAGAATGTCACCACAACCATCATCTCCTATTACAACCACCCAAACCAGACCCTTCCCCGCGCCCTTTTCACATACATAAACTCCCTACCACGAGCCATCCTTCTGGGAGATTTCAACGCCAGGCATTCCCAATTCGGGGATCGCACTTGCAATCAAAACGGCAATATACTCACCAATTTCTTACTCGAATATCAAATAACCCGTATCCAGAATAACCAACCCACCTTCTTCTCCCACCTGGGATCATCCATAATCGACCACATTCTCTGCACCGAAAGTTGCGTTGAGGTCCTCGGCGATGGATGCTTCCTGGGAGAATCCATTACTTCAGATCATTTCCCGCTACTGCTAGACACTCAACTCCTGAACCCAATACCAAAACCCCCGGAAAGCGTCACTTTCCGGGACTTCAAAAAAGCCGACTGGGCCTCATTCAGAAATCACATAAACAACAATCTCCCAGAAATCCCACAACTCAACAATACCCCCCAAATAGACCTTGCCATCAGTAACGTCTATTCAACGATAACTGATGCCATCGACATCTCAGTCCCCCTCACCACCATTAACACCAACCACCAAACTCTCCCCCCTTTCATCCTCAGACTCATCTCCCAGAAACGTCGCCTTTACCGGCAATATACCCGCACCCACGACCCAAACGTCAAAACGGAATGGAACCGACTGAACTCTCTAGTCCGTCTCAGAACTAACCAATTCAAACAGTCGCAGTGGATTCAAACCACTGCAAACCTCGACTACCGAAACGGTAAACAGTTCTGGGACAAATTCAAAGTCCTTACCAGACAAAAATCTATCACAAAATCTCATTTAATAGCAAACAACCAAATTCATGCAACAACCGATCAAAAAGCCTCACTTTTCAAAAACCATTTAGAAAACACTTTCAAAGTACCAATTCATGAAAACTTTGACAACATCCTAGGAAATAGAATAAATAACCAAATTAGAACTTTTCAAACTCAACACCCGGGTTCCATTCCGCTAGACCCCAACAATCCCCTCCTTGAACCTGTCTCAATCCCCGATATCCTAGAAGCCATACACTCCGGCAAAAACACCGCCCCCGGACCGGACTCAATAAACCGGTCCACCCTTAGACAACTCCCAGAAATTATCCACCCTCACCTGCAAGCCATAATTAACGCATGCCTTTCGCACGCCTACTTCCCGAAGTCTTGGAAACAAGCCAACACAATTTTAATACCAAAACCTGGAAAAGATCTGACTGATCCGGATTCTTACAGGCCAATTTCACTCATCAACTGCTTAGGAAAACTCCTCGAGTTTATCCTAAAAAACAGACTACTTAATTTTGCTCAAACTCACAATATAATACAACCACACCAACACGGCTTTCAGCCCCAACATGAAACACAAAATGCACTTTTAGAACTCCAAACACAAATTACCAAAAACTTCAACATCAACAATCAAACACTTGCAATATTCCTAGACGTGCAGAAGGCATTCGATAAGGTGTGGCACGCAGGCCTCATACATAAACTCCTCAAAATCAACCTTCCCCCCCATTTCGTCAGAATAATACTGTCCTACCTTTTAGGAAGAGAAATCAGAATAAAAGTGGGACAGTCCGTTACTGACCCATTTACCCCACAAAGCGGAGTCCCCCAAGGCTCCATTCTAGCCCCCTTACTTTACCTCCTCTACATCCACGACATGCCCCAAATCAGAAATACTCTACTATACGCCGACGACACGGCATTATATGTTTCAGCTTCATCTTCCAGCGCACTCAACAGGAAGGGCCAACAAATGCTGAACCAGCTCTCAGGCTGGTGCAACAAATGGAGGATCACCCTCAACCCGCTGAAGACGCAAACCATTCTTTTCACTCACCCCCACAGCCGTAGACCCACTCAAGACCCAAGTCACATCCGCTTGGAGCTCGCAGGACAGAGACTTCAGCTGCAGGAAAAGGCCACCTACCTGGGAGTCCTATTTACTAGAACCCTCAACTGGGAGCCAGACTTGCAACAAACTCTCAATAAAATGAGAAAAAGAGCCTCTCTCCTGGGTGCTCTGAGTGGAAGATTTGGTCGCTGCCACCCAAACACCCTCCTCCACACATACAAAACGTTCATTAGGCCAATAGCTGAGTATAAAGCCATCATCTACTCCCAACTCAAACCCAAACAAACCCACGCCCTTCAAGCCACCGAACGAAAAATTCTTCGTAAATGCCAATACCTTCACTACAGATATCCTTCCACCCAGGTGTATATCAACACGGACGTCAAGCCAATACCAGACCGCCTCAAGACCCTCCAGGCGGGGTACGCATCCAGAACTCTACGCGGAAACAACGAGGCCGCAAACGCGACCTTGAGAACCTCGTGGAGCGACGGACGCCCACTACGCAGACGCCCAAAATTGAAATTCGCCATGCCCAACTACCGCCTCCTAAACCTCTGCAACGACCTCCCCGAGGAGCTGGAGGAAGCACTGGACAACACTCCGCTATCTGTAAGATAGCGGAAAAAAGAACCACGGCGCCAAGGCGCCATAACGCCCAGACGAATTCTGCTCCTCGGGGGGAGCGCCAAGAGCTCCCCCCCCCCTCTTAGCAATCACCATCGGCTTCCGTCAGACCATTTGACGGAAGCACCACCCTCTCCCGCCAACTGGCGGGAAAGCAACACATCCAAGAAGCCTCAAACCTGAAAAAAGAAGAAGAAGCCAAACAATCAGATAATCCACAACATACTTAAGGCAAAACTGTACATATCCGCTGTGACCACGGTTTTTCTGCGGTTTCCCGTGGTCCTCGCCAAATGGGCAGCGATTTAAATTAGGGAAACAACAAGTCCGCAGACTGTTTCCACCTCCAAATAAGCTCAGCTCAAATCATTCCAAATTGCATTGTATACAACTTTTTTTTAACCACCAAAAATTAAAATCATTCAAGTGTTGAAAAGGACGCCTAAAGTCCTATAACAACACTCAGGGAAATATAGATATCTTAAGAACTAAAAACACCACTTCATCAAAATAAACATATATAAAATTCAAAAGCGAGGGGACAGTTCTTCGGTACGAGCGAAGCAGAGCGGTCGACAGTATATAGTCCCTGGTAACATACTATTTCATAGTGCGACGGCAGCGGAGCGATCCAAACCGTGAAATTACAGTGAAAGTGTTAGTGAACATTCGAGGATTACAGTGCTACCAAGGAGACGGGATACTCGAACGAACCATTTGGATTATCTACTAGATCTTCAAGTGAAGGGTGAGAGTATCGAATCCACCCAGTGCACAGCCCCCAATTTTCTCTGGCCCTTTTCCCCCCAACCTGCCCAGAAATGGGCGAACGACGGCAAACGCGGGCCACGTCCGCTAATTCCAACCCCCCCCCTATCTCCCTCCCCAACCTCTGACTCAGATTATTCTGAGAATGAGGACGATGCAACGATAATAAAAAAAACTGAAAACCTCTTTTTCAGACATCCTAAAAACATCCACCCCGGCGAAAGCCAAAAAACCCTCCCCACCACCACCCACAACCAGAAAAAATAAAACCACCTCACACACCTCATCCCAATCTACCTCCCCCCAAACCTCCTCCCAATCCACCTCCAAAACCACTACCAACACCTCCACCACACCACCACCCCAAACCACAATCAAAACCACCACCACCACTACTACACCCCAACAAACCTTCAACCTCCGCAACCTTCCCCCCAAGTACAAATCTCAGAAGGAGCTGTACATCCTCCTCAACTCCTATGAGATTATTAGAAACGAGATTAGCTTCCTAAAAGCTAATCTCAATCAAACTGCCCTGCTAAAAACAACTTCAAAAAACTCCGGGGAATTACTCGAGCGAAAGCTTAGAGACAGAACCGGAGACAATACCGTAAATGTCATCTCACTCAACAAAAAAGCCCCTCCCACCCCTTCCCCCCAACAAACCAAAAAACCCACTTTTTCCCTAGTCCTCAAACGCGTCCCTAAGGACGTCACGGATGACGACCTTTCGGACGCGTTCAAGGACGCCGACTTCTCCTATACAAAATTCTGGAGAATAATCTCCAGAGCCACAAACCTTCCTACCACCCTAATCCGAGTCATAACAGACTCGGAAACAAAATATTCGGATGCCCTTAATAACGGCATCCCCCTATACGGCCTGATATATTCAGCCGAACCATCCAACCCCAAACCTATCCCTGCAATACCAAAATATTGCAGCAGATGCGCCGAAAACGGCCACTCCCTAGACGAGTGTAAAAACCGTCTATCCTGCCCCCATTGTGGCGAAAGCCACAAACCACAACATTGCAAGAAGGCGGAAACGCCTAAATGCAAAAACTGTGGCGGCGACCACCCTGCTTTCTCCCCCAAATGCCCCAAGAGACAAGAACCCCCCACTACCCCCACCGAAGTAGCCCCCGTCTCAATCTCCCCTCCCACACAGACCTTCGAGCTAAATGACTCCATTAAAGCGGTCATTATGGTTAATGTAATTACCCTAATCAATGTAATGCCCGAAAGGAGGACGCTAATCCTCAAGAACTTAAATTCAAATATGCAAGTCATATTTGGCCATTCCTGCCTTTGCACCTGCACGGGGGGAGTGGTAAAATTCTTTTTTAATAAAATTTGACAATCATAATTCATCTTTTCCATAGCCCAATTCAAAAAACCGACCAATAATGAACGATAACTTCATTATTGGTACGCTAAATTGCCAGGGCCTCACCCGAAAGAGACATTTGCTCAAAAACCTCCTCAACTCCTCAAACATCCAAATCCTGTCTCTCACAGACACCCTAGTGAAAAATCCCCCCTGCTTCACAGGGTACTCCACCACCCACCTCCCCAAAAGCGCCGAATCAAGAGGAAATGGTCTCCTCGTACGGCACGGCATCCCTTTCACTCCCCACCCAATTCCTCCCTATCTCCTCGACCTAGATTGCACCGCAATCGATATCCACTCCCCACAGAATATCACCACAACCATCATCTCCTACTATAACCACCCAAACCAGACCCTCCCCCGCGCCCTTTTCACATACATAAACTCCCTACCACGAGCCATCCTTCTGGGAGATTTCAACGCCAGGCATTCCCAATTCGGGGATCGCACTTGTAATCAAAACGGCAATATACTCACCAATTTCTTACTCGAATATCAAATAACCCGTATTCAGAATAACCAACCCACCTTCTTCTCCCACCTGGGATCATCCATAATCGACCACATTCTCTGCACCGAAAGTTGCGTTGAGGTCCTCGGCGATGGATGCTTCCTGGGAGAATCCATTACATCAGATCATTTCCCGCTACTACTAGACACTCAACTCCTGAACCCAATACCAAAACCCCCGGAAAGCATCACTTTCCGAGACTTCAAAAAAGCCGACTGGGCCTCATTCAGAAATCACATAAACAACAATCTCCCAGAAATCCCACAACTCAACAATACCCCCCAAATAGACCTTGCCATCAGTAACGTCTATTCAACGATAACTGATGCCATCGACATCTCAGTCCCCCTCACCACCATTAACACCAACCACCAAACTCTCCCCCCTTTCATCCTCAGACTCATCTCCCAGAAACGTCGCCTTTACCGGCACCCACGACCCAAACGTCAAAACGGAATGGAACCGACTGAACTCTCTAGTCCGTCTCAGAACTAACCAATTCAAACAGTCGCAGTGGATTCAAACCACTGCAAACCTCGACTACCGAAACGGTAAACAGTTCTGGGACAAATTCAAAGTCCTTACCAGACAAAAATCTATCACAAAATCTCATTTAATAGCAAACAACCAAATTCATGCAACAACCGATCAAAAAGCCTCACTTTTCAAAAACCATTTAGAAAACACTTTCAAAGTACCAATTCATGAAAACTTTGACAACATCCTAGGAAATAGAATAAATAACCAAATTAGAACTTTTCAAACTCAACACCCGGGTTCCATTCCGCTAGACCCCAACAATCCCCTCCTTGAACCTGTCTCAATCCCCGATATCCTAGAAGCCATACACTCCGGCAAAAACACCGCCCCCGGACCGGACTCAATAAACCGGTCCACCCTTAGACAACTCCCAGAAATTATCCACCCTCACCTGCAAGCCATAATTAACGCATGCCTTTCGCACGCCTACTTCCCGAAGTCTTGGAAACAAGCCAACACAATTTTAATACCAAAACCTGGAAAAGATCTGACTGATCCGGATTCTTACAGGCCAATTTCACTCATCAACTGCTTAGGAAAACTCCTCGAGTTTATCCTAAAAAACAGACTACTTAATTTTGCTCAAACTCACAATATAATACAACCACACCAACACGGCTTTCAGCCCCAACATGAAACACAAAATGCACTTTTAGAACTCCAAACACAAATTACCAAAAACTTCAACATCAACAATCAAACACTTGCAATATTCCTAGACGTGCAGAAGGCATTCGATAAGGTGTGGCACGCAGGCCTCATACATAAACTCCTCAAAATCAACCTTCCCCCCCATTTCGTCAGAATAATACTGTCCTACCTTTTAGGAAGAGAAATCAGAATAAAAGTGGGACAGTCCGTTACTGACCCATTTACCCCACAAAGCGGAGTCCCCCAAGGCTCCATTCTAGCCCCCTTACTTTACCTCCTCTACATCCACGACATGCCCCAAATCAGAAATACTCTACTATACGCCGACGACACGGCATTATATGTTTCAGCTTCATCTTCCAGCGCACTCAACAGGAAGGGCCAACAAATGCTGAACCAGCTCTCAGGCTGGTGCAACAAATGGAGGATCACCCTCAACCCGCTGAAGACGCAAACCATTCTTTTCACTCACCCCCACAGCCGTAGACCCACTCAAGACCCAAGTCACATACGCTTGGAGCTCGCAGGACAGAGACTTCAGCTGCAGGAAAAGGCCACCTACCTGGGAGTCCTATTTACTAGAACCCTCAACTGGGAGCCAGACTTGCAACAAACTCTCAATAAAATGAGAAAAAGAGCCTCTCTCCTGGGTGCTCTGAGTGGAAGATTTGGTCGCTGCCACCCAAACACCCTCCTCCACACATACAAAACGTTCATTAGGCCAATAGCTGAGTATAAAGCCATCATCTACTCCCAACTCAAGCCCAAACAAACCCACGCTCTTCAAGCCACCGAACGAAAAATTGTTCGTAAATGCCAATACCTTCACTACAGATATCCTTCCACCCAGGTGTATATCAACACGGACGTCAAGCCAATACCAGACCGCCTCAAGACCCTCCAGGCGGGGTACGCAACCAGAACTCTACGCGGAAACAACGAGGCCGCAAACGCGACCTTGAGAACCTCGTGGAGCGACGGACGCCCACTACGCAGACGCCCAAAATTGAAATTCGTCATGCCCAACTACCGCCTCCTAAACCTCTGCAACGACCTCCCCGAGGAGCTGGAGGAAGCACTGGACAACACTCCGCTATCTGTAAGATAGCGGAAAAAAGAACCACGGCGCCAAGGCGCCATAACGCCCAGACGAATTCTGCTCCCCGGGGGGAGCGCCAAGAGCTCCCCCCCCCCTCTTAGCAACCACCATCGGCTTTCGTCAGACCATTTGACGGAAGCACCACCCTCTCCCGCCAACTGGCGGGAAAGCAACACATCCAAGAAGCCTCAAACCTGAAAAAAGAAGAAGAAGCCAAACAATCAGATAATCCACAACATACCTAAGGCAAAACTGTACATATCCGCTGTGACCACGGTTTTTCTGCGGTTTCCCGTGGTCCTCGCCAAATGGGCAGCGATTTAAAATAGGGAAACAACAAGTCCGCAGACTGTTTCCACCTCCAAATAAGCTCAGCTCAAATCATTCCAAATTGCATTGTATACAACTTTTTTAACCACCAAAAATTAAAATCATTCAAGTGTTGAAAAGGACGCCTAAAGTCCTATAACAACACTCAGGGAAATATAGATATCTTAAGAACTAAAAACACCACTTCATCACAATAAACATATATAAAATTCAAATTCAGCGAGGGGTCACAGTTCTTCGGTACGAGCGAAGCAGAGCGGTCGACAGTATACAGTCCCTGGTAACATAGTATTTCATAGTGCGACGGCAGCGGAGCGACCCAAACCGTGAAATTACAGTGAAAGTGTTAGTGAACATTCGAGGATTACTGTGCTACCAAGGAGACGGGATACTCAAACGAACCACTTGGATTATCTACTAGAACTTCAAGTGAAGGGTGAGAGTATCGCATTCCCCCATTGCGCAGCCCCCAATTTTCTCTGCCCCTTTTCCCCCCAACCTGCCCAGAAATGGGTGAACGACGGCAAACGCGGGCCACGTCCGCGAATTCCAACCCCCCCTCTCTCCCTTCCCAACCTCTGACTCGGATTATTCTGAGAATGAGGACGAAACTACTATATTGAAAAAACTAAAAACCTCCTTTTCGGATGTCTTAAAGACATCCACCTCGGCGAAAGCCAAAAAACCCTCCCCACCACCACCCACAACCACAATCAGAAAAAATAACAAAACCACCTCACACACCTCATCCCAATCTACCGCCCCCCAAACCTCCTCCCAATCCACCTCCAAAACCACTACCAACACCTCCACCACACCACCACCCCAAACCACAGCCAAAACCACCACCACCACAACTACACCCCAACAAACCACCTTCAACCTCCGCAACCTTCCCCCCAAGTACAAATCCCAGAAGGAGCTTTACAACATCCTTAACTCATATGAGCTCATCAGAAACGAGATTAGTTTCCTAAAAGCTAATCCAAATCAAACGGCCCTGCTCAAAACTTCATCAAAAATCACCGGGGAATTATTCGAGCGAAAGCTTAGAGATAGAACCGGTGACAAAGCCATAACCGTCATAACAGACTCGGAAACCAAATATTCAGATGCCCTTAACAACGACATCCCCCTGATTTATTCAGCCGAACCCTCAAACCCCAACCCTATCCCTGCAATACCTAAATATTGCAGCAGATGCGCTGAAAACGGCCACTCCCTAGACGAGTGTAAAAACCGTCTATCCTGCCCTCATTGTGGCGAAAACCACAAACCCCAACAATGCAAGAAGGCGGAAACGCCTAAATGCAAAAATTGCGGCGGCGACCACCCTGCCTTCTCCCCCAAATGCCCCAAAAGGCAAGAACCCCCCACTACCCCCACCGAAGTAGCCCCAGTCACATTCTCCCCTCCCCCACAGACCTTTGAGTTAAATGACTCAATTAAAGCGATCATAATGGTTAACGTAATTACCCTAATTAACGTAATGCCCGAAAGGAGGACGTTAATCCTCAAAAACTTAAACACAAATATGCAAGTCATATTTGGCCATTCCTACCTTTGCACCTGCACGGGAGGAGTGGTAAAATTCTTTTTTAATAAAAATTTATAAATCAAAATTAAATTTTTCCATAGCCCAATTCGAAAAACCGACCAATAATGAACGACAACTTCATTATTGGTACGCTAAATTGCCAGGGCCTCACCCGAAAGAGACATTTACTCAAAAACCTCCTCAACTCCTCAAACATCCAAATCCTGTCTCTCACAGACACCCTAGTGAAAAATCCCCCCTGCTTCACAGGGTACTCCACCACCCACCTCCCCAAAAGCGCCGAATCAAGAGGAAATGGTCTCCTCATACGACACGGCATCCCTTTCACTCCCCACCCAATTCCCCCCTATCTCCTCGACCTAGATTGCACCGCAATCGATATCCACTCCCCACAGAATATCACCACAACCATCATCTCCTACTATAACCACCCAAACCAGACCCTTCCCCGCGCCCTTTTCACATACATAAACTCCCTACCACGAGCCATCCTTCTGGGAGATTTCAACGCCAGGCATTCCCAATTCGGGGATCGCATTTGCAATCAAAACGGCAATATACTCATCAATTTCTTACTTGAATATCAAATAACCCGTATTCAGAATAACCAACCCACCTTCTTCTCCCACCTGGGATCATCCATAATCGACCACATTCTCTGCACCGAAAGTTGCGTTGAGGTCCTCGGCGATGGATGTTTCCTGGGAGAATCCATTACATCAAATCATTTCCCGCTATTACTAGACACTCAACTCCTGAACCCAATACCAAAACCCCCAGAAAGCATCACTTTCCGGGACTTCAAAAAAGCCGACTGGGCCTCATTCAAAAACCACATAAATAACAATCTCCCTGAAATCCCACAACTCAACAATACCCCCCAAATAGACCTTGCCATCAGTAACGTTTATTCAACGATAACTGATGCCATCGACATCTCAGTCCCCCTCACCACCATTAACACCAACCACCAAACTCTCCCCCCTTTCATCCTCAGACTCATCTCCCAGAAACGTCGCCTCTATCGGCAATATACCCGCACCCACGACCCAAACGTCAAAACGGAATGGAACCGACTGAACTCTCTAGTCCGTCTCAGAACTAACCAATTCAAACAGTCGCAGTGGATTCAAACCACTGCAAACCTCGACTACCGAAATGGTAAACAGTTCTGGGACAAATTCAAAGTCCTAACCAGACAAGAATCTATCACAAAATCTCACTTGATAGCAAACAAGCAAATTCATGCAACAACCGATCAAAAAGCCTCACTTTTCAAAAACCATTTAGAACACACTTTTCAAGTACCAATTCATGAAAACTTTGACAACATCCTAGGAAATAGAATAAACAACCAAGTCAGAACTTTTCAAACTCAACACCCGGGTTCCATTCCGCTAGACCCCAACAACCCCCTTCTTGAACCCGTCTCAATTCCCGACATCCTAGAAGCCATCCACTCCGGCAAAAACACCGCCCCCGGACCGGATTCAATAAACCGGTCCACCCTTAGACAACTCCCAGAAATTATCCACCCCCACCTGCAAGCCATAATTAATGCATGCCTTTCGCACGCCTACTTCCCGAAGTCGTGGAAACAAGCCAACACGATTCTAATACCAAAACCCGGAAAAGATCTGACTGATCCGGATTCTTACAGGCCAATTTCACTCTTCAACTGCTTAGGAAAACTCCTCGAGTTTATCCTAAAAAACAGACTACTTAATTTTGCTCAAACTCACAATATAATACAACCACACCAACACGGCTTTCAGCCGCAACATGAAACACAAAATGCACTTTTAGAACTCCAAACACAGATTACCAAAAACTTCAACATCAACAATCAGACACTTGCAATATTCCTAGACGTGCAGAAGGCGTTCGATAAGGTGTATATCAACACGGACGTCAAGCCAATACCAGACCGCCTCAAGACCCTCCAGGCGGGGTACGCATCCAGAACTCTACGTGGAAACAACGAGGCCGCAAACGCGACCTTGAAAACCTCGTAGAGCGACGGACGCCCACTACGCAGACGCCCAAAATTGAAATTCGCCATGCCCAACTACCGCCTCCTAAACCTCTGCAACGACCTCCCCGAGGAGCTGAAGAAAGCACTGGACAACACTCCGCTATCTGTAAGATAGCGGAAAAAAGAACCACGGCGCCAAGGCGCCACAACGCCCAGACGAATCCTGCTCCTCGGGGGGAGCGCCAAGAGCTCCCCCCCCCCTCATTCATCACCACCCCCCACTTAGCAACCACCATCGGCTTCCGTCAGACCATTGCACGGAAGCCTCAAACCAGAAAAAAGAAGAAGAAGCCAAACAATCAAATAATCCACAAAATACTTTAGGCAAAACTGTACATATCCGCTGTGACCACGGTTTTTCTGCGGTTTCCCGTGGTCCCCGCCAAATGGGCAGTGATTTAAAATAGGGAAACAACAAGTCCGCAGACTGTTTCCACCTCCAAATAAGCTCAAATCATTCCAAATTGCATTGTATACAACTTTTTAAACCACCAAAACTTAAAATCATTCAAGTGTTGAAAAGGACGCCTAAAGTCCTATAACAACACTCAGGGAAATATAGATATCTTAAGAACTAAAAGCACCACTTCATCTAAATAAACATATATATAAACGTAGCGAGGGGTATCACTCTGGCGCTGCTCATTAGCTACGGCTGAACGATCTATTACCTTTTTGATAATAGGAAGCAACCCCTTTGTGAGCGTCCGTAGATCTACTGCCATCCACTTTCATTGACACTCGTTGGCAATCAAATTGATTGCTAACGATTTCGTTTAATCTACTGGTATACTGGAAAGGACCTGAGCTACCAATACATCCTGAGCTGTCTCTGTCGAGGCAAATATTGCAAAGGTTGTGGTATAGATTTTCATCTGTTTAGAAGAGTTCCAGAGGTGGTGGTGTCCCAAGATTCTTTTCTAGTAGCTTCCACAGCTGAGCCTGGCTGTGGCATCACCACCCTAACGTCGTGCCTCCGCCGCTTCCCTGGGGAAGTCGCCGGACCGTCTACCCATAGGTATAACCTATATTAGTACCCTACGGGGTAAAGTTGCACTGGACCTAAGGGGACGTTAAACGTGTTATTTGTGTGACCTGCGGGCACACTCGTTCGACCGTGTCGACGAATTATGTTATTTAGCTGTCTGTAGGGAGGCCTTCTGTCATTGTAGCTAGGGCCTCAGGTTCCAGAGTAGTGATTGCGGGGCAACCCCAACGTGGCCAACTCTACTCTGCTTTTCCGGTTAGCTAGTTAGGGGTAATCTTTCAGTGTGTCGATAGGGCCAGTAGGCCTATACTTTTGCTAAGCCTTTGACCAATGCTCAACTATTATCGCGGGGTTAAGGAGCCTTTTGCTGATCAGTTATTAAATTATAAAAAAAACCTTTGTACTTGTCGATCTTTCTGTACTGAGGGGCGATCCTGTGGAATACCATGGACGACTTCACCGTGGAGTTTCAAGTCGAGGATGACCAACGCCCACAGTATAATGACCTTTGTGGTCTCAAGCCCGACATACATATCCCAAAACTAGGCCTTTCTGAGCCGTGAATACAAGTAGGATCTATATTGACGAAAATATCGATCAAGGACATAGAAAGCAGAGTCAGTTGCATGAAACAATCCACGACTGCAGGGCTCGACAACATCAAGCTGAGCAGCATAAAGAGCACTGCAGTTTACAAGGTTTTCAACTCTTTAACCTGATCTTGTTCAGTGTTAAGCAGCCCACTGAGTGGAGGAGGAAAAGAACCACGCTGATTCCTAAGGAGAGTAAAGATGGAAAAAAGCCTGAAAATTATCGGCCTTCAACCATCTCCTCAATTCTGAGTCGAGTGTACTTCGGAATACTTGTAAAAAAATCTAGGGATTGTGTGGATAACATCCACATCCAGTCCGAGCTGCTTTCAAAAGCTTTTGATGCCTTTCCTCATCAAATGCTGAAGCAATCATAACTCAAAAAAAGTCCCACTCTACTCGTATCGATTAGCGATGGCAAATACAATAAGGGAGCTGGACAACGAGCTACGATAGGCCATGACCAACGGTTCATTGTACTGTGCAAAGAGAGATGGGGGACCAGGTATTCCGAGGTCAGAGTGGCTCCTAACCTCATAGATTCTGAAAGCCGAGGAACCCCAATCCCGTAAAGAGAGCTCTTATGACAGGGATTGGTTCGGAAGTTCGTCTCAAGCACCTAACTGTGGCCGCAAGAATAAACTGGCCTGTCCAAGAACAGGACCTAAAGTCGTATGTTCACAAGAATCGACAAGAGCTCTCCCGGTGACGTGGACTTGGTTCACTAGGCAAATCGGTAGCGGCCTTCGCCGACTTTTCAACCGCCAATGCATGACTTATACAGTCAACACTCCCAAAGCCATGCAGAATGATCACAGCCCTTAGAATGCGAACCAACTCATGCGCAGACAGAGTAGCTATGAGTAGATCCACCCCCGTTACGGATCCTAACTGCCGCCAATGTGGCTCTCAGCGGTAATCTCAAACCGGACCTGGTAATTCAATGCCAGGGAAGGGTCTTCTTGGTCGACGTCTCACTCCGCCATGAAGACGGGGATAATCTCACACTGGGACGAAACGATAAGTTTATGAAATATAGCCAACTACTACCTCAATTACGGCAGTGGTTGGAGCCGCCTCTGCCAAATTCCTACCTATAATATCAGCGCTCGAAAAACTGGGTATTTCGGGAAAATCAGTCCATAGGACGATTAGCCTGATTGCACTTCGTAGTTCCGTCGAAATATACCATGATTTCATGGACTACAACGCACCCTTCCGCCGGAACGCTCGGTGACCTTCTAGGACAGCGCCACCCTAGGACTCTTGGCCAATCAAGCGGTTCTCTATATTTTTGTACGTTCTATTGAACTCTTTTATACATGTTCTCATTTATTCATTTTATTGAAACACTAGTGGTTGTATATATATTAGTACGTATTCGTATGTGTTGTTGAGTATTTGTAATTTGTAGGTGTCTGTGATGAACATGCGAGTCGTAAGGCAGACACCACTCAGGTGTGCCACGATGGCGGCAACCAGACTGTGCAACCACGTGGTAATAGGCGAATGCCTAGCCAACTTCTGCTTCCCTGTTATTGGGACTCAGTTCGACAATTTTTTTTAAAAGCGAGTCATGGACACTTCTTTGTAAGATAAAAAGTGGTGGTTAGACCACAATAAGATGAGTGGGGCTGAAAGAGGCTGGTTAAGTGGACCCCACCTCCCATCAAGAGCCGGTCCCTATTGTGAGAGGCCACCGCACCGAACGAAGCGGAAAGTATAGTAGGGGGGATATCCCCTACCAGAACTTAGCCAAATGCCTCGTCATCTAATAGACTACCTAAGTCCTGACGTCACAAGTAGGCGGAGTTTAGCGAACCTTTCCAAACAAATCGATGTTACATGTTAATCTGCCATAAGAGATACTTTATTTGATTTTATAAAAATTTCTAGTTGGAAATAAGGGCAAACAAGTACATATTCAATTACAGTGGGGTATCACTGATTTGTGACCGAATATATCACAAAGGTAAGTTTTCAAATAGCTGCTATTTTGAGAATATAAATATTTTGAGGTTATGTGTGACTACATTGTTGTTATTAAAATGGATAACAAAATTGTTTTTTCTAGCTTTCCATAATAAAATGGTTTCAAAACACGTTCTCTGAAGATTTCTTCCATTATTGAGTTAATTGAAAATCTTCATTTGAAATCATTAAAAAGGGTGAAAATGCCTTATAACCTGGACATATGAAAGTCATGCAGTATAAAATTGAGTTGATGATAATCACAGGAGAAGTACATGCCAACAAGAAGGAAGAATATCATAATGTACAGAAGGTAAATATTTCATTTGCTTATTTGTGATGTTATCTACTGATTATACCATTTCTATCACAGATAACATTGAACGAATCTGAAGAATTTTCCACAGCAAATTATGCTTGTCCCAAAAGAATACCATCGTATTGCAGCATAGCTCTATTTGGGCATGACAATATATCTATAACTGATTAGGACTAGGAAAGTACCTGGAATGTGCCAAAATCGAATACATTTGTTAGTTGAACATTCCTAGAATATGAGGATATTAGTGTCAATATTATTGTAATCCACTTCTTAATTAGTTCTTGAACAAATATACCTATGTTATGATAAAAGTTATTTGAATTGTCTATATTATATCAGAACTAAATTGAGTAAATCTCTTAGAAACATGAAATTTTTATCTCATAAATCTCCATGAAATTATATGTATTGAAAAAATAGTTGAAATAAAATATAGTATGTATGTAGTGATGAGAAACAGAGGTTGTTTGAATTAACAAAAATGTCTTGCAATGTTCAAAGTTAGTCAGGTTCATACCTACATAGAGAATCAAATGAAAATACATGACCTATTAATTTTATTTACATGGTCTTCTGTAAGCACTTCTTGAACATGCAGGTATATCTATAGAGTATTCTCATTTCTTGATGTTCCTGGCTCATTTGGGATGGTCCTGCTACATTTATACTTATATTAGTTGCACTCCTCAAGGCAGAAACTAGAGGGGCTTCGATGTTAGTTCATCTGACCATATATTGTCTAAAAACAGAACACTATATAAACACAATTACCTTTTTATTTTCTCTAATGACATAGGTACCTTTTCTATGGGGAATCAAAATACAATTTAACATGGTTCATCTATTTATTCTATCATTGTTGATGAAATGGCAACAAACCAAATATAATACTATTTGAAGGTTCCCTATCTTGTCTCCTGCAAAGTATTTCACATCAGAATGTTATTTCAATACAATGAATATTATGGGATTGTACCTTATGAAATTGATCCACTTTTTCCTCTCAGTAGGGTCAGCACTCTGCAGGGTAGGTGGTCTGTGCTCTGCACTGTACTGCAGGTAATACAAAGAACTTGCATGCAACCTTCCCTGTAGTGTTCACACATAACCATATTTGTAGCTTCGAGAAACTAGAAGAAAATGTATATTATCAATAAAAACTGTAGTCACACTACATAAAACATATCCAGTTCAATAATATGAATAAAAAGATGCACAATAATGAATTTATCTTACGAAAACCTAACCTCAGAATACTTCAAACGCCCATAAGTCTAACGAATATTCACTTACCGTACTCAGATTTAGACAGAAAGGTAGTAGATACAGCCAAGTTTATGAATATCCTCAAGAAAATGCTTATTTATCACTTAAAATTATTATATGATCATTTAAAAAAACTCTTATGGAAGATTCAATGTAACATTTCTTTGTTTGGAAAGGTTTGCTAAGCTCCGCCCATTCTTGACGTCACACTTAGGTAGTCTATGACGCGCATGAATGGATTAACGATAAGCCCACTCTCCTACCCGTCGGACGAAAGGGAATCTGGATTATATTCCGGAAACTGGTAGCGGAATCGTCTATGGACCACCAATGAGAACGCTGCTCTCACCGGTGATCGCGAATACATATATGGAATGGTACGAAACATTCGCCATCGATCAAGCACATAAAAAGCCGCGCATCTGGCTGTCATGGATTACACGTTCATAGTGTGGAACCATGGAGACATATAATCGAACAACGTCAGACCTTTTTTGAATTCACCATTGAGAAAGAATCCCAGAATAAATTGGCTTTTCTGGATGTTAAAGAAATTGTTGAAAACTGAATAATGAAAGAGCCATGAAAAATTTAAGGAATAAAAAGTCCATCCAAATAAAAATATAAAACATAGTTTGAAAACGAATGTCTGGTAGACTACGAGCAGAATATAACTGCATTCCTGGCAAATATCACGCAGAACATTAAATCATTTCTGCTCGTAGTGCATGCAACGATTCACGCTGTGAATGCAGATCGCGAGTGATTATTTTTTCATAAGACGTGACAAAGTTCACGCTCAACAACCTACGAACCGGTTTCGGGCTTATTGGCCTTCGTCAGTGCAGGTTAGTTAACCGAGTAGATATCCTGAAATCTCCACTCGCAGTGGTGCAGAGGTAACGAACATCTTCAACAATATTGCTTCTTTTCTGCGTTATATTCGTCGAGTATTATAAGTTTTCGTAGTATCTATAATTTCATGTATTTTTTGCTAGGCATTGCCTGTAACCCTTTTTTAATTATATTTCTGAACATGGAAATAGAGTTGATTTTATTTCGTTTCAGGTTTCAAGGTATTGTATATTCTAGGTTCTAGATATGGGTTACATTTTTGTGCTATGGTTTCGTAATTTTTGATGAATTCTGCTTGAATCTTGTATTATGATGATGAGAATTTATTTGCGTTGTTTAACAAGAAGTTCAAGACAGAAGAGTTGCCGAGGATCTGATATTTTAATATTTTCATTTAATTTAACGGATTTATGATGTCTTGGCTTTTTGGATGTGATACCCGCCTCACCCTACACCTACAACGTTTTGAGCTGGTTTCCTTCGACTATATCCATGAGGTTTTTGAATTGATGAAAGAGTTGTCTAACTTCCTAATCACGTTGTTTATGTGGATTTTTCATTTCAGGTGACTATCAATAAAAACTCCTAGACATTTTATTTCGCTTGCAGAACATATTTCGTATAAATTATAACAATGGATAAAGGTGAGTTCAGTGTATGTCGTTGAATATTTCGAAAATGATGTGAAAAAAACGTGAAATGTCTTATAAAAATTAATAGTGAAATGTTTTTGGTCCAACCATTCCTTGTTTCAGCTGCTTCCAGGATGAGTCTTCATAAAAAATGGCGGTGTCATCAGCAAAGGTAACAATTTTCCCTTCCATATGAATCCCAAATAACTGATTCAAGTATTTCATGAATAGAATTGGACTCCATTTACACCAACGAATATACCGAACAACAATAGACATTGCACCCTGTCATTGTATGCAGTCGATACCAGGTACCTGATCGACGAGCTCAAGTTGTGGTGAGGATTCAGATCAACCCGGAGGAGAGCCAAGCCATCCTCATCACGAGGACCTAAGCCCCCAGTCGGACATTCATCGTCTGATGGACGCAACTCCTCATAGACAGACTCAGTCAAGTATATTGGAGTGACCATCGACAAGAAGCTGATTTTCGAGGATACCATGCCCAGCAAGCACAAAAACATCTCAGAGATGTTGAAAGTACGAGATTTCGAGACATTGAACATCCACTGCGATATCCTGTTCATACATGAATAGTACTTTTATATAACAGCCAATGTCCGCCACAGGCGTCCATTTTCAGGATGTCCTTGGGATATCACAAAGAGAACTCTTCCTAAGTTTTTTTGATAGCCTTTTCATAGACACAACAGAACATTTCCAAAGCGTTTAGTGTATATTGATTTGCATTGATTAAAACTTTTTTTAAGATCACTTTATATAGTCTTTTGCTATTCATTTGGACATTTGATAAGAGATCTTCTTTCCTTTGTTTTGTTGGGATTTGGATTAGTGTGGTTGAAGAAGAACTATTATTTTCTTGCCGAAGTTTCGAATTATAATGAATCATCGTCAGGACCCATTTCAAAAGAGCCATGATAATTGGTCTATTATAGTTTGAAACTTCGGCGCGAAATTAATAGTTATCTACTTCAATCACACTTACCCAAACTTCAACAAAACAAATGAAAGAACATTTTCAGAGATTACCAAAATGACCAGAAATGGTTAAAAAAAACACTTATATAATTTATGAACACTTTGAAAATATATGAACACTTATATTGACTTGAAATATAAATTCAATAAATTTTATTCCATCTATAGGACATATTTTTAGGAAAGAAAGATTTCACATTTAACTTGAATTAATATACTAACCACCAGTAATGTGTAACCTAATCTTGGTTTTATTAAAGACTGTCTCAACAACATATTTACATTTTAGTTTTGACATAATCACACTATAATACTGAATGAGGAGTTATATTTACACTAATTTCATATCTTCTCCTCTGTTAACACTAACAGCATGTGACTCTTGTACTGATTTGTACAAAAATATACCAGATACCACTCCACTCTGCACATAAGCTATTCCATATTGACGGTATTTCCTGGATTAGAATCACCAAAGCAAACTGTTCTCTTCACCCCATTGTCTATGTTGTGAGTCTTCTATTTGATCTTTCTTAATGGAAATGTCAGTTTTGTATCGATGTTTGTTCGTGAAATCTTATTTATATCTACCTCCAACTGAAAAAAAAGATGAAGTAACTCCGTTTTTTCGACTGATCTACTTATTCACTCACCTGTCCATCAAAATGATCTTCACAAAAATACTTGGTGGTTGTGATAGCTGTATTAACAGCAGAAAACCATCTCATCCTGATGTCTTTATTGTTCGGAATGGAAATAACAAAGTTTCTTTTCACAGTTATCGCTATTGTTCGAATTCACAAGAACTTTTTGAATGATTTTTTACAACACAACTGAGAACAATAAGTTTAACCTCAATTTTCGTTGACTTGTTGAAGAATTTTTAACTAAATTCAACTGTATAGGAGGGCTCAAATGGGCTCAATCTACTGAACCCTTCATCCCGGGCGTGACGTCGAAAAGTATGTTGTATGACCTCATTGACATCCACAAGTAAACATTTTTTTGACCTCGCTAGTACCTCACCGTATACATACAAAGAAACGCCACACAAGAACAAAAACAATACTTTCAACATCTTCTGAAGACCTCTTAAGGAAGTGCATATTGCGTCCCAGAAAAACATCCACATGCCAACATTTTCAGAACATCCCAAAACCTCCCAGGGATGTTTGTGCTCGCTGGGTGGACACGCAGTCACGCTAGCCAGAAGGCAACTGAACCCACTCATCGAACGATGAGATTCGACCTCAAACTCCTCCCCATGAAGACCATAATCCGCCTAATCTTGACCTGCGAAGTAGCTGCTTTGATAACACTTCTAAAGAATCCAGAACTTCGGGAATCGATGCGTACAAATTATCGTCAACGCACCATGGTTCATCAGAACCAACTTCATCTTCCGAGACCTGAAGCACCCTCCCGTCCTGGAGAGAATGAAAATTCAATCCACGAGAACCCACGCCAAAATGAAGAACCATGACAACCCGCTCAACAGAGAAGCGATGGACTACAACCTGGGATTTCGAGAGCGATACAAGCATCCAAAACACCAGCACTCGGACCAACTAGCCCCTTAGGTGAGTAAGCGAACACACAGGTAAACCAAAGAACACTACACACCGAAATAGTAGCCTTTTTCATGATTCGATCTTCAAGGGTTATACCTACCAATTCCAAAAAACACAGTGCCACAAAATAATGACTATTTTACAACGAATTCAAATTCCTACGTTTCCGACCAAGCCCCTATACGCCATGCTACCCCAATCCCAAGCCAGTTTTCAAAACATCAGTCCATACGGATTTTTTGCACCCCCTTTGCCACTACCCAAAACATCAGACCCATTGCCACGAGGGTTGGTGGATACGGTTGAAGCTTTTCCTAGTCACCTCTAGTATTTAGTGATGTTTGGTACCAGGGCCTCATAATGATAGGGGATGACTTCCCTTTTTTCTTCTTCGACTACTGCTCTCGACGCGAGCACATCTTTTCACAGAGCTGCTAGACGTGAATGATCTTGCCAACCACATAAAAGACGGAAGACTGTTCAAGTTATTCAGACGACACTACGTGGTTGTCACGATACGGACTCAAGAGGACATAGTTTTTAAAATATGGAAAGAGTTTTGAACAATTCACAAGGTGATGCTCAAGAAATCACCTACAGCTGAATACATCCAAATCAAAAATTATAGAATATTCCAAAAACGCACAGAAGACAAGGAATTCCGATGAATATGCAGTGAAATTATCTGCTCTCTAGAATCTGTGTAAAATTCAAAGATACTTTCCACTGTATTCTTGAATTAGGATTTGAAAAGTGTTCTTCACCGCCAACTTAGTTGCAAAGCAACCCTCGTAAGTCTAGGACTTGTATGAGTAAGGAAGACGGGGACCTTAGCTTTTAAAGAGTCATCCGAAGCACTACTTGGCTGGCTATCGTTGAGAGTCCGAAGGATTGAAATCTATGTACCTCCCGCAAAACGATACTATAGAAATAAATGAATATTTCCAATAGACCAGCGCCTTTGCGCACTCGGCCACCAACCCAGATTGGATCGGAACAGTTTGTCGTAAGCTGAGTAGATCGTTTAACGCCATTTATTTTATGAAATCCACTATCAATAGACATTCACTGATCAATTCGTACTGTCATTGAATAAAAACGTGTCTTCAGACTACAGAAACGTATAGTCCCAGTCATGGAATCTGGAACCTAGTGAATCCTGTCGACAAACTTAAAAATGACATTTCTACCAGCACAAGTATTTATATTTTAGAAATAAGTACTAACTAATCTTCATATATAGAAATATCAGAAAATTCAAGAAACAAATACTATCATCATAATATTATCTGCATTCAACAACAATTCGATCATATATTTTATAAAAGACGCCAGAATGGGCCGATATTCAACTCTTCCACTTGCTTTCTGTCTTTCTCGGGATACTTGTACTAAAAAAACTGGAGATAAATCTGAAGAAATTTTCCCTAGGAAAATGTTCTTTGAGTAACTCCTCAAATGGTATATTTCTCCTATTATTCTCCTATGGCTTTTCGTTCGAGTGTATGACATTCCTGTTTTCATATTCATATAAGAATTCACCATGGTGAACTTCAACCACAATTATGTAGTAAAGCGGTCACTACCTGGTTAAGCGACCAATAGATGACTACTCCTCCCCACATAACCAATCCCAGACAATTCGTGTATTATAAAAAAAATCGATGTTCCAATGAGTGTTTCACACGTGAAAATATTGCTTGATGATACAGTTACCTACTGATGAATCAAACTGGGATATGGATATTAAATTTATGTCAATTGATATCACACAAGATGAGAAAAAAAATTGAAAATGTGGTGAACCGCTCAGCTGATGAACAACAATCGACCGCAATAAGCTTAGTGTGATTTGTCGAATGGTACTAAACTAAAAAAACTAGAAATCATCTGAATACAAGTGTAAATATATCTTTGGAAAGTGTTATTCATTTATTGTTCAAATATTGAGAAAAATACAGGGTGTTCTATTTTAATTGAAACAACATAACTCTGGCTCATTTCACGAATCTGACTTTGCCAGTGGATTCTACTATAATCATCATTTTTCCATAGGAAATCAGTTAGGAAACTTGTGTTATTGACTTTTCAATAACAATAAGTATCATAATATACAGGGTGTCTCTATCGAATAAACGAACTAGCATCAATTAGTATAGGGAAATAACTAATATATATATAGAAGGGAAGTCGTTGCTGACCAGTTAAGGAAGAAATAAGCTAATAGTGGGGTATCCAGCAAAAGTATAAGTTAAACTCTTTAAAGTTCATCCAAGCTTTCGGAAATTTATAATTACATCTTCAGGGAAACTACAATATAACAGAATTTGCACATTAATATCTTA
This sequence comes from Chrysomela aeneicollis, assembly GCA_029955515.1. Taxonomy (NCBI): domain Eukaryota; kingdom Metazoa; phylum Arthropoda; class Insecta; order Coleoptera; family Chrysomelidae; genus Chrysomela; species Chrysomela aeneicollis. The sequence goes on from JARUHQ010000002.1 coordinate 12,569,646, forward strand.
AAAATTACCCAAATCAATTGACATACCTTTGTGAAGATGTATACCATGATATCAATGTTGTAAAAAATTGTAAAGAACATGGAGACAGCAATTATGCATAAACCCAGTGTCAATTTACATATCAACATATTGGTTGTAATTACTTCTTGATTAAAAATTATTATGCACTGGTAGTACCGTGTGCTTTTAGTTTAAGGTTATACATATAACAAATGACTTCTTCTTTATCTCACTCATCCTCATGTCACTTGTCAAGTCATACGCGATGATGTACATTGTGTCAAGGGAGGCATTGCTATTGGAGTGCTTAACCAGTTTCATGATAGTGAGTGATACAAAGACCGTTTGTTCAGGTATCCTGTATATATAAGTTTAGCTAAGATTTTCTTGATTATTTAGATTCGAGAGTTTCCCAAATCATCAAGAACAGAGGCAATCTCACTCACTGTTTTTGAATCTAACATAATTAAGTATGAATATATTTCACTGAAATGCTTTATGTCTGTTTTTTTTCATACAATTGATTTCTTGATGTGCTGTTATACTATCTTTGATTGATCTTTTTGCTTGACCGATAAACTTTTTGTCACAATCTCGACACGGTATACTGTAGATAGTATTCATTAATGCATTAGCCGAACATGGATTGGATACACAATAATACCTACCCAAGAATGAACGTCGATAAGATATAGGCATTTAACTTACCTCTAATCCTCAGATATCTCCTAAGACCATAGTTTTCCTTTCATGGTAAGCCAATATTTTTATGCCTATGAAATAGGTTGAACTGGTTGAACAATGATGGATGCACGACAAGAGCACCGAAACAACACACTCACACCGTTTGGCAACATTCTCGGCTCGAAGGGATCGCAATTATATTCAAGAAAATGTTATGGTCAATCCAAAGAAACTTTCTCAGAGATTTACTTATTCAGAGATTGATTGTCTTGTAAATCTCGTTATTGAAGAAAATGCTACATATGTTATTTTGAAGTTCTTGAAAAATATATCACGGAATCCCGTGATATATTTTTCAAGAACTTCATTATTTTTTCTGGATACTTTGAATTTCTTGAATTGAGAACATTTTGTTATACCAAATGAATATTCCAGTGAAATAATTTTCTATAATTGACATATTCAATAAATTCATTTCAAATAAATTATTTCAGAATAAGAATGCGCTTTTTCCAAACAAGAATTGGACGTTGAACGAATATATCGTTTTCATTTGAGAATTTGTTTTTATGTGTGTATAATGGCAGATAAACCAACTCACTCATGGGTGATTCATTAGTCGACTGGTGTCTAATCGGAAACGGACAATGATAGTTAGGTGAAGTTACGAAAAATATGCGCAATTTCATGACCACCTCGAATATTAAAAGAAAACGAGGATACCTCTCATATTTCCTGAATTATCCTGAACAAAACAGAAAATCGTCAATTCTTATAGTAATCGATAACTTTTATTTTCAACTATTGCTGCTATGGTTTTGAAATTTGGTATACTTACTAAAGTTTGCATGCTCAATTAAACAATGAAAACAAATCTAGGCACACTAGATATCAAGATATCGGAGCCAACTTCGATTTTCTCAATGACACCCATTTTGAATTCTCACACCAATGGAGAGACCATGAAATTATCAAATCATCGATGAAATTGATGAAGGAGAAGTCGAAATAACAGATGAAATATGAAATATGAAAAAGAATGTATGATGTAGCATCAATGCTTTTGGATTATTCATTGTTTTTATGTCTTAGTGAAACGATCTCGAGAACGATACACTAGACAGAAGTTTATTGGTAAGTCTATTTGCACATTAAATTCGCCTGATGTGTGATTCCGATTTTATGGTGTAAAATTTACCATCAGAGTCAAGTAGACTGCTGTCAGAATTATCACTCATTGTCGGATAATGATTGTTGTTGAGTGTGTGTTTATCGTTTAATCGCGGCACTGAATGAATTTGCAGATTTCATACATTTTTATAGTAGTTATCATTAAAGACAATATTTTAATGAATTATATAGATTGATATGCACCAATAACAACATATAAAAAATGCTCTCTATAAGTAACAGATCTTCAAATATAGATGATAACGTTCTATATGTCACAGTCTTTGATCTCCTTTCATGAAATATAATGTGTTCATGAATGATTCTCATTGATCACATAGTAGAAGATACAGATAACTGAGGGACAATGTGACAGTCAAAAGATTCATACATGTCATATCATACGATGTTGATAAATAACATCAGTTTCAAATTTCAGAACGTTTGATGAAAACTATTTGAATAATTGTGGAGACTGGTTAATTGAAATCTACTCGAAGATGTCGAAGGGGTCTGAAAAAATCAATAAGAAATCCAATAAGTTAGATACCAAGTTACCAAATGATATGAAAGAAAAAACCTATCTCACCAGGCAGGTAGATACATCTATAGCCATTTTAGACAGTCCAGAATATGATGTGTTATTGGAATCATTATTATTCCTATCCAAATACGCTGATATCAAACTCAATAATTTGACTTACCTCCAGCAGAAAGGACTTATGGAAAAATTGTTGAATCTGTTCAACAGAAATATATGTATTTTACGTCTAGCCTTGAGGCTTTTGAATATCCTGTTGTCCCTCGATGATGTTTTGATAGCCTTGGACCAAGAAAAATATGACCAAAAAATATTAGAAATTTCAAACTTGTATGTTACTCATAATGATCTTTATGTCAAAGAATTTTGTATATCCATATTATCGAAGCTTGCTGGATCTTGTAGGATTACTTGCCTTATATTCAAAGCAGATCTCTTCACACCACTTCTGGCTAACCTGAAAACAACTAAGAATCCCAGTCTCCTTCAATCAACCCTTCAATTTCTTTATGTTCTTCTGAATGCTCCTGCTGCTCTCAGCGTCCTCCCAATGGTAAAAAATTTCGAATCTTCTGTACTACTGGGACTTTTGAATAATTCAGATCCCAAAATCATAAATTTGTCTTTCAAAGTTCTCATAAGAATCACATCTTTTGCACTAGAAGTGTTCCAGAAAATGTTCAAGCAAGGAAAACTCGTAGAAAAAATGTTGCTCGTAGTTATAAATGCTGATAAAAAGCAATACCATAATGATGCCTTGACTATCATTATCAATTGCATGAATTGTGAAGAAACTGCCTATTACTTCATTGAAACACTGGAATTTCTTGATTTCTGCTTGTGGACAAGAACTTGCGGCCCAGAGTATCTCCCACTTTGCATTGATATTTTTGAAAAATTATCGCGAGTACCTCAAATCAAGCAAACTCTCTTTGATCTTTCGGTCGAAGATTCGATGTTATTCTTCCTGAGAAGCACAGATAAAATTATTTTGAACAAGACTTGTTCAGCTATTTCCAACATGAGTATACACAAATACTGTTGTGAACATATGATAACTCCAGTGGTTATCAAAACAATAGTTGATATTCTGGAGCGAAAAGATGATATTGATCCTGGTAATGAAGTAGCTCTCGGAACTATTTCTGATTTCATGAGAAGATCATTAAGAACCATAGATATATTGAACTCTATAGGATTCCAAGCTATCCTTTTGGAGTATTTCAAGAAGGGGACGAAAAGTTTGTCAAAAGAGAGCCATTTGAGAGTCTTGGAGATGTTATTCAAGTTCGCTATACATCCATCCTATCAGAGAAGTATAATCAATGATAAATTCTTTAGTGAAATCTTGAAATCCCTTCAAAATGATACAAATGAATTGAAAATTCTAGCGATCGAAATCCTCACCTATTTCGTCCAGAACAAGAATTTTTGCAGATTCTTTCTTTCTGCAGATGGACCGAAAATTATCATCAAAGAATTGAGAAATAATTCTGAACCCAAAGTCATAAGAAACATTCTTGTACTCATCCATTGCATAATGATCGACGAGAGCCTTATAATGGAATTCATTCGTAATGGTTTGATAATCACTCTGGAGCAGTTACCTGAGAGGATTAAATCAGACATGCCTCTGATAAAAACCATTCTGGATCTAACGTATGGCATCCACCTACCTTTGAAATTATATAAAACCGGTAGTATAGAAATCACTGACAAACTAAATAACAAATTCTATTTGATAAATGGAGTATGGAATGCCCCCTTCCCGTTCTTAGAAATACTAGAAGCTATGAAAATGTCTTCAATAATCACGATTTACGTTGTTGACTACACCTACAAAGTATCGAAGGCAGCATCAAGAGGTAGCCAACAGTCACAGGAGCTATCAGTATCGTCGAAAGAATCTTTGGAGAAACGTTACTCAGACTTCAGCAGATCGATCGCATCTATTCGCTTATACAATGATCCTTTCGAAATAAACTATGGGGGACTATCTCCTGATCCCTTCCTGCCGAGATTCATAGATCATATCAACAAATTCCTAGTTGACGAGTCATCAATGTCGAACAGGATCGCAATCTTAGCTGAATACGTTGATACTATGCTTTGCGGACCATGTGAGTACCCTGATATGTCGCAGAAAATTCACACTTTCAAACTACATATCGAAGCTCTCAGGTTCAAGTTAGGCACCAACATGATACCGATTGGATTCCTGAGGATGGGATTCCATTGTGAGAAAGCACTCCTCTTCAAAGCTCTAGCGGATTATTGTGATATACCCTGTTCTTTAGTAAAAGGGGGTAGCAAAATTTATTGGAACGAAGTAGCTTTGTTCGATTGTACCACAGGAGATACATTGAGATTCTATGTGGTCGATCTGATGAATAAAGTTGGCAATTTGCTAATGGTCGGGTCAAGGGAAGCTAATCAATATTGTGATGTGAGTATCGTGAGTTGAACATTTTCATGTGAGATAAAAACTTTTGTAAGAAGTGGAAATATAACTACACAGTATTTTTAATTGACTGATTGTATTAATGGTTACCGTCATCATATGGAAATTCGTTTTTCTCAACGAAATTAGTGTTCCTATCGAAGTATCCTCCACTGGTGTCCCAATATCCTTGGTGCCCCGACCAGTTAAAAATGTGACCCTGTTGCAGGCTAATTAATCGAAAAATGTGTCTTGAACTTTGATTATGTTTAATAATATTTCAGATATAGTAGCGATGTAGCGAAATCGAGATGCAAACAAATTGTCCTGAAATGGACAGATTATAAAAATATCAAGAGATTTTTCAACGCTCTCTCACAATGCAGTTGGTTGCCTACTTTGTCATTAAAAATGAGATTATTATTATTTCGACTTTTTGCTTTGATCCATTCTTTGTAGTCTGTGCGATGTCATAAGCTAATTCATAATCCTGATATGAAATCGAGAATATGAATTCTTCAAAATCAATCTGTTTTTTTTTCATTATACTCAAATTATACATGAATTATTTTCTGGTCATTTAGCTTTATCGACTAAATAAACTAGATTGATTGATTGATTTTGTTCAGATTTCGCCATTCTGTGAAAATTTGATATTCGTGTTCATATTTCGACCGTGGATTTTACTGGTAATAAACTCGCGGTCGCTTGTGCCGCTTTCAGGATTTTCTTCTGTTGGCATAAATTTGATTGACAGAGAATAAACAATGCGGACAATAAAGGTGGATATAGATATGGTATAACGACTCTTCAATTGTTTTCCGTCAAAACCTGAAGACTGGTTTAGCGAAGATCATAACACCGGTAATATTCCACTAATCGTTCGGAGATGGCGTTAATATCGCATTTGATATCAATATCGATAATTCAGTTCACTATTAATATCCATATTCTATGGTTTCGTGTTCAAATGACAGTAACAGATCATTCATAATTGTGATTTTGGCTTCAAATATGAATGTTGTTCGATTATTCAATCATGATATTGATTAAACGAATCACACATAATCAAAATTACTGAGAAATTGTGAGAATTAATATTCATCAAGCGGAATTAGCAACGTGGCGCCATCCATATGAAGTCGTGGAAGTATTACTATAGTGTTTGAAACTATGATTGGAATTCAACTAAATCAAGTAGGCATAAGTCTACAAATATTTCTAGTGCCTTTTAATGGGACTCGTTCCACCCTATCTATATCCACCTTGCTGACAATATAGTGCTCAAGGTGCATATAGGATGGTGAAACAGCTTCCTATTAACAAGCACGAGAATAAACCGTAGACCTTTGCCTACTTGATTTCATACCGTAGTAATATTTCCTGAAGTTATCAGAGATGGCGACATACCTTATGTCGGTAAAACAGAAACTGTGCATCTGTCATCTTTTCATCAGTTTCATCCTAAAATGATTGAGAGGAGTCGAAATATCAATATTCATTCCAGATTTATCGAAAATATATTGTTTTAATGTCGTTTCAAGTCACGTCTGTCAGATGTGAACCACAGAAATACTCAAGCAACAGAAATCTGCTTCGATAATCGATCTTACCGCCATCTTCATTCAAGTCGTGGAAATATTACTACCTTCTGAAACGGCCTATACAAGTTTTTCGCAGAAACAATTGAAGAGCTGTCTCACCATCCTATATCCACCTTGATTTGTTTCCATGGTTATTCTCAAAGTTTTTCCGTGCGCTGTTTCCGTGCGCTAGCCCGAAAAAGCCCATCTTAAAATATCACTTTTCTCTATCTGAAAAATGAATATTCTCAATGGTTTCGGAATATAATGCTGTCATTAAACAACTTTCAAATTACTCCATTACGCCATGTACATCAGGTGAGTGTTATCAGAAGTCAAAGATGTCAAAGACAAGTTCACTTCCGTCAGTTGAAAATAAAATATATAGAGAGCGTGAGTAATGTCTCGATCTAAGGCCACATTGGGGACAAGAAGAAAGCGAGAATCTACGTGCTACGAAATAGCAAAACGGTTGTGCTTTGTGCTAATGATCTCGTTTACATCTGGTCGGGACACAATTGAGACCTCATTTGGTAGCACATTTTCCCATATCGGGACCCACTCAGAATTGCTGTCATTATTCATTTGAATCTCGCGCATTCACTCTGCCACCAGGAATCTCGCAAGCCACAAATTAAATTTCTGCCGCTTTATGGCGCATGTTTACACACACATTCGCTCTTATTCGCAGTTTAACGGCGTAATGCATTGTCCTATTAGCAACTGGGCGGAAGTGATAACAACCACTTTATTATCCAGATAGGGCAGACGTAATTCACAGGACGCTGGCTCAACATCAACGGGAACGCAGGCGTTTGGGTCAGGTCGCAAGGGATAGTGATAGCGATAGCCTACATTTGCACGTCCCCATTCTTCAGTGGTCCATTGTCCTGCCTTTTATCGGAAGAGCCATGAACGGCGTTTGCCGGAAGGCAATATGTTAGTCCGGGGAGAGAAATGTGTTCCAGCAGAATGCCCTTGGGAAAGTAATGTTTCTGATACTATTCACTCCAAATTATGAATCAAAAATAATTTCTAAAGGTATCTTGTTTCGTCTTGGTATGATTTTTCATTTTTTAATATTGACCTAATTATGCCAAAGAGTTCGGTCAATTACAATTAAATAAATAAAATTTTGCGCGTGACCAATCACAGGGTACTGTTTATCTTGCTCTTGGTGTCACGTGATACTCAGACCACGGAAGAGAAGGACACTTGCTATCGAAATTCATGATTGAAAAGGTGTACGTTCTATTCAATACGAGAACATCTGTGACCGGCTTTTTCGCTCTAATCAATAATCATTGAGTGCTCTATTACTCCCATACACGTGTGTATAATATATATATATATATATATACAATACATCTGAACGTGGACTTCTCATCAAGAGGCGGTACCGCCGCCTGTTGTTCCTGTAATAGAAAAGTTTTTCCCCTGAAGGGATAAAAACTGTTATTTCGGGTCTTGCTGAAGCTTGACCCATATGAGATTACCCCTTGCATATCCATCCCTACAGTGCGCCACTGCCCTTCATTTCTTGCTGCTCCATCGCCAGATACCGCGGCTCTTGTCTCTCCGCTCCCCTCCACTATGCATCCTGTCGGCCGGCAAGTGTATATGTGATCTATTCAGTACCTTTGAAGCCGGCAAGGTCTTCAATAGATGGGTCAAGCTTCAGCAAGACCCGAAATAACAGTTTTTATCCCTTCAGGGGAAAAACTTTTCTATTTCGGTTCTGTGCTTCCGCTTGACCCATATGAGATATGTTTGTTTTCTGCCGGCTAGAGATTGTAAGCGTACTGTGATAAGACTTAAATCAAAGAACCCGTTGAAACGAAGAACTAAAATTTTATTCTGAACAAAGAATGCAGAAAGATAAATCAAAAACATTTTCGAAATTCCGATGGAACATTTCTTCAATAACTGGCATTATAGGTATGTATACCCTAACACTAAATGTCATATTTCTATTCGACAGCCTCAAATAGATTATAACAATTTTTATTTTTTGCCTGAACATCCGGTACATATTTTTCTATGTCTTTGCAATAATACTTCAGGAATGTTTTACTACTCGTCCAATTTGCTTGCTTGAGAATAATATCAATAGGGGTTTTGTCGAGAAACCTTGCTGATGCCACCGCTGCTCTGCAGCTCCCAGCCGCTGCATGAACTCCAGCTGCCTTCAAGCCAGAACGAACCCATCCTGATATCACCGATCTTGATGCGGGTTTTACTTTGCCTCTTGTGGTTATAAATAGTGAGGAAATATTCTGCATTGAACCTTTTCTTGCATTAGCAAGTTCAATCAACGTTGACACCCAAAATGATACATCCAGGTTTTTTATGGAATGCCTGGATATTTTCCATCCAGATTGACGATAACTATCCCTATCAGTCTTTGATCCAAATTTTGGCCAAAATATCAGGTACTGCTGATTTTCTTGAAAGTAATCCTCTCCTATATCTAATAATGTGAGATCATGCACTCTTCTTCCTGAGTATAATAACAAAAGCGTGGCTAAATGTCTAGAAACTTGAAATATACTTTTTGGGTTGGGAGTGCTATCACTTAGCCATTGTACTAATATTTGTATATCCCATATCGACCTCTTACGAGCTGGTTTCTGTAACCCAATAGCTTTCAACATATTCTTGACAACTGGATGTGAGCTTATATACTCTCCCTTGAGAGGATTGGCAAATGTTGCTATCACAGACTTATGCACTAAAATAGTACTATGTGACATGTTTAGGCTATGATGCAAATAGCTCAAAAACGCAGCTACGTCTTGTGCTTCTGGATTGTGAATGGACTTTTCTTTTGTTTTCGCCCATTTTACCCATCGCCTCCATGGAGCCCGATATGTTTTCAGTGTTGAAGCTCGCCACGCAGATTGTAACAATCTTACATCTTCCGGATTCCAACCCTTTATCTGATCGAGCCACCCTGAATCTTCCAAGCCTCCAAAATCATTTCGTTCACTCGAGGTGGCGGCTGACCCGTCTGTAGGTCTTTTAGGTGATTTTGTAGATCTGGGATCTGATAAGGTGGTACAATCGCCCGATTCATCAGGTCTGGGCGCCAGAACACTTTCATCCATCTTGGAACAATCATTATATAAATTCCTTCGGCTGTGTTCAAATGCTGCAATATACGTGGAATCAGAGGAGGCGGTGGAAATATCCAAGCCAGTTCGAAATTCCACTCTTTGCTGAATGCATCTACAAAAACTGCATTTTGATCTCTGGCCGATTGAGCCACGTAAGCTGGAACTACCGCTGACTGGTTTGTCGCAAAAAGATCTATGGCAGGGGTACCCCACATTCCGAAGATTTTCTTCGTTATCTCCTGGGATAAATGCCAGTCTGGGGGTGCTCTGTTCCTCGAAAGACTGTCCGCAATCGAGTTGTAAACTCCTGGGATGAACCTGGCCTTCAACGTTACATTGTTCTGGTGAACTGTCAGTAATAGCTTTTGAGTTTCCTGCAGAAGAGTCAAGGATTTTGTTCCCCCCTCTTTGTTTATATGTGCCACAACACTTCTGTTGTCTGACTGTACTAGAACAGACCTGTTTCTCAATATGTCGATATTCTCTTCTATCACTTTCCGAACCACAAACAATTCCTTTCTGTTTATATGCCATTTTCTTTGATCTCCCAGCCAGAATCCCTTTTGGTAAATATTGTCCATCTGGAAACCCCAGCCTACGTCGGACGCATCTGTCGTGATGAAAATTTCTGGGTTCTGAAAGAATATTTGAGACGACTGAAACACCGCTTTTCTCCACCATTCCAGGTCCTGAATTATCGCATCTTTTATTTTGACCTGTTCTTCCGGAGTATTGGCTGGAAGATGATGACTTTCCCTTTGCATTCTTCGAGAGAATAACCTTCCCAGAGGAATTACGAAGGAAACGAAATTCAGCTCTCCTAGAATTGATTTTGCCTGGGTCCAACTCCATCTCTTTGATATTATAAGATTTTCTATAGAGCGTAACAGGATTTTTCGTTTCCTTTCCGAGATGAATTTTAAGTTTTGAGTAGGGTTCCAGGTTATTCCTAGGAATTCTATTTGTTGAGTTGGCACTATACAGGACTTTTTGAAGTTTATGTTCCAACCTAGATGAAGTAGCAAGTCTATCGTTTCCTTTCCTTGCCTTTGTAAAGCTTCTGGACACTGATTCGCTAGAAGAAAATCGTCCAGATAAACTAGGATCCTCACTCCTTTCTGTCTCAGATAACTTGCTACCCAGTTTGTTAGGCTTGAAAATGCCTGCGGAGCGGTCGAAAGGCCGAATGGAAGGCATGTCATACTGTATATTGCTCCTTGATGGACGAAGGAAAGGAACCTTTGATGTCGCTTGGCTATTGGAATATGAAAATACGCTTGTGACAAGTCTATCTTCATAAGGTAGTCGGCCTTCTGTAGAAAACTTGGAACCTTGTGGTGGCTGACCAATTGGAATTTCTTTGTTTGGGCGAAACAGTTCAACCGTTTCAAGTTGAGGATTGGTCTGCAGGACCCGTCCGATTTTGGAACTGTGAACATTGTTGAAATGAATCCGGATCCCTCCGTTGCTTTCCTGATGATGTCCTGTTTTTTCATTAATTCTATTTCCGAGCTCAATTGCTGGGAACCTTTTGAACAAAATTTCTGAATATTTTCCTTGCTGAAGAAGGTTAGGGGGGGTTTCTCTTTGAACGGTATGGAGTAACCTTTCAATATTTTCAATAACTTTTCTGGGGCTCCCAGAGCTGCCCATTTTTCCACATAACTTTTCAACTGCCCCCCCTGAAATATTCTGATCTGACCATAGCTGTCAAAATCGATTATGCTGTATCCTCTTATCGTTAGTAGATGCCTCATTTCTTCTGTGAGCATCAGCAGTACTGCGTTTCCTTTCGTATTTAACTTTTCCTTTATATGAACCTCTTCTCTGCCTTGCTTCATTCTGACGCTTTCCCGATGAAGTACTTTTGAATTGCTTACTTTGTAACTGGGAGACAGTTGGTTTATTATTGGGATAACTGGAAATGGGTTTCTTATATCCGAAAATCGACCGGGTCGTGAAGTCTTGATGATTAAACAACTCCCTAATCCGACTTTCATCAAATAAGAAATCACCTGACGGGGGAATTTCTTTCAGAATTTTCGCAGCATTAGCATTTAGTGGTTCGTACAATCGCCTACGGAACTCAATAATTTCCGCTCTCTTTCCACAAACATATTGCAGTAAATCATCGGATACTATTCTGAAATTTGAGCTGGAGTCTCCAAATTTCTTCTTTAAGTCTTCCGCCAGACTCGGATATTTTGCTGCCAATTCGAAAATATTATCCTGAACTGCTTTCCTCTGCATCAATAGTCCATGGCAGAGAATCCCAAAAGTGGCGTCCATTTTTGCGAGGCTTGCCGCGTTGTTTCCTTTCGGGGTGATATGCGAAAGCTGCGAATTCACCTGTAATTGAGCGAATATACTGCCTGCTTGCAATTTCTTTTGTGCCTCGCAGTATCTTATTTTACTCCACGATAATTCACCAAATTTTTGGCAATTCATGCCTTGAGCTTTTATTTCAGCCAAGGGTTCCCGAACCAACGGTTCTTGCTCTTTCACAGCTGGTTCGAAAGAGAAATCATTATCGTTTTCCCAAGCGAATCGAGGAGCCGACCAGTCGGTGGATCTCATTGGAGACGGCTCCCTTAAAGGTATGTCATGACTATCTTCTCCAGAAGAATAGTCCCGACTAGTCTGCGATGGCGCTGTTCTATGCTCTAAAAGACTCTCCAAGACAGATTCAATTCTCCTCTGTCGTGCGTCTAGACCCTTCCACCTTCCTTTCTTCGCAGGCTCATCTGATGGTCTTTCCCGCTTTCTTTTACGCCTCAATTTGTCGATAGTATTTTCTTCATCTTCTTCATCTTCTATATCTTCATCTTCACCATCTGTTATCTCTTCATCTGAACATGAATCAGACTCATGATTTTGTTTGTAGAGTTGCAGGGACGCTTCTTTTCTGGATAAGAAAAGACACTTCAGGGGGATGGTTGCCTGAAGAACTAGTTCGTGATGCAACGCTGATCCTCTTATTTTAATTGCCAATTCTGGAGGTCTAATAATAAGGCCACGACAAAATGGCCAATTCAGCATCTCTTCCTTATATCGCCTGTAAGCTTTTTCAGATAATGACGTGCTATCTGGACTGAAGGCTTTTGCTATTCCGATGGTCGGGAGGGCAAACCTTAACTTATTCATAGTTTGTGCCTCTAATTTCAGGAGGCCCGTGGTAAATTGCTTTGATACTGGCCATTCTTTCCATCCTGATGGTAACTGCTCTTGAGCTAGGATCTTCAACCTCTCTAGCACTTCATTGTCATCTTGCAGATCCAGTAAATCTCCCAATCTTTCTGTCTCGTTTGAAAGAGCCATCTGAAGACAAACAAAGAAAATATTATTGATTGGTAGGTATTGTCTAATCATTGTATGGGCATAGCCTACTCTGGGTAGTCAGGGACGTACCTCAGGCATAGCATCTATATAAAAGAACGAGCCGTCGGCTCAATAAACGAGCCGTCTGCTCAATAAACGAGCCGTCGGCTCAATAAACGAGCCGTCGGCTCAATAAACGAGCCGTCGGCTCAATAAACGAGCCGTCAGCTCAATGAACGAGACGTCGACTCAAAGAAACAAGCTGTCGAGACAATACGAACAGTCGGCTGAATGCACGAGCCGTTTGTTTCTATAAACAAGCTATTGCTTCGCTATATAAGCCTATGCAACAAACCAAATTGCCTTCCAGTATCTAGATCGCGTTCCGTCGCTTTGCTGGCGAACGGCTGGATCTTTTAGTCTGATATTCTCAACAGTACACCTACATACTACAATAATAAAAGGAAATCCTACCTTGAATTCACAACACTACACCAAACTGTTACTAGATATTCACACTCGTAACTATTTTTCAAAGGGCATGGACCTGTTCGGGTTGAATAAACAAAGCGTACTGAATAGATCACATATACACTTGCCGGCCGACAGCATGCATAGTGGAGGGGAGCGGAGAGACGAGAGCCGCGGTATCTGGCGATGGAGCAGCAAGAAATGAAGGGCAGTGGCGCACTGTAGGGATGGATATGCAAGGGGTAATCTCATATGGGTCAAGCGGAAGCACAGAACCGAAATATAACGTGATAAAGAAGCCATCATAGAAACTGGTGAGTGAAACATATCCTGTGATATCGAACAGTATTCATTCAAAATTCCATATTCATATCTCCATACAGTCCATTCAAAATCTCGAAGAAACATATCTTGAGTCACCTGCAAATGAAATTAATTCAATTAATTGAACAAAAATGATCAGAAAACTTTTTTACATCGCTTCATAACTATCTAGTCTGGCTCACACTCTACACATCAGCAGTAAAAAAAACTTCGTCATCACTTGATGGAACTCATGTGGTGAGGCACCGTTATGTTGAAACCATTGTAGATTTTTGTGTGGTTTCAAATTCATGGTAATTTGTGCCGTGGTGTTTTGGATGACACTTGAAAGGCCCCGTGACAACTCAACATGCCACAATTTGTGAACTATTTTTTTCTCACCTTTCACTCACCCTCATTCATTCATTCACTCATTCATTTCACTCATCCTGGCATCGAAACTTAGTTCATTTGCCACAGAAAATTTATAAGTATATTTGTATGTACGGACAGAACATGCAACACCCAGTCGCCTCGCCTTTTTTGTTATTCCTGACGGGCCTGGGAATCGAACTCACGACCGTGATGGACTATAATCATCGCGCTTTGCGCTCATCGCCACCACGGCGACTGTGAACCATCTTTTGAAACACAAAAAGACATCGTCTCAGCACTTGTTCCTGATCAATGAACAAAAATAACTTCGTCTTCCATCGTTGAGGTGGCACATACCTTCTTCAAGAATCATCCAAAATGAAATTCTGAGATCTTGGTCTACGAATGCTAAAGAAGTTCTATTTATGGCCATGAATCAATTTTGAGACTTCTTCAAGCGATATAGGTAGATAGAATGATAGATAGGTGGAAAGATTTCGAAGACCGAGTTCAGTGGATGTGAGATACACATTCTCAAATACAATTCAATCAAAGTGTGATAAACTGTTTCAGGATATTGAATACTTCAAGTTCCCCAGCTATAACCAAATTCTACAAAATCGAAATAACAGTTAGATCACTCTATTTTTTCGGCATTGGTTTACGTAGTGTTCACCTACTGCAATTTCTAAGATGCAGCCCTAGTCTAGAAATTATTATCAGCTCCTACTCAGTGCATATACGAAGATCAATAATAAGAATAACATAAATATGTTAATATCGATTCCTCGATTTTTTTTATGTTCTGGTTCTCACGAAAAGTTAATCCTGTAATGTTCAGAGAACATCGTGAGAGCCAAGAAAAAAAAGGCAGGAGTTGGTGTTCTTCTTGAATTTCTGGAGATTGTTTGTCTCGGGACAAACCTCCCTAGGCAAAGAGTTCCAAAGTCGCGTTGTTCGTTGGATGAACGAGTCTTTGGAAGAGGACGTTCTGCACATCGACATCGAAGGGGTGTGAAGACTGAACTTGGCGGGTTGATCTCAAAGAGACTGCTAATGTAGGAACGACTGTTGATATTTCAGAAGAGCATCGCCCATGAAAATATCTATAAAATATATAGAGATAAAACGCCAACTTTTCTACTATGTTCCAGAGAAGTGATTGAGTTTGTAAGCGAGGCATCACCGACCAGACGAATTGCTTTTTTTTGAACAGATCCAATATTTTCAGGATATGTTTGGGTGTCGCACTCCAAATATGGGAACAGTATTCCAGGACAGATCAAATCTGTGCCTAATAGATAATAAGCAGCTGACTGGGAGTGAAATATAGCTCTTGGCTCGAAACAGAAATCCAAAAATTTTTGGGACGCACTTTTGGGCATGGACCTCACGTGATTTTCCCAAGAAAGGTTATTGCTGATAGTAACGCCGAGCATCGGAATGGATGACTTCAATGGTATGGTAACTCCTGACTGAATTTTGTTGGACACAGTCATATAGGCTTTTCTAGAGAAAATACATGCTTGTGTTTTGTTATTGAATTCTACCAGGTTATTAGATCCCCACTCGAGAATTGTTGCTGAGTCCATATTTATTTTGTTGACATTTCTTCCTCGTTAATTTCCAGTTTGACGGGCCGATATAGCAGCCCTGGAAGAGAAAGTGGTATGGAAGGTACTTTCATTCGCGAAGCTGTGTATAGGACATGAAGTTGCTAAAATTGATCCCTGCGGAACACCATCATTTATGAGTAGAGTATCAGATGAAATTCCATGTAGTATGGAGAAACCTGTTTGAGAGGAAACTAGCAAGCAGAGAACACTGCTGAGGGGGTAAACCATAAGATGGAAGCTTGGCGAGGAGTCCCTGGTGCCAAACTCGATCAAATGCCTCGGAAATATCTAATATGCCACGGCAAGTTTCTCCATAATTTTCAATAATAATAATAATTTCATAAATCTGAGCAGGTCACCAGTTGATCTCTGATGACGGAAGCCATATTGCCTATCGTTGACAATTTCTGAGTGTTCCAGATATTTCATTAGCTCGACGTTGATGGCTTTTTCCATGACCTTTGAAATAATTGATAGCAGTGCGATAGGCTTGTAGTTGCTAGGTAGGGTATTTTGCATTTTTTGGGAACTGGTTGTACTCTTGCAATTTTCCAGTTGAACGGAAATACCCCCAAATTGTTAGAGTGGTAGAATGTTAGTTCGGGGCATATTTCTTGAGAACAATCGGTGTGATTTCGTCAGATCCACAGGCTTTGTTGGTGTTGATACCCAACAAAATATTTGTGATAGTACGTTGGCTTTTTTCTAGTCATTCGTGCTAGAGTTCCATCCTACTCGGTTAGAGGAGCTGGAAATGGAAGTTCTTCCCACAGCTTTGGCGAAAGACCAAAATGAACGGGATCCGTTTGGCCATTCAACAAGTTTTTATCTTATTTTGGCATTGTGAACATCTTTTGATGATTTTATTGTCTCTTTGCATATGCCTCTAGCCTCGACATATGCTTCTCTAGTCTCAGGGCCCGGATTTTTCAACCATCTATGGTATGCTGTCTGTTTGGAAGCGACAACTCTAGAACAGTTTCTGCTGAACCAGGGCTTATCGGATGTTCTTTTTGCGGTGTTCGGTATATAAGTTTGCATCCCCAACATGATGATTTCAGGAATTGTCTCAGCACATCTTATTGGACCAATTGAAGAGAAACGAACTCTCTTTCATGGAAACGCTGAGAAAATAATACGAAGACCTTTCTAGTCGGCCGAGTTGTAATGCCACATGAGACGGGGCGGTATTGTACTGCTCGATGGTATACGGAAAGAGCAGGTTGTGGAACTTCTATTCTATATAGATCAGGATTGGTGGTGAGGAATGACCATGAATAATAACGGAGGCCTCAGCTTGTTAGAGAATTTGAGCCAGGCAGCGTTATATACATTAAAGTCTCCCATGATTATAATTTCAGCTGTTGGATGGTTCTCCTGAATGAAGTCCAGTTTGAGTGATAAAAAGTCGAGGAGGTTGTTATATGAAGGTTCATTAGGTGATAGGTGAAGGCAGTAGAGGAACTTGGTTTGTTTTGGTATCAGCTAGCTTGAACCACACGCTGGAATGAAAGGTTAGCCTTAGCGTAAAGGCAGACTCCACCTCTGAACTTGTATCGAAAATGGAGTTCGTTACAGGACAAAACATGTGGACCTTGTTGGTGGATAATTTTACTTATGTTTCTGTTAGGGCCAGCGAATATCCGGTTTCTTTTGTCTGTAGGTGATAGTGGACGCCATTGATGTTCTTGTTGAGTCCGTGATTGTTACAAATATGTATCTTTAATGGTGAGTCCCCTCGAGTACCTGTCGCCCGGAAATTAGAATGGAGAGGTATTTTGCTTCCGGAGTGTTTCACTCTAGGAGACTCATAATCATCACTCTCAAAATGCACCTGGAAATAAAGAAGGAATTGGGAAAAAGGAACGGGATAAAGGGAAAGAGAGGGACCGGAAAGTATCGACCGAACACTGGAACATGAATTGATTCATTTTACAGCTCACGAAGTCGATATGGTGGTATTTCACCGGGTGATGAGACCATCTTCCACCTATAAATACTCCTTCATGTAAATTGTTTTGTCATATCACCTATTTTTATATTTACATTGATGCTATGACTTCTTTTTAAATAAGGGAAGATGAACTAAAGAGCGGATTGCTCAACATCACCATTATTTTGTCAGACGTTGATACTCCTCACGTAATGTCAGCTATCAATTAAAATGGATCGGCGCTACTTATCCATGTGACAGATTGTCGCCATAATGCAGAGGCAGCGGACCAATCCGGTGTAGGTTAATGAGTTTGTGCAACGGCGTTGGAATTAGCGGAAATCAACGCAGAGGATCCGATTCTAATCCTGATTCATTTTGGGAGGTGTAAGGAGCAGCCCTGTTGTCACCTGGACGACGAGAGATCTCATGAGAAGGAAGAAATGTAGATTTCCTGCCTACACCACGAAGAGGTTGCGACCGAAAATCAAATAAATATGTTAAATACTCCATCATGCAAATTGCTCTGTCATATCACCTGCTTATATTTTTATATTTATATTCATGCTATGACTTTTTTATATACTGGGTGTCCCCTCTCAATTGGAAAAAACTTCCGGGGCATATTGAGGAACCATAGACAAGCAGTTTGAGATAAGAGACTGATGTCCGGAAGTGCATGGTTTTCAAAATACAGGGTGTCAAAGTTTTTTTCAAAAAACTTTTTTTTATTAATATTTCAAAGACACGTTAACCGATTTTCTTGAAATTTGCTAGTGATCTAAGCTTTGATAAGACGCTCAGTTAGCACTAATTAAATGTTAATTATGACTTCCAGTGGCGCCCCGGGGGACAGTGTCACGAATAAAAATGACAAAAAATTTACGCTGCTGACTTTTTTTTAAAATTTTATATATTTTTTAGAAAGCTCAGTTAAAAATACAACTTTTTTGTCACTTGATATTTTTTCGTATCTCTCTCCGTTTTCGAGAAAAAAATTGTATTAATAACTTTATTGAAATATTCATTATCTGAAAATCTAAAACAAAACAATGTTGTCATGGTAACACATAAACATGTCAAACTTTAGTAAAAGTGTCAGTTTCTAAGTACTTAATTATCTTCAAACGTTACACTAATTGCAAAAATGAATCGGTTTGAATTAGCCGAGCTTGCAGATATGCATCTCTTGTATGGGGAAGCGCGGGGTAATTCTTTGTTAGCACAACGGTTGTACGGGCAGCGGTTCCCAAATCGTGAATTGCCAAACCATAAGGTTTTTATCAAAATTCATCAAAATCTACGGGAGACCGGCTCATTCGTGGTAAGTATTGCAGAAATGGCAACTTTCTGTGTTTTTTTTTCTTGCGCGTTTCTGTTTTACAGCCAATCTAAGAGGCTTTGTTATCTTTGCAGCCTATTCGAGAATTTGCAAGGCAGTTTCCGATCAGAGATGCCGTTGAGGATGAAGTCATGGCACGCATTCAGAATGAGCCCAACACTAGCACTCGTCTGATTGCGTCGCAACTTGATTGCAGCAAAAATACTGTCCATCGAGTATTGAAAATCCACGATCTCTATCCATTTAAACTGCCTAACGACGCTCCTCGGCGGCTCGAGTTCTGCGAGTGGTTGCTCCGTCAAGCGGATGAAAACGCTGATTTTTTAAGTATAATCTTCACGAGCGATGAAAAAGGATTTTCGCGCGAGGGGACATTCAATCCTCGTAATAACCACGAGTGGAGCGAACAAAATCCCCATGCTACGCACATCAGAGGATATCAGCAGAAGTTTGGTGTTAATGTTTGGGCAGGTATTCTTGGCGACCATTTGATTGGGCCGTACGTTCTACCTGATCACCTCAACGGGAATAACTATCTAGTTTTTTTGCGAGATATTCTGCCCGAGCTGCTGGAAGATGTACCCCTCCAGTTGCGTAGAGAGTCCTGGTTCCAACACGATGGTTGTCCAGCGCATTTTGCGCGCACCGTGAGAGGTTACCTCGACCAAACCTACAACAACAGGTGGATTGGTAGAGGTGGTCCCGTCCCTTGGCCAGCAAGGTCGCCGGACTTGGCCCCCCTGGACTTTTTTCTTTGGGGCGAAATGGAACGCTTGATCTATGCAACTCCTGTGCCGACCATGGAGGACCTAGTTGCTAGAGTTGTGGTGGCAGCGGAATTTATCGCGAACAATCCAGGCGTGTTTGCTCGGGTGCGCGAATCCTGGCTCGACAGGTGCAGAAAATGCATCGAAATGCATGGTGGACACTTTGAGCATTTGCTCCACTAATTAATAATAAATTATTTGTAAAAAAGCCTCCTTGTTTTTCTTTCTAATAATAATGAACCTTTCAATAAAGTTTTTAATAAAAAAATTTTCTCGAAAACGGAGAGAGATACGAAAAAATATCAAGTGACAAAAAAGTTGTATTTGTAACTGAGCTTTCTAAAAAATATATAAAATTTTTAAAAAAAGTCAGCAGCGTACATTTTTTTTCATTTTTTTTCGTGACACTGTCCCCCGGACATAATTAACATTTAATTAGTGCTAACTGAGCGTCTTATTATTAGTGCTAGTAGGTGGCACTGTACCAAAAATCCGTATTCCTCACTGTTTAAGACTACATTGTGGTTTTCAAATAGTGACCGTGTTCGTGGGTGGATTGTCGACTGGCCTAGTGCAACTGATGAGGCTTGGCGAGCCGAAACAGATATATATATATATGCAAATTGTTTGATTGCATTTGACACTATACTGGGGGAGTTGTAAATTTGTTGGTATGTGAATAGTTTTTCGTCATGAAGAGGTATCACCGAGATTGAAACATCTTCCAGTATTGGACAATCCAGATAACTCGAGTAAGCGTTAAACAGAAAAGGATTGAATATCCTCAAACACGATGTATATACAGGACTAGATGATGGAAAAAGTAAGTTGGATACGAAGTCGCAATACGTGAACACCGTAGTGTTCGTTAAAATAAATTAGTTATCAAGTTAAAACTCGGTCGTCGTTCACTTCTACCCATGAAAATCGTAACAATGGGTGTCAGAAGTGAGATTTGTGAATTTTGACGGAATTTTGTGAACGATCAGTGGAAAAATAAAGAGACTTGGTGAATTGAAAGTAGCGGACTTGAAACGTGAGTTGGAGGAGAGGGATCTTGAGACGGCAGGGACGAAGGCGGAGCTACAGCTACTTCTCAAAGAGTAGGTACCTGATCGACGTCGGCGAAGACCTAGATACGTTCGTCTTCGAGAAACCGGAAGATAGGATCGCTGCTCAGATTTCTGCGCACCGTGAAGAGATAGCAGCTCAGCGTGAAGAGATTTAGGCGCAGCTTTCTTGAATTCTAGGGAGTAGTAAAGCTGATAGTAAAGGAAGGAGGAAATATATCATCATTTGTCAAGAAGTGAGATAGTTGTCCCGTTTTCTACTCCCTAGAATTCAAAAATAGGGGCGCTGAAGACTGTTAACAATTCGTGATGGAGAAGAAAATAGATCTAGATGCATTAACTCCTACTAATCGAGTGAAGTCGCCTACGTTTGAAGGGAAGACATCGTGGCCGAACTACCTGAAATAGTTCGAAGCAGCTGCCGAAGCTAATGAGTGGACATCAAAGGATAAGGTGGTGGCTCTAATGGTTGCTCCACGAGATGATGCGTTGAACATCCTGCAAACCATTCAAGAGAGGCAGCCAACTACGATCATCTAATCAAACTTCTCGATTGCGATATGGTCACGAACATCTGCAGAAGGTATTTCAATCACAGATGAAGAACCGTGCAAAAATTCGAAGCGTAACGTATCCAGGTTGGCAGCTGTGTTGGATTTTGAGGCCGAAACAGAAGCTTCGCGTGGACCTATGAGAATCCCGAACTGAAGAAGGATTCTCATGAGGGCTTAATCGATGTCATAAATATCTAAATAAAGAGTATCTTGGATGAAACAAGGGGACCAGTCCGATGCTGGAACTGTGGGGAGCTATGACACCTTCAGAAAGCTTTCAAGCTAGCGAAGGGGGTTGCTGGGAAAGAAACATCTTCCTCACAGCCAAAGTAGGACAATGGCAGCATCTATGTAGACGGCCAGATCGACGAAAAGAAGTGCGCACTGTTAGTGGATGATGGTGCAACGTTATAGACTCCTGACATCTACAAAGAAGCGACTTATTGTGAGTTCGAGATGGTGTTTATGAACGGCCATGGTTGAAGCTGCCACTGTTTATGGTGGGATTGATGTGAAATTTACGATTGGAAACCTCAAATTTCCACATCGAGCTATCATGGAAGATATTGAAGAAGATGTTATTCTGGATATGGACGTGATGAGCAGACACGAAATTGAAATAGAGAAAAAAAAAAACAATCGAGGTGGGTGCCAAAGGAGATCTTTTTACATTCCCGGAAAGAAATTGCGTCCCGAATAACGTTAGGAGAACGAAGAGGTCGGCCGTGGTGTGCTAGTCGGCAAGGCCTTGCTGATATCATGAGTTTGTCCCGGTCCGGTTAATTAACATCTACAATTATCCTTTCACGGTTACCATGGAAACTAAGATTGGAATATGTTCTACAGCAGCCTTGATAATCCAGCATGCAACGACTACCAACAGTGGAGTATTCGACTTCGAATGAATGATCTCTACTGCGAATGATCCATTCAATAATCGTGAAAAAAGCGGTAAGTCGAATTACTGCAACTGCAGGCCATCTTTGTACCTGCGAAAAAATGGGGATAACTAACACCGTATAACATAAAATCGACACAGGAACTGCCGTCAACCAGCTCGAAGGTGACCACAGGCAAAAAAGGAAATGACTGACAGGATTATCGAGGACATGGAACGAGAAGGGGTGCGTTCGAGCCATCTGACAGTCCATGAGTTTCACCAGTACTTTTGGTGAATAAGAAGGGTGGGAGTACCTGATTCTGCGTAGACTATCGTCGACTGATGATGTGACAAAGATAGACACACTGAATACGTTGGCTGAATCGAGGCTATTTTCAACTCTGGCCCTCAAGAGTGGATATTGGCAGGAAGAGATGGATCAAACGGACAAGGTGAAGACAGCATACACCTTCTTCTTTTCGGGCTCTGCAATGCACCTGCCACGTTTGAGCGAATCATGGAAAATGTGTTGATAGGACTCTCCTGGAAAACATATCTTGTGTATCTGGATGACATCATTTAAGTTGGTAAAAGTTTCGAATATCATCTGGCGAATTCAGAGGAAGTCTTCAGAAGACAACAGACTGCAAACTCTGAAGAAATGTCATCTGCTGCGAAAATGAGTCAACTACTTGAAGAAGATAAACATCAGCTCAGAAGCTTCCTCGAACTTTGCACCTATTGTCGACGTTATCCGAATGTTATCGGATATCGGATATCGCACAGAATGTCAGGCCGCCTTTGATGCACCGAAGGAACATTTGTTCACTGCACCGATCCTGGGGTATCCTTTTCCAGAATTCAATAGTTTATTCTTGACCCAGATGCCAGCAACATCAGCATTGGAGGGGTCCTTTCACAGCATCAAGAAGGGCAGAAACGAGTTATCGGATACTTCAGTAAGGTGTTATCTAAGCCATAACGAAACTATTGCGTCAGCAGGCTGGAACTTCAAGATGTAGTCAAATCAGTGAAGGAAATTTCTGATTAGAACAGACCAGGCAGAGTTGAGGAGGCTCCTACAGATCAAGAATCCGAGGGCTAGGTAGCTCGTTGGATCGAGAGTGAGATATTACGATTGAACATCGAGCCATAAGAAGGCAGATGCCTTGTCCAGACGACCCTATAATCATGGGTTTCCACATTATAGTCGTAAGGAAATAAAGGAAGCATATATCAACAGAACTTCCATTGTCAGTGATGATTGATTGCCAGCAGCAATTCAACGAGAACAATAAGAGAAGGATCACGAGTTTTGAAAACACCGGGAATGGAAAGGAGCATCTCGTCGCCCCACTTGGCAAGTTTATACATAATGAAATATGCCACAGATATTTATAAAACATATTAATACATATTTTATCGCACTGTCACTATCGAGCACCACTGTGTGAGTATTTTTTTTCAATTGTACCTTCATTACGAACTCGATTTTTTGACTACATAATTATTAAATACCAGATATTTGGTACAATCCCTATTCTCATTATCGTTTTGTGGGGTTAGGTTAGGTTAAATATTTGAAGAAATAGAATGCAAAAAGTTTTTCATATAGAAACGAAATTAGTTTGATCTAGATCTACACCATGGTTTGTGCATGTTAATTGGAACTGCATCATGGTAAGCGATCAATGAGCTCTGAATATCTGTCGATTACATCGAGTGTGTGTAGCAAAGATCTTATCAGTTGGCCACTATTATTCTAGATTTTTTTGTCTCACCCGTTATTCAGGATCATAACTTGTAATTCTCACTTGGGTATATGCAGGTGATAAAAAATATTACTATGATATTCGTCCACACAAGGAGGTTCTAATCGTCCGTATTAATTCATCTTCTGAAAACCTATTTCTTGAAAAATATTTTAAAAAAATCAAAAATGTAAACGAAGAATAACTCATAATGGTGTGAGAATCAAGAAACTTGGGATTTACCATGGACTCTGATATAAGATCCATGTAATCTAATCTCTCAGGTCCAGATGAATGCCTCCGATTGAGTTTAGGAAATCGTTGGCGTCAGAGAGTATCACACAATCTATACGAGAAACCAGATGTTTGAATATACCTATACGATAAGAGATTAGATATACCACGCGTTTATGGTATTTCTTTTTTTTTTCATCCAGGAAATCTAAGTAATAATTCACTATCTACGATTACTGAAATTACAAAAAAATTTGAAAAAGCATCTTGAATTCAAACATCATTTATGTCATATCAATCGTTGTACATCAAGAATTCATATCCACATGAATACAAGCATAGCTATTAAAATCCACCAATAACAACCATTTACGTTTTGACGGTAGGTTCGAGATGGTTGGTATCGATAAAGGCGGTACTGACGAAGGTTTATTGACATCAGTGAAGGCAGGGATCATAACTATTTTGGAGCTTGTCGTACTCCATGTTAATAATTAGGTGAGTCAAGGAAACACTTTTAACAGAACAAAGGTAACGAAATTTATTGACAACAAAGAAAGAACAGACAATGAAAAATGGCTGACCCATCCACGGACACCCGTATAGCGTCCTGAAGGGGTGGAAGAAAAATTCAAGAATAAGAAAGTAAGAAGTGAGTGAAGAAGAGAGAGAATCGAATAATCGCCGCGCGCGCGCCTTATCGTTATGAGGCCCCGGATAAGGACATTACTAATCACTGAAGGTGATCAGGAACAATCCTACCCGTATCCACCATCCCCCGTAGCAGCGCTACGGTCCTCATATTTTTGAAGCCCTAGTGGCAGTGGGACTTTAAGAGTCTGGCGTTTTGGGGTGATGGAAAAAGGGGAGCAAAACAATCCGCAGGGACTGATTTTTGAAAACTGACTTGTTAGTGGGATAGCATGGCATATAGGGGCTTGGGTGTTAGTCGGAAACGTAAGAATTTGCATTCGTTGATCGAATAATCGATGCTCACTCCACCCTATATACCGTCGCTCGACTGACAGTGACAGTTCGAATGTCAGGCCGCTGCTGTCACGGCTGGTTGTTCTGTCACAGGTTTTGTGGTATGGGTGGAGATGAGTTCTGGTCGTTTTCCCGAGGTGGCGGTAGTTGTGTAGTTGTCAGCTGCTCTCGACTACAGTGACTCTATACAACTCTCGACCACCACTCTATTAGTAAATTTTTGAAGAAGGAAAATCTGATTGAATAAGAAAGGGAAATTTGAACGCGCTATCGCGCTATATTCATCTTATGAGACTTACCTGACCTGAACGTACTAACCTATCAGTAGATCATTTTCTTCAGTAGATTTTTGAGAAAGGGAAAGTTGAACGAAAAAATTCTATCACTAGATCACGTATTGTCGGGACCTTTGAGGAAGGAAAATTTGATTAAAAAAAGTGCTCTCCAACTACTGGGTGCCTGGTCAGATATATTTGAAACTTTTGACTGAAAAAAAACTTTCATGGGTATCGAACCCTGAGCGCTAGCTTGTGAAGCTGGAATGTTACTCTATGTCCATCTTGCTTATTAATATTTAGATTGCTATCCTCGTTTTTCATCGTACTTTTGTCTCAAATCCTTCGTAACACGCAGGCGCAAATATAAAAGTTCTGATTGGTGGATTCTAATTGCTATGCTTGTACTCATGTGGATATGAATTCTTGCCGTTGTACAACCATTATTGATCAAGAAGTAAGAACTGAACTGAATATCTCCAAAGCGCCATCTACCAAGTGAAAGGCGGATCTAGGAGTGCAGAGTTTTCTGCAGCTCTCCTAAAAATATTGATATTCATGAAAATAGTCATTAAAACGTTCTCTGTGGAAGCGTAAATAAGCGATTCACGATTATGCTTTGGATTGAATACAGAGAGAGGGCGTTGGCATCTACTCGTCTATAGAATTATCGTACTCCAAGTGAATAAGGAGGGGGAGTGAAGAAAGCACTTCTAATAGAACATATCTATTCAACACCAAGTAGGTAACATAACAAAATGGTGGACACTACCCTTCCATATATGTATATAATAACAACAATATATGGTTAACACCTTTTCTTCTCTTCACGCGAAGGTGAAGCCAGATTTGAAAAAACAAAGGACTGTTTTGCTTGCTAATGATGAATTATACGCAAGCGCGGGTTTTGACGAGTTAAAATCTACTGACGTTTATAGTATTTCATAGGTAAGGGATGTTTTTTAACCAAAATGGTATGGAAGAGCGTTAATATAATTATTAATGTAGTTACTGAATGTTCAAAACAGTGATTAGTGAGTGATAACTATGAGTGATTGAAAATCGACCCATAAATCCTGTTCCGATAACTTCATCGTCACAACTATCTATGCAAATCGCCTCGTAGATTACATCCATATCTTTATCTATCATCAACTATTTCCATCATCGTCCAACAATCCATCATTGAATGAATATTCGAAAAATATATGTCATGATAAAATTAAAACATATGTGACACATTTGATTGATTTTTGATAATGACTCACCTCCATGACGCAAGCGAATGTCGATTCTTAATTCAAACTCGCGTATGCGCATATCAGCAGCTTGACCCGCAGACTGTCATTTGTCTTATTATTCGGCATCAGCTTTGGGATCCTCGTTACCTATACAGGGTGTTTCATAATAAATGCGCAGGACTTCAAGAATATGAAAAAAAGTTCCTATTGACTTACCCTCTAAAATACACCATTTTCGACATACAGGATTAAAAAAAAATCGTTTTTTGCGAATATTTCTGGAACCGTTTATCGCACAGAAAACAGATTTTGTAGGCATTTTCTACTCATAATAAGCTATGTTTTGGGCTGATTTGTTATTTTTTTAAATTCATAATTGGTGAAGATTTTGAAGGGGTGTTATTTCCTCCAACTTTTACGCCACTGGAAAAAGTACAATTTTGAGCCAGCTATTTAAACCGCCAATGTTTTCTACACAAAAAAGGTACTTTTGTTCATAAGCTCTAAAGTTGACCGTTTTCAAGGAAAATCAACTTTCATGTTCATTCGTGGTAAGTATTGCAGAAATGGCAACTTTCTGTGTTTTTTTTTGCGCGTTTCTGTTTTACAGCCAATCTAAGAGGCTTTGTTATCTTTGCAGCCTATTCGAGAATTTGCAAGGCAGTTTCCGATCAGAGATGCCGTTGAGGATGAAGTCATGGCACGCATTCAGAATGAGCCCAACACTAGCACTCGTCTGATTGCGTCGCAACTTGATTGCAGCAAAAATACTGTCCATCGAGTATTGAAAATCCACGATCTCTATCTATTTAAACTGCAAAAGGTGCAGCATCTACTGCCTGACGACGCTCCTCGGCGGCTCGAGTTCTGCGAGTGGTTGCTCCGTCAAGCGGATGAAAACGCTGATTTTTTAAGTATAATCTTCACGAGCGATGAAAAAGGATTTTCGCGCGAGGGGACATTCAATCCTCGTAATAACCACGAGTGGAGCGAACAAAATCCCCATGCTACGCACATCAGAGGATATCAGCAGAAGTTTGGTGTTAATGTTTGGGCAGGTATTCTTGGCGACCATTTGATTGGGCCGTACGTTCTACCTGATCACCTCAACGGGAATAACTATCTAGTTTTTTTGCGAGATATTCTGCCCGAGCTGCTGGAAGATGTACCCCTCCAGTTGCGTAGAGAGGCCTGGTTCCAACACGATGGTTGTCCAGCGCATTTTGCGCGCATCGTGAGAGGTTACCTCGACCAAACCTACAACAACAGGTGGATTGGTAGAGGTGGTCCCGTCCCTTGGCCAGCAAGGTCGCCGGACTTGGCCCCCCTGGACTTTTTTCTTTGGGGCGAAATGGAACGGTTGATCTATGCAACTCCTGTGCGACCATGGAGGACCTAGTTGCTAGAGTTGTGGTGGCAGCGGAATTTATCGCGAACAATCCAGGCGTGTTTGCTCGGGTGCGCGAATCCTGGCTCGACAGGTGCAGAAAATGCATCGAAATGCATGGTGGACACTTTGAGCATTTGCTCCACTAATTAATAATAAATTATTTGTAAAAAAGCCTCCTTGTTTTTCTTTCTAATAATAATGAACCTTTCAATAAAGTTTTTAATAAAAATTTTTTCTCGAAAACGGAGAGAGATACGAAAAAATATCAGGTGACAAAAAAGTTGTATTTTCAACTGAGCTTTCTAAAAAATATATAAAATTTTTAAAAAAGTCAGCAGCGTACATTTTTTGTCATTTTTATTCGTGACACTGTCCCCCGGGGCGCCACTGGAAGTCATAATTAACATTTAATAAGTGCTAACTGAGCGTCTTATTAAAGCTTACATCACTAGCAAATTTCAAGAAAATCGGTTAACGTGTCTTTGAAATATTAATAAAAAAAAGTTATTTGAAAAAAACTTTGACACCCTGTATTTTGAAAACCATGCACTTCCGGACATCAGTCTCTCATCTCAAACTGCTTGTCTATGGTTCCTGAATATGCCCCAGAAGTTTTTTCAAAAGAGATTGTGACATGTATGTCATCGCGCTGCTGTCCACATATTGCCTGAGGTCGAAACAACAGCTTCCAGGGTGGCACTGTACTAACATTGATGCCTGACGTCACGGCAGTTCGGTAGTTTTCATAGACCTCAGTAGCCAGTAACGCCTCATTCCCTTCCCCCTTCAGTGATCTACTTGGAGAGAGTAGCGTACGAGACTCGCTTCCAGGTTTTGTTGGCGTGGGTCCTCACTAGTCGATCCATGGTCGATGAGGCAGAGGGCTGCGATGACACTGATTGATCCTGTGCGACAGGGTGGACATGAAGAATTGGGAGGTCTAGTGAAGTGAAGGTCCTGGCTGGAGATTAATGCAGGCGTGTTGATGGTGCTGATGAGGGAGATTGCATCAGCCAAGATCTTGTTCACGCTTTGTGTTTGAACGATCCCAGTGATAATGAGGTATTCGTGTCTGGATCACACTATTTCCTTTCCAAAGTTTGCAGGTCTGATGGCCCTGTCATTTGCTGAAATCAGTTCATTCTCTGTGCCATCTGTTCCATGTCGGTGGAGGTCAGACAGTGTGGAGGGTTCTGAATTTATCCGCAGGAACACTCTCGTTCATATTTCCCCATTTTTGCAGGTTTTCTTTGCACCTCGAGACTCCTGTGCGAAGTCTATTGATCTTTCTCCAGATTGGGTATGGAAGGAAATGTCCCAGTGCCAGTCGTTCCTCTTTCTGTTGATTGGGTCTCAGACGCCATTTCTGGTGCCTTCTGGCTTCCTGAAAGACTTGCAAAGGTGTTGTTCCGGCCAAAAAACTGTGCCGGGATCGGAGTCTGTGTTTAGCGGGTTGGTGGCCATAGAGCGAGTGTCTTGGGTCGGTCTCTTGTCAACGAAAAATCTCATTGATGAACTGAGAGCAGGTCTAGTCCAGGTGACGGAGCTAACCATAAAAGGCTCTCTCTGAGCATTGCGAAAAAGCGTAAGTGAGTGACTTGTGGTCCGTCTGGATGACGTAGCGTCGACCATCATGGATATGCCAGAAGAACTTGATGCTGGCGTGGATGGCGAGGAACTTCCGTACAGTGTCACGTGTTCTAGCTTAGTTGAGCTTCTGGGGGTAGAATTCGATTGGTCTCCAGGTGCCGTACTACAATTGCTCATGAGCAGCTCCGATGGGGGTGTCGGAAGCATGTGTCAGTAGACAGGCTTGCACCAGTTGACATTCCACACACGAAATGAAATTTTCGAGAGACAAGAAAGAATACTTTAAACTCTGAGATCCGAGAACTCTACTGGTGCGGAAATTTTGGGTATGGGGCGACCTATGGAGATTTTCCAACGCAATGGAAATTGTTTTTTTTTTCTGTACCATATTTGAGCATTATGACGCAAATGTCATCTATTCCATATTCGATTTAATGTCAAATAAAAAGTCATGCACTTCAACAATTGACGTCGTTTTGAAATCAAATTTGGTGATTCTATCATTCAAGAGAATATAATTATAAAAATCAATTGAGTCTTCCATATATCACTAAGAAAAAATTGCTGGAAATATTTCTTGGATTCATTGGTCCACCGCTAGCTTGATAGCTTCGATTGTATGAAAAATTAATACTCTCACGTTAATGCCACCATAATGGTCTTACTTTTCGAGGAAAATGTTTTATTGTAGGACGTTAAATAATGGCGGAAGGGGATCCTGAACTTTTTGGACTGTGAATGTCTATAACTTAAGTTTACCTAACGGATTTTTGCTAAAAAGGTATGATTTAAGAAATGAAGGTTTTTCTTCGTACTTCCATTCTAAAATTTGGAAATCACAAGTACTCACCGATTTTGTAGGTGATAATAATTGTCCAACAGTCTTATAATTCTTCTTCACTCGGACAAATGGGGAAATGAGGAGGAAAGGAGATTCGGGATTGAACATAATCAGCGAAGGACCAGCTAGCCGCAATCTAGGTAATTTTGGTATTGAAATTCAGAAATTTGGATAATTCGAAAACCCGCACGAGACAAACCCTTTTGTATTCCTTCTTATTTACTACCAGAAATGTTTCAATCGTTTGATAGGTGGAAGTACAATGTTGCCAGATCAAAAATGTATTATTCTGTGCAGAATAGAAGGTTTGATGAATAAAATAGAAAACCATCTATGCAATTCTTGTTCTTGCCGATTTTATAAAATTTACCGTTCTTTAAATTCTTTTCCGAAATTGTAAATGGAACCGTAACGTTGAGTTAAGTTGTGGTTTGAGGAATATTTCATCGACGGATTTATCAAATGAATAATAAAGGTAATTGAGTTTTGAAGATTGAAAACTTCTTTTTCTGAAAAATATATTATATTACGAAATCCAATAAACATCACGAATAAATAGAATTTATGAATTGAATATCCAAGTCATTGGAAGCTCAATGCTGAATTGTTGATTCGGAGCTGATCTCTCATTTCAACCATCCTCTTCGGAGACATTCCTTCACCATATACCATACTTTTCGTTTGGCTGTCAGCGAAGTGTGATCCAGAATATTTTTTTCCAAGTCCCCATCACTACTTTCCCTACTCACAGCGATAATATGAAACAGTGAAGCATGACCAAATCCATATTCAGATTCAATATCCAGCTCTCTCAGAAAATGCTCATAACAAAATGGTGTCACATCGATTTTATGTTTTTTGAGTACATCAATAAAGTGTTCGTGATAATATTCGAGAAAAAAATCCAAGTGAGGCTCTAATACCTCCTGTGGAACACTGGACCAGAGAAAGAAAAAGACGTCTGCAGCCGGGGAACCATAGGTAAACACCTGAAAATCGACAAATTTGTTCGAAACAGGTCTGCCATCTCGAAATTTCTGCATGGTGTTGTTGGTCCAGAGGTCAGTGTGAATCATGGTTGCGAAGGGTTCTCTGGGTACGCTCCTCTTGAATTGTCCCCAATAAGTTATATTGGGAGCCAAATGAGCTATCTCTTCGTTTTCCTTAACTATATCTCTGACGAGATCGTTGTACTCTTCCCTTGGTAGAGGATCGAAGTTTTCACAGTGAATTTTGATCTTCTGTTGAAATGTTTGAGGATCTGTGAGCTTCAGAGCTAATGGTACTGCGTGAAATCGAGCCATATCTTCAAGAACCAATTTTGTAGTTTCATAATCAAAGCCTTTGATACGATCAATGTTCTGGTATCCTGAAATTCAAATGAAAACATTTAATGCATATACATAAACTTCCTTATTTTAATATTTGAATTATAAATTCTGAACTATCATGTGTTTCAGTCAGTCCACAGTCGGTCAGTGGTCGAGTGGAAAACCGATAATGTTTGGACAGGAAAAAGGTATTGGAATTATTTCTTGTAGTTTGGAGGTCATAGGCAGCAGGATCAACATCTCTAGAATGTTTTGCTATGTTTTGAAGAGGTCAACGAACCCGTTAGTGCAGGATCACCAACCAGACTACAATAATACAGAGGACCATCAACGTATTATAGCCGAACCCCAAAGATTGATAGATATATGATATATTCTACTATATCATATACAGATGCATATTAAATCACAGGCTAAATTTGTGCTTCGTAGATGATGAAAAACTGTTGGGGTGTGAAGTAGCTCATGGCTCAGAAAAAAATTCACTTTTTTTTAAGCAGTTTCAGCAATGAACCCCACATGATAATCTCATGATAGGCCATTGCTGATGGTTATACCCAGCAATCGTGTCTCACATCATTATATCAGGCATCGTGAGGTTCAACATTATAACATCAGACACTGTGAGGTCAGCCTTCAAAAAAATACAAGGTTGAATTTTGGTTGCATTGAGTCATCAGGTCATCTATTCAATTTTGGCTTAACCTTCATCAACAGCATCAACCTGTATCCGCCTTGCACCTCTGGCTTTCTTGGATAACACAGGCACTCTAGATGAAAAGGCAGAATGCAAAGCTATCGACAGGAGATAAGAGGAGGTCGTTGATGTGCAGAAGGAACGAAGTTGGTGCCAAAACAGATCCTTGTGGAACACTGGCGTTATATCAGATGATACGCCCTCAACGATTTAATCGTTCGAATGTTTTAGATATCTCCAATGCTACGGCTGAGATTCCCCTTGTTTCTCAATAGACGTCCGTCATATTTGTGTTACGTAGGCAAGCGAATCTCCAGTTGATCTCTGCTCACAGAAGCCATATTTTGAGCGGTCACGTATCCAGATCTCTCTAAATATTGTATAGGCTCCATGTCGATTAATTTTTTCATCACTTTAGATATGACAGATGGTAGTTGAATGAATCTGTAGTAACCAGGAATGACCTACTTGCTCTTTTTAGGAATTGATTGCTGTATTTCAGTTTGAGGAAAACACTGATTTGATATGGAAAGGTGAACACTCTGCAAGGAACTGGTGTTAATTCTAGAGAACATTTTCTGAAGAAGATTGGAGAAATTCCAACTAGCATAATGCGCCTGATGGTGCGTTGTCGGAAGACTATCTCAGATACAAGGCTTTCAACTGCAGCCATATCAGGGGATTTTTTCCTTGTGTATCCGAACAGGAATTTGATGTGAAAATATCAGCAGATATGTTGGCTTTTGCTCGTGGAGTTGTAGTCAATCGTCCTTGATGGTCAATGAAGAGAATGAACGAAAAGTGAAATGTCTTCCAATTGCACCTTCTGGATATTAGCTTTGATCTTATCTTCTGGCTTTTGTTTATTCTGTTCTGGTCTCCAGGCATGGCTTCTCGCATCAGCGACAGAATGCTGTTCATTTAGAAGCGACAGCCCTTGAACAAGTTTTATTGAACTATGACTCACCATTTTATAGTATTTTTGTTTTTTGGTGTGGTGTAGCATGATGATCTCCAAAATATATTCGGCTCATAACCTGGGATCCTCAGATTCAAAACATACTTTTTTTTTTAATGAAAAACTTGCCGAGTTGTGCCAAACTGTGCCTGTAGGTGCGTGATGGAGTAGCAGAGGGACAGGTCGTCGAAATGAGTGTGAGGTCAGAGTTTCTCAGTGGTGCACAGACTTGAATTTTTGTAAAAACCTGAATCGTAAGTTAGAAATAGGTCGAGCGTATTAGTATAATGGTTGATATCAGGGATTCGTACGCGTTCATTGATCAGTTGCTCGAAACGGTAGGTGATGGTGAAAGGTTCAGCCTGTCGTTCTAGACATGTAGTCTAGTAGATTTGAGTTTGAGTATGCTCTGTTTCTCAGACCAGACATATGATATGCAATTATCAAGTCAAGCTGAGTCGTTTCTTTTTGTGTACGCTTATGAGGTGGTACAAGTATTCAGTACCTACACAATCAAACGCTGGTGAGGAAAACCATCATGCATTACTGACCAATCTTTCTAGGAATCTGATAGTTCACCTACAGGAAATATGCAATATTCATCCCCAATATGACCAAAAAAATGTAAAGGCTGGGAGATGTCAGTACTGTAACCACAAAAATATTGGAAAACACGTTTCAACTGTTTCAAATGTGATTAATTTATGTGTTTCGAACACATTTTATCTGCTATACGTATGATATGCAAGGGAAGAGCTGTAGAGATTGAAGTGGAGATACCAGAACAATGCTCGCAAGATTATAGAATATTTGCCAAGGTGCGATATCACCAGGAACCTTGGCGCTAAGTTAGCATAAAATAACAAATCTACAAGTACCTACGCATGATATTAAAAACACGTTTTAACTGTTTCAAATGTGATTGATTTATGTGTTTCGAACACATTTTATCTGCTATACGTATGATATGCAAGGGGAGAGCTGTAGAGATTGAAGTGGAGATACCAGAACAATGCTCGCAAGATTATAGAATATTTGCCAAGGTGCGATATCACCAGGAACCTTGGCGCTAAGTTAGCATAAAATAACAAATCTACAAGTACCTACGCATGATATTCGGTTGAAAATGAATTTTTGTCGAAAAGGAGCTATCACTATCACCTAACAGTCATACAAACATTATCGATACGATTCACTAGAGTACGAGATTTGGAAAGGAAACTGTAGACGAATTGGTTAGGATAGGTATTTATTATCAGAATTCTTTCGTCTGGTGGCAATGTTGAATTTTTTCAAAAATTTTGACTGCACGACTGAAGTCGAATCTGAAAACCAAACGGTGCGGAAACTAATACTTCTCGTGATATTCGCGTAATGAAGTTATCAATTCACTACTATTTAGTAACATCTATTGATTAGTTCAATACCTCTATAATTATTGTTGTTCAATGAACTACATACCTTCCTGATACACTATTTAGTTATATGTCATAAAAAAGGTATTCTATTTATTAATTCAACAATTGATTTCGAAATCACTATGAAATCTCATAATAACATCATCCATTACAAATCTCAGCACTAACTTTTTCGTGGAGCATTCAGTGTTTTTATCTATTTCTACTCCATGTCGAAACATTGCCATCGTATATATCTTTTAACTTATATTTTTCCACTCATAATCCAGTGTCGTAGTCGGATTTTCGAAATGAGCTGTCATCATTGAGATATAAGCCAAAGGTATGATCCTTCAAATGGAACACCCTGTATATTTTCGAATATTCAAAACATGAATTGAAGACCACATATATCTATCTATGAAAATGAGCAAGATATCCAGTAAGGACATCGAAAATGGGATAGCCTGTACTGACATATGCAGCTACTAAGGAGGGTTAAGGATTCTAGATGAATTGCTCCCAAACATTCTGAGAAAATTGTACATCCTATAAGATGGATTGAGAAAAATTTCCCATAGAGATGACCTCATCAATCGTCATATTTGAGCTCTATCAATTTTCATCTATCAGTTGATTCTTGTGAAAGACTTGAACAGCGAGTGAGAAGAAGTTTCAGGAAATAATAGTTTTTATATGAAAGTAAGTTTTGTAATCATAAAGGTAAGATGATGAAACCTTCAGGATGGAAATGCCAAAAATGCTCCTACCGGCTTATGAAGTGAAATACACTGCCTACGACTAGCGATGGGACTACCTATAAAGGGTGTTTTCTAACTACGGTTGCAGCTACTGCAAGGGGTAATTTGTTAGGTCATTTTAAGAAGAAAAGTACCTATGAACATATGTCCGGAGTTGTTTCGTTTCTGAGATACAGGGTGTTCGATATATTAGTGGACTGTATTTTTTTCTTTGGGTTCAAATCACATAGACCTTTGTAAAAATTGAAATTGATATTTTACGAGAAAGCCACTTCACTCACCTGAGTATATCTGCCAAATAGATGTTATATGGTATAGCCGGCCGGCCTTGTATTTCAAGAGTAATTCCTTGATGAATCTTGATTGAAGATGCGGTAAGCGGTTGATATTGAAGATGCGGGTAGCACGAGGTAATTTTATAATGATGAAGATGCGAGTAGCACGTGGTAATGCTTGATAAAATCTGTCCCAGAGCAGGATTCTGATCCTGCGACGCACAGAAAACATGATCCCAATTCGCATGCGCGATAATAGCAGGAAATCGGAGCGAAGTGCTTTCAATCCCGCGAAAAGAGAAAAAAAATATACAAAAATAATCATGACAATCGTGAACATAGTTCCAAACAAATTGCACCCAATAATATACCAAAAAATATATATATTTACTTGAACATTTACTACCCACCTTTAAGTAAAATAGAAAATTTACTTAAACAAAAAATTAATATATCTACTTCGATTTTGATCGAAAAATTACAAAAAATAAAAAAAATTATATGAAGAGAAAATTAATTGTTTATTATGCCACTGGTAACGGACATAGTTTAACAAGAGGTCTTTTATAAGTTCCTTGCTCAGTTCGAACAGTAGCAACCCGAGCGATTGCATCTGTTCCTTTATGGAGTTCGATAATTCTCGCTAGTTTCCACTTGAGGGAAGGCGAATTCTCAAATTTGATAACAACCAATTCACCTAATTTTGGAGGGTTTTCTGGAATAGTCCATTTAGCCTTTTGTTGCAATGTATGTAAGTATTCTGAATGCCACCTTTGCCAAAAGCTGGCATGCAAATGCTGTAACAATTGCCACCGATTTAGTCTATTTAATTTTAAATGTGACAAATCCGGATCAGGAATTACTGAAATTGGATTGAGAGTTAAAAAATGTCCAGGAGTTAAAACCGACAGATCATTCGGGTCGGAGCTCATAGGACATAATGGACGAGAGTTCAACAAAGCTTCAACTTGAGTGAGAACAGTATAAAGTTCTTCGTATGATAATATTTGGGTACCAATAACACGGGCTAAATGGGTTTTCACTGACTTAACACCTGCCTCAACCAATCCAGAGAAATGGCTTGCTGCAGGGGGATGAAACGACCAAGAAATTTTTTCAGATTGACTTACATTTTCCGTAATTTTTGTTAAGTATCTATTAGCCCCAACAAAATTAGTACCACAGTCGGTAAAAATTTGGGAGCAGCGACCACGTCTGGCAATGAAACGTCTTAGTGCACATAAAAAAGCCTCAGAACTCAAATCTGACACAAGTTCAATATGTGTTGCTTTTGTAGCGAAGCAAACAAATACGCATATGTACGCCTTTTGAGTCTTACCTCCACGGCGTTTTGTTAAATTAATCATATAGGGGCCTCCAAAATCTATTGATACAATACTGAACGCCTTTATTTGACTTATTCGAGCACTAGGTAAATTCCCCATCAAGGGTTGAAAAGGCTTAGGGTTAAGACGCCAACACTTCATACACTTCGAAATTACATTATGAATGGCCCTACGGGGAGATAAAATCCAATAATTTTGTACTATCAGGCACTGTAAAGTTTGTAATCCTGGATGACAATTTTTTCTGTGAGTTTCCTCAATAATTAATTCAGTTAGACGACAAGTTCGAGGAAGTAAAATAGGGTGCATTTGATCATAATTGAGCAGTGAATTATTCAACCTACCACCAACTCTTAAAATATTATGTTCATCTAAAAAGATGCTTAATTTTCTAAATTGTTTAGGAAGTAGTCTTTCATTATTTATATCGGATATAACATGAGAGAAATATATGTTTTGAGTTTGTTTGATGAGAATATATAAAGCAGATTGACGGTCAACTTCGGAAAGTTGTGCCGTTTTTCGATTCTTAGGATTCTTCAGATTATAGATGAAACATAATATCAAAGCTACTATAGATTTAATTTTTTCTAATGAGGAAAATGTATCTAGTAGTTGATCTAAAAAATTAATATCAGTGAATCCAGTAAGCGAGGTTTTCTTTTCTTCCATGTCAATATCAGCTGATAAAACAAGATCATTTAAAGTTGGCAAGTTATAACTGAAGTCACACAACCAGGATGGCCCTACCCACCATAAGGGATGGTTAATGAGTTCGGTGGGTAGAATACCCCTAGAACCACAATCGGCTGGGTTATCCTTAGACTTAACATGACACCAGGTCATGTTTGGGAGATTCTCGTGAATAATGGAAATCCTATTAGCCACAAAAGGTTTGAACTTATGAGGGCTGCTATCAAGCCAGTATAGTACAGCCGTTGAGTCGGACCAGCATATTATTTTTTGAAAATGCATTTTTTTCGAATATGTCTCAATTATAAATTTAAGCAGTTTTGAAAGAAGAAGTGAAGCACATAATTCGATTTTGGGAGTCGATATTTTTTTCAAAGGTGCCACCTTTGATTTGGCGCAAAGTAAGATCGTTTCAATTTTTTTATACGAAATAATCCTCACATAAATACAAGCAGCGTATCCTTTATCAGATGCGTCACCAAAACCATGTAATTCGTACGAAGAATCTGAAGATGTAATGATGCGAGGTATTTTTATTGACGATAAAAGTGATAACTGTGATTTGTAACTCTGCCACTGAGATACAATATCATTTGAAGGGCTATCGTCCCAATTGAGACCCATATTCCAAAGTTTCTGAATTATTAACTTTGCAAACATAGTAATAGGCGTCAAGAATCCGAGTGGATCGTAAATTCTAGCTAATTCTGACAATATGTTGCGTTTTGTGCATTCCTTATCACAAGGAATCACAGAATATGAAAAGTAATCAGACAATGAATTCCACTTCAGTCCGAGAACTTTAAGAGTAATATCAGTATCAAAGGAAACAGATTTATCATGCAAATATTCTCTGGGTAAATTTTTAAGCAAATCAGGAGCGTTACTGGCCCACTTTCTCAATTCAAAACCTCCTCTTTTGAGCAAAGAAATCAAGTCATTTTGTATTGAACTTGCTTGCTCAATATTTTGACATCCAGTAACAATGTCATCAACAAAAATATCATTCAGTAAAACACTGGATGCTAAAGGAAAATCTAAACGTTCATCCTCAGCAAGTTGCATTAAAGTTCTGATAGCTAAAAATGGAGATGCGGCTACTCCAAAAGTGACAGTGTTTAAACGGTATTCTTTCAAAGGTTCATCTGACGAAAATCTCCAGAATAATCTTTGAAAATCTCTATGCTGCGGGTTAATCAATATTTGCAAAAACATGCTTTTAATATCAGCCATGAAAACAATTGGGTGTAAACGAAATTTTAATAAAACTGCCACTATATCCTGATGAAGTTTCGGACAAACAAGTAAAGTATCATTCAGTGAGATACCGTTTACATCTTTACACGAGGCATCGAAAACAACTCGCAGTTTTGTTGTCGTACTGTCTGGTTTAAACACACAATGGTGTGGAATATAATAAGCATCATCATTGACTGTAGAAACGATTTCCATATGACCATTATCTAAATAGTCTTTCATAAACTTCGAGTATTCATCATGTAGGATGGGGTCAGAAATGAGACGGCGTTCTAATGAATAGAATCGGCGCAACGCAGCCAATTTAGAATTCGAAAAGGTTGGAGGACAGTCAAAATTTCGAAATGGTAAAGATACTGTATATCGACCTAGTTTATTTCGATAATGAGTGTTAACAAAAATTTTTTCTGATAAAATATCATCAACTGATTGAAATACCTTTTGAGGAACTTCCTCAAGTTCCCAAAATTTTTTAATAGTGTTATCAAGAATTTTTGAAGCAAAAAAGGCATTGACACATGAATTTTCGAATTTACTTGCTCTACCCATCAGAACCCAACCAAATAGGGTATTTAAAGCGGTAGGTTGGTTAATGTCACCCTGTATTTTTCCATTTAGAATAACTTGCTGAAAAATATCGGCACCTAACAAAATATCTACATTTCCTGGTTTATCAAAATCCGGATCCGCCAAATTTAAATTTGAAATGTGGGTCCAATTTTGAGAACTCACCTGTGCATTAGGTATTTTTGAAGATATTATGTCTAGAATTGCAGCCTCAAAAATTATTTGTTTCGAAGGGTTTTCGCGGGATTGAATAACACACTCCACAGCACCAGATGCAGCCAAAGTACTCATATTATTTAAACCGTATACTGTAAGTGACAAATTGTGTTTTGGTAGGCCCAAACGTTTCACACAACCTTTCGTTATATAGGAACATTCACTTCCACTATCAAGAATACACCTCGCAATTTGTAGGTTACCAAAAACATCATAAACATGGACCTTCGCGGTTGCTAGCAAAATTGGATCGAGTCCTCTTCGAGTTTTTTGTGTATTGTTTGCGATATCTCTCTCCAACGAATTCGGAACAGGGTCGGCTTCAGGTAAACTAGTAAAGGCAGAAGTTCTTGCAGAATTTGAAGAGCTTTGAGAATTAGATTGATTTGTATCATGAACTGCAGTATTACTGATATTATTTTTACTGTTAAAATGTAAAATACTATGATGACGTAATTGACAAAACTTGCAAGTCGACTGAGAATTACAATTTTTGTATGAATGAGATATACTTAGACAGTTTGTGCACAAATTTTTTTGCTTAGCAAAATCATAACGTTCTTTGGGCGACTTCTCTAGAAATATAGGACATTTATAAATTAAGTGGTCACTTCCACAAAAATTGCATTTATTGGTATGGTTGGTGAAAAATGAGTTGTAATTGTGATTATTGTGTTGAGAATGAGAAACAATTTTAGGTGTTTGACGCTTTGATGATGAAGCAGAATTGATTGTTTCTAGAGCGAAACATTGTTTTTGTAGAAAATCCAACAATTCGGAATAAGTTGGCATTACACTTGATTTATGTTCAAGTTCAAATCTAGTTATAGTAGCAGAGTCGAGCCTTTTTAAAAGCATTTGAACTAGAATAAAATCCCACTGGTCAACCGGGAATTTCAAATTTTTGAGGGCGGCTAGATTTTCGGTGAAAATATCTAATATATTTCGAAGAATTTTCGGATTTTCCGAAACAAGGAAAGGACAATTTTCAATTTCCTTCCAGTGAGAAGTTGCTAAAATCCTTTCATTGGAATATCTGTTAATAAGAGTGTTATAGGCAATTAAATAGTTATCAGCTGTGATAGGAGTACACTGTATCAATGATTTAGCGGGACCCTCTAGAGAAGCATATAAGTGAGAGAATTTCTCGATTTTCGTCAAAGAGGCATTATTATGTATTAGTGCATCGAAGACGTCAATGAAAGATGTGAAATATTTTATATCACCACTGAATTTTGAAAGTTTCAATTCGGGGAGTTTGACTCGTGGCAAATAATCATCATTAATTTGAGGTTTCGCCTCCTTTTCTTCGAACAAATCATGATGAATAGTTTTGATAGAATAATATTGGTCTTCGAAATCAAGTAAGATTTGATCTTCAGCGGCAAGATCCGAGTTTTCTATAACTGCGAGCAGAGATATTACAATATTATGCTGTCTTATAAAATTGTCATTGATTGTATCAATCAATTTGAAGCGTTGCTTGAACTCAGTATGTACACTCATATCAGTTCGAGCTTTAACCGATATTTTCGCGAGTTCATTCAAACGTGAAATTTCAGTAGTTTTGAGAGCTTTAGCTTTTTTTATTTTATTGAAATCTGAAGACATGTTGAATTTACTTAATCCTTCAAATGGCAGATTTCAGAGCCGGCCCTGTACTTATTTATTACAACCGGCAAGTCGATTTACAGAATTAACTGAAGCGATGTTTTGTCACTGAGCAAGGAACTTTTTGGAGCAAAAAATACAAAATGGTGGAAAAATGTAGCAGTAATTATAGATATCAATTTTACAAGATCCAGGAACGATGGACCAAAAAATGTTCGATATATTAGTGGACTGTATTTTTTCCTTTGGGTTCAAATCACATAGACCTTTGTAAAAATTGAAATTGATATTTTACGAGAAAGCCACTTCACTCACCTGAGTATATCTGCCAAATAGATGTTATATGGTATAGCCGGCCGGCCTTGTATTTCAAGAGTAATTCCTTGATGAATCTTGATTGAAGATGCGGTAAGCGGTTGATATTGAAGATGCGGGTAGCACGAGGTAATTTTATAATGATGAAGATGCGAGTAGCACGTGGTAATGCTTGATAAAATCTGTCCCAGAGCAGGATTCTGATCCTGCGACGCACAGAAAACATGATCCCAATTCGCATGCGCGATAATAGCAGGAAATCGGAGCGAAGTGCTTTCAATCCCGCGAAAAGAGAAAAAAAATATACAAAAATAATCATGACAATCGTGAACATAGTTCCAAACAAATTGCACCCAATAATATACCAAAAAATATATATATTTACTTGAACACAGGGCGTTGAAATCAAAGAAAAAAAACGGTAATTATAAAATATCATAAATATCCTAGAACCGATTTGGTTGAAAATAAATGGCTTACTTTTTTTTACAATATTGTTGGCTGTGGTGTCCGCTGAGACGCCACTGGCCATAATAATTTCAATCTACTTAGGGCTAAATGAGCGCCTTATTAGTTCGAATAAAAGTACCAAATTTCAACCAAATCGGTTCCAGGATAGTCATATTTTATAATTAACGTTTTTTTCTTAAATTTCAACGGCATGTATCTCAGAAACGAAAAACTCCGGACATATGTTAATAGGAACTTCTCTTCCTGAAATGATCCTACGAATCACTCCCTGCAGTTAGGAACCGTAGTTAGGAAACACCCGTATTTACGGTGAATGTCTTCGAATTTGTGATCAGGGCCGATACACTTTTTTTGCAAATGGTAAATACTTACCAAAAAATCTAAATTTGTCTCACTTTCCATGGAAGCACCTTGTTCGAAGAACATCTGTATTCGAAGGCTTTTTGGTACTTGGCCTCCCAACTATCTACTGCAATTGAGCTACAGAACTTTTTCGAACTAGATATATTCGGTAATATTATACTCGCGATGCACCATATTTACTTTTACGTGATTCATTTCATATATTATAACCACGTACTTACTTCCGAATAGCTGTTTTCCAGAAAATAGCTCACGTTGATCACTCTATATATTTTAGCCCCGGATCTAGGAGGAGGCAAACCAGGGCCGGA
This sequence comes from Chrysomela aeneicollis, assembly GCA_029955515.1. Classification (NCBI taxonomy): domain Eukaryota; kingdom Metazoa; phylum Arthropoda; class Insecta; order Coleoptera; family Chrysomelidae; genus Chrysomela; species Chrysomela aeneicollis. Next base: position 12,612,687 of record JARUHQ010000002.1, read on the forward strand.
GGGCAAGCCAGGGCCTATGCCTCGGGAGGCAAGTTCAGAGGGCGGCCAATAGACAACTCATTATTTACTTAATTTTGACCACAGAATAAATAATAGTACAAATACAGAAATTTTACTCTGGCCATCTCTTCGCTGTTATAAATAATTTGAAAGTATTCTCAATTCAACTATTTGAGCGAATATTCTCCGCGAAATCAATTGAGTGAATATACATAAATAGAAATTCAGGAAAAAGATATTATCCTTGCCCGTTCCGTCGCAGTAATGGATGGTCTGCTCAAAACTTCGCAAAAAATGAAACAAAATCCAATGGAATATTCTATAGAAGCGGCTGGAGAAGTTGCTGAAAAAAGTGGTGTTGACCCTATTTTGCAAAATAAAGAAAAAATATTTCGATGAGATGTTTAAAGACGAATTACAAAGACTCAAACCTGTTAAACTGTTTTATGTCAAAATCATTATGGTATTTATTCGAGTCGAGTTTAAATCTTGCTTATTTCCAGTCAATTAATTAGTGGACTTCTGAAATTATAAAGATGAAAAATGTAAAAATGAATATAAGTTTGTGGAGGCGGCATTTTTCAGTTTTCTCCGGGAATGATGTACTTACCCAATTCAATCAAATTCTCTAGTATCAGAACAGCGTCATCATCAATTTCATTACCACCTGTCAAATTCTTCCTAGTGGCGATACACTTGGCAAATAATTCATTCACTCCTTTCGTTCCCAATTCTTTCTGGAATTGTTGCAAAGTAGGAACAATTTTCTCATAGAATGCCATTTCATTGGTATACGTCTTTTGTATTTGGAAAACTTTCCTGAACAACTCAGTTTCAGGTAGAATTTTTGCAACTGCATGTAGCACTTTTTCCGAATTGTTCTCTTCGTTTTCGATTGTAACATCAAGCTTGAGCATAATGCTTCCAAAGTTCTCTCCTGGTGGCGTTAACCTGCTTATTTTCGAGTTTTTAAAATTTCTTTTAGGACCCAAATAACTTTCCAGTAGTTCTGGTAACTTCCGCAGCTGGTATTCCATGTTGGAATATTCTCTCTACAATAATAATTTGATATATTCCACTACCTATTTTGATCTAAAATGATACATCATTTCTCGACTCACTCGTATTCTCAAACAACAACCAGATAAAATAGATAATATTATTTAGTCGTTTCATTGTGAGTCATAATGACCTTGAAATTCTTACAATGCCTGATGAACAGTGGCGTTCCATATAATACATTTTAGCTGAATAATGATCAGATCATTTTTGCTATTTTTGAAAGGCTCCAGTCTCATAGCATTTCGTGTGTTTTCAACTCCTGATTATTTTGAATAAAACAAGAGTTTATTAATTTCACTGGACTACATTTTTCTGGAAGACACTTAGGGCCGGTTGCATAAAGATTCAACAGACGATTAAATATTTAATTTGTTTATAACCACGGCAACGCATGCTTTAGCTCGCGCATTAGCAGAGTTAATCCCACGTTAAGTTACCAGAAGGCTTGACGGGCTTTTATGCAACCGGCACTTAGAGTTGAAAACCAACTCCCATAATGTTTGAAACTTGAACAAGGCTTGAGAGAACGTTTGTGTCTGAAATATAAGTTTAGTGTGAACAAATTGAGAAATTGAGGACAAAACATTAGAAATCGTCCGAGGAACCCTTACTGCCACAGGAGATGAGTCCAAAGGGCTGTTTCAGCGTTTCAGCAAGTTTTCAACTTGTCCATTAGTCGGAGTAGATTGTTTCACCACTGCGATAATCCCCGCTTGTGTTTGTGTATGTTCAACCGTTTTATAATCGAATAGTGAAGTCAAATAATTATACCATATCATTTATGTAGAAATACAGTTTCGAATAGTTGGAATGTTTGTGTTGATCATCAAATAAAAATTGTCAGTTTCACGTAACGGTTTTTTGATGGAAACACTATTATTTCAAACAGAAAATATGTGTGAAGCGCTCAACTTGGTTCTTAGAGTAGTTTAGAACCACCTGACGGAGATGGTAGAGGATAACCCTACACAATTACTCAATCGACTTCCTAGATGTCAAATATTGATCAGTGAAGATAACTAGGCTATGTACCTACTATAAACAGCTGAAGGCTGAAAAAGTAAAGAGCTTGAAGTCTTGATGAAATTACAATGGGTGGTCCAAGGAAAAGTGGAAGAGAATTCCAAATATATCCGAAGATAGATTCCAATCAAGAACCTTCATTTCAGGACAGATTATACGTGTGGATGGCTGTTCAGGAGACCTGGTTCAGTAGGGTTTCTTAGTTGATCATCCCTCTCAGTTTTATTCTGGTCGAAGATCCACGATTTGTAGAGTCAGTATTGAATAAAATAAATAAAAGGATCAAATTAATAGAATTTCAAAAGTAGACCAACCGTTTCAATCTTTGCCAACACTATAAAAACACACTATAAAAACACTTCATCTTCAAGTATACCTATTACAGATCTCCTGAGAGAAATAGCGATCAAATTTTTCAAAAGGTGGGTGGGAGAAGATTGGAAGTTATTCGCCAAATTTTAAGATGGCAAAAAAAGTCTGAATTCATCATTTTGGTGGGTGATATCAATCTTTGCCTCACATGATTCCTTATTTTTATGTACTAAGCACACTATTTCGCCAATGAATGATGTGGGAAGGGTTAGGATTTTCAGCAGAGGGAACAGCGGCTCACAAGACACAGTAGCTCCAACTATATGAAAACTTATCGAACTGCATGCTTCTGGAAAATAAATATACCGTTGAAGATCTGTTGACTACAGATAACCCAGAAGGATATGGCATTCCTAATAAGCACATTATCCAATCGAGGCGTTGTATGAATCCCAGTAGCTCAACCCAGTTGTCTTGACACCATCCGCAGAGCATAGCAAATTTTCCATTTTCAAAATCTATTTTTCGAGAAATAAACTCGTATATGATTGTTCAATGACATATTTGATGCTCGAAGGAATATCTGGTATAGTAAAATCAAACGATGAAAGATCAGTTGTACGTACATTCAACGAGAATGAAGAGTTAAACCACATTTTCACACTAGAGATATGAGTGATATCCGAGTGGAGAATATATATTGTTACGATATTTCTTCTTGGGTTCGTGAATTTAAAACACTTTAGTACAAAACTGAACAATTTATTTCACTAAACACTCGAGATACAACTCAATAAAAACTTAGTTAAATCATAACGATATTCGCTTTACAAATCTCAATGTTCACTATACTAGCTTTCTTCCTGAACTGAATTCTTGCCAAACTAAAACTGACTGTCGGCTACACTGCAATCATGTTGCGTCTGCAATGTCTACCTTCTGAGTGTCTCTCTGAAGGTCTATTTATGGCTGGCTCTAGCAAATAAAATTAAACTAAATGAATCCGTCGGTTGACGTTCTTCGCTGATTTTTTTATTCAATTCTTTTGTCAACTTGACATCCCCTTTCAGGAAAAAATACAGGGACATTATATACAAAATTACAATATAAAAACAAATTAACAATAAATCATCAACATTTCTCCCCCTCATGAAGGGTTAAAATCTCTTCATGAATCTTTTCGAACATCCAGGACACACAACTTTGAAACTGGTCGTCGAAAAATACCATTTTTCGTCTTCACATCTGCCACTCTGATTCGACCATCTCTACCAGGATACATCGCAGTAACAATTCCTTTGAGCCAAACATTGCGTGGTAATTGTTCATCAGCAATTATAACTATATCTCCTTCTTGTAATGCTTGATTTTCATCATACCACTTTGTACGATTATGTAGGTTAGGTAAATATTCCTTTATCCACCTTTTCCAAAATTTATTGCTTAAATCTTGGGATATCCTCCACTGTTTTCTGAGGAAAGTATTTTGTGGTTGATAACTTTGAATGAATGGTTGTTCTTGATCTTGTCGTGAACCCAGTAAAAAATGGTTCGGAGTTAGAGCCTCATCACCTTCGTACTCTAATGAAATGTCTGTGAGTGGTCTACAATTCAAAATATATTCTGCTTCCAAGAAGAGGGTATGTAAAACCTCATCAGCTGGAACTTGTTCCTTCAAAACCGTTTTCAAAGTAACTTTTACTGATCTTATCAAACGCTCCCAAATTCCACCCATGTGAGCAGCACCTGGTGCATTCCATTTCCAATTTATCCCTTTGAAAGACAACTTCTGTATGAGTTCTTGCTGGTTGAAATCTTGTAGGGCAATCTTCAACTCTTTGTCAGCTCCCTTGAGATTTGTACCGTTGTCACTATATATCTCAGATGGGCATCCCCTTCTTGAGCTCATTCTTTGTATTGCCATAATAGCAGATTCTGTGGTTAAGGAATTTGCTATTTCTAAATGTACTGCACGAACAGTCAAGCAGGTAAATAGGACACCATATCTTTTTTCTCGCCTTCTTCCTACTTTCACCAAATATGGACCGAAATAATCCATTCCACAAAAGTTAAATGGTCTTACATAAGGTGTAACTCTTGCATTTGGTAAGTATCCCATTAAAGGAATCTTCGGAGTAGATTTCAGGTTTTTACATTTCTGACATTCATGGAAAATTCTCTTCGCCAAACTTCTTAATCCTATAATCCAATATTTCTGACGTATTTCATTGATAACTGTTAGGAATCCTTGGTGTTGAAAGACTATATGGTACCATTGAACCAACAACTTTGTGTATCTATGGTTGGCGTCTAATATAACTGGATTTTTCTCAAAACCAGGAATGTCTATTTCATTATTTATTCTACTTCTTACTCTCATTATGTTTTCTTTGTCTAGGTACGGACACAACTTTTTCAAACGGCTCTTTTTCAGTTCTTCTTCATCTTGTAGTATTATGATTTCTTCCCTGAAACAACAACTTTGGACATCTTTCCACCACATTTTTTCTGAATCTCTCAACTTTTCAACGGATAAAACGACGTTCTGTTTATTTCTGTTTCGGCATTTTTCAATGAACACCAAAACTCTTGCGGTCGTTCTTATGAGTCTCAACCATGAAGAAAACCTATCAACCTTTGGTAATGGTAAATCAGATAATATGGATATTGCTCCAACGAATTGTTTTTTCAATTCCCTGACATCGGTTTCATAAACTCCATCATCGTTTGGCTACTTGTCTGAGGTCTGAAGTAGAAATTCTGGGCCATGAAGCCATGTCTTCTCATCTATGGTTGAATTATCTCTTGTAGCATTGTCTGCTGGATTGAGCTTCGAAGGGATCCATCTCCATTGATTACTACTCGAATTTGCTAACAGTTTCTGAATTCTATGGGCAACAAATTGTTTCAATGTTAGTATATCAGACTGAATCCATGAAAGAACTATTTTCGAATCAATCCAGAATATTGTACTTATTACATCGATTTCCAAATGATTCTGAATGGAGTTGGACAATTTACTTCCCATTAGAGCAGCTTCCAATTCTAGTCGTGGAATAGTTATGAGCGGTTTCAAAGGTACCACCTTGCATTTTGAGGAAACAAATGAAACATGTACTTCATTTTCTTTTTCAATTCTCAAATAAGCAACTGTTGCATACGCTTTCGTGCTGGCATCAGAAAATATATGTAACTGAATCGATGTTGCTGTCGGGATATTGGGCGAATAACACCTTGGAATAGTAATATTCGAAATTGATTTTATTTCTTTCAACCATTTCTGCCACCTCAGAAAAATAGAATTTGGAATCATCTCATCCCATCCAACTTTGAGTCTCCAGAGATCCTGCAGTAATACTCTTCCTTTTACCATGAAATGATTTATGAAACCAAGTGGGTCGAAAATGGTCATAACAACACGTAGTATTTCTCTTTTTGTAGGCTTTTTTCTATATTCCACAACATTTTCGGATATTTTATGAAGATTCAGCTTGAAAGTGAATTTATCTTCTTCGGAATTCCATTGAACACCGAGTATACGTTCAACAGGTAAGTCAGATTCACTGCTGAAGTTTTTTATTTTTTTAAGTCTCAAATTTTCTGGTAATTTCTGCATGACTACTTTGGAATTAGACAACCAGTTGCATATTTCGAAACCGCCTCTTTTATGCACGTAAATCACCTTATTGATTAGGTCTATGGCTTCCTCTTCAGTATCACAACTATCGAGATAATCATCTACATAGTGTTTTTTCATTATGGCGTCGCAAACTTTTGGAAATTCATTCTTGAACTCATTAGCATTTTTATTTTTTATGTATTGAGCCAAACACGGTGAGCAAGTGGCACCAAAAGTCATTACTTGCATTTCTAGGATATCAGGATCTCGATTTCTCTCAAATCCTCGAAACAAAATTCGCTGAGCAGACCTGTCTTCACTTATTATGACTATTTGGTGAAACATCTCACGAATGTCTCCACAAAAAGCTATTTTCCTTTGACGAAATGTCCATAAAACACTCAGCAATGGAGCTAGAAGATCAGGCCCCTGGTATAACATGTCGTTCAAGCTTACACCATGGGATTTCGCTGCAGCATCAAATACTAGACGTAGCTTTCCTGGTTTGTTAACATTGAAAACAGCGAAATGGGGTAAATACCAAATTTTATTGTTTTTTATTTGCAGTTCTTCATTCGTCAATATCTTCAGGTAACCCTTGTTGATATATTCTTGTATTTTTTTACAATATGCTTCACCGTATTCTTTTTCTCTATCCATTTTTCGTTCTTGACATTTGAGTCGATTCAAAGCCATGAATTTACTTTCTGGAACAATCTGATTGACATCCCTCCATAAGAGTCCTGTTTCAAAACGATCACCGATTCGTCTTGTAGATTTTTCTATCATCTCCAGCCAGCATATAATTTTCATATATGCGAGAAAAACTTCGAAGATGACTTACTTCATGATATTGTGAGAGATTCTTTCAAACTTGATGACTGTGGATTGAATTCAATGTTGCGTCTGCAATGTCTACCTTCTGAGTGTCTCTCTGAAGGTCTATTTATGGCTGGCTGGATTTTCCCTTTTATTATCTGTCCATTTATCACCCATCCTAGCTTCGTCATAGTTGCTCTTGGTCCAAATCTTGATGGTTCAATGAAATTTCTTGGCATTGACAAGTCATAGTTGTTAGTTCCGATTAATAATTTTGGTCTGACATTTTCAAAAGATTTTACAGGGATGTTCTGCAAATGTGGCCAATTTTGTTTTATATTTTCCATGTTCAAAGACTGTTTTGGAAGATTGAGATTAGCAAGCGTTCTCACACCCTCTACGAAAAATGTTTTTGAGTTATTGAACACTCCTTTTATATTGAAGTTTACTTTCCTAGACTTCACATCAGTATGGGTTTTACCATTTGTCCACTGCATACAGAGTGCTTCAATCTCACCGTCTAATCCGATTTCTTGGGCAACCGAATCTTCAAGTAAAGTTACTGTAGATCCTTCATCTAATAAGGCGTAAATAGTAATATTTCCTTTCGGGCCATCTAAAATAACTGGAATTGTTCTCAGGATAACTTCATCAGTCTGGTCTCTGTGAATATTCACTGCTTCATTTGGCTTATCATCATTCGATCTGACAATCGGATTATCAATACTTGGTCTATATTGATTGTCTTTATGAAGTAAGTAGTGATGTTTCTGCACACACTTGTTGGTATTGCACACTCTTTTTGCAAAACAGTCAGTCATTCGATGTCTTGGTTTGAGACATGAAATACATAATTTATTTTTCGTAACAATAGTCCAACGTTCTTCTACATTCTTAGCCTTGAATTCCGAACAATTGTGCAGATTATGTTGTCCTTCAGTACAGCAAAAACACTTTTTTAGTTTATTGTCTTCAGAATTCAAAACTGTTTCGACTCGGCGATTTGTTTGGTCATATTTGAATACCGGTTCATTAATCATGCTAGCTGCTTTTTCAATGTCTCTCAACCATTCAGAAAAGCTCAAAATTGTTACATCCTCTAATTTGATAGCATGCATAGACCATTGTTGCTTCAAATTAACTGTTAAATTAGACACGAACTCCTTTAGTAAAGTTGGATTTCTCAGGTAAATATCGTTATCTAAATGCTTTATAGCAGCTACAAGATTATTCACAGAATTGGCAAACTTTATGATTGTCTCCGGTCTATGATCTCTAGGAGCTGGTGTTGACCTAACTTGATCTATGAGGTAGTTAATGATAAACTCTGGACGTCCATATAAATTCGTTAGGGTTTTAATGATGTCTTGAACATTTTTATGAGAAATCAGTAGCATTTTAACTGCTTCCCTAGCATTACCTTTCAGGCATTTTCTGAGTCGTAGAATATTTTCACTGTCAGAATATCGGCATATTTTTGTCGTTTCAGAATATTCGTTTATAAAAACTAACCACTCTGCCGGGTTTCCATCAAAATATGGCAGATTTCTATCGACTGCTTGTCTTCTTATAAATGATGAACTGCAGCAGTGTCCTTCATTACAATTATTTGAAGAATCGTGCATCGTTTGCATTTCTCTGAAGGGAACATGTTCATTAACAGGCACAGACTTATTCATCCAAGCATCTATCATTTTATTCTTATTTGTAGTCATTTTCGAACAGATAGATATTCTTGAGTCATTGTCAGATTCGTATACTGTGTCGTTATGTGTTTCTTCAATTATCTTCATTTTTTCTATTTCAAGTTTCTTCAATATCAACTGCTTATTTATTTCCGCTATTTCACTTTCTGCCTTTAATTCTGCTTCTAACATTTTTTGTTTAACAATGCTTTGTTTACTGCTTCCTGTCTTCGTAGTTCCTCTTGATACACTTTGTATTGATTTTGTTATTTTGTCATTATCTTCCTTTTGTTTTATTTTTGAAGGACTATTGTCATCTTCAACTCGGATACTCTCAGATATTTCTTGCATGATATTTTCCTCAGATGTCTTCTGATCAATATTTTTTCCCTGATTCTTTCACTTCTCCTCAATACATGCTTTTCAGATTTCGTTCTGTCGATTGGTTCATCAATATCTGTCATATTGCTGGACTCACCAATTTCTGTATTTATTTGCTTGAATCGAAGGACCAATGTTGCGTCTGCAATGTCTACCTTCTGAGTGTCTCTCTGAAGGTCTATTTATGGCTGGCTCTAGCAAATAAAATTAAACTAAATGAATCCGTCGGTTGACGTTCTTCGCTGATTTTTTTATTCAATTCTTTTGTCAACTTGACATCCCCTTTCAGAAAAAAATACAGGGACATTATATACAAAATTACAATATAAAAACAAATTAACAATAAATCATCAACAAATCCTTTCATATAAGTATAAAACATCATTCAAGCAAAATCTTGAATATTCAATAGAGTCCTAATAAATAGCGTTCATTTTCGAGAAACTGCGACGTTTATGAGTCATCCGCTATTCTACTCTAATTGGTTCGTCGGCGTCCGATGGTATCGCTAGGCCATAAATCACGGCCAGTCACGCCGCCTAGATAATGACTTCCGGTCTCGTAACAATAGTCTCGTGACTGGACTAGTTGAAAAAAAACTGCAAGTTTAGAGAATAAAACTCTCACAGAAAGAATGAAACTCATGGAGAATTCTTTCTGTGAGAGGTTTTCTCCAAACTTACAGTTTTTTTGTATGTATGTATATACAGGGTGTTCCGGTGATCATGTTACAAACTTCTAGGGTAGATAAAACACACGAAAATAAGAAAAAAAGTTTATGTGAACATGGGTCCGGAAACGTTTCTTCAGGGAGCTAGGGCCCTTCGAAGATGACCTTCAAAAACTACTCTTCGTTTTATAGCTCCATCAGTACTATTGCAGCTATCGCCACCAATTTTGAGACATGAAATCTAGTTTGTAGGTTTATCAATTTGAGCCTTCCGGATTTTGGCACCTTTAACCAGGGGCGTACAAACCAGGGGGGTATTTGGGTAAATTTGACCCTTCTCCTCTAAGGCGTCGATTTCTTGCCATTTTTATATCTGATTATGATTCTCCAATGCCTTTTACATAAAAAATGTACTCCTAGTAATAGTCGCTATCTGTCACCGTTTCCTCGGAAAATGGCTATATCCACTCGATAATAAATTATTGGTCTTAAACAAATTATTACGTTGAAATATGAAAATGATGTTCAGTACAGATAGTGAGCATTAAAAGTTAGTCAAATCTTCTTCTTGAATGAAAATAAATTAGATTAGAGAGATTTATTGCCTTTTCGAAATTGGGGGTATAAAAAGTAAAAGGGAACGTATACACAATATTCCAAAAAAAAAACAATTAAACCTACACAATCAAAACTAATAATAAATTCGCAATAAATCATTCAAAATAACAATTGCTGAAATCAACGTAATAATTTGTTTAAGACCAATAATTTATTATCGATTGGATATAGCCATTTTCCGAGGAAACGGTAACAGATAGCCACTATTACTATTTTTACCTTTTTTATGTGAAAGGCATTGGAGAATCATAATCAAATATAAAAATGGCCATAAATTGACGCCTTAGAGGAGAAGGGTCAAATTTACCCAAATACCCCCCTGGTTTGTACGCCTCTGGTTAAAGGTGACAAAATCCGGAAGGCTCAAATTGATCAACCTACCAACTAGATTCCATGTCCCAAAATTGGTGGCGATAGCTGCAATAGTACTGAAGCTATAAAACGAAGAGTAGTTTTTGAAGGTCATCTTCGAAGGGCCCTAGCTCCCTGAAGAAGCGTTTCCGGACCCATGTTTACGTGAACTTTTTTTCTTATTTTCGTTGTTTTATCTACCCTAGAAGTTTGTAACATGATCACCGGAACACCCTGTATATACAGGGGTCACCGCACGTGGAACCCCCACATGTGCAGAGGGCTGTATAAAACTGGGTGCGCCCGGTTTTCTAGAGTTTTGATTGAATAATACTACGAAAATACTACAATGTATTCTCAACAGTGAGAGTATAAAATATACATATCAATATTAGTAATATATATGATAATAATGATGTTTATTTGAAATCAATACCTACTTTATCAGAATTCAATACTTACTGAATTATAAATCAAATCTTGCATTCACGTAATTGGCCCTTTACATGCGTGCAACTTAAGGTTCAAATTTGAAAAGTGGTTGAACAGTGTTTGAAAAGTGTATGAAAAGTGTTTGAAAAGTGTTTTTAACCGCCAACTTAGTTGCAAAGCAACCATCGTAGGTCTAGGACTTGTATGAGTAAGGAAGACGGGGACCTCAGCTTTTTAAGTGTCATCCGAAGCACTACTCTGCTGGTTATTGTTGAGAGTCCGAAGGATTGAAATCCAGGTACCAATAAATGTTTTTTTTTAAGATTCGTTCTCACCTTTCACTCACCCTCATTCATTCATTCACTCATTCATTTCGTGAATCCTGGCATCGAAACTAAGCTCATTTGCCACAGAAATCTCATAAGTATATTTATTTATGGACAGAACACGCTACACCCAGTCGCCTCGCCTTTTTTGTTATTTCTGATGGGCCTGGGAATCGAACCCACGACCGTGATGGACTTCCATTATAATCATCGCGCTTTGCCCTCATCGCCACCACGGCGACTACCAAGAATGTTCGATTGGTCACCTACCCAGTTAACCAGTTTCGGTGGCAGGGAAGTTGCAGGGAATTACTATCGTGGTGATGCGACTCCACAATGTTGATATTAAAAAGGCGCTACAGTACTTATTGGCGAGTGCTTAATGTCCGCAACCTCACATATCGCAGATAAATTGCCAGAATATCGCAATGAATATCTATTTCACTTACCATATACTGCAATTATGCGACGTCTCATTATGGTAGAATATTAAACATCCATGGAACAATAGTGTAAACATCGAAATGAAATCCAATGAAACTTTCATGGATGTTGAATCCGCGAATTATCATTCACATCGCAAATGGCCATTCCATTTGACGTTGATGAATACGTGAATGGAATGTCTAGTATCGCTTTCGGATATGTAAATTAATTTTTCATTTTATAATGGATATCAACATAATGTTGATATTGTGGAGTTTACTGAATATCACTTGTGTTCAAATGGTGCGCGCGCCCTATCGTTATGAGGCCTCGGATAAGGACATTACTAATCACTGAAGGTGATCAGGAACAGCCCTACCCGTATCCACCAACCCCCGTAGCAGCGCTACGGTCCTCATATTTTTAAAGCCCTAGTGGCAGTGGGACTTTAAGAGTCTGGCGTTTTGGGGTGATGGAAAAATGGGAGCAAAACAATCCGTAGGGACTGATGTTTTGAAAACTGACTTGTTAGTGGGATAGCATGGCGTATAGGGGCTTGGGTGTTAGTCGGAAACGTAAGAATTTGCATTCGTTGAAATAGTTACTATTCCGTGGCGCAGTGTTTGTTGGAATTGGTAACCCTTTTCTCTTTTCGTTCAAATGGTAATTCTTATGTGAGGTATTTGTTACATTTGGGTAGATTATCTGCGGTTGTTGGTTAGGAGCGCCATCTCTCGATTAGGTACTCAATTACTTATTTGAATAGGCACTCCAGGTGATTCGATAAGCATTTTCGGATGTCGGGTAGTACTGTTACAAATTCGATTATGCATTTTCGAAAATTAAATGAAATACAGCTGAGCTTAAATGACCAAATCTGTACCTACTCTTGGTGCATTATAAAAATGATCGAAAATCGGTTATTCACTTTTTACCGATTATATTTTGCGAGAAGATGGGATTTTTCAACATGATTGTGACCTCTACCATATTATTTCATTTCTGTCTTTCGGTCTCCTGAAGTCCTGAATACGTTGATGTCTCGCGATAGTTTATGATCCAGGTATTTGATTGGGCACCAGAATGTGAAACATATCATCAAATTCATGCATTATTGCAAGAGATATTTTATTTCAAAATAAAAAATCAGATTTTTCATGAATATGTTCAATCATTATTGAGATACTGATAAATTCATTCCATTTGGATATTCCACACTTCATATTCACGATTTGAATATTATTTGATCTTTACCCTTCTAATAAATGTTCAATTATATATTTTACATCAATATCATAGAGTTCAGTAGCTACCAAAACCTAAGAATTAAAGCTTGATGGGTACTGACAATTATGGAATGCATAATGCATATTCAGATGAACCATTAATTAACATAAAATGTGCGCATGAAGTTGATCGTTGGGTTGTCGCAACGTGTAATCAAAGGGGAGATCTGAAAAAAATTACAGAAAGACTTCCCCAAGTAGTAGCTCGGCTATAGTTTGAGGAAGTTCCCTTATGATACATTTTTTTGAAATTCGAATAATATCACGAGTTCGATATTCGATAAAAGTGAATAGGAATATGTCATATAGTATTAGCAATGTGCATTTCATCGAAACTTCTCAATATATTGTCTCATGCGATTCCTATAGAATTTGATTTGTAGAATTCGCAGTGCCAACAATAAGCGGATGTTGATGTCCAAGATGATTACCATTGTAACAATATTTTTCATTCCCTGCGACTTACTGTTACATTTTTGGCTGACTGGGTATCTCCTCTCGCTGAACGATACTATAGAAATGAATAAATATTTTCAATAGCCGCCAGGATTTGCGCACTCGGTCACCAATCCAGTAATCCCAAATATTCAAATCTCCAAAAAAATATTAGGATTGCCCTGAAATATCAAGAATGACATCAATTGTTACCCTTTTTCCAATCATAGATTGGCCATATAGTAAAGATAATATTTTTCAAAATAATTCCAGAAAGAAAGGGAAAAATTATTGCTTGTATAAATGAAGAATCATAATCTCTACTTCATAGATAAGAATATTTATTTCAAAAGTGAAGGTTTTACTGTACACTCACCTGAACATTAACTCTCTTCTTGCCCAGTAGCAGAGTCCAAAAGATTTCCATAAGGGTTCACTTCAAATTTTAACAGAAAACACAGATTTTTCCATGTTCACAACTATTATCTCCTGGATTACATTCAAGCTGAAAAATATTAGAAAACCACAGAGGACTACTTTCACTTAAACAAAATTTTTTCGGCTAACACGTGCTCGGTGCACAAAATAATTATATATCTCAGTATCATTAATATTGTATTATCAAAATATTAGTGAACAATGCTACCAAGCAGAAATGATAATCTTCCTGAGAAATATCCAAAATGATATTAAACTCCATCAAATATCAAAATTTAATTCTCAATCACGCACCAGAGTGGCTGCCTGAAGAACCGATTAATAACAATTAATCTTGTTTAATCTGAGCAATCCTGAAAACAAACGGGCATACCTCGATTCACTCCTGATATCCAAAGCAATGTTCAAAAACTCTCAACTTTCCACCTGAATGGTCAAAAAGAAAGAAAGCGACCCTCACGTATTTTGTTCTCTAATTATTGTCTCCTCTCATCACGTGATTATCAAGGATGATCCTCATTAGTGCAACGGCAATATAACAAATCAGATATTCACAGATATCTGCAATCATTGATGTTATACAATGACATATCTATCATGCGTTGATTTTAATTTATTTGCAGAAATCTAGTCTCATTGCATCTAATTGTACTGAAGGTACCTGTATAAAAATAATATGTCCTTGTATCGTTTTATTGTAATTTTAAAAGGTGTCGCTATGTACTCCATATTAACTATTAATTGCTGTTATCTATTCGAATATATAAAAACAAATGGAATGATTTATAGAGTGAGCACGTAAAGGTTGGAACAAATTCGTTAAAACCTTGATATGCCCATTGGGGAAAAAAGCTCAGACACGTCAATTTTCTGTTTCAGTTGCGCATGTCTTGGTCTACTCATATTTTTGATGACGTCATCACTGTTCAAGTTAATAATACCTTCAAAAATAACGCATTTTCACAAAGGCGTAGAAGGGCCTCGAGCAATTTTTTTTGGAATCCCAACTTTAAACTCGTGATTCCGACTTTATAAACACGGGATCCGGATTTTAAACTCAGGGTCCAGGGATCCCAACTTTTAACATGGAATCTCGACTTTAAACTAGGAATTCCGACTTCAAACACGGGATCCCAACTTTAAACTCGGGATTCCGACTTTATATAAACACGGGATCCCGACTTTGAACTCAGGATTCCGACTTTAAACTGTCAGTATAACGAGCCCCCATCCACACGATCCACGATAAAAAATATTGAGATTTGGGCGTGTTTTCTATGGTTAATGAGGTTATAACAGGCGTGAAATACCGGCGTCCGAGTTCAAAGTCGGGATCCCAAGTTTGAAAACGGGATCCTGAGTTTAAAGTCGGAATCCTGAGTTTAAAGTCGGAATTCCGACTTTAAACTCGGAATCCCGACTTTAAACTCGGGATTCCGAGTTTAAAGTCGGAATCACGAGTTTAGAGTCGGGATTCCGAAAAAAATTGCTTGTGACCCTTCTATACGCCTTCGTACATTTAACTGTGGATGGATGTCACATATTTTTTCTTATGGCACTCACAAAAAGAGTATTCACAGTCTGTGCCACTGTCGGAACGAAAATTAGAAACATGTGTATTTTCGTGGCCCTGAATTAAATTCTGGAAATATTCTTATGTATCATAAGAAAAAATTTAACATTCATACACAGAACAATGCGTTATTTTTGAAGGTATTATCGCTCAAAAAAGATAATGACGTCATAAGTCGAAAAATATGAGTAAACCAAGAAATGCGCAACTGAAAAAGAGAATCGACGTGTCTGAGTATTTTTTTTCCAATGGCCATATCAAGCTTTTAACGAATTTGTTCCAACCTCCACGTGCGCACTCTATATCGTTACAACAGATAACTGGTTCTCATAAAGGGTACCTTCCTGTCAAAACAAGAGAAATATAAAATTGTCAAAAACCTCAGTTCAGACTTTTTTACAGAATGTTGACTTTTGACTCGTTTTTTTGTATGTTTCTTTCAAAAATGTATTTATTTTATATTTACCTTTGTTGTTTGTCGTTTGTTCGAATTGTTCGTTTTATCTTCTATTTGGGTATTTTTTCATCTTCAATTATTTATAGAATATGACAATTTGTATTTCATATTTTTGCATATCAATTTAACATCTGGAGAGTCAATGAGAATAAATTTTCTTCGAACAATAAAGTGTAAGTATAGAATCTTTTAAAAATTGAATTACATCGTGTTCGGATAGAGATGAATGCAGTGACGTGAACTCACTCATGCTCACAATTTGACATCACTCAAAATATCCTTACAATTCATTCATAAAGAGGTACCTTGTCGACCTTCATACATTTGTTGAATGTCTTAATCAATCTTTTCATTTCCGTTCCTTTTTGCATAGTCACGAGATAACAAAAATCACCGTCGATGACGTTTATTTGGGCTTGACGTTTATTTGGGCTTGATGATACAGAAACAATGCGATAAGTCAACTCGAAAACAAGAATGACGGCACTTATTTGTGACGAGATGAGAGTTATCAATTTCATCGATTTCTATATTTATCTGCGGAAACTTATTTATTTTTGTTATCTCAATCTAGGGATCTCATCAAAAAATATGAACATCTGATTTTTTTTCCACGAGCATGAGATCATATCTCTATAAGTAATTATCTATGAATTCTATATAATTCTAGCATATATTCAATACCTCACTCGAATTAGGAAAATACCTACTTTTCAGTCATATCGACAACTGAAGATTATGCATGACATTGCCTGAGATAATGAGATCTGATTATATAAGTCAATCTCAGACATAAGACATTGTTGAACACCGAATCCATATCATTTGTTATAGGCCTCTGACTATATTTGATAGGGGTTGGATGTCCAAAAGACCGGCTAGAGAGATACATCTCTGAAGTCTTCTCCTCCGCAGATTTTTCATCGTCACAGGCCTTTCTCCATCTCAGGCCTCACTTCATCTCAGGATCATCAGGTCTTTCTTCATCTCAGGCGTACTTTGATCACTCACTTTGGTCAGTAACTAATAGTTTTTTATCAAGGATGAATGAATCGAAAGTCATCCGTCATATATATTTTAATAACTTCCTCTGATTTGTTATCATCATTTGCATAATTGCTTATGTGTCTTTCACTAACCGACCTGATTTTGCGATGCATAGATCATATTGATGCAGCTCTGGAGGACTCGCTTCTCCATAATATTGGAAAATGCTGAGTTCCAGATATAGCTAGTAATCAACAAGAGGAAAGTCACCACTTATTATATGTGAATGACCATAAACTTTATACTTCGGACGTGAGGACCTTAAACCAATCCCTCAGGGTGGTATAGGAGTATACACAGGCTGCATCTAATATAATTGCTGTTTCGATTATTCGCTACTCTTCAAGGATGATAAAGTGGATACTAGCTGAGCTGCATAGATCTTATATACGCTAGATCCGGTATCCAGGTTATTTGTTTTGTAGGTCCGGAGGGGTTGAAAGTAGGTACTAAGCCATTGATTGGTCGTTTCAATTTTTGACCATACGAATGTGTTGTACCACGTGATCATAGTACCTACTTTCTTGCAGATCCCTCTGATACTAAACAAATACTACATGATTCCGGATCTAGCGTTACAATAAGATCTATGCTGCGCTGCGTCAACTCGACGTTCTTATAGATGGTTTCAGCACTACGAGCTTAATCTTTCGAATTCGATTCGATTGAATTGTATTTCTTCTGCTGGGAAAATTGTCTTAATTGGCACTCACTTTTGAAATGACCTTTTTTGTGACAAAACAAACATTCAATATTCTTCTTCTTGAATTTCATGTTGCTTCCACCAGATTTATCATCTCTTTTAGGCTTCGCAACATGTAGAATTGCGAAAGCCGTAGCTGTTTCCTCCATTTGACATGACCGAAGTTCCTCTTTCAAGAGTTTTGCAGCAAGATTATCATTGGTTTGTATAGCTTCTTCATACGAATCCCAGGCTGTTATAAATGATTATCACAAGTGTTCGGATCTCATTCTGAAAATGATTATAAGCCATGAAAATGCGAGTAGTAGGAGCATTTCTCCTCAAGGCAACACATCGATCGCTGATTTTCGACTCTAATTAGGTCGCAACGTTATCATTGATTATTATCTGCAAGACTCTTGATTTAAACACAACTAGGTGAAAGTGAGCAGCAAATTTATTGAACAGTTAATTTTACTGAGGCTGAGCTGGCTTATTTCAATGTGAACGAGATTATATTGATGACAACATATTGGAAGATGCTGAGTTCACTGTGTTGCTATGTATATATATACTGAAGAAACGTATCAAGAGAATTGATGTTATGGACCTATTAACCTGTTGGGCATATTCAATAATCCACTATTTATGAATTATATGTATGCCTTTCTACTTGACAAATACCTCAATACATTCATAATACAGATTGTATGGATCATTCAACCCAACTACCTACAATATTTTGTATATTATATTATATTTTTTTCAGACAGAGCCTTTCTTCAATTGGAATTGATTGATAATACACTCGTGATGTAAATTCATAATATACACTTATAATATACCATTATAATATTCATCAAAAAAGATCACTATCATTTCAACCATCCTCTTCGAACACATTCCTTCACCATGAAACAAATTTTGTTCTTAAGTTCTGGTGAAGCATTTTCTACAACGTATTGACTATAAAGGGAAGGATTGAAATCTCCACTGATATTCTGAGGGTTTTTGGTCGCAAACCAAGAATAGAATAATGCAGCATGTCCAAATTCATATTCTGATTCGAGCTTCAGTTCTTCCAGGAAATTCTCATAGCCGAATGGTGCTACATCAATCTGATGTTTCTTCAGAGTATCGATGAAATGTTCATGGTAATATTTCAGAAGATGATCCAAGTGCGACTGTATCACTTCCAGTTTGACACTGGACCAAATAAAGAAAAACACGTCAGAGGCTGGAGAACCGTAGGTTATCAACTGAAAGTCGATGAATTTGTTTGATACTGCTCGGCCGTCTTGGAATTTTTGCATGGTGTTATCGGAATGCATGTCTGTATGGATTAAAGTTGCGAATAGTTCCCTTGGTTCGCATCTTTCGATTTGCCCCCAGTGGCGGATCTTTGGAGCCCAATGGGCTACTTCGTCAATTCGTCTCACCACATTTCTGACGAGTTCGTCCATACCCACATTCTTGGGGTCGAAGTTTTTACAGAATGTTTTGATGTTTTTCTTGAATGAATCAGGGTTTTTGATTTTCAGTGCGAGGGGTACTGCGTGGAATTGAGCCATATCTTTGAGCACCAATTTTGCAGTTTCTAAGTCGAAACCTTCCAAGCGGCTTATGCTATTATAACCTGAAAAAAATTCGAATGATAACTCACATGAACTTCGAAATGCTGAAAACATCGTTATGATGAATAAAACTCTTCCTCGCCCAACCAATGCAGTCTTCAAGATAATTGTGGAATAGATAGAAGATTCTGGAGGATGAATTATTGATGTCAATTATAGTAACAAGATAGGTTAATTTCATCACCTCGTAAAGTTCTCAATTTCCGTTATCCTGACTGTTTTTAAGAAAGCAAAAAAAAACTACCCATGAGAGAAATATTTATTCGATATGTTCAATTCATGGACTAGTTTTTGAGAAGATTCATATAATGTTCAATGGCAATAGCTATCAAGATCGATGATCCCATGATTGATGCCCAATATCTTGAGACGATTTAGAATATTTTCAACGAATTGGTGGAGTCAGATTATAAAAATATTTCATGAAATTTTGCTCACAAAAGATTCAGTGTTTTTTAATTCACAACAACTGAGATCAGTATTTATCATTGCAAAATAGAATTCGAATTAAACTTGAAACTTCATGTCAGAGTCAACATTCTGTGTATATAGTGAATTATCTAATACCTTATACGAAGCTATCGTTTTACTAGAATAAACAATGTGAGCATGTTCACGTTGGTATTGATCATATAATGAAATTGGAACTATCTCATTCACTTATCTCATGAGAAATCACGAAATATGTACACTTAAACGCATTTGGAAAAAAAATATACCTACCATGATGTTAATCTGAGGCTACAAGGTGTCATAATATATCAAATCCATTCGAACAAATCCCAAAAAACATTATCGACACTATCAGAAATAAACAGATCATAGACATAAACATAAAGGCGAGTGGTAGATGCTGAAAAATATTGGTTTGGAATAAAACAATAAAATTGAAAAAAAGATTGAATCATTGATGAGATCCAGATCATGTGAAAATTTCTAAAACATATTGAACAAGATGATTGAATGACCATAAAAAAATGAAGGTTGAGATGAAGAAAAAAATGAGATGGACGAAAACTGGAAATGAAACAATGAGAAGAATAAAATTGGAAAGTTCATCAAACTTATTTTTTGAGGTTTTCATTGGATGCGATTACAGATTAATTTGAAAACCTCAAATTGAATTACATATCATCTTCTCGAATCCTTTCTATTTCCAAATATATTTTACTAAACTTCTGTTGAATATATTTCAGTTAAAGACACTTTTTCACAAAACAACAGATGACTTTATTTGAATGAAAACATATCTGAATATTTTGTCCTTGTGAAAAATATTGCTTGTTGATTCCTCATTTTCTTCTGCTAGAATTATGATGTAGGTATATAATATTTGGATACCTTTTCGTGAACCGAATGAACAATTGCTGAGTTAGAAGTTATATAATCTTTAACATTGGTTTCCATTGATATTCCGGGTTCGTAATGATTGAAACTGAAAAAGCTCAAGTTCTCTTACAATCTTGAGTAATAAATCAAGTTTTGAATCTGGGTATCACACACATTATTCGGTATACTCACCCAATTCTTTCAAATTATCGAGTACCAGAGCAGCGTCATCTCCTATCTCAGTACCACCTGTCAAATTCCTCCTGGCAGCAATACACTTGGGAAATAAGTCGACAAAGCCTCCATTTCCCAGTTCTTTCTGGAAATTCTGCACAGTAGGCATAATAACGGTATAGAACCCCATTTCATTCGTACAAGTCGTTTCCATATCGAAAAGATTTCTCGAGTATTCCGAGTTCTTAACAATTTTCGCAACGGCATGTACTGTTTCTTCTGAACCATTTTTTTTATTCTCAACTACAACATCAAATTTGAGCGTGACACTACCGGCACCTGCTTCGCTCAGTACGGAAATGTTTGTATCTTTGATGCTTTTGTCTGCTCCCAAGTAGTTCTTCAATAGCTCTGGTATATTTCGCACAGTGTAATCCATTTCAAAAAATATCAACTATGACCTGATGTGATATTTTTGAATTTTGCTGATTCAATAAGAACTACTTGATTCTCAGACCTCTTATGAAACATACGATGTAATATTCCTTATTTTATCGATGCTATTTATAGATAAGATAATTTTCTTGACCTTCAACGCCTGTACAAACTATCTAGGCATACGCATATCTCAGAGAGAACACAATCGCATAATTGTCCTATCATTTATCAGTTTTGAACCATCATAGTGTTTTTTATGCACGATAATGCAATTCATTTCTGCCACACATTTTTCGACAATCCTGTTTTTATAGATACCTGAAAAACAAATATCCTCTCAGAATAAAAGCAAAGAATTATGCGCGTTTATCGTTTCTCATTACCCAAAACTAGTTGAAATTGAAAACAAAATAATGAAGTAGGCCACCTTGGTTCCATTGATTAAACAACTTAATTACGAAATTTCAAACAAATGAACCTGTGGAATGAATGAAAAGTGGAACTCGATCAGAACTATTCTTTCGGTCACTTTTTTAGTGACCTTTTTTTAAAATAATTGTGAATATACCAGGTGTCCTATTCAAAATAAGAAAGGTTAATTTTTTGGAAAACCTGAAATGACCGAAAACAATTGAACATGACGAATAATGTATATTTATCAAACATTTTTTGACGTTCCGGATGAGTACAGGGACATCACATATATTTTGATCCCCTCCTTAACTTTTTCATCTATTATTCAATTGCTTTTTTCAGAATATGATCTTGAGTGATTTTCCTTGTAGATTTCATAAATGTAAACAGAAAAACAGTTTAAGATCTGAAAAAAAGTTATGGGCACCAAATACCCCATATGTTTTGTCACTTTGGTATAGTACATATTTTTCTGATTTCAAATATACATAGATATATCGTGTTATCTCGAATAGATTTCGAGATATTTGACGTTGAAATTCACATTTTATCCGGATTCTTGCAGCTAATTAGGACATAGATGGTCAGGGTAGCTATGTTATTAATTGAAATATATGTTGTCAAATTGATGAATGTTATAATTTGTCAGTTATTTTCGTGGTTATTTATCATAATGGGTTATAGTGACAGGGACAAATATGATATACCATAAATATATTTGGAAAATAATAAAAATGCCAAAGCCGCACAACGGAAATATAGTGTTACCTATGGTCCATAGCGCATGCCTCAAGAGATTTGGGTTTTTTCGATGGAGAAATATGGAAAATTATGATCAAGCACAATATTTGGAAATCGTTGACAACCAATATTTCTTTATTCTTCCTAATCCGAGAGAAAATCCGGATAAAATTTGAATTTAAACGTCATATATCTCGGAATCTATGACATAGTATGGTATTCATCAATTTGAAAACATATATATATATATATAGAAACTAGTAAACTAGTGGGGTGTGCAGCAATTGCAAGAAGAAAAAATCTTTAAAGTTGTCCAAGCTTTCGGAAACCTATATTTCCATCTTCAGGGAGAACTACAAGGTGAGTTTTACATTGATGTTAGTTTGAAATAATTGACATACCTTTGTGAGGATGTATGCATTGATGTTATTGTATGGTAAAAACGAAACATGAAGACTATGAGTAAAACAACATGAAGACTATGGGTAAAACAAACTTACAGGTAAGTTTGTTTTGTAAGTTTGTTTTACCCTATGGGTAAAACAAACTTACCTAGTCTTCATGTTGTTTTACTCATAGTCTTCATGTTTCGTTTTTACCATACAATAACATCAATGCATACATCCTCACAAAGGTATGTCAATTATTTCAAACTAACATCAATGTAAAACTCACCTTGTAGTTCTCCCTGAAGATGGAAATATAGGTTTCCGAAAGCTTGGACAACTTTAAAGAGTTTTTCTTCTTGCAATTGCTGCACACCCCACTAGTTTACTAGTTTCTACTCTAACTGGTCAGCAACGACTTCCCTTCCTATATATATATATATATATATATATATATATATATATATATTTCAATTATTTCGACAGCTAACCTGACCATCTTTGTCCTAATTATCTGAACAAAGTCAGCTTAATGGAAAAAATCTAGTCTTCCGTTATAGTGCACGGAAGACTAGATTTTTTCCATTTAGCTGACTTTGATCTGAAATAATCAAATCTGAATTTCAACGTCAAATATCTAAAAAACTATTAGAGATAATATTATATATATGTGTATATATTTGAAATCGGAGACATTTCGTCTATCCAAAAGTGACAAAATATATAGGGTATTCCCCTTATGAAAATAAATTTGGTGGCCATACATTTTTTTTCAGATCTTCAACTGTTTTTCTGTTCACATATATGGAATCTGCACAAAAAGTCACATACGATCATTTTCTGAAAATAAAAATTGTACGATAGATGAAAAAGTTAAGGGAGAGTTCAAAATACACGTGAATACCCTATACAATAGTGACGTTTCCACAGGACGTTCAGACGAGACGTGTAAATGAAATTCAGTATTCAGGGGCTGTTCGACAAAGGGATTCAAAAACCGTATTGTCAATGTTGCCAGATCTATTTCACTGCTTACATGAAAAGTTTTCAACTTCGAGGTAGCGATATATACACAGTAAAAAAAATTAAACCAGCTCACATCAGCGTAGGAGTTATGTGACCTTTCCCATAGGTGTTTTTAATAATCAAACCAAGTTGTCGGTGTAGTTTTATTGCTGAATTTAGCAGAACGAACACTTTGGTGGTGTTCTTTATGCATTTCCAAAAGTGCGATTCGACACCGCAGTGGTGTGATGCACATTCTGTGATTTTCTTGATGCTGAATGCTACCTCCACGAAATTCTCTTCAGTGCGTTTAAACACTGAGCAGGTACATGCGAATACTTTTCTGGTGTGAAGGAACACCATATCATGAGTGTATTCATGCGAATCAGTGCATTTCCTCACCACCTCCGGTGTTTTTTGATAAGTTGGATTACCTATTGAAATATAATTCATATGATGATAAACTAGACTCAAAAGAATCTAGGGACAATTCGGATGATGACTGACACCTGAGTTGGCGGTTGAAAAGACTTCCCAAAACACCTTTGCTATTATCAAAATAGCAATGCCAACATTCTAATCATATTATTCAATAACACGGAATGGATCTCATAAGTTTCTCAATTTCTCCTAACACCCAATTGAAAAGTTTCACATGAGTGACTGTTATACACCACCAAGATGTCTGATAAATGCCTGTTGCAGTTCAACACCCGGCTTGCACTTTGCCGAGAAGCGACAACCTTCTTTACTTGCGCAAACTGCTGAGGTCCCATCTAGATAAAATCGACCGGGAGCAAAGCGGCCAACAGTCATAATACACATATTCACTGAATTCCTATGAACACCTGGAAGGCCAATTGATAGGGAATTAGGGATGCTCGAGGACCAAATGATCCCACATACGAAGGCAGGTGCATATCTGATGAGTTTGCACATTGTGAAAACGTTATTTGTTGCATATCAGAAGATCTATGGACGATGTCAGAAGTAACAATTTCGACCAAACATGATATGAGAAAAATTTTTATGGGATTGAAGAAAAATGTCATTACATCTTGCACGCTGGAAGGAAGTACAGAAATTGCGGGACTAGGTTCGCGATCAATGAGAAAAGGAAATATTGTTGAAGCTAACTAAAAGTAGAGCATCTTCATATCATGATCATACTGTATTTTCTAATTTATAAATACAGGGTGTCCCCTCTCAATTGGAAAAAACTTCTGGGGCATATTGAGGAACCATAGACAAGCAGTTTGAGATAAGAGACTGATGTCCGGAAGTGCATGGTTTTCAAAATACAGGGTGTCAAAGTTTTTTTCAAAAAACTTTTTTTATTAATATTTCAAAGACACGTTAACCGATTTTCTTGAAATTTGCTAGTGATGTAAGCTTTAATAAGACGCTCAGTTAGCACTAATTAAATGTCAATTATGACTTCCAGTGGCGCCCCGGGGGACAGTGTCACGAATAAAAATGACAAAAAATGTACGCTGCTGACTTTTTTAAAAATTTTATATATTTTTTTAGAAAGCTCAGTTGAAAATACAACTTTTTTGTCACTTGATATTTTTTCGTATCTCTCTCCGTTTTCGAGAAACATTTTTTATTAAAAACTTTATTGAAAGATTCATTATTATTAGAAAGAAAAACAAGGAGGCTTTTTCACAAATAATTTATTAATAATTAGTGGAGCAAATGCTCAAAGTGTCCACCATGCATTTTGATGCATTTTCTGCACCTGTCGAGCCAGGATTCGCGCACCCGAGCAAACACGCCTGGATTGTTCGCGATAAATTCCGCTGCCACCACAACTCTAGCAACTAGGTCCTCCATGGTCGGCACAGGAGTTGCATAGATCAACCGTTCCATTTCGCCTCAAAGAAAAAAGTCCAGGGGGGCCAAGTCCGGCGACCTTGCTGGCCAAGGGACGGGACCACCTCTACCAATCCACCTGTTGTTGTAGGTTTGGTCGAGGTAACCTCTCACGGTGCGCGCAAAATGCGCTGGACAACCATCGTGTTGGAACCAGGCCTCTCTACGCAACTGGAGGGGTACATCTTCCAGCAGCTCGGGCAGAATATCTCGCAAAAAAACTAGATAGTTATTCCCGTTGAGGTGATCAGGTAGAACGTACGGCCCAAACAAATGGTCGCCAAGAATACCTGCCCAAACATTAACACCAAACTTCTGCTGATATCCTCTGATGTGCGTAGCATGGGGATTTTGTTCGCTCCACTCGTGGTTATTACGAGGATTGAATGTCCCCTCGCGCGAAAATCCTTTTCATCGCTCGTGAAGATTATACTTAAAAAATAAGCGTTTTCATCCGCTTGACGGAGCAGCCACTCGCAGAACTCGAGCCGCCGAGGAGCGTCATCAGGCAGTAGATGCTGCACCTTTTGCAGTTTAAATGGATAGAGATCGTGGATTTTCAATACTCGATGGACAGTATTTTTGCTGCAATCAAGTTGCGACGCAATCAGACGAGTGCTAGTGTTGGGCTCATTCTGAATGCGTGCCATGACTTCATCCTCAACGGCATCTCTGATCGGAAACTGCCTTGCAAATTCTCGAATAGGCTGCAAAGATAACAAAGCCTCTTAGATTGGCTGTAAAACAGAAACGCGCAAGAAAAAAAACACAGAAAGTTGCCATTTCTGCAATACTTACCACGAATGAGCCGGTCTCCCGTAGATTTTGATGAATTTTGATAAAAATCTTATGGTTTGGCAATTCACGATTTGGGAACCGCTGCCCGTACAACCGTTGTGCTAACAAAGAATTACCCCGCGCTTCCCCATACAAGAGATGCATATCTGCAAGCTCGGCTAATTCAAACCGATTCATTTTTGCAATTAGTGTAACGTTTGAAGATAATTAAGTACTTAGAAACTGACACTTTTACTAAAGTTTGACATGTTTATGTGTTACCATGACAACATTGTTTTGTTTTAGATTTTCAGATAATGAACCTTTCAATAAAGTTTTTAATAAAAAAATTTTCTCGAAAACGGAGAGAGATACGAAAAAATATCAAGTGACAAAAAAGTTGTATTTTTAACTGAGCTTTCTAAAAAATATATAAAATTTAAAAAAAAAAGTCAGCAGCGTACATTTTTTGTCATTTTTTTTCGTGACACTGTCCCCCGGGGCGCCACTGGAAGTCATAATTAACATTTAATTAGTGCTAACTGAGCGTCTTATTAAAGCTCACATCACTAGCAAATTTCAAGAAAATCGGTTAACGTGTCTTTGAAATATTAATAAAAAAAAGTTTTTTGAAAAAAACTTTGACATCCTGTATTTTGAAAACCATGCACTTCCGGACATCAGTCTCTTATCTCAAACTGCTTGTCTATCGTTCCTCAATATGCCCCAGAAGTTTTTTCCAATTGAGAGGGGACACCCTGTATATTAGGTTGTAGATTGTCAGATTAATTAATATGATAGATTGAAATATATCAAAAAAGTGTCAACGATTTCATCACTGGATATAGCTGATTCTCCACAAAATATACTTCAACAAATATTCTGAACATCTAGACTGGCTCTTCAGGCAGAACCGCATGACCAAAAAAGGCACTGGTAGTAGAGGGTGGTGACATCTGTTGGAGGGAGGTTTCTGAGGAGAAGGAGACGAACTCCTTTGAGCAAGAGAAAGAGGCCAGGGAGGCGTCTAACAAGGTCGTGCTGGAACAGTTTTTCTACAAGGACCACGAAAAATGGTATCTGAGGAATGCTATGAGGATATAAGACGAAGAACACCGTCTGGTATGCTATGGAGACAATGATAAATCGTCTTCGGATCAGACATCTGATGAGAATATATAACTTATTGTGAACATTGTGATGACGAAGGTTATTTATCGGATAAAACATTTTTCATTTCATAAATATTTTTGTGTTTTATATTTTATATATATTTTATGTTTAATAATATCGAATGAAAATACCTATCATATTCCTTTCAGACCTTATTTTTATTATTCCAAACTCACCACTGATGAAGAAAATCAAGCTTCGTTGTATTTCGTCTTTCGCTACTATTTCATGTTGTTTTGTGTTTCTGTTCGATTTTGTTGTTGTTTCTTTAGTTCTAGGCTGAAAGCATCTTCAGTCTTCGCCATTTTCTCTAATTCGAAATATTAGGAGGTTAACTTCATAACGTGTTCGCGTCCAACAGAAATCTGTGGCCAACCCTGCTACGTTTCAGAACACGCGATATTGCTGTATCTTTCTGCGCAAACTCAATAGTACACCTGGTCTTTCAGTTCGTGTATAGAGCACAGAAATCTTATATATCTACGACTAGAATGCGTATCAAATATGGCGGAAGAACTAACTATGCATTATCTGCAACACCGCAAGTGAACCATAAACAGTAGCGGCGTGTAAATCTGTGGATGACCTCCGAATCGAAGCAGTGGCGTATCATGAATAGGGAATTAATTTTCGAACGTGAAATTGAAATATGAACCATAAAATGAAGGTCAAATACGAATTTAGTTTCAGCAGAGTTTCAGATATCAAGATCAAACATGTTTTATTTCATAGCTGTTATTTCCATAAAAATTATTTGTTATTTTTTTGATTATTTTAAAAAATAGACTGAAATTGGGCTAGTTACAAACGCCAACTGAACTTTGAAATTGTCACTCCATAGGATCTAATAGTTTTCTAATTGCAAGGACATCAATAAAATTTTTGAAATTTATAAACTTTTAAAACTCTGAAATCCTCTGAAACAAAAACTCGACAGTATTGCGAGCACCGATAAGACAAAAGATGGAATTGAATTCACACATATTGGGGCATTAGTAAAAATTTAAGATCATGAATCAATGTTTCAATATATATTGTCACGAACTTTAGACGGGAGTTGCCTAAAATCGTGTTCTATCTGTAGAGAAATGAACATGCAAAAAAACATTTATTTAATACTATATATATCATAAATCCTAACTTCTAATTCTATGGGGGCCTGGAGGTATGGTTGACACTAAAACTGAGAATGGCCCATGGACCATCTCAGGGAGCTAAGATCAGATAACTTATTCACGACTCCACTATGCCTCTCTGACTTGACTCTGTCTGATTCCTGAATTGATTTTCAAGTCTTTTTATATTGTAGTTATTTTCATAACTGTCGCGTTCCGCAAAAGTTAGACGTTCTGAGGTCACCAAATGTTATAATGTTAATGGCATCATGCCTGTGTTTATGTTCCAAAATTTACAGTTCATTGAATTTATATTGAAGCATAAACAAAGACATGACCGACCTATTTTCTTGAGATTATGGAAAATTCTACAATATAGTTATTCCTATTTGTGACAATATATTCATTGATTATTGAATAATATTAATTTATTGAGAGTTTGCCTGATGAGATCCCTCTTTTTCAGAATTCACAATAGAATACAATGAATGTACTTTGTTCCTCAAGCGCTTCACTGTCTTCCTTGTATTGTGATATTTTGTAGTGAGTTTTGCAGTCCTATGTTTCAGTTGTGAAATATTGGTTTTAACCTTCTCCAAACTGGAACTAAACAAATTTAATTGATTTATTTCAGTCTGATCAAGAACATGGTATCACCAGTATCACCTATAATTATGAAAAGTATGAATAAGTTTCACTTTCTTTCTTGTTACACTGGAACCTGATGAGGTTGATATCGTTTGGCAGAAAAATTGTATTATAATAGTACTCATTATGAAAATCAAAATGTTCACATGAAAAATGATTGAAATAACTCATTGATGGAAATAGCACCATTTTGATTAATCAAAAATGTGAAATAGATACCTCAAATCCAAGAGTCTTTTCCTGAGGTTCTTATGTGGTCTTTTGGAAGAGCTCTTGGAATCACATCCTGATCCTGAATCAGAAATTACATCATCTGGAATTTCTATGTTATTACAATTTGGTGGCACCACGGTGGCACAGGTAGGTATAATTTTGATATTGAATTAGGCATCAATCTAACCCTGAATTCAGTATGAACAAAACTGTCCTCCATGAAATGAATGGAACATATCTTGCCATTTTCAGGCCATGGCAAATTGGAGTCAATTCCCAGACAATCAAACCACTCTTTGAAGTTAGATTTTGGGAACCTGAAAATGACCTCTTACACATAATTTTAATGAACTTGTCGAACACTTACTTATGGAAAGTAACATTCTCTGGTCGTTTTCCTTTTCTGCAAGAGTTATTACAGTCTCGCACAAAACACTTCATACTGTTCTTTATATATATTAGTTATTCAATTGGAAATTCTTCTTTGTGTGTGTGTCTTGGATTTCTGACTTCTTGTGGTGTCAATTTTACCAGATCAGGTGTTCATCATTTTTGGTATTGGAAGGATTTGTTAGTTTTCCATATAGGTAGATTAATAAGGAAAGACATGTAATAACACAATTAGGACTTTTTTCTACATAACATCCTTTATCGATGTCATATTTAGTCTAGAAGATGCAAACAGAAAATATCAACACAATAATTATAGTAAACTATGAATATCTTCAAATATTAAATTGACTGTTCACTATGAATTTCCCTAAAATGATAAGCAAAAGCATAAAATCGGTACTCACAACAAAAATAAACAGAATTATTCTTCTTCATTTTGGTTTATTTGATTTCTGGCTCCTTTCGGTGCCAATTTCTCCAGATCAGGTAATAAATTTGATTATTCAATAATAATTTTTCACCATAATATTTGTATTCCATAAAAGGAGGACGCCGCTTGTCCTCTGAGAAAGCGAATTATGGCAACATAGCATTGTTCATACAACAAATAGGACCTATGTCTCAGGTATTTTCTTTTTCCTCTCTTGATACCATTAAACCACGTATGTCTAATATCATCTTAATTTGACCCCTTTGCCAACCCCATGTTTTGTTCAGAAATTAGGCACGGATCATCATAGGGTCTAGTCGTAGATATATAAGATTTTTGTGGTATAGAGCAGAAGCCCGAAAAGAAGATATACTATTTCTGTAAACTTTGTCGTAGCCGTGAAAGAACTTCAAACCCCCCCTCTGGAGGTGGTCAGTAGAAGTTGAGGAATTGGTAACTTTTATTTATTCTATCAAATAAAGACCCTCACTCTACGAGGATGAAAACAGAAATGAAAATAATTCAGAAATTACAATACAAATAATCATTTATCATCCACTTAGCGAATAATGATGGGAACTCAAAAGAAATTGATACAAATACATTTTATATGTGTTTTTCGAATGTGAAGTCAGATTCCTTATTGCTTATTTCCATCAGTAAAATGGTCCATATAACTTTTATCTGATTCGTCCATCTGTCCTATGATGAATTCAATGAATGTGAATGAAGCAGGTATAGCTCATAAAATGCTGAGAATTTACGAAAAAATATGTGAAATTCAGATGTGAACATGAATTTCGAATGAGTAAATTGAAATTAAAAACAAAAATAAAAACGAGCAGAAAAAAATACCTTTCCTGGATGACGCCACGCAGAACAATAAATCATATTCACTCGTATGCATCAATTTATATAAATGAATACTGAATGCAAATGTTCCATTATTCGAACACACGACTATGCTCACAACGAGACGAATTGAAATAGTGTACTTTCAAAATAGAACCAGAGTTGCCATAATGTAACGAAAGTCACTCAGAGACCTCGGAAAATGCAAAGCACGAACCATTAGTCCAATAAATGCCTGTCCGGTATTAACGATCAGTCACGTTTTCGTTTCCGCGCGTTTTCTTTTGGTTTGTGGAGTTGCGATTTTGTTTTTCAGTAGTCAAGTAAAAGGTGATGTTCCAATTATTGTTGAAACAGCTAACTTAACTTGACCTTTTGATAAGAATTTTGTGTCGTCATAGGAAGTTCATCATACGTCGGCATTTTCCATAACATATTTTTATGTCCTCTCAACAGGGGCACTACACCTTTTCCAGTTGTATTTCAGAAATCATCAAGTTTATTTCAGAAAGCGTTGATTGAATTTCAGAATAATCACTTGTATTTCAGAAAGTATCAATTGTATTTCAGAATAGTGAGTTGAATTTAAGAAAGCGTCAAATGTATTTCAGAATAGCGAGTTTAATTTCAGAAAGCATCAATTGTATTTCAGAATAGTCAATTGAATTTCAGAATTCGTCATTTGTATACAGATGATATATTCTGGCTGGGCAACTACACCTTTTCCAGTTGTATTTCAGAAAGCGTCAATTGAATTTCGGAATTGTGAGTTTAATTTCAGAAACCGTCAAAAGTATTTCAGAAAAGTCAACTGAATTTCAGAATTCGTCATTTGAATTTCAGAATATATCATTTGTATACAAATGACGAATTCTGAAATTCAATTGACTATTCTGAAATACATTTGACGCTTTCTGATATTGAACTGACTATTCTGAATTGCATTTGATGCTTTCTGAAATTAAACTCGCTATTCTGAAATACAATCGATACTTTCTGAAATAAACTTGATAGTTTCCGAAATACATCAAGAAAAAGTGTAGTGCTGTTTGAAAAACGCACGGGTAAATCGCCATAACCAGGTAACATTGCCGTAGCCATACATACAATATAAGTGACAATTCAATATTTCTTTGACAGAACGATATTTCAATATATTATTCGCATGTTGTTGTTTTTTACTCACAATGTATATTATAACAGTCGTAGAAAAATTATAGTGTAGAACTCGCACGGAATGACCATTTCCTTCTCGAATGATTGGCAGCACTCGCTTGCAGCTCGTGCTGCGAACTTTCATACTTGTAGGAAAAGTGTCTATCCATACTTGTTGTACCGGGTGAATAAATAAGGGTAACGAGGTACTGTATATCAGTAAAATAATAATCGTAGAAGTTTTGGGAAAAATCATTAAGAAGAAATCGCCAAAAAAATTGCTGGAAATACTTTTAAAGTTGATACGCTCAACGCTAGGGGGCGTAATTGCTTCGGTCGTAAAAAAATATTTTTTTCGAAAAATGTCATATTACAGTTCAGGAATGAATACTCTCACGTTGATGCCTACATAATAGTTCAACTTTTTGAACAAAGAAGTTTCATTATAGGACGTTGAATAAAGGCGGTAGGGGATCCTTAATCAAATCAAATCAAAATATGCTTTATTGTCATAAGTAGAAACTTATCGACAAAGCTGGTTAGAATAAAAATGACAACACTATTGAGAGAATAAATGGGTACCTATATGAAATTAATTTGTCAAGGAATTAAAATATTGTATACACATTGAACAGTAATAACACTATTAATATTATATACAGTGCTGATTCGTCGAGAATATAAAAAGGTAAATATATTTGGTTTGTGAAATAACTAAAATATTGAGAATGAAATCACATTGAAAATACATTGAAAATATCATAACAATACAGATAGATGATTTCAACCATTCCAACTAATGTCAAAATAATCATGGACTTTATAGAGTGCCACTTCAATAAGAAGTATCTTGACAGATCTCCTTAACAGATTGTAGGTAGTGATCGACTTTAGTCTACTAGGCAAATGGTTGAACATTTTAGGAGCAAAGTGGATCAAAGAGTTCTTGGTCATACTAGTTGTCGGAATCGGCAATCTCAAATCATTATTCTGACGGGTAGAGCAAGTAACAGTTTCATATATTTCTCTATTTGTATGTACAAGAGATACACTCTCCAGAACTAATATGGACGCTGCGGTTGAAATCTGTTCTTTTTTAAATAAAGGTTTGCACGGTGTCCTCGGTCGAACTCTACAAACATATCCCTTTTTTGAAGGGTGAAAACCTTATTGAAATTGTCTTGATTGCACATACCCCAGAAAACTATACCATATCCAATATGAGACTCAATTAGAGCGTGGTACACCAACTTGGCTGTAGTTTTACCCAATTCGTCGGCTACTGTACGTATTGCATAACATCCTGACGACAATTTTATAGATAGTGTCCTAATGTGATCCTGGAAGTGTAAATTACTGTCAAGGTGAATTCCAAGAAATTTGGTTGCATCTGCTTGTGTTATCTCGCATTCACCACTCAGGGGAATGATAGATATGCCGCTTTTAAAGAAAAGAAGTTTGGTCTTATTAGTATTGAATGATAGCAGATTCGAGTTGCACCACTGTTTGACAATGATCATATCACTAGCAATAGTCGACTGAAGGTTGCTAATGTTCAAGTCGTGCCAAAGAATTATTGTATCACCAGCAAATATGGTGAACTTTCCGTTGATGTCGATATTCATCAGATCATTTATATATAACAAAAAGAGGACATGACCTAATACGGAGCCCTGAGGTACCCCGTGTCTAATATTTATACTATTAGAGAACGTTGTCGTTTTAACAACTCAGATAAGACCTGATCCAATCAAGACTCCGTTGTCTAAAACCATAGCAACAAAGCTTGCTCAACAGTATCTCATAACTCACGCAATCGAAGGATTTCGAAAGGTCACAAAATACTGCGGCACACACTCTCCTCATATTCACGTTGGTATATGCGAATACGGCACCATTCGTGCTTTTTTTTTGCTGAAATCCAAATTGATTGGGGTTCAACATTTTATTATTTTCAATAAAAGCCATCAGCCTGGTATTGACCAATTTTTCTATAATTTTTCCGATGGTCGGAATAAGTGAAATAGGTCGAAAATTGGATGGATCTGACATATCGCCACCTTTATGAATAGAAATCACAATGCTCCCCTTCAGGAAGTTTGGGAAATATCAATTCGCAAAAGAAATATTTATGAGTCGAACTAATAGATCCAATCAAAGGAAATAGCCAAAAACTCTAAGTGGAGTGATGGTGTAAAAAAGGAAAATAAATATCTCAAAGTCATCTCCACAACATTATTAGAATAATCTAACATAACAAGGTAGAAAACAACTACGTTCCTGGCAAATACCACGCAAAATATTGAAGTATATCCACTCGTAGTCTATGCATCAATTCATATAAATGAATAAATATACAAATATTTCTTTCTTCGAACATGCGTTTATGCTCCCAACGAGACAAACACGCCTGAAAACCTGTAGACCGGTTTCGGGCTTATTGGCCCTCATCAGTACAGGGTAGTCAACCGTGTAGAGATCCTGAGATCTCCACACGAGGCGAGGTCTGAATCGATGGAAGCATCCACGCATATTTGATAGCAGTGAGCCGATCCCCAAGAAGAGTCCTACAGATAAACTTTTTTCTTCAAAAAGATGGACCATTATGTTGGCATTAACGTGAGAGTATTCATTTCTGAACTAATATAGGAAAATTTCCGAAAAAATCCAATTTCTTATACGATCGAATCTATTACGCCCCTAGCGGTGGCCGTATCAATTTAAGAAATATTTCCAGCATTTTTTCTTGGTCGATTTCCACTGAAGGGTTTTTCCCCAAACTTCTCCAAGTGTTAGTTACTGAGATACAGTACCTCGTTACCCTTACTGGATCATATACTGTAGGATCTCACACTGCTGTAAAGAATTTTGAGAGCGAAATATGATATCTGAATCAGTTAATCACCGTAAATTGTTCCAAGGTTACGTGCTTCAGAAGCAACCTCAATTCTGCTATCATTTATTTTCAAATTGATAGAGTTTTTAATGATAACTTCTAAATTTTTTCACAGACGTAATTGAAGAACATTTCGCCTTTCAATGTTAACTGTGGTTATCTTATCTGCAGACGACGACAGAATTTTTTGTGAGCCCAGTCTTAAAGAATGTCAAAGGCTGCCGACCGGAAGCAGCAATTATTAGCGAGTAGGCTGTCAGTGAGACCGATTTTTTAATCAATTCTACGCGAGATGCGATGCCAATACATTTATCTCTCTAATCGAATTCCGCCTTCATCGGTTGAGATTTTTGCCTCCCGCTTTACACCCCAAATTTGCTTTTACCTTTCCGGATGGGTATTTGGGGAAACCTCCTGTTGATAATTACAATGTCTCTGAGACATGCCAAAATGTAGGGCATTCGGAATAGATCAAGGTTTGCACGCGCCCTTGAGAACATTTACAATCTAATTTGGATGATTGTATTATTCTCCAGGAACAAATCACACATGATTTGTGTTTGAAAAATCACCTTTTCTCAAATATCTCTAAATGTAAAGTATTGACTTTCACTAGAAAATCCAATACTATTTTTTACCCATACTCAATTAATAGTTTAATTCTAGAGCGTGTTGATAATATTATAGAGACTTAGGAGTTCACTTCGACAACCAGCTTACATTTAACTCTCACATAAATAAAATTACTAAATCAGCATATCGTATATATGGTTTCATTTTCAGAAATTGTAAAAACTTTAATGATATTACTGCACTCTCATCTCTTTTCTTCAGTCTAGTAAGGTCTAAACTAGAATATGGATCATTAATATAGAATCCCATCTATAGTCAATCCTCAACAACTATCGAGAAAGTCCAGAAAAAGTTTTTAAAATTTCTATGCTTCAAGGTTGATGGCGTCTATCCCCCAAGAGGATCTGATTATATGAATTTACTTCGCAGATTCGATTTTGTATATCTTGAAAAACGCAGAAATGAAGCATCCATTATATTTCTGTATAAGCTGTTGAATGGCGAAGTGGACTCCCCAGTACTGTTATCACAAATTGATTTTCATGTGCCGAGATTAGAATCTAGATCAAATACCACGTTCAAGTGCAAAAGAGCACAAACAAATATTATGTCAAAAGCACCAATTAATCTGATGTTTTATAATGCTAACAAAATATCAAATATATGTGATATTTTCAACTGCAGTAAGAGTGAAATGAAAAATAAATCTCGTGCACATCTATAAGCAATTTGGAAATCAATCATTAATAAAATCTTTTTATTTTTATATTGTATCCATGCCATCTTTTTTTTATGTTGTTACACTGTTACTACTTCTAATTATATTTCATTAGTTTTCCTTTAAAATTGCCTTGTAAATGGTTTCTGTTGGGCGATAAATGCTTTATTATTATTATTATTAATTGGGTCAATCGGGGTCAACTAAAATTATCCCGGTAAGAGAAATATCTGTTTATAGTTGATTGGGCCCAAGTAAAAATTCAACAACTACTCTCGGATCCTTCTTTTTCTGAGTATCTGATGAGTCGAGGTCGACGTTTTTCCACGTGCCAGATGTTTCAATCCACAGGTACACCTAATGATTTTTTGCTAACATCCTAAATAAAATCCTGAGGATGCTGTAATTATAGGAATGTTTCTGTGGTTGAATAATCTTAATTTCTCGATGATGAACAGTGTCGATGAATGTCTACTGAGGTGATGATGTATATAATACCATCAAGGTAGGCAAAGATGATGGTAGTCGCAGTAAGTAATGTTTTGTGTGCATTTGGCTCTGTCGGGAGTCTCCTACCTGCCTTTTTTTTATTAGAAGAAACAATAACTGTTGCATCAACAACCAAGGGTTATTAGCAACATAACAATAGTTTTCTAGCAATTAAATAAGACACAATAATAGTTTCGTTATGATCAAGGTCATCATTGAGTAGGCCTATCTCAGAGAGAAAACCAAATATGTTGGCAAAATTACAGTCGTCACCAAGAATTGTTTTCAGGTCCATTGTGATATCATGTTTCCGACGTTCTTCAACAAACATCGGACACTCCACTAAAAAGTGTTTAACTGACATTGGCACCCTTCAACTGTCACATACTCTCACTTCACCTCCATTGAGCAAATGTCCAGGGGTGCTATTTTCAAACACATGCGAATGAGTTTCGCATACGAAAGTGTCAAATTTTCGAGTGAAATCATAGTGTATCTATTTTTTAATCAATGAATACTTTTCGAATGCGATTTATTTCGGTTGATATACATCGCATGGTCAATTCCATGCGGAAGAAATGTCCGTATTCGAAGTGATGTATATGATAAGTCGTAGAACTCGCAGACGAAAATATTCTATCAAGTTTGAAAATAGCACCCCAGTACGCAAACGAGTGAATATCACTTGTTGTTTTCGTTGGGGAGGTGTGCTCCTCCATGGTTTGATGTCATCTTTGATTTCATTCAGTGTCGTTCCCGCGGTTCTCCAAGCAGATTACCAGTGGTGATGAATGGTGGATTTGATATGTGATCTCTTCCTGCTCTGATATGGTCGGTTCATTCATTGTTTCGTTCGCGATTCTGTCAACTCGTTCGTTACCAGGGATACCTACATGTGAGGAAACCCACATGAATTTCAGCTCTCTATATAGAGGTGGAGCTGATTGAATCAATTTGGTTCTTGATAGTCGTAATCAATGGATTGCTGGAATATATTTGTTGTAAGCCTTGAAGGAAACTCAACGAGTCTGTTAGGATCAATGTTCTCTGTGTTCCCTCATCAGCAACAAAATTGATCGCTTGCAAAATTGCGAATAGCTCCCCACTATAAATGCTGCACACTGAAGGTAAGTTGAAGCCTCTTGATGCACCTACCTGCCTTTCAGACTTTCACTAAGATGTATTGGACAGTTTGCTTCGCATCACTGCAGTGTCAATTTCATCATCTTATGTAGCTTAATATTTGTAGCTCTTGGACATAATGTGTTGGTGGTCTGTTGAACATTTCGATGTTGGCACCATCCACTTTTTCATTATGGACTTCGGAAAGATTTGCATTGAACGCGCATATATTTAGGAATTCTAGATTATTGAATTTGATGAACTCAAGCAAAGTCGTTCTCCTAGGAAGATTTCCCATATCGAATAGTGGGAATTGTCATTAAATATCGAGATATCACATGGTTTTCCTGTTATACCCATGGCCACTGGATGAGGGTTTATGCTAGTCCAACTATCTGACTCATCACAATTATTCTTCACTGAATGATATTCCTCGAAATCACGCGATATTGATGTACTCTTATGCAATAACCCACCAGGATCAATGAAAATGTTTCAGTCATGAAATATTTCAGATGCAGAGTTTAAAATGAAATTATGAAGTTGGAAGTTTTCTGTCTGACCATGAATTCGAATTTTTAACTTATTGGTACATTAATACAATTAAAATAAATCATTAACAATTTTTCGAAGAATTTTCTGCTCCATTTCATTCAATTTCTGGCAAATCTAGTCATTTCTCGCTTATATGGATTCCTGAAGATACACGAGATCAACATTCCAATAAAAGCTAAACTAGTTCTGAGTTTCACCAGTTTTCATTCGTATACAAATTAATCAAGAATCTATCCAATTCCAAATCTACATTCCCAGAAAGGAAAACATAAAACATCAGATTTGATAAATGAAGTAAAGAACTCGGACCTACCCTCAGACAGCCTTCTGTCTCATGGTATGGTCTCGTTTAATGTAAGTTTCTGTTCCAGAATTTGAAACAGTTTTTCTCATATATC
Organism: Chrysomela aeneicollis; assembly: GCA_029955515.1. Taxonomy (NCBI): domain Eukaryota; kingdom Metazoa; phylum Arthropoda; class Insecta; order Coleoptera; family Chrysomelidae; genus Chrysomela; species Chrysomela aeneicollis. Next base: position 12,651,832 of record JARUHQ010000002.1, read on the forward strand.
TCATTCGAATGTCTATATCGTAAACTTTGCTTATTTCTCAACTGAAAAATATCAGATTGCCTAGCAATTACAGTCAATATATTCACGTGCCTACTGCCTTGGATAAAATGCTGAGTGCCGGTTGCATGAAAGCTCGTCAAACCTTCTGTTAACTCAACGTGGTTGCGTTGCCGTGGTTATAAACAAATTATAGTTATTTATGTATTAAGGGAATTATGAGGGCCTTAATTACCGAAGGCAAAGTTTGCGTCCCGAGTGCCTCTGGCCCGAGGGACAATAATTGCCAGAGGTTATTAAGGCTCTATAATTCCTGTGGTACATAGATAATTTTATTTTTGACCGATTTTCATAACAATATGTCCATATTTAGAACGCAATAAATTTTTAAATTCATAACCTTTCTGGTATATTTGAATTAGGTAGCGTTGATTGTAGCATTGTTGGTTGTTGCTAGGTTATCGCTATGTTACATGTTTATAAGCAAACTTTCTTTATCAATCAATGTTTTTCCGTTAAAAACGTGTTACCACAAATCGACGATCTTTTTCTGATATAATGGAGGGTATTATAAAAAAAGCGGAAAAAGCAAGACAATCATTACTTCCATCGAAAAGTGAAGCCCTATATCAAAAAGAATACAACTTATATCTGAAGTGGCTGACACAGAGGAATGTTATGTCAAAAGATGCCAACGAAACTGTCATTCTGGCATATTTTCAAGAACTGGTAAAGTATTTTCAGTATTTTCTGGTAGATTTGGTAATAATTGTATTTATTCGTTGCAGTCAGAAACGTTTAGCCCAAATTCGTTATGGACTAAATGGTCAATGCTCAAATCGATGGTGACCATATATGAGAAAAGAGATATCACCAAGTTCAACAAACTAGAGGTTTTTTTGAAACGGAAAAGTAAGGGGTATAAGCCGAAAAAGTCTGCTGTCTTATCTCTTAAAGATGTCATCAAATTTCTTAAGGACGCCCCTAATGAAATTCATTTATTGCATAAGGTAATTTTTTTCTCATAATTTTCTTTTTCGTTTGTTTATTTCGTTTTATTTGTTATAGGTTGTTCTAATTATGGGTTATTTTGGAGGATGCAGAACTCAGGAACTTCTAAATATGAGTATAGCAGATATAGAGGACCGGGATACTGTTATGGTAGTGAACGTACGGAAAGTAAAACTGGTGTATCGAAGAAATTTACAGTTGTGGATGAAAAAGAGTTCTCTGTTTTGCCTTTATTGAGACTTTATATGTCCTTGCGTCCTGAAGGTACAAAACGATTTTTTTTGAGCTTCCAACAAAATAAATGTACAACTCAGCCAATTGGAAAGAATATGTTTGGCAAAATTCCCAGCAAAATCGCAATGTATTTAGGATTGCCAAACCCACTAACCTATACGGGACATTGCCTTCGTCGCACTTCTGCTACTGCCCTAGGCAATGCAGGAGCAACTATGACAAACTTAAAAAGACACGGAGGTTGGAGAAGTTCCACGGTGGCAGAGGGGTATCTGGAGGACAGTATTGAATTGAGAAATAAAACGGCGCGTATGCTGTCTACTTTGCCATCAGAAGAGGCAGGCACCTCGACTGTAGTGAACAGCAACAGCACCACCCATAAAAAAGAAGAAATTGTTTCCAGAGGCGGAAGTAATATTCAGGGAACATTTGAAAATTGTACATTTATTATTTGTAATGACGTGAATAAGGAAAATATGTCTTAGTTTTCATTACATATAAACGTTTATAAGCATTTCCTGTATCATTTTCACCTGTAAAAGGTAAGAGGGAGTTTTTGAACCTTAATATCCCAAGGGAGTTATGACCCTCATTATAGATATCGTAACTATGACGATATAAGCTTATAATGTCACTGTCAGAAATAAAATATTTTATTTTTCACTTGATCGTTACTGCTTTGTAATACCTTGGCAACAGTTGCTATTAACAGACCCATAACGCCCGGGGCGTTATGGAGGGCATTATGAATCATAACGCCCGCTAAATGTTCTTTTCTCTAGTTCAATAAATTAATTACTCAGAAAAGTTTTATTTATAACTGTACATAAAAAAGGGACTAATTCACTTGTGCTCAGTTGCCGACCAGAACGCATTAAAAACTATGAGAAAAAATTTATGAAGTAAACAACGTCGTTTAAGATAATTTTTTCGTGAAAAATAAAATCTTGTATGCACCACGAGCGTTAGGATCTATATAACGCACTTGGTACATAAATAGCTATAATCGTCTGTTTTGAAGATTTGAAGATTTTGGAAGACATTACACCCTAGAATCTATATCTGAGCCGACAGATATGCCAGTCAGGTATGAATTCGAAATGCGGAGTTTGAAGTAGTCATAAACAAACACGAAATCTGCATTGAGAACAGACCTCAACTGGAAAGGAATGCATCGTGTTGTTCAGTGATGGATCCAAGATGAATGAAAGGGCTGTAGTGGGCATTACAGGGTCCAGGATATATATGTCCAGGAGTGCATTAAATGGGGAACTCGGAGTGCAGAAATCATAGCCAAGCAGCAGTTGAAGCTCTAAAAAGTCATACACTTGTGGGACTGCTAACAATCCCTGATACATCAATATGTGGGTTCGGGGTTTGTGAATTGGAGGCAACAAAAGAGCAGACTGCCTTGCCAAAGAATTGGCAAACCCACAATTCTACGGTCCAGAAGCATTCTGTCAAAGCCAAAGGTCACTTGAAAAAGGAGTTTTGACGATGGAAACAGGTGGAATAAAATCTCAATGGATTGAACCGCAAATACAAAGACAAGGCTACTGAGCATATAGCCGCAAAAAGCTAAAAAGCTTCTGGAGTAAGACTCTAAACTGGTGACGAATTTCCTTACTTAACACTGCCCTCTGAGGTATCACCTCGAAATGATAGGCAAATCAGATAGTGATAGTTAGATAGATATATAGAAATTTCATCGAAACTGCCTGTGACCTCGAATATATTGAAGGTCATGTACAAAAGATCTCATGGGTCGAGATGCTTGTGAGGCTGCATAGCCATCAAGCACACAATTTGATATGTCGTTGATGTATATCATTGAGATATTTCGGAATTTTTAATCGATTTTGGTACTACAAACTTCAATAAAATCGTAACAAAACACACCATCAAATATTCGGATATCATTAAGGAATACCCTACACTCAAATATATTATGATATGAGTATTCGCCCCAAAAAAGATTTGCTAGGGTGATCTCTTTCATCCATACCCTGCGAATAATGTATAGATATACTCATCAACCTACGTTATTTGCTCAGATATTAATATTGGCACGTGACGATTTATGAGATTAATATCAGCAGAATGGTAATGAAACGATAATAGTCAAGTACTCCCACAAGTGAGCAATCACTGGTTAAAACCGTTGCATCGCAATTTATTATCACGATGATATGAAAGGTATATATGAAGAGTCTGATTAAATATCTACATAACAATGAGTAGGCATAATAGTTGATGACGACAGCATTCTCCTATATATATTTCTGAATTTGAATGAATATATTTTTCGAATGTTTTAGAAGTCAACCTGATATGTCCTTTTTTACAATTCAAAACAAATCGATTTCTTTCATGAAATTAACAATTACTGATATTGAATCGAGACTTAGAATAAAGTGGAAATGATGTCCATATATCATATTTATCATAGCATTCAATCAGTCAGTCTATTTTTCCCAAAATATTGACATTTGATAATGAAAATTGGCACTACGACCATGATATTCGAGAACATTTCAAACATCTCGAAATCAATATTCGATTTTACTCAGTTAGTTCTGAATACAAATAGGACTCTACACAGCGCCTTTCATCGTTACGCGATGTGCAATATGGCTTCCGCAAAGGATACCTACAGCTGCAGAAATGCACTTTGAATCACTGGCGACATGAAAAAGGCGGTGAAAGAAAAGTCATTCTCTATATTGATTATACCATTGTTATATTGAATCTATTTAATCACAATGATATATTCTTGTACATTTGTTGTTTTCCATTCAAATATCCCAACTAGCCCATTTATATATGGATATGACACTCAGTTGTACAACAGTACAACTGGGTACTGGGTTCAATCATTGGTCGATATGGATTTAGGCTATATGCTATGTGCCATGTATTCAACTGAGTTTCTACTAGCTCAGATGCCATAGTGGTTTGGATCCCACTTGTATAAAATGCAAATCGCTTGTCTTCCTGATTCGCACAAGCTCTTGTTTCGGCAACTTGGGCCCAGATAACACAAAAACCTTTTGAGGATCTTCTGAGGCGGTCACATTAACGTCCTCAATACGTCGAGAGGCTTTCAAAGAACGTCCCTAGGACGTCCTCCTGTTACCATTTTCCACGTTCAAATAACGTCTCAGAAGATCCCCACGAGGTCTTACTTTTTTTATTCACTCCAGTTATGCCTTTTTTGAGTTTTTATTATTCTCAGAATGACTTTTGGGCATATCTGAGAACTAATGAAAATGAAAAAAAAATAAAAAAAATAAAAAAAATCAGCGCTATCATGGTCACCCATCCAAATCCTAGCCACTGCTGTCGTTGCTTGACTTCTGTGATTCAACTTACCTCCTCATTGCAATGTCGCTATTCCGTGAACTTATAAATGTTTAACTTTCAATGTGATTTGAACAACAGGATTTTTATTACTAAAATTGGAATACTTTTTTTTTTTTTCAATAATAATGGACAAGATAATTTTTATATATATAGCTCACTTTTGAATTGGGAAATTCATATGCAGTGGAGAACCAACCAATATCGAATAATTAAAAATTAATTTGTAATTCGATTTAAAAATATATATATGTATATTTATCTCGTGACTTGGAAGAGATGAAATTCACATAAAAATATTTACCTTTTTCAATTATTTTTATGAGTAGAACATACTCCGGTCAATTGCTCCTAACTTCACATGAGTACCTATACATATTTAAAGACGAAAATATCATCAGAATACATCCATATAGGCCCACACATATCCACATCCCCAGGCTGCCGCTGAAAAGACTAAGTGGGGCAATTATGTCAAAAATTCTGAGCCTAGTGACATTCTCAGGATGTAGAATATAGAACATCCTCCTACAGTCTTTTGGCGACTATTAGAGGACGTCCTTAGGCCCACACATATCTACATCCTCAGGCTGCCGCTCGGAGGACTAATGTGCGACAATTATGTCGAAAATTCTGAGCCTAGTGACGTTCTCAGGATGTAGAATATAGAACATCCTCTACAGTCTTTTGGCGACTATTAGAGGACGTCCTTAGGCGAATGTGTGTTATCTGGGGGTGAATTTTAAAATGCAAATACACATATACGGAATGATCTTTGATCATTTGTCTGTATTCAAGGGTGTGATTCTTCATGATAAAATTATAATGGTCGAACTAGGTATTTGAAATATCTCAGTTATATTCAGGAAGTAGTTACAATTGGTAGAAGCGCATATTTTCTGTCAGGCAACGTGAGCACGGTGAAAGTTGGACCTCCCGAGTTGGTCGAGGTCCCCCACAAGGTGTCCTACATCCTAGAGGTCACAGAAGAAGAGTGCATCTCTGCAAAAAAGTGCATCTCAGCACAAAAGTGCATATCTGCAGCAGGGAACCCGTTTATAGGTGTAGCAGCCACACCTGTTCCACATATGCTTGGTGCGTAAGGCTTGGCGGGTAGCGTGCGTGATGTTGCATCAGGACCTAGGTCCTACAGGGCCTAACTTCATTCTGGCGACACGCCTGCACCCCATCTCCGAATAGCATGGGTAGGCTTCCTGGTGCAGATGCTGGAAACGTGGTGTTATGATGTCCAATTTTGTCAATATATTTTATCGTCCAGAGAAAGTAATGAATGAATTGTAACTTGTAGCGTATTTGATATCAGGTACCAACAAATATCTGTGTAAGTGGCTACCTGTTTTTGATATTTATACGGGTCGCTATAGGTCCTCTGGGCTCGAAATATAAACAAATTTTATGTTTTCCGGCTATATTTCTTTTAAAGTTACCAAACTATATCCAGACATAAGGATTAGTCTAATGATATTTCATGAGAGAAAGATCGAATTGAATGGATTCGAAAAGGTGAATTCGTCTACGAGGGTTTTGATGATTATTAGGAACAAGAATATTTTATCACGAGAATTCGGTATGATATGAGCAATGATTATAAAAATAATATGAATACAAAGCACAACACGATGATTGTGTGTAGAGTATTGACTGTACTTACCATACCATCTTGGTATGGAGTAACTTGGGAACTAATAAGGAATATAGTCTGAATGCAGTAATTGAAGGGAGGATCATTCGAGGAGAGGAAATTAGGGAACCACTTAGAACATTCAGTTTTGTATACACTTCAAACTCGCTCGTGTACAATTTATGGTCATGATATCCACAGTCGTAAGAACTTCGGAGGTAATGCACCTATGTGTGATGCAGCAATCAGTGCAGGGCAATGCAGTGCATATTGGGATTTTGAATATTATGGAAAATATTTACCTAGAATACATGTCCAACAGACAAACATCATGCCAGTTAGATACGACTGCAAACGAAATGCAGTTTGGAGTGGTCATAAACGACCACCAAATCTGCACAAATAATATACTTTAACTGCTAACCATCTTTCGAGCATGCTATAAAAAAATGTGCCCAGGAGCACCCAAAATAGTCATATATTTGTGAGTCTGATGAGCTCACTTGGAACTGTAAACTATCCCTGAGATAACTGACAAAACCCTGGTCGACCTCATAAGATATCATTCATTTCTTCGGCCAGTAACATCTTGTGAATGGAAATGTTCCTTAAGGTGGGAATACTCGAACTAGTTTACTCCGAACGCAAAAGGACTGGTGAGCCTATCAACAAGGAAATCTCAGCAGCTTCTCGAGTTAGAAAAAAAAGACTTGAAACTGGTGACGGAACTGCATACTGGTTACTGCCCGAGGTATCACCCCAAAAAAATTTGCAAATCAGAAAGTGATAGTTGTCGCTACTGCGAGAACTTCGCTGACACTGCGAAACATTTGCTGTGCGAATACCGAGCGCTTTTCTGCAAAAGGCTCATGTTACTTTCATTTAACTCCAAGGAAACTGATGGATAGATTGAGGATCATGCACTAAAGATATGAAAGGTCGAGGTGCTTGGGATGCTACATAGCCTTATTCACGCCCCCCTTCAATCTACGATTCGCATTCGCATAGAATAGATTATGGAATTGTGTGAATAGTCTGAGAACAAGTGTTTCATGATGTGTTTGTGCTATATAGATTTCGAATTCAACTTTTTCAAGAACTGTTCATACCTATAGTCATCGTAGATGGACTATATTTGCATTAGTCCTTGGAAAAGAAAGAAGTAGAGAATAATTCATTTCAATTCATTATATTATTATTGATGTTATCCCTCACACAATCGTTATGGAAATATATTCATATCTGATGAATCATAAAGTGGCAGTTTAAATAACTCTCAGCTTGAAATACATATAGCTTAACCTATAATCTATTTTATACAAGATATCATAATGATATATTATTCAGAAGATTTCACTCTTCTTCGGTGATCTCTTCACATCTGTCCTCGATTTCATCCTGAAACAAACAATCATTTCAATTCGAACTACAGTTATATTTACATATATATTTCGAAAAATCATCCAAAAATTCTATGGAGGTTGCAGAAATTTTCACCTCCGAAAGTGATAAAAACAAGAAGGACAGTTGAGGATTGTGAGAAGCAAGCCCTTCAAAACAGAGATCATCATTCCAGTCAGTTAGTGAATAATTCCCGAATCTGCATTTTTTCTTGTGGTATATTCATCAAACCAAGGTCATTTGAATAAGCAATAACGATATGCATATTTATTAATCGGTCTCATAATAATTAGTTCTGTAAATGTTTTATAAATCGAACAGTATTGATCAAATTTACATTTCAAAATGATTGTTGGCAAAAGCAATAATTGACTCCAGGACCCAGTCAACCTGTTGTGGATGGTAATTCTGGTTAGGAGGATCTGAAGCCTTCAGAAATTCAAGCCGATGCAAGGAACAATATTTTTGAGAGACGAATATACTCAGAGATTCCCTGGGGTAATGAGAAATGTAATCGATGATGCACTCTCTTTGTTGAGGCGTCTATCAAACATTACTGTGGGTTGTCAGATCAAACAAAAAATGTATTCTTCGACACCATGAAATATGGGCAAAATGATTTAATGATACTCACATTGAATACGACAAACAATATCAGTAATAAAAAAAACATTGAAATTGGCACTCAAACACAATCGTTTCAGAAAATCTCTAAATTATTTCGAAAACTGCTGTTTATATTGTTCTATCAAATTCATTGTTGATCAAAAATGTGGAGGGAGTAAGTTTCTGGTTGCATAACAATAATATAGTTTTGAAAACAATTGAAACTATATCCATCTCAAGGAAACTTCTTCTCAGGTATATATCAATAATGAATCGAAAAGTACGAACAAGATGTCTGATATTGCGAATTTAAGTATCATTTATAATTATCTTTTAAAATTTGAAATCAAAAAAATTTCACCTAACCCCAATGAAAACCTAAATTTACCACCTTAATGTAAATTCGGTTGGAACTGTTTTCGTGATTTTCTATGTCATGTGTCACCTTGTCATTGATATTCCATCTTTCAAACCAATGCACATGTATCATGTCAACTTACTTTTTTGCGTTCCATGACATTTCAAAGCACGTTTTCAGTTTCTAACTGAATAACGACCTTCATACACCATTTTGTTTATCATGTTTTTTAAGTACTACATTTTTTAAATTTTTTATAATAAACGATGTTATAACTGCTAACTTATGTGTGAAAACTTCTAACGTTAGTAAGTTTTTAAAATTTTTACTAGATATACCTCGATTTTACCGATAGGTTTCTTGTTCTTCAGATGTCTTAAAAATGAAAATAAAATAATTTGCGAAAGCTCGACAAATTGACAAAGAGTAATCATTTATTTTGGCCAAATTTCTTTGACTGCAACCTCAAGGAGGATTTTTTCTGTGAGAGTTTCTCTCCAAACATACAGTTTTTTCAACTAGTCCAGTCACGAGTCTACATTCTTCTATATAATATATATTCCTTTGCTCATACAAGTCTCAATGAAACTTTGAGGGTTGCTTTGCAACTAGGTTGGTGGTTAAAAAACAATAAACTTCGATGACAATGAATCACTGACCACAAAAATATTGAAAAACCCCTTAACATCATTCAATCTGAAAATTCATATCAATCAACCAACACGTATTACAGAGTTTTCGTGTACTGCAAAAGATTACATTTGTACTAACCTCGCTGAGAAGCTAGGTAATACCAGTTGGTTTTAATGACCATGAAGGATTGATTGTAAAAGATGATTTCAAAGGGAACGAACAGTAACAATATGCGAACTATGGAAGAATTTAAAGTCTCAAAAACTTCACCAAATTTAAACAATTGTCTGGGGAGGTTAGATGGTGTACAGTGTTGAACTCTGACAACCCTCTGTGTTTATTTCATGAGAAGTTGATAGACACCTTCAATGCAAGTTTCCCAATTTGCAGAATCAGAAAGAGAAATAATATAAAAAGATATTAAAAAGATCACGAAATTTATGAAAAATTCAGAAAAGAATCAGAGATATTTACTAGTCCTAAACGAAATGATTCATTTCCCAACTATGTCAATAAGTCGGAAACAACTTATAGAGAAGTCATACAACTTTCTGAAAAAATATACTATAGAAAAAGGCTTTCAGAAGCAAAGAATCAACGTATAGAGAATTGGGCAATAAATGGTCTAAGGAGTGAATCTGACCATACACTTTGCTAAATTATTACCATTGCTCAGCAGCCGAAAAATAACCTCTACTTTCGAACCACTAAAATGACCCAATGTCTCATATGTCAGAAATTTTAGCTTTCTACCAATAAATCGGCATGATTTACATGATTATGTACAAACATGTGTTATATTTTTTTTGCGAAACATGTAAATGCAGTCTCCATCCAAAAACAAATTTTTTCGAGTTACCTATCATCAAATGCAGGTTTTCGAAAGTTCCTAACAAACACATAATTCTGAATATAGTATAATCAATTGTGCTTGGGTTAATTTTGGGCAGTACCTCTCGTTTTCAACATGTCGTAAAAAAATCAAAATAAAATGATATATTTCTAAAATGGATTAAACTATTATATTTTGTTCTCCTAATTTTTATTTTTTTCACTTTTTTCAACGAATCATCATACAAATAACCGAAAACCGTTTGGTTGACCTTTTTCGTATAGGAAAGTTCCAAGGTTGTATGGGTTATGACAATTCCAAGACATGAATGCTCACCTCATCTAATTCCAAACATTTCGCCCACTCCTTGATAGTGATTCTGTGGTTATTGTCACTATCACAGGCGTTCAAAAATGGAGCGATGCAGTGTTCCAAAGCCATTAGCGGTGCTCTGATTGGGAAGAGTTCATGACGAGAGACAGATCTATAAACAATGAAATGTCAGGTACATAATCGGTTAGCAGTAAATCACATCAGATTCTGAACGTGTTGAAATATTTCATATTTTTGCACCAGATGAGCCCACAAAATCATATTTTGTGCAGCTCGATAGCTCGATTCGCCTAACGTCGAAGATTCTATTGTTCTGATAAAGCGCCCTCAAGCAGCAATTTGACGTTGCGGCGACGTGTTTGAAAAAGTTGCGCAACCAAACATGAGGCGTAGTCGACCTTAGTACTACGTCGTCACGACCCTGTTTTGCACCACTTTGGTCAATCATTTTTGGGTTTTTAAAACGTTTCATTTTCAACTGTAGGTAGCAGTTGGTCGTTTCCTAAACGTTGCTAAATTTACCAAAAAACAACTACACACTTGCACCCTCTTGCGCAGCGATGACAGTTCACTTTCCACGGTGTTCAGAAATTAGTAAATATTCCAACCAAATCATTACTGATCACCAAAATGGACACTTGGTAAAAACTTTCTGACGACTACTAATGTTTTACTCATGTGCTCATGATAGGTACCTACTCTATTTATATTGCCTGAAAATAAAGATTTCCAAACAGAAATTATCAACGCATTTCAGTTTATTGTCAAATATACTATTGTTTTGCGTCAAAAAACACGCGCTCCTTCAATCCGTGGCGAATTTCTCAAAACTCGAAGAAAAAAAAACGAGAAAAATAATTTGGGATATATAATATTCAAAGTTAATATTTTTCCAAACAAGAACTATAGAGGATACAATGATATATTAATCGTTTCTAGAGTACTGTTAACCTCTGTTAATGTTTGTTTATGTCCCAAATTTCAATGGCCGACCATGTTTCCGAAGATAATATTACGCATCAAACATGGCGTAGTATTATAATAGACGTCAACACGACTTAGGATATCAGATAACTGAAAAATATACTGCTTTCAACCTTAGTCATCCAGACAACTAAATATAACCAAAGCGCGACTGAAGTTGGTTATCCGACCAAAAACTGAACGAAGTCCAACTAACGAACACACCTCGCTCCACATTTTAAAACGGGCTTTCCTGTGTCATACAATTGTCAGTAGTGTTCTTCGAAAAATTAGTTGCTTTCCTCAATCTCTGCATCCAGGTTAGCATTTGTTCCAAAAGAACTGAAGTTTTCCAAACTGCCTGTCTTCAGGCATAATTTTATTTTTAATAAATTTTTTGAGGTTAGGTTGGATCAAGTTTTTCTTATCTTACTAGATATTTATTCTTTCGTCGAAGCATTTCAGCCAACATTATGTCCTTGTTGTCATGGGGCATGTTCTCTATAGTGAGTATTTGGAAAATTTAACTGCAAAGATATGACTCCACGAAAACGTTTACAATTTTTATAAAAAAATGCCCACTGCCAAGTTAAATGTCACAAGGTCAGCTCAACGTCGGTAAAACGTTGAACATAACTAGAGTAATCACTCAAACGTTTTCAGAACGTCAATCCTATTCCCAAAATTTTTACTACATGAAGTTGGTTGGGTTTAACGTTGTAACAACGTCGTCGGTTAACTAAAGTCATGCTCAACATTGACACAACGTTGTCCGGTGGTTTAGAGAGCGTCGTTTCATAAATGACAGATTTCTACACTAAGTATAACGTTAATTTTGGTGTATTATGTGGTTATCGTCGCCAAAATGCTACTTGGGGCCATCATCACTGACCTGTCTGGTGGGTTTCCATCTAGTTCGCAGAACTTCCAGATGGCTGCATTCGCCCATCGTCTGGTCATGTTGGATTCGGCTTCGCGTTCCATGGTCAAGTAATGCGGTGTTAGTTCGTCACGATCGGCCAAATCTCTCATGATGTTGAACAACCAATCGCGCATCCTACGAGGGAAGTCGGACATTTCTTCCTTGGAACATTCCTATAAGAATGCGATGAAAGTATCAGTAAATATAATGAATTATGTTTCTATTTATCGTTGGAATGTAACAACTATATCTGTGGATATGGATCAATGGACTCAACAATAACAATACCCTAAGAGAGCTTAGCCAATCATAGTGTTAGTCTTTCGAGGGTTGAGGTATGAAAGATACCTTTTCTTCTCGACCAGTTCAAAATCATTATTTTGGGAGCAATTGTTGTAACCACAAAAAAACTGGTCTTATTAATTCAGATTCGACTTCCTTTTTGCAAGGACATACAGAGTTGATCTGTTACTTGCACAAAGGCACTCTAGCGATTAGATGCAATTCCAGACTAGCTTGGCATGTGTTATCCTGGAGCCTATATAGTGCCTTGGGAGCAGCCTGGCTGTCTGATACCATACTGATATTTCTGTTCACAAGAGATCAATTGGTTAGCACTTTCGTACACAAATCTTTAGCGATGAATTCTGCCTGACAGATGGTAGCAAAACTACCAAGACTAACCGGAATTTTAGTCATTGGATTTCTGCTGAATACAAACAGCACCAAACCCCAACTGCAGTTTTTGGGTCATCCGTATACTAGATGATCGAATGATTTTCCTACGTGGGTCAGTATGGCTAGAAAATCAGAAACCATATCCCTAGAGTATGGTTATTTCTAGTTCTATTCTATTCAGTATCTTGAAATGGTCCGCGAGACGCTCTTCTTGGATTTAATTTTACGAGACATAAATATATATTGATATGACTGTTGATAGTCTCTTGTACATTTGAATTATCGTTATTTGCGAAATTTTCTTTAGTTGTAGTGTAGTGTTTGTGGCAGAACTATGGACATATCACGTTATTAAATTCAAAAATTCCATTTGGGTTTCGAAGGTTATGGAATCGATTTATTTCATATAATTTCAAAAACAAACCAAAACGTCAAGCTCATGCTCATTAGTAAGTACATACTCGTTGAGCTGTAAGACGGCTTCGTGAATTTAGCGTATTCACAAGAAGGAAGTTATTGAGAAATCATCCAGTTGAATATTTTAGATATACCAATATTACGAATATTGGGGTTATGAAGAATAGGGCAATATCATATTCTTACCAAAGATAACCAGATAGACGTGGAAGAATTTACCGAATAACTAGAAAGCAATTCTATCAAAGCCATTATCCGCAAAGAACAATTTATTGAGATGGTACAGCGAGTTTTGAATCTCGGACAGACTATGTAATAGTGCATAGCGGAGTCATGACAGCTTACACAAGAGGCATAATAATATACAATACAAGAGACAAAGTTTAAACCTCTCACGCCATTTATCGTATACGGTTTCATGCCGATTGTATCACCCTGTATAAATGAATCATCACCGAATTCATATACAGGGTGTCCCGAAATTACATAAGAAGATTTCAGCTACAGCGTCTAGGAACAAAAATAGTAAAAAAAAATAGACAAACATTTGAGATGAAATAACAAAATTTTTATGATTTATGCCAAATTCAAGAATTTTTAAATATAGGAGGTTGATGTCAAATGAGAGGATATTTTCCAGCAAACCATAATTTTCTAGAAATTTTCGACTTTGAGAAAAAATCTAGAACCGTAGAAAAATAGTACCTATATTATTCAACGAGCGTGTAATATGAAGCTATTACTCATGAGAATGAAGTAATAGTCAGTAGACGAAAGAAGAATACCATACTTTTTCTATGACTGTGAGTGTTCAACATTCAATTCAAACGGACTAAGTAGATATCTAGAGAATATTTTGTTGGAAAACAAATTTCAATGATCTTTGTCACATAAATTCATATTTGAAAATGAATAATGAAAATGGAATATTACAAATTTTATAGATTGTACTCAAACTGGCAGCTTGTAGTGCTTTTAATGGAGTGCAGTTGAATTCGTTTTCGCTTTCTGAATTCACTTTTACGAAAACTAAGGTAAAGCACCCCAGGTAGAAAGGTACTCAAGTATTGTCAAATTATGACATTTCATGGCAAGTCTGATTCAAACATAGCACTGCATGCCTTATATTCCTTTTCATTTCAGTACAACTGGTGTCAATTGTTTTTTAGGAAGGTAATGAATCTACTTCGTCGCTGATTGGCCATAGCCTGTTGTGTGAATGCTCTTACACACGGGGCGTGGCTTGTTTTGTGTAATGCATCCAGTTACCCAACAAAAATGTTATATTTACGCAGCATAATTTTAAAATTGATTTATCTCGAAAACGGTGAATACTGTCGAAACTGAACAAGTGTATCATTTTAATGTGAAAATGTTTAGATTATTATATATTCTAATCAAACTACCGAAATATGCATGAACAAAAAAGTTGTGGGAAAAGGTCCCCCTAGTAAGTTCCGTATCCCACGCCCCTTAAAAAAAATACAAAATATTTCCAAGATTTATGAATTTAGCATGAAAAGTTAGGTAAATGGACAAAATTTGATTACTTCATCTCGAAGGGTACCGGAAATATTCACGAAAAACCTTCATCTCGAGCCCACCTTCAAATAACTGAATAGGGATGCATTTCTGAACTCATATCAATATAAACTTTAACTACTATTTTTGTTCCTTAGATCTGCAGCTGAAATCTTCCTATGTACTTTCGGGATAACCTGTATATTATATTTGTTCTTTTCCAAACAAAGACTTACGCGCATCTGTCTGCATTCGCCGTAATATTCGATATGGACGTGCTTGTACTGTGGCCCTTTGCATTGGGCGTCATCTTTTCCGCACAAGCAACGTTGTTGATAGATGGCGCAGTCAGACGACCAAGTTTCGTTGAAGTTCGAGCACACTTTCCTGCGCGACTCGGTTTCTTCAGGGCAAGTCGGGATGCAAACACATAGGGGTTCACCTTCTTCATCCACTTGGCATATTCTGCCTGCTCCGCAGTGGACTTGCAAACATGGATCTGTGCAGAAAATATTGTTGAAAAACGATAGTTCATGAGATCACCCGCTCCTTCAGACATAACTGATACACAGTAAAAACGGATCTCTTAAATCAAATATGTATATATTCTTGAATTGTATGATCTTCCGATAAGAATAATAATCTCAGATTGACCAGAAAGTTTCTTTTTTCAAATAATCACGTTGTTTGATTGTTAACATGAATTTTCTTGAAATGGATTTGGTTGAACTGAATCATCCGCACTCTTCACATTAGAAAACATTGTGAGTAGTCAAGATTATTTCTTTCAGCTCAAAAATATCGTTTCTTATGAAAATGTGTTCTGATGACGGAAGCATGTACCATCACGTGACCAGCTCGACCAATAAGCATAATTGAGAATTAGCGCCCGAGGCGAAGATGCGCAGTTCGCGAACTGTCCGCAGAACCAGCTAGATAACGCCAACAATAACGCCGTTGGCCGCCATTAGGACTATTTCAAGAGATACATTGTGACAGGTTACTGTGAAGTTTTCTTTGATGGTACTTGTGTTCCTATAGTGCAGAGTGCAGGCTCGCAAATTCTTTATAACTCGAGTACTCAACATGGACGTAAAAGGTTCCCTGGAAGCAAACAATCTAGAACATGTGGACATGGCGTCGTATCACTGGCACTGTTGTGTGTTAAGAATGCTTTATTTTGTGTTGTCAGGTCATGTTAATGTGCTTGAAGTGATAATTCATTGCTATATCAATACTACAGCCCCAGTTTGCGAAAAAACTATTTTTTTTCATTTTCAATTATCGGCATGCAGAGTTGCATTTATTCGAAGGTCAATAAGAATGGATCAAAAGTGATTCCTCTTGAATCGAGAGGATCATTGTTCAGATGTGCTTAGAAAACAGCTTCATCCAAGAAAATTGTTTTTCACAACAACATTGAAATATTCTTGCCTCAACCAAACAATTTTCAACAATAAAGTTTACATTTGACACGAAACTTTTTGATCCTAAGTAGTCAAGAGAATTTTGTCGAAGAATCAAACTAATATAGGTTCAACACCTATTCACAATTACCATTCTGTTGAGTAAATGCGGTTAAAACTTGATTTAAGAGATCTTTTTTTTTCTGTGATGACATAAATGAATTGGGAAATTTCACTTACAAGCAATGATTAAGTATCGATATTAGTAGAAGCGACTTCAATTTTGGAAGTGTCATCTCAGGTGTGCCTTCAGATAGTTAAAATGAAGAAATTATTGTTTTTATAACATGGGAAGGTCAGTTCTGGAGAAAGGAATTAGTTTAATCAATATTATATACTTTTGGAGATCTTGGTTCACTAAATTACTGACATCTACAGATCAAAACATTATTTTCTTCCTTCAAGTTAAAAGTTCATCTCTGGAATTCATAGGGACACGAAACGAATATAAACTAGATATCTCTGTTATCAACTTAAAATTCGAATATAACAGCAAAAAATTGAATAATTGAGGGTACCTGTTTCTGACCAGTTCAACTCACCAATCATTGGCACTCTGTTATCAATGATATCTTGACCAGCAAGTAGCGGAGGTAGTGCTTTGGTATCATCTCCACTCGTATCTTCAACAGTTTCCTCAATAGAGCTCCCTGTTGATTGTGGAACCTTATTTTTATATTTCTTATGTTTCCTCTGTAACATAATATAATCGACGATATGTTATGCATAAGAATCAGAATCCACTTCATCTATGTGAAATAAAAAGTATATCAACACACTCTACATCAAATGTTTTGAAATTTTCATGTAATTGGATTGTTTACATGAATCGTACTTTTGGCAAGATGAAATTGTTCTTACTTTTACAGATTTCAATGTGATCATATCATTACAAATGCAATTCTTCAAAAATTTGGTACGTATTCAGAGTTTCAACTATACAAATCGAAAGAATAGAAGTTGATCTTGGAAACCTGAAGCAGACGGCTCGGCACATTTCAGTCGGAACAATTGACTCAATTCACTCACCAAAATCAATAACATGCGAATATAGAAATTATTTATTTTTCTATCATCTCACTTCATTGAAGGTCTCCCTGAGGAAGCAGCGATTGAATGGAAATTTGAAGGAATAATAAAATTAATACTTATCTATAACATGATAAGTTGGAGTGGAATCTGATAAAGAATCGCAATATTATCGATTTAATTTCCCTCTATTACGATGCAATATCTGAGGTTATATTAGGTTAAGCTAATAATGTTCAAATACAAATTCTATTTTAACCTATTCATGTCTGGTATCATTACCTCCTCATTTTTTTGGTGAGATTCTTCGAATTGACATTTGGATTATGAAGAATTGTATTTTCGCTCAGTACCAACTCACCGTTTTCTCTGCGTAGCTGTCTGTTATCAGCAGTGCAAGTACTAACAAAAGGGATAGTTTCAGGAACTGCATTTCGTTCCAGTAATTCGAACCTAAAAATAAATAGGAAAAAACTATGACTAACGGATAGTGAAGTGACAATATCTTGAAGTTATTTTCTGAAGCCGATTCACAACTCTGTCACACAAAGGTCAAACAAGAAGTTCGTAGCATTAGTTTTCAAGTTACTTTTCTCATATCCTTAATTTTTCAATTGAAAACGAAATATGGATTTGGGATCAACTGTAGAGATGATGAAGTTGTGTGTGCATTTCAAAGATGTATGAGGTCATTCTGATTTATTCAACTATCGCGGGTATATATATGTTATGTTTCTGTTTTGGTTATTGAAACCGTACGTATATTTATATCAAGAAAATGATGCTTGATTTCCACCTCCTGCGACTCTTTTATAATGATTGATGTTCTGATTATCTATATAAGTACCCACTGAATGTGAATACGAATAGTATCAATGAAACAAAAGTCAATAAGATGATGATATTCTCATGGTAGATAGATGATATTGGTCATATTATGACCGTAGTTTTGCTAAGAATCAACTTTTTTGTACAAATTTTTAAATTTTTCGATCAACTTCATTTGAATAATTTCATCTCGGGTTTTAGGCCAAGCAAGACTTTTTATCATAAATAATTTTTTTTTCATAAAACAAATAATGAACAATTCTTCCATCTTGATTGGACATACAGTATATTGGAAAAAATTATATAATTGATTTCTGAAGGAAAATAAATGAACATTCTATATGCTAGTATTATTACTTCATTACACTGTTTCTACGACCACAGCGATATCTCATATTGTCAGTGTAACTTCGAATTATTTGTCAACACGGTCACAGCTTGCGTCAATTCAGAGTCGAAAATCAAGTATGTTGAATTGATAGGACAATGTCAAAAGTTCAAAATTGATAGCCCTGTTCAATTTACTCCGTAATGAGAAATATTTGATTGAAGATATAAACGAAGAACTCATTTTGAATGATTATTCTATTCAGCATCAAGACCTGACCTGGCACACTAAGACATTTTTTTCATCGTCACAGCAGAATTTTCCGCTGCTATAGCCAAAAATTTTGGCTACATAGGAGACAGCAAATATCTTTACCACTGCAGAGGAGACCACTTAACTGCCAACGTCTACCTGTGGTAGCACATCTACTTTAGAGTAACTCTGCTGTCGTAATAAAGATACTCTCCTGTTATGGAAAAGTAACTATGCTATGGTAGGACAAAGGTTTCATCATATTATTTTGTTGTTGAAAAGTAGATAATACAGGAGAGATATTTGTTGTTGTTAATATGAATGCTTACTGATACAGGAAAGAGTCGCTTTACTAGAAAATCATAGTCCTTGCATTCAACAGTACTAAGATAAACAAAGTTCCACCAAACAATGTTCATCAATCAATATTCAAATTATTGCCATTACTTTATGAAAATTTAGAGATTCAATTAAATGTCGTTTATTCTAGTTTTATTGTTGCACGCACTATGGTTCCACTTTCGAAGAAATTTCCCGCAAACATGTAAGATAATTAACTTCCACTTGCTAATAAATTTCTTTCAGACTGTCCCAGCATAATATCATAATTTACACACATACCAATCGTAGGTATCACAAAAATTCACACCGAACATTCGTTAAGAGTTTTACTCAAACCACGGAAGTATTTGAATGAACAGTGAACAAAACACCTAAGAACTAAGTAGGTATTATATAGAAGAAGAACACGAATATTTCGGTCCAGAACGGTGAAATACCTTACTCCGTGACAACAGAAAATCACTGGAATAGTGGACGGGACGGACGACAAACGAGGCGATAAAATGAAAGCGATACCAACCGAACTGCTATTTTGGAATGTCCGAATCACTCTCAGCAATTTATTTTTGCTGGGCTAGCTAAGAACATTACAGTTATTATAAAGAAATATTTCGTGATGCAAATATTTTCTGCTAGGGTAGCAGAGAACATAACGGTTATTATAAAGAAATATTGTTTAAATCTTCTTTGCTACAACAGTAACATATCTTACTATCGTGTAAAAGTACATTTTCCTGGTAGCGGAAATAATTTTATAGAATTGCAGTTCCACTACCACAGCCAATTTTTTTATTAATATTACTAGGTTTGTTACTTTTTTGGCTACGACACGTGAAAAAAATCAGCAAAGATCTTTCTCCTGCGACTTTCCTCAGTAAAAATAATGAGTTTTTTATTTTTGCGTCGTCGTAGAAAACTATAAATTTCAAATGGAAATCTATGGACTTCATAATTATAAGAGACACAATATTCCTCATCATTGATACCTGTAGTGCATGGAGTAGATATATTAAAATTAATGCATATGAGATATATTGAGTCATTAACTGGAAATCAACATTAAATGAAAATATGCTATGTGAGAGTAACCAATGAAGAAAAAATATCGTATGGTGCAAAATTGGGAAGAATTCGTTAAATCTCAAATATTTTTCGAGAGCATAATAATGGACGGAGATGATTATAGACTATATAGAGATAGAGAGTATATCAACAAATGAAGTTAGACTTTCAGCAACTAAATATTATGTACCAATGAGTCGTTCTTTACACACAATATTATTTTTCAGACAGTAAGTACACTGAGAAAATTTTTTCATCGTCACAGCAGATTTTTCTGCTGCGATAGCCAAAAATTTTGGCTACATAGGGGACAGGAAATATCTTTACTACTGCAGAAGAGAGCACTCTACTGCCAACGTCTACCTGTGGTAGCACAGCTACTTTATGAAGAACTTGTTTACAGTTTCAGCTAAGTAACTTTGCTGTCGTAATAAAGATACTCTCCTGTTATGGAAGAGTTACTATGCTATAGTAGGAGAGATATTTGTTGTTGTTGAAAAGAATGCTCACTGATACAGGTAAGAGTCTTTATTAGAAGAGCAAAGTTCTTGCCTAGAGCAGCAGAGTGTTTTTTTAGTCAGTGGAAGTTAATTCTCTCACAATAGCAAAGATATTTGCTGGAAATATCCTCATAGTGATACCATTTAGCGCAATCAACAAAACTAGGATGTGAACAAAGTTTAATCAAACCTCTAAATGTTCATCAATCGATACTAAAATTTCTGAAAATTCAGAGATTCGATAAAAGTTCGTTTATTCTAGTTTTATTGTTGCACGCACTATGGTTCCACTTTCGAAGAGATTCCCCTCAAATATAATGCTATAGTAAGAGAATAAACTTCCACTTGCTAATACATTCTTTTTAGACTGTCTCAGCCTATAACATCATAATTGTTCAAGGGACTAAGAATTTTAATAAAACAACAGTACCTATGCAAAATTTAATCAATTTATTCTTCTATATCGGTACTTTATCAGTCTCAAAAAACTTGAATCTATATATGAGTATAGGTAATGAACAAAATATATTTATTCAGAATGTCAGGGCACTCATAACTCAGTATGTATATATACCCACGATATTTTACGGTCACATTAATGTATTTATCATTTCAGAAATCTAAACATTTTCAAAACGATGTATTTTCTCAACCA
The DNA here is from genome assembly GCA_029955515.1 of Chrysomela aeneicollis. Lineage (NCBI taxonomy): Eukaryota > Metazoa > Arthropoda > Insecta > Coleoptera > Chrysomelidae > Chrysomela > Chrysomela aeneicollis. The sequence continues at coordinate 12,673,202 of JARUHQ010000002.1, forward strand.
CATAAGTCAATACTTATTTCCATTTCATGGATGAAATAGTCAAATTATTAATTTAAACAATTTCAAAGGTGTCAAAAGATATCAGTTCTTCAAATAAAATACAATTTATCCTGTTACTTCCTTCCACCAAAAAGGAAAAATAATGTTCATCATCAACCATACCTCGACATTTGGGGTCTTGTTAACGTCTTGATATTGCTTCGAAGATTATACAAAGAAAGTACTATACTTTTGAAATAGCTATCACTATAATATTCATGATGGCAACTATAATAAGAAATCCCAGCTTTCAAGGTATATGCTTTAAAATGATCGTCGTCCATCTCTCAAGATCACTTAAATTGTAGTTAATGTAGTTTATATACACTCGTTGAACCATATACACATATATACGTAGGTATCACAAAAATTCAAACCAAACATGCGTTGAGGGTTTCACTCAAACTCAACACGAATATTTTTGGTAATACTTTGAAATATCCACTGTTACTATGTGAAAACAGAAAAACACCGGAATAGTCGACGGACGAACGACGGACGACCAGACGAGATGAACTGTTGCAAGTCTGGCGATAAATGAAAACGATACTAACCGAACTGCGATTTTGGCATGTCCATATCGCTTTCAGCTAATAATTTTTGCTGGGCTAGCAAAGAACATTACAGTTATTATAAAGAAATATTTCGTGATGCAAATATTTTCTGCTAGGATAGCAGAGAACATTACTGTTATTATAAAGAAATGTTGATGAAATCTTCTTTGCTACAACAGTAACATATCTAACTATCGTGGAAAAGTACATTTTCATGGTAGCAGAAATAATTTTATAGAATTGCAGTTCTACTACTACAGCCAATTTCTTTTCTGTGATAGAAAGTTTCATCGCAATTACAATAAAGCAGTTTCAGTAGAGTGATCTTTTCTGTAAGAGCGAAGCAACATTACTACGTTTGTAACTTTTTTGGCTACGACAGGCGAAAAAAACTCAGCAAAGATCTTTCTCCTGGGACTTTTCTCAGTGTACCTAACGTTTCTGTTAGATCTCTCCTTCAGTGTTCTTGGGAATAAACAAACTTCAATTCTCTGAATTATTTGAAACTAGACCAATATCCTTGCCAATATGAATTATTTCAACAGCTTTTCATGCTGATATTCAAGACATCAGTTGAAGAAATATCATAAAATTCTGATTTGGATATGTATTTCGGGGTTAGTCCATAACCATGAGAGAAGTTATCCAAAACGCTTTGCATATTTGTAGACTTGGCTAAAGCATTTGATACAGTTAGTCATATTCAGCTCCTGGACACGCTGGAAGAAATGGGTTTTAGAGGTATGACCCACATGCTTTTGAAGAATTATCTGGAAGGCAGAATTCAGAATGTCGAAATATCTGGTTCAAAAAGTGACTACAAAACGGTTAAATATGGAGTACCTCAAGGAACAGTACTTGGACCACTCCTGTTCAATATATACCTGAATGAACTGTTCAATCTGAAGAGCACTGGTAAAATAGTTAGTTTTGCGGATGACACTGCAGTAATATATAAGGCAAATAACTGGGAACAATTAAAAAAGGTAGCTGAAAAGGATTTTAAAATAATTATGGAATGGTTTGACAGCAAAACACTGACAGTGAATGTTCAAAAAACTAACTACATAGCATTCGCTCCAAATGCGAAATACTTGCCTCCATTCAATTCTCTCTTTTTCTCCCTGCAAACTGATGTACATATTCTATCAGTTCCAAGTACAAAATATCTAGGAATTTACTTAGATCAGCACCTGAAATGGAATATACATATAAACCATGTAATGAAGAAAATCAGGTTTGTATTATATAAACTCAAATACTTGTCGAATATTTTAGCAACAAAATATTTAAAAATCCTTTATCACGCACTGGCGGAATGTCATCTCACATATGGTATCCTAGCGTGGGGAGCTGCTTATAAAAACCATCTGACGGATCTGCAAATTTCACAAAAGTATTTATTAAAGACAATCTACTATAAACCCCGCTTATACTCAACAGACAAACTATTCATAGAAACAGAAATGTATGATATTCGACAACTTTTCCTCAAAAATATCCTTCTCAGAATTTATAAAAATAAACATGAACTACTTGAGATAAATCACAATTATCATACAAGATATAAAACCAAGTCGGTTTATGTTCCTACACCGGACAACAATTTCATGATGAAGTCTTACCTGTACCTAGCACCTAAAGTTTATAATATTATACCAACAAACATGAAAACAACACACTCGTTAGGGTTATTCAAAAAATATCTGAAATTGTGGTTACTCTCTACTCCCAGGAATGAACTACACAAGATCTTTGATACCCAATCAATATAAATCGATTTGAATAAAAAACTATAAATAAAAAGTTTAAAAAAACCCTATTACCTACCTATACACATCAATTTATGAAGTATTCTTAATTTCCTCTTTCTGTCAATTCTTCAAAGTTTTACAACTATGAATGTATCAATATAAAATATAGAAGAGCTTATAAAATGATGGTACTTACTTACCTGATGGATGTCACTCAAACCTAGTAAAGTATGTAATGTGTGTAAAGTATGGAATCATATATCTTAACATCACTGTTATGCCTTTTACCTACTCCTATTTTGTTGTTAATAATTATAAGTTAGCTATAGTTAATAGTCCATAGCCACGCACAGGCTTGTCCTTCTGTGGTTTTTTCTATATTTATTTACTGCCTTTTGTAATGGATGTGTGAATAAATATTATTATTATTATTATTAAGTGGTTTATACATATTCGATTTTCGCGGTACTTCACCTTATCATTATTCTATAGAAATTTCAAGAACTATTTCCATCATGATGTTTTATATTATATATGTTTCGATTTATATGACGATGTTTCATAATATCTCCTATAATAACAAAACAATAATGTAATGCGAATTCTACGAAAGCGTTAGCAAGTCGTAACTCATCATCTTACTTGCCAACTCAGCACGCAATACTCAGAAGTCCAAAAAATAACTCAGGGTGGGCAAATTTCGATGTTTGTGTAGGGTCACTCGGTAACTATAGGGTTAGATTGATTATCAGGTCGTGAGGAAACTTTCGATAAAAAACTGAAAATATAACGTCCCATTTGAAAATCGGAAGTTTAATTCACTTCCGGTGAATCCGGAATTTGCATGAAGTTGAGTTACTTGTCAAAAAATTCAGTCACATGCATTAAACGGATCCTCCAAATTTCATTTAATTATCTCCAAAAACAAAATAGTAATAGGGGCGAACCTTCCGTGGACACCCGGTATATCAAGAAAACCCCAATGGCCAACGATACTACGAAATCTTCAACCAGAAATTCATTGAGGAATGTACCCTAATTGGGGCAAGAAATCAGTTTTTCCAACAAGATGGTGCACTGCCTCATAATATCAGAACCGTTACAGAATAATTTTTTCGTTCTGGGGCTATATCAAGTGCGAATAATGCAAAAAAAAATCAACAACGATATGAATGAACTGAGACAAAATTCTTTTTCGACTTTGTGATTTATATAGCGAACGGAATAGGCATCAGTTTGAACATTTTGTTCATTTCTATTGATTTTTTGTAGTTGTAATGCATTATGGAATCAGATATAAGTACCTGATTTCTGGCAACCGTCATTAATATCACAGATATATAGTACACACAGAAAATTTAACTCTCGAATATCAAACCAGCTTGGTTAAATGATAGTGAAAGATTTACTAGGCTGTGTGAATGAATCGATGTAATTAAATAAAAAACAGATTTGTATTCCATGCAAATTGTATTTCAAAAATTGTAGCAAAGCGCTTTCAACTGTTAGGTCATCATCAGTGCATACCTGAAATAAGTATAAGTATGATTTCGTAAAATAAGAACACATTCTTATCAATGTGGATAAAGATAAAAAATGTTGATAACATTTTTCTTTTTTATATACCGGGCTATTCAAATTCGTTTCTGTACATGGGGATCTCGTAAACGATAAGAGATAGAGTGTCGGTTAAAGTGTGAATAAGTTGCGTATTCTAGAGACCTATTCAATGATGTAAAAAAATCGAATTTAGCTCTTTTGGTTCTGGAGATATACAAGGAAAACAAAAAATCCCAAATTATTTATTTGCCTGTACCTATCTTCTTTATTCGCAGACATATTGAAAATCTATCCACATTTTTCTATTGGCACTTGATGTGGGCTATCAGAATATGTTCATAGATAGTGAATCTGACCTGAACGTAATGTATTTTGATTCAAGATCATTTTCTTGAGTCAACCATATAATTGTCATCGAATGAAGATAACTCTTTTTTGATTGCTGTTCTCTGTTGAAAAACATCGTTTTTTGATGTGAGGTGTAGTAGTCTTACGTTGAGATCATTATATTATTGGAACCATCAAGATTACATATTACCTCCATTCAAGAATATGTATTATGTACGGATATCCTTTGGATGAAGATATTCCAACGGTTTTCCATTTCAGCAAGAGTACGAGTATCTTGGATCGAAGAATTTCCTGGAAGTGGAAGTAGCCACGACCTTATCTTCAGATATGGAAATGTTAGGGTCAATTCAGATATCAGGTCGTGTTCATGAGTGTTATGTTTGGCTGATTTGAAATGAAGAATATTTTCAAGTAATAGAATATTCTTCAAGCTCTTTCATTTTTTCATGTTTAGTCCTCTCATTATTGCGTCCGATCATCAGGTTGGTATCGATTCTTAGAGAATATATGTGTGTATTGTGATTATTTTTTGACATAGACTTTGTACACTAATATTGGGATAAAAAATTTATGAGTTTCGGATTATTCGGGTATGAATTGGCGAACAAAAGAATAATCAGAATTCTATGATTTCTCGATTATCGTTTTTTTTTCAACTAATGTGAGATCGAAGATTAACCTAGATTTTGGAAAATTATACCTATTCCTGCCTACACTCCTTTGAGGAAGTTTGTAACAATAGATAATTCTTATGTCACTCAACAAACTAGTCCAGTGGTGATGACATTTGAAGTTTTTTTGAATACACCTTCCTTTTGATAAAATATTTCTACCCTGAGAAAATTCTTTTGTTGGTATAATTGTCACCTGATAATTCCAACGATATTATTTCTCGAGCAGAATAGATGTGTCTTCAAGCAAATCTTTCAAATTATGATATCTATGAATATTCGATATTTGAGTATTCTCATGTAGCTAAGGATTGAAATATATCGCGGAACTCCTGCCTGAAACATTTCATGTGAACGACCCAATAATAAAAAAATACTGATTCAAAACCATGTTTCGAGTATTATTTTATATGGAAGGATTCAATGAAACATCAGCACAAATTTTACGTTCATTGAATGATAATGTATGGAAACATTCGACTAGTCTTGAACGATTAGGTCAACCAATTGAATCTTGGGAAAATCTTGGAAAAATCTTGTCTTACACATCATCACTGATCAATTAAATTTGAATACAATACAAAAAAAGAAAAATAAAAAGACATAATGGAATGTAAACATTAAAATACAACAGAACGTTTATAAAAAATCGTGCATTTTCACTAAAAACAATTAAAGCGTATTTTGAGAATAATGAAACTACAAATATTTGGGATGAATTTTCAAAAAATAATCAAGTTTGAATCAATCAACGAGACAAAAATCCACAGAATTCTTGTCATTATAGCAAAAAGGACCACAGCATGTTTTATTACTCAGAATTTTATAAATCGTCAATTGGAGAATCTGAGATTTGATTAGGAATCCTGAATCGTTAACATTAAAGAAAATAGTTGAAAGGTGAATTGAATATACGTGGGAATAATCTGCACTCTGTATATGTTCTCAATATCTCCTGTTTTACTCCTATTATGTAACCAACAGTATATATCCTAGCTAGTTTTACAGGAAAAAACTGATTCAACAATCATATACATCCCAGTGAATCAGCGAAGTAACAGTAAGTCGCTGTGAATAGAAAATATTGTGAAATTGATGATCATCCAAGATGTTTTCTGGAGATTTCGTCAGAAATAAATCATATCACCTATACAGGGTTCCGCCGATTTCATAGGGACAGTATTGCTATTTCCTAAACGGTAAAACATGGAAAGTTGATCAAATTAGGCAAAATGTGCGTAATTCAGTCCTCTTCAAAATGCCGTTTTGCAAACTGGAAAAGTTCCGGCCGTTCTTGAAATATTTTGAAAAAACTGAAAATCACTCATTTCGTTTTTATTTATTTTCCGACATAATATTCGAACAAGAAATTTTGAATTTTGCTAAAACAGGTAAACTATCAAGACAAAGAAGTTGGTGTTATCAGAAATATTCTATCTTCATTAATTTCACAGTTAAACTGTGCAACTTTTGTATTTTTAATGGGCATCATATTTGTTTTTCTCGACTGGTACTTAAAATTCCCCATGTAGGCACCAAAGTGGCCACAAGAAATAACAGCCTGAGGAAACTAACAAATGGCAAATGGGGCGCTAAACCAACTGTCCTCAGAACCACTGCCCAAGCACTTTGTTTCTCTAAGCTGAGTACGCATGTCCTGTATGGTCTAGATCCGCGCATGCCAACAAAGTCGACATAAGCCTCAATGAGATCTGTAGGCTGTTGACGGGATGCATGAAGCCCACAGAACTGGAAAATCTGTATACAGAGCTACAGGTTTCAGCGATACCAAATCAAGGATAGTAGATCACGAACACTCTGAACAGTTTAAAAAATCTTCGATGATCGTCATCCTCTATTTGCCACCAGCTGCCCAACATCTCACAGATTAAAATCCAAACACCGTTTTCTCAAAGATTCGTTGGTTGAACCATCTGCCAACTATCCTCCCAGTGGTGTCTTAAGATGCTTTCAAACATGGAAGATGCTGAATCACATTCGAATTGGTGTAGCACCTTTGAAAACAAACTTGATCGGAGCCAAATAACGACAAGTGTGACATATGCATTCTATGATAATAAATAAGAGTGAGACTTATTTTAACGTACCTTCTCAGGATTCATACAATTATACTATGTGCTTTTTCGCACTTTTTGCTCTCAAAACCATACTGTATATATACAAAAATACATATTGAGACTTGGCTTTATGGTATAGGCATCTATGCATATCGTATTTCAGCTGTGACAACAAATATCATGTTCATGTTACTGTGATTGAAACACATATTGAAACATACTGTCAATCGTGGCCTGATAATTTTCTGTGCTTTCACAGTACTGTTGACTGATATATAGCGATAGGTATACATTTGATAGCCCTATAAATTCGATATATATATGTCATTATCGATTATACCAAACGTGGCCAATAAAAAAAGTTACTACCTATCTTTTTCTTTGAGATGAATCATGGCCTGATAAGAGCTATTTTATCAGTGTAAGATATGTTCTTCAGTAAATGGATTATCCTATCCTATCAACCACTGTGAAAAGACTCGTCACAAAGTGGCCACAAGAAATAACACCCTGAGGAAACAAACAAATGGCAAATGGGGCGCTAAACCCAAGCACTTCGTTTCTACACAGCTGAGTATGCATGTCCTGTATGATCTAGAGCGGCGCATGCCAAAAAGGTCAACAAAAGCCTAAATGAGACCTGTAGACGGGATATCTGTACGGAGCTACATTTAATTATTATGGTGTTGCAGCTAGCCTTTCATATGCATTCAACCATTTTATGATAATATCGATGAATAATCGATTATACCATAGGTGGCAAAAAAAAGTTTCTGCCTAGGTTTTTGGAATACGAAAACGTGAAGTGAGTCTTCAATTGAATGCTATTCTTGGAGTGAATTGTCTAACTCTGAGGATTTTGTCATTCATTCACAAAAAAATTTATTGTTGCAGCGAACCTTTCCTATGCATTTAAACATTTTATGATGATAAATAAGGGTGAGACTTATTTCAACGCACCTTCTCAGAATTTAAACAATTATGTCATGTGCTTTTTCGCACTTTTTGCTCTAAAAACCATACTGTATTGAACAAAAATACATAATCTATCCAAATATGCCTAAGATCTAATAGGAAGCAGATCACCATTTGAGCAGTATATAGAATTTGAGTCCTGAATCGTTAACATTGAAGAAAATAGTTGTCAGGTGACCCTTCAATATCAATCTCCATGTGAATTGAATATATGTGGAAATATTCTGCACTCTGTATATTGCCAATATCTCTGTGATTTGTGAATAGTAATTCAGATTATAGGTATCCTGGCAATCCATATCATTGTAGAAAAAACCGTTGGTCGAGTTGCTTTAATTTTATTAGGTAACCAGTGAATATCCCAGCAAGCTTCACAGGCAAAAGATCTGATTCAACAAATATAGACATTCCAGTTAATCAGCGGAATAACAGTAAGTCAAGTGACTATGTTAGGTGGACATCAAAATGCCTCGGAGTCAGAAATAAATCGTATCACCTGCATAGTTAAATCAAATAAGTGAAAATCGAGAGCAGATGACGCTCCATACAAGCAACCGCAAATGATCTTTTCAAATATGACAAATATACCTAATCGGAAGGATAACCATTGGATCAGTATACATGATACGTTTTTGGTTACTCAAGATGGGATATTTCGAAGGGATGTCGAAACGATCCGAAAACATCTGAATCCGATTCAAACTTTGAGACTGAATGCATGTCCTGTATGGTCTAGATCGGCGCATGCCAAAAAAATCGACATAAGCCTCAATGAGACCTATAGGCTGGAGACTGGATGCATGAAGCCCACATAACTGGAAAATCTGTACAAAGCTACAGGTTTCAGCGATCCCAAATTAAGAAGAGCAGCTCAAGAACACTCTGGAAAAAATCTTCGATGATCGCCATCTCCTATTTGCCACCAGCTGCCAAACATCTCACAACTTGAAATCCAGACACCGTTTTCTTGACTACCCATTAGATGAATCACCTGCCATCTATCCTCTCTCAGAGAACCCGCCCATTGGTGTATTGACTTTGAAACATGAAAGATGCTAATCGCATTCGAACTGGTGTCACATCTGTTGAAATAAACTTGATGAGATGGAGACTAATCAGCCAAATGACGACAAGTGTGACTGTGGCGCAGCTTGGACAATGGAACACCTACTGATATGCCCAAACTGATGCCCCATGCAGTGTTCTTCTGACGACTTATGGCTAAGCAAACCCGAAACATTGGACGTGGCCCGATACTGGGCCTATAAACTTATTCCGTTTACGAAAAAGAAAAATAATTCTCGAATACTATTCTTGAAGTGAATTGTCTAACTCTGGGGATTTTGTCATTTATTCTTCAAAATTATTATGGAGTTGCAGCTAGCTTTTGATACGCATTTAACCGTTTTATGAGAATGAATAAGAGTGAGACTTTTAGATTTTAACGTACCTTCTCAGGATTCATACAATTATGCCATGTGCTTTTTCGCACTTTTTGCCCTCGAAACCATACTGTATTGAACAAAAATAATTATTTACTCTTGGCTTTATGGAATATCGTATTCTAGTTGTGAAAACATCATGTTACTGTGATTGAATAAAATATTGAAACATACTGTCACGCGTATCCTAATGATTTTCTGTGCTTTCACGATCAACATACTTAGTATCTTCTTTAGTGAAAGTGAAAAACGAGAAATGACGCTCCTCACAAATAACCGCAGATAATCTATCCAAATATGCCAAAAAGCTAATAGGAAGATCACCATTTGAGCAGTATATATAAAACGTTTTAGGATTTTGAAGACACCCATACCAGTTTTGCCTCTATATATATATATATATATAGATAACATAATCATTATATCAATCGCATCATATATTATAACAGGCTTTATACAGTATTAGAATTTGAGATGATTCCTGAATTGTTAACATTAAAGAAAATAGTTCAATATCAATCTCCATGTGAATTGAATATTCCTAATAGCACAATTATGTCCTATGGATGTCCTTTCGACATCCTATTAGGACATTCGGGACGTCTATGGGACGTTCAAATTTGGTACCGCGGACGTCCATTGTACGTCTGTGGGACGCACAAATGTCCCACTTGGGAACTAACTAGGGACGTCCTTTTGGGATGTCCTTGGGACGTCATCGAAGGACCTACTTTCAAGAACCGAGAAATAAAAAAGCATCTGCCAGTGACATCAGGCAGTCGCGGTCACCCATCCAAACCCTAGCCGCGTGTTTTGTTGCTGGAACTCTGTGATTGTATCTTCCCCTGCGTTGTTTGGTGGCTGCTGTCTGCTTGTTTATAATTGAGGATAATTGAATCAGATACTAATAATAATGATCTTAATAAAATTCTATAACTTGATCATATTAGGTTTATGGCTCGCAATTTGGCATATTTTTCATTTCAACAATTGAAATATTCTTGTCCAATGATGGAGTACTTGAGAGGACAACGTAATATTATTTTATCTCGCTTCTTCGAAGTAGGAAACTTCCAATCAATCAAATGCATGCAGGAAGTGAGACCAACAGCTGAAAATACTGAAATCCGAACCACTTCTGAGCGTAATATGAATTCTGAAAGAATGAGTTGAATTCGTGCGTGGGGATGAGAATAGCGAGAACCACACCATATTTGATGGCGCATTTTTAGAACCTATAGAGTCAGTGATATTCTAAAATAAGTATATTTGGACAATGTCAGAATATTTTGATACGATTCTGCATCTATGTACTCTCCAAGAATATTCTGGGATTTCTGGGAATATTTTGAAGCATATATTTGAACAATGTTATAATGTGTGTCTGTGTCCATATAGGATGTTGTTCATAGGACATCCAAAGGACGTTCTCACAGGGACATTCAATGTAATGTACCAATTGAGTCCATAGGACGTTGTTATCAGGACTTTTGAAAATATGTACTGCCCTGGTCGTCCTATGGACATTGACGCAGGGACAATGTATAATATGTACCGATTGGGACGTCCTTATGATGTTGTACTCATGTTGTTTGCATCAATGTACTATCTGGGACATTCCATGGACGTCCTCACAGGAACAATTCAAGATATGTACTGATTGGGACGTCCTATGGACAAAAATTTCATGTCCGGGACGTTCGAACATAAATGGTACCAAATAGGGACGTCCCTAGGACATTGTGTGCTATTAGGGATATGTGGAAATATTCTGCACTCTGTATATTGTCAATATCTCTGTAATTTGAAAATGGAGATTCAGATTATAGGTACCTATTCTGGCAATCCATATCCTTGTAGAAAATACCTTTGGTCGGGTTTCTTTACTTTTATTAGGTAACCAGTGAATATTCTCGCTTGTTTAACAGGAATAGGAACTGATTCAACAAATATAGATATCCCAGTCAATCATCGAAGTAACAGTAAGTCGCTGTGAATAAAAAATATTGTGAAATTGATGTACATCCAAGATGTTTCCTGAAGACTTCGCTAGGTGGACATCAAAATGCCTCGGTGTCAGAAATAAATCATATCACCTAAATAGGTATATCAAAATATCAAACCAGAACATTGAATTATATCTACTCATAGTACATGCAATGATTCACACATTGATTCACACTTTGCATGGACTACGAGTAGATATAATTCAATGTTCTACGTGGTACCTGCCAGGAAAGTAGTTGTTCGAAAGTAACAAATAGAAAATGGGGCGCTAAACCAACTGTCCTCAGAACCACTGCCCAAGCACTTTGTTTCTCTAAGTTGAGTACGCATGTCCTTTATGGTTTAGATCCGCGCATGCTAAAAAAGTCGACACAAGCCTCAATGAGACCTGTAGGCTGGTTACGGGATGAATTCAATCCACATAACTAGGATATCTGTACAGAGCTACAGGTTTCAGCGATCCCAGATCAAGAAGAGCAGCTCACAAACACACAAACAATATTTTTAAAAAACTTCGATGATCGCCATTTCCTATTTGCCACCAGCTGCCCAACATCTCACAGATTGAAATCCAAACACCGTTTTCTTGACTACCCATTAGATGAATCACCTGCCAACTATCCTCTCTCAGAGAACCCGCCAATTGGTGTTTTAAGTGACTTTGAAACATGAAAGATGCTAAATCGCATTCGAACTGGAGTCGCACTTGTGAAAATAAACTTGATCAGATGAACACTATCCGAACCAAATGACGACAAGTGTAACTGTGGCGCAGCACAGACAATGGAACACCTACTTATATGCCCAAAGTGCCCTATGCAGTGTTCTTCTGACGACTTATGGCTAGGCAAACTCGAAGCATTGGACGTGGCTCGATAATGCGCAGAGAAACTCATTCTGGATACGAAAAAGTAAAGTATTGAAAAACCATTTTATGATGATAAATAAGAGTGAGACTTATTTTGACGCACCTTTTCAGGATTTATACAATTTTGCCATGAGCTTTTTCGCACTCTTTGCTCTTAAAACTATACTGTATCGAACAAAAATACTCATTTACTCTTGGCTTTATGGTAGGTATAGGTTGGATCGTATAATATAAATCAAATAAGTGACAATCGAGAGATAGGAGATAGCGCTCCTTTCAAGCAACCGCAAATGATCTATATAAATATGACGAACATACCTGATTAGATCAGTATACATGAAACGTTTTTGGGGACTCAAATATTTCGAGGAATGTTGAAATTATCCGAATCCGATTCAAAATCTGAGACTAAATGCTCGAAAGAAGCAGCAATCATGTCGAAGCAGAATCTCTACCAGATTTTTTTCTATGTACCTATATAGATGACATGATCATAATAACAATCTTCATCAATCAATTAATCTATAATATAATAATCATGTAGTTATAGAAATTGAGATTTCGGAGAAATCCTGAATCGTTTGAATTGAAGAAAATAGCTGAAAGATGGCCCTCCAATATCAATCTTCATGTAAATCAAATATATGTGGGAATATTCTGCACTCTGTATATTGTCAATATTTTTGTGATTCTCTTTCTTCACTCTTGTACAAAATATTTTCGGTCGATGTGCCACATTTAAAACCACTGAATATTCTAGCTTGTTTTATAGGAGGAAGTGATACAAGTATATACATCTCATTCATTTAGCGAAGTAACATTAAATAGCTGTGGATAGAAAATATTGTGAAATTGATTATCATCTTGGGGACTCATCCAAATTAACAATAATTTATATAATTTGTAATGTGTAATCAAATAAGTGAAAACCGAGAGATGGCGCTGCTAACAAACAACCGCAGATAATCTATCCAACCATTTGAGCAGATACATGGAACGTTTTCGATTCGTTGATACGATCCAAAACGTCTGAATCCGATTCAAACTGAAAATGGATGATCGACATAGGCAGAAAACAGAATATCTACCAGATGTTTCTTCATTTACCTATAGAGGACATGATCATAATATAATTCTCCATTATATTATAATAGGCATTATACAGTTTTAGAATTGGAGATCAAAAAGGGATTCTGAATAGATTACATTATAGAAAATAGCTGGAAGGTGACCCTCCAATATCAATATCCATATAAATTAAATATATGTGGAAATATCCTGCACTCTGTATATTCTCAATATTTATGTGGTTTGTAATTAGTCATTCTTATCGTAAATTTTGAGTTCTCTAGTGGAAAACGAATTTTTAAAAAACGTGATATGACTTTATTCAACTAAGGTATCAGATGAAAAAGCGCGGAACAATGAGAGCGAATAGTTTTGTTGCATAAATGTGCTGAATTGAAGTATTGAGATTCTCGGAGATTCTCGTAGAGGGGGAAGATGAGACGTTCCATAACTCCTCCGCCCTTAGAATGAAATCCTGGGGGTAACAACAGGTTTTCGTGCAAGGGGGTTGTCTGACTGGTCGGCAACACCCTGTATGTTCTGCTGTGTCTTGAACTGGATGTTTCTTCTGTAGTAGAAGTATGCTGCTGCAGTTGCTGCGGCTGCCATGAAGATGTAGATGACTATGGTCCAAACGCTTATGCCAAAATGAATTTTTTCATTCGACATATTCTTCAACCTTTGATGTTGATTGTTCAGGGAGGCTGATATATGCTTCACTTCGTCGAGGTTGACGTTGTCCAGCTTCAGTGGTTGAAATGCTTCAATGGTATCTTTGATGACTGGAAGCTCAAAGTTTAATTTCGGTAGTTCAATGTTTTTATAGACACTACGTGGATTTTGGTAGTTTCTTATATGAATGTCTTCGATATCTAGAACGCACTGTGAATTGAGTTCCAAAACGAATGTTCCTTTAATCGGTATATTGTCTGTTTGTTGACCGCACTTTTGTTTAACTAGTGTAGTTTTGGGTGAAACAACAATCCATTTATTATCTTCAAGTTTCTGAATTTTTATTGATTTCATGTCAACAGGAATTGGTTGACAGTTGGTGATATTATTGGAGTATCTTAGCATTTGAATTTCGCAGGGAGCATCTTCTTTGATTTTGACAGGACTGGATTCGTGACATAGGTATTGTTCGGTTGAGACTTCTTGACATCCTTGGTCGATGAACATGTAATTTTGCTCATTAAGGATGAGGAATTTCGACTGGGGTATTATTGTTTGGTATATATTGTTTTGGAGAGTTGGCAATGGATAGAGATGGAAATAATTGTAATTCTCATTCTCAACAATGGGGATTTCTATGATGAAAACGATTTGATTTGCTTTCGAGTAACATTTGATTTCCATTATTTTCTCATAAGTAAGAATGTTTTCCAAAGTTGGCTCGAATGGTAACTTATTTGTTTGCAGAAAAGAACTGATCGTTTTTATCTCATCAAATAATTCAGCTGGTTCTATTATTGAATTATGGAATGTATCCAATTTCGAAAATGTAATTGCAATTTCGATTTTTTCGAGAATATCATATATTTCTTGGAAAGCCATTATAGTTTGTGAAATCAACGTATGAAATAAGAATTCTCTATAAGCATCCATGAATTGAATTTTTGTGTCATTAAAGGCTCTTTGTAATTGTAAGATTCTCGTTTGCAAAGTTTTCTGGTTATTATTTAAAACTTCGGTATTATTTTTGAATACGTTAATTGAGCTCTGCATGAGAGTGATCTGTTCGTCAACTAAAGTTTTCATTTCCATTTGATTATCAGTCAGTGTCTCAATTGCCTTGTCATATTTTTCAGCATCGTATTGATCTAGATTGCCAGTTATTGATTTAATTATTGATCCTAGTCCATCAATGAGTCCGCGTTTAGTTCTAGTTGTTTTGACTCTTGACGTTGGATTTAATTGGTCAATTTGAATTGAAATTCTTTTTTCTAGCGAAAATGCTAAATTGTATAAATTATAGAAATCTTTTCGATTAGATTTTGAAGTGAAGTTACTTTCAATTGCATCTCTGAATATTTGAAATTTCAGTCTAAGTGCTGTAAATTCTTCAACTACGCTACTGATATCGTATATCTGTATGAATGACCAATGATCTATTTTATTTTGTGCATTTCCTAGTTTCAATGTCAGAAGTCCGGGATTGTCAGCAAGGTCATGTAGTATCGGGTTTGTCAATTCGCCGTTTGTGCAGATGTAGATGCACGTGGTGATGAATCTGTAACAATGGGAGGCTTCTTTAATTCTTTGATATGAATGATCTCATTTTTCTTACTTTGCTTATTCTGAATTTCTACTCTGTTCTTATCTAGAGTTTTAATTATCTCGAATGGACCGATAAATTTATTATTCTTTTTATTACGACTATAAGGATTCTGTTTGTAAACTATTTTTCCTACGGCGAAATCTGAATTCGTGTCACCTTGTGTATTGGATTTGGAAACGATTTTTTGTTTATTTGCTTCTAGATTTTCTTTCACCTTTGAATAAACGTGTTCTAATTTATTTTTATGTTTTTCAGCATAGTCTGTGAAGAATGAATTTGGAAGAAATATTTCGTTAGGGTTTCTTGAGTGGGTATGGCCAAAAGTGAGTTCAAATGGGGTAAAATTCGTTGCACTATGTATTGAACTATTATATCCAATAATTGCATAGTCCATTAAATTGTCTTGTTCTTCGGGGTACATTTCTTTTAAAATTCTAAGATGCTCGATAATTGTCGAATGGAATCTTTCAACTATACTATTTGATTCATGGTGTGCTGGTGTGGTAAAATGAATTTTAATCTTGTGTAAATTCAATATTTCTTTAACCGTTTCGTTGTTGAATTCAGTGCCATTATCGATTATACATTTTTCTGGGATGCCAAATGATGAAAAATACTTAATTAATGCATTACTTACGTTAATTGCTGTTTTTCCTGTTATTTGAAATGCTTGAGCGAATTTTGTGAATGAATCGACAAGTGTTAGATAGTTTTTATTGTCGTAAAAGAAAATATCCATATGAACCATCTGAAAGGGTTTCGAGGCTGTCTCAGTTAACATGAGTGGAGTATATGGGGTTTTTCTAGCGTATTTCGTGCGTTGACAAATTTCACACGAATTTATATAATTTGTGACTGATTCTTTGATTCCTATCCAATAGTAATTTTGTTTGATTTTTTCTAAAGTTTCGTTTATTCCTCTGTGATTGGTTTTACTTTCGTGGTGGTTTCTAACAATAAGAATTTGTTCGTCTTTGTCTTGTACAGTATTTACTCTTTTTGTGCATTTTATCAATTTCGGACCTCGTTCTGAAAAATGTTCGATGTATACTTTATTGAATGATTTATACAATATATCTGAATGGAAGTGCATACAGTATGTCTTGCCAGAAATTGTATAGTCTCTTAGGAATTCTAAAATCAAGGGTTCGTTGTGTTTTTCTGGAATTTCAACGGTAACTATTTTATGGTTTCCATAATTTTCTTGTGATGTTTTCAGTCTAGGGTAAACATGAGGGAATACTAATATTTGGTTGACTTTGTTGTTTATGATTTCGTCTAAAATTTTAATTCCATTGTTGGTGGTCTCATTGAAAGTTGAATGCTGGGTTGATGTGCCATCAGTATCTTCCGATATTTTTTTGTCAGGTGGTTTTACTTGTTCATTAGATATTATTTGTATTTTCGGTGTAGAATCTGATTTTTCGGGTTTAGATGGGTTATTGCGAGATGGTATGCTATATTCAGATAGGTTTCTGAGGTATTCGAGTGTTTCTGAAACAATGTCACCAGGGTTGTTTATTACTGATTCATTCTCTAGAGCGTTAATTGTGATTCTAGACAGAGCATCGGCGTTGGTATTTTGTTTGCCGTTTTTATATACAATGTCATAGTCGAATTCTTCTAATTTAAGTCTCCAACGAATTAATTTTGAATTTGGTTCTTTCAGGTTAAAAATCCATACTAGTGGTCGATGATCAGTGTAAATAGTGAATTTTCTACCAAATAGATATGGTCTGAAGTACTTACAGGCCCAAACTATCGAAAGAAGCTCTTTCTCAATGGTACTATATTTTTGTTCAGTTTCATTTAGGGTTCGAGAAGCGAATGCTATTGGTTTATCGGATCCAATCGGTCCTTGTGAAAGTACCGCTCCTAGGGCAACATTAGACGCATCAGTCGTCAAGACGAATTTCTTTGAAAAATCAGGATATTGTAAAATTGGTGAATTAGTTATCAGGTCTTTGCAAGTATTGAATGCAGAAATGAAATTTTGATCATGAACAATTTTGTGATTCTTTTTTAAACATTGAGTTAGAGGTTTCGTTATTTTTGCAAAGTCTTTAATAAATTTGCGGTAATAGCCTACGAGTCCTAGAAATCCTTTTATTTCTTTAGGTGTTGTAGGAATCGGAAATTGTTTTATTGCAATGATTTTTTCAGGGTTTGGTTTTACACCGTTTGGAGTTATAACGTGTCCCAAATAATTAACTTCCTTGCGAAGGAATTCTGATTTGTCGAGTTGTATTTTGAAATTTGACTGTCTGAGTCTATCGAAAATTTGTTTTAGTCTTTGAATGTGTTCTTGGAGAGATGTACTGAATATTACTATGTCGTCTAGATATACTAAGCATGTCTCATTTTGAAGTCCTCTTAGAATATTATCCATTACACGCTGGAAAGTACTTGGAGCATTTTTGAGCCCAAACGGCATTCTCTTGAACTCAAAATGTCCATTCTGGGTTGAGAAAGCCGTTTTTTGTACGTCATTAGGGTTCATTTCGATCTGATGAAAGCCGTTTGCCAAATCTAGTGTTGTAAAGTATTGGCTCTTTCCTAATTTGTCTAATATTTCGGTTATATTTGGTAGGGGGTATTTGTCATCTATCGTTTTGTCGTTTAATTTGCGATAGTCAATCACTAGTCTCCATTTCCGTTTTCCGGAAGCGTCCATTTTTTTTGGAACTATCCATATTGGGCTTGACCAGGGAGATGTCGAATTTTGGATTATACCTTGATCTAACATTTTGGTTATCTGATTTTTGACTTCATCTTTATGAACTTCAGGATATCTGTATGTTTTTGTGAATACTGGCGTTTCGTCTGTCAAGTTAATTTTGTGTTGAATTTCATTAGTAAACGTTAGAGGTACTTTATCAGAATAGAAAATATCACGGTATTCTAAACATAAATTTCGAATAGCTATTTTTTCTTCTTGGTTACAATGTTCGAGACGAAGTGCCTTTAAATTTGATTTTAAGATGTTATCTTGATGTTGGTCTAGGTCGTTATCTGTTTCCATCGTTTCTATAAAATTGAGTTCGGTGATATTCAAAATTTCAATATCATAAGGATTATTGATTTTAATTTTCACTGATTCAGAACTTGAATTTGATATTGACGTTATAGCAAAGTAATTTTCGATATTTACGACTGCACGGGGTGATTCTATTTGTTTGTCAAAAAGTATATAGTCTAGGTAACCTATACCTTTTTCGTGATTAACTGGTAATTTTACTATTTTCGTAGTTCTTGCAGGAATATTCAAAATATAACTATTAGTATGTAGTTCGTTTTTCAATCGAGTTAGTTCTTCAGATTCATAGATTATCGGAATTCTGACGTATGGGGTGGTGATTGATTTTGTTTGGATGTTCACAGAAGCATATAATTGTTTTAATAAATCAATACCAATTAAACCATCATACTTTTGGCTAAAATTGAATAGATAAAATTTGTGAGAATCGTTCACTCTGAAAATTTCAAAAATAGGAATTATCATGACTTCATTATGATAGCTGATATTGTGAGCAGTTTGAATATTGAAATCTTCATTGAAGATGAATGATTTGTAAAATTTATGTGCTAAATCAGGATTCATTAGACTTCTTGTGCTACCTGTGTCAATCAGAAAATTTGCATTTAATTCGGGAATGAAAATATATGGTAAATTTGCTTTGACAAGATTTATATCTATTATGTCGTTTTTTCTATATTGGGATCTATCTGAAAATTTACATTTTCACAATTTGATTGTGGATACTGATGATTTTGTTGATTTGTTTCTTGATATTCCGAATCATACTGAGAGTAATCGATATCGGATTGATCGTGACAATAATATTGATCATAGTCATAGTGATTATCAATATTTTCTGGTGTATTTAGGTACTCAAAAGGATTTTCACATTCCTCGATGTCTTGATTATAGAGTTTTGTAAAAGTTGGACGTGTTTGCGGGTTCATGCGAGTATTTCCGGTTGAGGTGTCCATAGGCTCACCTGGAAGTGTTCTGCGGGTAATTTGGCTTTGTGGTTGATTTTGTTGATTTCTAATAATTTGACTGTTAGTTGGTCTGAATGGACTCTGATAATTTTGGAAAGGTTGTCTTTGAAAATTATTTTGAAATTGTGGTCTCTGGAAATTATTTTGAAATGTTGGTCTCGAAAAGTTATTTTGGAATGGTGGTCTCGAAAAATTATTTTGAAATGATTGATTTGGATAAATCTGTGTCTGTCTATTGAATTCATTCTGAAATGGCTGTCTAGGAAAGTTCTGTGTTGGTCTTTGGAAATTTGTTGGTTGTTTATTCTGCATGTTTTGTCTATTGCTTGTTGGTGTGAATCTTTGTCCGGGGTTATACATATTTTGCGAGTTGATAGAATTACTCTTTGATGCACTGTATAGAAAGTTTTCCTCTTCAATAACTAATGACATGGCTTTTTCTAGTGAATCGGGATTTCGAAGTCTTATATTGTTTTGCAATTGATTAGGAAGACCTCTAATGAAAGTTTTAAGTGCTAAGTCATCGTAATTTTTGATTTTTATGGTCTTTTCTAATGATTGTATTTCTTCAGAATTTACTTTAGATATCAAAAGGCTTCTAGAGTCTTGACATCGCATGCCAAAATTATAAGGAGTTTCATTTCTGAATGGGCTCAAGGCAATTAAGTCTTGAACTAGACAATCAACGTTTCTTTGATCTTGAAAACTCAGTATCAGAGCACTTTCAATTTCTGTCCATGTTTTTAGTTCAGTGCGAGAACCTATTAAACTGAGAGCTCGGCCAGTTAGTTTGCCAAGAAGAGCTCGCAGAATATATGAATTCAACTGTGCGTTATTATCATCTCTGAAATTGTTTATCAAGTTGGTACAACTTCCGAGGAAAATTCCCAATGTATGAGGATTTCCATCGAAATTTGGTATAGCGTCTACAAAAAGTTTTAAGAGAGTATAGTTTACTCCGGATGCTGGAAGTGACATTTCGGTATTTGTTTGTTGTGTCGGCTCAAATGATCTATTTAATAAATTTATTAATTGTTCTATTTCTTCGTTATCTACCATGAAAAATTATAGAAAATCCCAATGATTAACAATGGAGAATTATCAATATATATGTTTGATGGGTAATTGTGGGTTGTATGAGCAAAATCACTTACAGTGTTGTCTTCATTTCTTCTTAATCCTATCTTATTCTAACTGGTTTCGGCGATGTGGTCCTCTGCCAGGTTTCCCAAATTCTCGGCGATGTAGTCCTCCAATTCAGGCTGGTGTTGGCGATTTGGTCCTTCACCAGGGTCCTTGATGCTTTGGCGATGTTGTCCTCTGCTTCAAGCGTTGTTATCACGAGTTTTTAGTCTTTCGCGAATCCACTAAATTATTTGCCTTTAAACTGTTGAAACAGACCGGTTTCCACGCGATTTTTGTCGTTTACACCGTTGGGCAAATCCTACCACGACTGCGCCAATTTTGAGTTCTCTAGTGGAAAACGAATTTTTAAAAAACGTGATATGACTTTATTCAACTAAGGTATCAGATGAAAAAGCGCGGAACAATGAGAGCGAATAGTTTTGTTGCATAAATGTGCTGAATTGAAGTATTGAGATTCTCGGAGATTCTCGTAGAGGGGGAAGATGAGACGTTCCATAACTCGTAGTTATCTTGACATAATCAAACTTCCTCTTCTTTATTCTTAAACAAAATATCTTTGGTCGATTTGTCTTGCTTATATTAGGTAACCAGTTTATGTCCTAATAGTTATTTTTACTGGAGGAAGTGATTCAATAAAAAATAGACATCCCAGTCAACCATGTAGCAATTGCTATCACTTTCCGGAATATCTGGAGTGGAAATATGGTTCAAAGTGGAAATGAAATGTTCAAATCATGTAGAAATCACTACATATTGGGCTAACGATGAGATCACAAATCAGCAGAATGCCTGCAGTTGATATCATATATATTTGTTATATTTGTACCCATGAAAATGTGATAAACAATATTCAGGTATTCCTGGTGAAACTTCTTGAATATTTCATTAACTACTCAATATAATCATTATAATCATAAATTATTCCAATATCTACCTATTGGTTATCATTAGTAAATCTACCCAAGAAAATAGATCAATGAAAGATTGAAAGAATGCACAAATGAAAATATTGATGAAGAAATAATTGGAAAAACTATTTTAATAATACCTTCATTTGTAGAGTTCAGACTTTTCATAGTCAGTTGAATCATATCGCGGTACCAATAGGTAATCAGACAGCAGAAATGTTCAGGTGTCCGTAATAAAAAAGGTAATAACAAAATTTGGACTATTTGAGGGTATCGAAACAGGTGCATAACAGATATTATCACTGTGCTGATAAATTTATCGATATTTTTTATTTATCTCAACAAACATTTTTCAGAACAACTATCTTTCAACTTGGATATACCTTATAGCTATAATCATTATGATAATGATTAACTTTTCTGCTTAGAGAGGTGGTTGTATATGAATAATTCGATCTTTTTTAATCTCTTCTATATTCGATGGATATCAGGATATAGTAAAATACTGCCAGTGTATCATAATAATTCTCAACCACTCATTTTGTTTTATTGTATATACATTTATGGATATAACATACATATAGGCGAACGATTTTTTCAAGTTTTAAGATGATTGGTCATTTTTATGAAGAACATAGGAAATTTACCATCAGTCTTTGAGAATATAATCATTATGATGAAATTCAAGCATCAAGTTGTACCTATATGAACATTGGATTGATTTCTTTCAATTCACCAAACGATGAGATCTCTCCACAGCTTGGGAGATAGAGATTTTGATACATATTACTTATTATTTTCCAATTTAATCATTATCGCATGTAGACTGTTCGATTGTGAAGCAATGTGCGATCTTTTGTGCAATTCGTTGGATGCTTTTCATTTCCATATATAACATGTAGGATGAATTTATCACACACATGCCATCCTGTGAAATATCAACCGGATGCACAGTTGAGAATTCATTCAATTTTATTGCCAAATCCCTGAATAGTACATACTCATAGTTTATGTATTTTCCGATATTTCCAAGGTAGACCTACTATTATTAGACCCAATATATACAGTAGGAAACTATTATACGAGAATAGAACGATAATTCGACCGAAAACCATTAGATATAGATTCAATTGATACATATAACGATATATCGAGTTGACATGTCATTTTATAGAATAATAATTCATGAAGAAATATCAACGATTACGCTGTGGCTTCTCTCAAACGGAAAGACTTTAGGAAATCATATTTTGTGCCTTTGTTTTTTTTTATTGAACACATTCGAATGTTGGACTTGGTGATTAGGATGACTATAGCTTTTTTAGCTCCATATAGTTAGGATCCAATGTTTTTGCTAACTCTTGTATAAATTAATTCAGAAACCTTTTGAATGAGATTTCTCATGACCCCTGCATTTAAAGCCAACACTTACGACGTGATGTTGATCACATGATGTATATTATGTCTTCCGTTTTTCGAATAATGAATAATACTATATGAAATTGAAGTTCGGGATAAAAATGTTGTATTTTTCATTCAAAAAGCACCAAAGAGAGAAGCCATTTCAAAAGACAAAATGTCAGAATAAAAACGATCTGGGGCATATTGTCGCTTCATTGAAAGTTATGATTGACATCAGCCAATTCAACAACTTGGAATCGTTAGATTCGTAATTATAATATCTGATCGAATTTGCGATGAAATATTCTATCTAAAATAATATGGTTTGAGTTGCTACGCTTTCTTGGATGATCTTGTAACTCGAAAGACAATACTTTTGCTGCTCACTGAGACTACCTACCGTGGTACCTATAGTTCCTTATATTTTGTGGTTTTATTGGTTCGCTTTCAAACGTGACGGTATGTCTGAAATTTCATTGCAATATTTTTTCATGTTATGATTGCATGTTTCAAATGTAGTTATTTTTACCAGGCATATGCGAGGTATTGTACACAGTTATTCCAACGTCACAGATTAAGGCTTTGCAGGAGTTTTTATACAACTTCTGCCTGCGATGTCATGAGTAAATGTAGGAGGTTTCACTCGTGTCAGTGAAAACATTTCAAAGTTAGGAAAAGGTAATTTATACTACAAAAATTGTTCCTTTCGCATCAGTTGTCAATGGCCGCTGTTGTTATTTATTAAGAGTGATAAAAACAACTTACTGGTATTCAGTTCCTGTGTTCTTCCACTTTCACACCAACAAGAACTGCAAGCGACTGTTAATTATTTCTCCATGAACCACAGAGAAACGACAAGATTATGCGAGGAAGCTGTATGAAGCGCGCCCACATAACAAGTCTGTATGAATGTTTTGTTAGTCCGGTCAAACTATCTGTTTCCAGCAGATTATTGTCTACAAGAAAGATACATGGAATTTTGTCGTCTGAAATAGTGAATATTTTTTCGTGGAATCCAATATTTCTGCAATGTTACATCGGACGTAAATTTTCGAATTCATTAACGGATTCGTTAACGGATCCCTCATATAAATGGGTTTTCAATAAGGAAGATTTTACCAACTTCTTATATTATATCATAAGTGTGGTTGAGAACACGTTGTTCAAATGTCCACCTCGACTTTGTGTTCAGGTTGAAAACAATTTCGATGTTTGTATAGGGTGACACGGTAATTATAGGACAAAAAAATGGAGATCTTATCTGATTTTTTGAGACAAATCCAGTGACAAAATCAAACAGTGACGAAATCAAAAAATTGCTATTATCTAATTGTTTTCTCGAGTTATAAACGAATAAACGGAAGTTTGATTTTTCGAAAAATAGACACTTTTGAGTTATGGTCTAAAGTTTTCAAATGAGTATGATAGGTGGCTATGGTGTGGTTGAAACGAATTGTTTCCCTCTCATATGTCGGGTCGCATTTGATGTATCAGTTTTATTTTGACGATTGATTCCATAGATCTTATACACGCTAGATCCGGCATCATGTAGTATTTGTTTGGTATTATAGGGGTCTGCAAGAAAGTTAGTAGGTACTATGATCACGTGGTACAACACATATGTATGGTCAAAAATTGAAATGACCAATCATTGGCTTAGTACTTTCATCCCCCCCCCGGACCTGTAAAACAAATAACCGGGATACCGGACCTAGCGTAAGCATATAAAATGTATGATTGAATCAATTGATTGATATTTTGACGGAAACAAATGGACAAACTTCAAAGATGACGTCAGTACGGAGGCCTCTGTGAGTAACTCGTTCAAAATAACTTTTTCAATTTTTAATTGTTTTTCCAATCGAGTTCTATGAAGATCCCAAAGTGATCAGTTAAATATATTCGAAATACCCAAACTGGTGCCATTTAAGTTATTATGTGCTTGAAATCTTGTCAAGAACCTCGATAAAATGAAAAAGTATTCTTTCCAATACTGAACCATTGATTAAACCTGATTTTCATAACAACACATATACTAGATTTTTTCAATGTGACAATATCTTCACTCTGTGGATCTATTGGTCTCTTCCATGATTTTTTTTAGGTGGATAAACTCCTGCTCATTAACAACAGCTCAAACACTACGAAAGTGTCGCCTATATCTTTGCCCGGATAACACCCTCAAATCGGGACTATTTCTAGATGCAAGGGCTTTGGCGAAGCAGGTGAGTTTTATGTTAGAGTAGATAACTACCTTTTTGAAGTAATTGACGCGCCATCTATTATTATATATTAGAGGGCAAAAATATTTTTGTAATGTATCAATTTCGAATAAAATTGGACAACATCACGCCATTACTGAACGGAATATTTTTTTATTTATCCAACAGGTAATGACGACGCAAAATAAGACTGCTGTGCCCCTCAAAAAGTATGCCAACATAATAACAGGGGAGATCACAATCAACGAGGTGTTGCAGAACGAATCGTTTTCGAATCACGTCGCTGCCAGTGCGACGAATAAGACTGAGTTGAACTGTTGAGATTATTGTTTTGTTTTCAAGTGTCAAAAAGCGAAGGTACTTCCTAATTTTCAATTTTTTCCCAAACGACGTTACACTTGTGCATCATCGAAAGTAGTAATAATGATTATTATGGTTTCATGTGTGTGGCAAATTTGGTTGAAGAATATGTCGTTCAAAAAATTATTGGGGGACTGAGTATTTATAACGTCCGCATATATATTTGCAATTCAAACTTCGTCTGAATTGCAAATTCTACGTAACATTGCATCCGCTTGGCTCTACCTATTGTTTTTTTGTTAATGTTGTTGGTTCTCTACTTATTCCTTCTCTCGAGTTCATATTTACTTCAGTTCCACTGGCCTATTTCTGTGTCGGTCGTGTATACTGTTTGCTTGTCGAAGGAAGCATGATGTGATTGCTGAAATTAGATCATGTTTTTGATCGTTTTGTTTTAAATGTTTATACATATGCGTGACCCCAGATGATTTGTTCATTGCGTAGTGTCACTTTAATATCATCGATGATAATGATGCAAATGAGATTGATGCTCCAGTTAGATCGTTGAACTAAATGAATTCAAAAGACTTCAATCATAATGCTTGAGTTACCATTATCACAACCAGAAGTATTCAGTAGGTCGAAGCAATTGATAATAATAATACCTATTCAAGATAATAACATATAACGCAGAGGATTCCGTGCATTTGAAGCGATAGATTATCTGAATGCTTTTGATACAACTTTGCACAAACTACTCGTGTACTCAGGTATGCTTCATCAAGTGTCTTTCGGTACCTATTCGACCAATGCATAAAATCAGATGAAGGAACAGTCCACACAGAGGGTAGATTTTTAGAGGAACTCCCTCAGCTCTCTTTTATATTGCATGAGGTCACCCACTCAATAAATATATATGCTTCCAATTAGAGGCACCGTCCATAAAGCCACAACAGCATTTCCAGGTTCCTAATTTTGTGAACATTTATTACAAATTTGGGTCCTCAACAATTTTTTTCACAAGTTCTCATATCTCAGGGAAAATGGCGTGGGCTAGCCTTCGATTCAAGCAGAACCACATCACACTCTATATTCTTGATAAAATGCAAATATATTGAATATGAGCCGATGGCCAGATTTTTTTTAGATATCTATTACAGATCATTTACGTTAACATGATCCCAAAATGCCAATCGCCAAGGGTTAAATACCCCAAAACAACTGATAACCGTATATAATATACCAAGGTCAAAAAGTGGACGGTTTCAAAATTATTCAAAACTTCTAACACATATAAAACAAATCGGCAACGTTATAAAATTACTTATACGTATGTCATATGTATTGTAGGAATCCCTGATATCAGTCTAAACACTCCACCCCCTACGTAGGCTCGTCTGACCTAAGTCTCCGATGACATTTAGGCCTTATGGCCCATTGTATTTGACTAACCGATAACAGACTTCCTGAACTGGATCTTTGAAACCCGTCGGAAGATTTTAGTTGTATTATAGATCAACGCGACTTTTCAAAACAAATTTGATTATGAAATAGGCAATTTTAATTTGTCATTTAGGCGAGTGAAACCCAGTGAAACCAACAAAAACATAGTAAGATGATTTGTTTTTATGAACTACACACACTACATTTATCCCAATTCATTCAAAATCGTTCGTAATGCATAACATCTTAAATCTAGGTTTTCGCTCAGTAATGTAACATTGTAACATGGTTATTGAAACTGGGGTTACTGTCCGAATTGATTTCCAGAAATTCATTCGATTTTTCATTTGTTATAACAATATTATGCATCGGATGGCCTGACAAGATGCCATTGAATGCTATTGAATTAGTTTTTCCTATATTGAAGGAGAGCAGATTGAAGTTGCACCACACTCTCAATCAAATATCTTGTGCTATTCTGTTATGGAGGTTACTTTTATTAATGTCATGCTACAGGATGGTTGTATCGTCTGCAAAATTTGTGAATATTTCGTCCGATTCGATATAAGCTAGATCATTGAAATATAACAGAAACGATACTAGGCCCTTGGTTGAAGTTTATTATGAATTCATGACTAAAAATGCGTCTCATGTCTTGTTACAGCTAACTTTGGATTACCATCTCTGCATTCCTGAAAGATGTTATCATTAGCAAATGCTTCTAAATTTCTGGAAATTGCTCTTTTATATGGCTTGACAGAATTGGTTGAAGTTTGTTACGAATTTATGGATAAACATGCGTCTCATGTCTTGTTACAGCTGATTTTGGATTTCCATCTCTGAATTCCTGAAAGATGTTATCATTAATGCTTCTCACATTCTGGAAATTGCACTTCCATATGGCTTGACAAAATTGGTTGAAGTTTGTTATGAATTTATGGATAAACATGCGTCTCATGTCTTGTTACAGCTAATTTTGGATTTCCATCTCTGAATTCCTGAAAGATGTTATCATTAATGCTTCTCACATTCTGGAAATTGCACTTCCATATGGCTTGACAGAATTGGTTGAAGTTTGTTATGAATTTATGGATAAACATGCGTCTCATGTCTTGTTACAGCTAATTTTGGATTTCCATCTCTGAATTCCTGAAAGATGTTATCATTAATGCTTCTCACATTCTGGAAATTGCACTTCCATATGGCTTGACAGAATTGGTTGAAGTTTGTTATGAATTAATGGATAAAAATGCGTCTCATGTCTTGTTACAGCCAACTTTGGACTTGAATCTCTGAATATCTGGAAGATATATTATCATTATCATATGTTCATAACATTCTGGAAATTGCTCATTCATATGGATTGAATATTCCACGAACTATAGTTCAAATATTCGTTGATGACTCACTATTTTTGAGGAATGTTTATATTTATTTCAAAAAACATAATCTTTATACAGTACAGATGAAATAATCGATAAAATATTCCCAATATTATAGGATATTTATTTGAATACTGCATTTGCTGGGAATAATGCATAAATTTTATAACGGTTGATGAATTAGGATTTTTTTAATTGAACTAGTTATTGGAGTATGTGGCTTGTTGCATGTTTTGAATTTAATACAGTGCTCCAAAAGCTTTTATTTCGACTTCATAAGCACCTACAGATAATAATAATTTTTTTTGTGTTTTCAATTCATTACAGTGCTACACAAGCTTCTATTTAGAATTTTCAAATACTTTTAGGTTGTTTCGATTATAAAAATAGAAAACAAAAACTGAAACACATTAGTAGGTAAATTTCAGCAAGAGATTATTCGTAAAATAATATGACTCACATGTTTCTATATTTTGAATTTTCAAATGGGTTTGAGTTGCTTCAATCACAAAAATTGTAGATTTGTGGAATGATAGGACGTAGGTATTGTTGAAATTTGGAAGGTTATTATCCCCGGTATTATACCTAAAAAGTATGACAAACTGTTTCTATTGTTTTTCAAAGTTTCCACTTTGAATTTTCAAGTAGGTATGAGTTATTGTCATTTATGAAATTGAAAATAATGAATGTGGAGTTTCAAAAATATCGTACGTCGCTTATGTTTTCCCAATGAACAATCTGATCAAATATTAGATTGTAGAAATAATAACCATATGAGTAGGTATAGTAACGCAATCAGAAGTCAAAAGTGAAAAAATTAAGAATATACAGGAAATTTCATAACTGAGCAATATTCGGGTGGGATATGTAATTGTGTATACCTAGGACATGTAACAACACCATAACCTCAATTCTGACCCACTTTAAAAATTGCTATTTCTGTATTTAGAACACAACGGAATACAGATTGCCGCTCGAAAAAGAGTTTAACGCTCGAAAATAGCTATTTGTTAATTTAGAGCGCAAAGTGATAGATTGCCGCTCGAATAAGACAGCGTAGCGGAGTGCAAGAGAATTCGCGCTCAAAATACACATTTTTTTTTACAAACACAGTTCCTTGTCAAGAAAACACGATACTTCATTCAATTAACTTACATTTCATATTATTTTCCATCTAAATCATTAATTTGATTAATTATTCACTATTATATTGAAATTCAATCCAATAATTCATACATCTAACAGAATAGAAAGGAAAAGGAATCATTAAATAAGAAAGAATTGCCCTGCCCAAGAAACGAACCTGGGCTGGCGGCTTGAGAAGTCACGCTTTGAACCCGTTGGCTATTGAGGCTACTTGAAAACTTATGTCTATCCCACAGTTATAATGGGTTATGAAAAAACATACATTCACTTATCTATCCCAGATAGATCTGATGGTATTTCAAGTGATATCATTAAAAATTATCACTTTTTTCTCATTACCTTAGTCATGTACAAAACTCAATATCCACACTAGAAAAAAAATCTGAAGCTTCTGTAGAATCCATCACCACAACAATCTTCGAAACGGGAAACGAAAAATATGTCAAAAACTGCAAAAATAATTTAAAAATATTAATAAATAGAATAGTTTACTTTCAATATGAATTCAGGGAAAACAAATCAATAGAAATAGCAGTTTTTTTATTCAATCAAGCGAATCAATAGTTGCTTCCATAATTATCAGGAAAAATGTATAACTGTATTCCTGGACTGGTCCTAGGCGTTTTATTCAGTGGACCATGAGTTGCTCCTCCAGCGTTCGTCAGAGGAAGGTATAAGGGGTGTTGCCTAGGTTATTTAATCCCCCTTATGATAGTGTGGGAATCCCTGATCTCAGTCAGGTCTACCCACTAAAAACTCCACCCCCTTCGTAGGCTCGTCTAACCGAAGTCTCCGATGACACTTAGGCCTAATGGCCCATTGTATTTGACTGACCGATAACAGACTTCCTGAACTGATCAGGTGATTTGATATCTTTGAAACCCGTCGTAAGATTTTAGCTGTATTATTTTAATTTGTCATTAAGGCGAGTGAAACCAATAATAACAATATGATATTTGTTTTTATGAACCACATACACTACATTCATCCCATATCATTCAAAATCGTTCGTAATCATGGACGTATAAATTCATAATGCATAACTTCTTGAATGTTTTTTATTGAAACTGTCCAAATTGATTCCAAGAAATTTATTCGAAAGGCCTGACAAGTTGCAATTGAATGATACTGAATTATTTTTTTCTATTTTGAAGGAGAGCAGATTGAAGTGGCACCAATCTCTCAATCAAATATCTTGTGTTATTCTGTTATGAAGGTTACTTTTATTAATTTCATGCCACATGAAAGTTGTATCATCTGCAAAAGTTGTGAATATTCCGTCCGATTCGATATAAGCTAGATCATTGACATATAACAGAAACAATACTGGCCCTAGTACCGAGCCTCAAGGCACTTCGTGTCGGATTAAGCCAGCATCTGACAGCGTGTCAGTTCTCACAACTTGAGTTCGTTGACTCAGGAAGAAGTCCTCTGAGTGAGGTGAATTTATTGCTAGATTATTTGAACACTTTACATCCTTGTATTAGTTTTACTATGGAATTGTCCAACAATAATTGCCTCCCCTTTTTAGATCTCCTTATAAAAACAAATGATAACAGATTCAGTTTTTCAATTTATAGGAAACCTACTCACACAGATACTGTAATTCCTTATAATTCATGTCATCCTTATTCACACAAGACAGCAGCTTTCAACTCTATGTTTCATAGGCTATTTTCGATTCCAATGTCTCCTTTAGATTTTAATAATGAACTTGATGTCATTAGACAGATTGCTAACAATAATGGTTTTCCTCAGAGTTTTATTAACAAAATTTACAATAGATATTCTAATAAATTATTTATTCAAAGCCTTCTTCCAATTAATTCACCTAAATCTCAATTTTCTTGTATACCCTTTTCAGGTTCGGTGTCATATAGCCTGAAAAATATTTTTCATAGATTTTCCGATGATATCAATATTTCTTTTAAGACTCTCAACAATACCTCCAATCTTATCAATACCAAGGATAAACTACCGTTACTTCAGAAATCTGGGGTTTATAAAATTTATTGTTCCTCCCCCAAATGTAATGCACAATATAAAGGTCAAACTGGTAGAAAATTCATCACTAGAATAAATGAACATGTTAAATTAATTGAAAAATACAAAAACTTTCCAAGAGAAATTTTTAATACTAATAGTTCCTTTGCTAATCACATTTTAAACTCTACACACCAATTTGATATCAATAAGAATCTAGATATTTTACATGTTTGTAACAAATGCCCCTTGTTGAATCTTTTCGAAATTTATGAGATTAATTCTTCCATCAAAAACAATAATATCATTTCACTTAATGAACAAACACACTTTGATTGTCAAAAATTTTTTAATCAGCTCAAATTCTGAAGTCGAGTATTTTTTGATCTTTGCCTCCTATTTTCTTCAATTTCCAATGTTTTCATACCAATGCAATTTTTGATTGTTTTCCAGAGAAAAGTGTTTTGTGCCATATGTCATTGTATTTTGTGTCAATACCTTTCATCATAATTACTTGATTTAACTTATTGTTGTTTCATGTTTTATGTCGATCACTTGTCACATAACTCAATGTAATGTCATTGTCACATTCAATAACCATATTTCCGGTTCCATTACAGCCATTTTGTAGTGCAAAATGTCGTGGTCGGTGATATTGATAATTTACTCTGTAGTATTGCACAAAACCATTTTCACTATGTTACCATCCTGATATCCCTAATTTGTGGGTACAGGGCCCCGTTTAAAAAAAATTCCTGTAATAATTTTCCAATTTGTTATGTAATTTTTTTTCATCTTCAAGTAAGTACTAGTTATACTTCTTACTAGGCCATAATTTTTTACCCCATGTTCTCTTGTAGCAATCATATTTTATTTGGGCTGATGATGAGTACATATGTACTCGAAACATGTTCCCTATAACCTTGTTCTGATTAAATGATGTGGAGATGACTTGGAGCTTTTTTCCTACTTTCATAGTATGGAAGTTTGTGCAGCAGAATTCCGTGGTTCACAGAATCGAAAGCTTTCGACAAATCACATAAAGCTGCTGCACATACCTTTTTCAAGTTCAACTCAGAATAAAGTCTCTACAGCAGATGGTAAATTGCATCTCTTGTACTGTTTTTTTAATTAGAAGCTGAATTGGATATTAGGATATTGTCGGCGGATATTGAATTCATCATCCCAATTTCGACCAATTTCTCTATAATTTCACCAAGGGTCGAAATGGTGGAGATGGGACGAAAGTTTGAAGTATCTGAGGTGTCACCCTCCTTCTGAGGGGGGATCACAACATTTGCTTTCAAGAATTGTGGGTAGGTTCGCTTGGCAAAAAAGTCATTAATTAGAAGGACTAGTCGTAACTCCATGTAATAAAATTTGGCATATTCTCAAATATTTTCATCAAGATATCATACATGACACTAAAAGATTTATTTTTATGTTCTGTTTTATATATTTGCATTTTGTGGGACGTACGAGAGATGTTTCATCAAGTTCGAATAAGACGAGAAGATCATTGCTCTCAGGGCCTCTGTGATTGACTCGTTCAAAATTACTTTTTCAATTTTCAATCGTTTTTCCAATCGAGTTCTATGAAGATCCCAAGGTGATCAGTTAAATATATTCGAAATACCCAAATTGGTGTCATTTGGTTTATTTTCTAGTTCGAGAGATTATTTCCAATGAAATGTACTCGAAATCTTGTCAAGAACCTAGATAAAATTAAAAAGTATCCCCTTCAATACTGAACCAATGATTTAACCTGATTTTCGTAACAACACTTCTATTAGATTTTTTCATCATGACAATATCATCACTCTGTGGATTCATTGGTCTCTTACATGAACTTTTTTTTGTGGACAAACTCCTGCCCATAAATAACAGCTCAAACACTACGAAAGTGTCGCCTATATCTTTGCATTCTCACCTCAAGTACGAAATCGGATAACACCCCCAAATCGGGGGTATCTCTGGATGCAGGGGCTATGGCGACGCAGGTGAGTTCCATGTTAGAGCAGATAACTACCTTTTTGAAGTGATTGACGCGCCATCTATGGTAATTCAAAAAAATTTCGATTGATAATAATTATAATACTTACTCAATATAATAACATATAACGCAGCGGAACTAGAACCACCGATATCAGAAACAGCTCATCGAAAGCCCCACAACGACCCCGACGGCGAAAAATGTCATCGAAAACTCAGAAACGGTTGTCAAAGAACCCATAATGCCGCAAGAAGTAGCCCCGTTTGCGACAGCCGCCCCTCTCGAAACGGCCAAGGTCATTAGGCCCGGAGGCCACCCCTTCCGCGGCAGATGTATTGGCGAAGGCCGTAGAAGCCCCAGCGCGAAAAAAAAAGTGGAAAATGAATCCGAGACCGACAACGAAATAAGTTAACTTCCGTGATCACTTTGAAAAGAGTGACAAACTGGACAACATTTGCGAGGGGCTAAAGGCTAAAGATGAGTTTCAGCGAAGCCAAAACCATCAGGGCATCAATGATACAATTTCCAGATCTTCAATGGCTCTAGAGATGGATCAAAAGAAAAGTTGTGATTGTCACGTAATCATTTCGGAGTTGAATGACACCCGAATTGAATTCGCCAGTCTGGATTTCGCGTTTTGCTATATCCAAAAAATGTCTCTATCAATTATCAGGATTGTTTGTGTTCAATCTGAGCACGTTTCACGCCATCTCCTAAAAAACACCATAAATTATCACATAATGACAGCTGATAGACCAAATTTTTCATGCGCCATAAACATTGCGGGAAAGTTATGAAAAAACCAGAAGTGATTTCTTGACTACGATCTCCACAACTTTGGGATGTTCTACTCGAAGTCAAGGAAAATGCAGATTATAACTAGGCGAGTAACTAGGCTAATGAGGGAGGTGGAAAAATTCTTGATGATCCCAAAAGTTAGGACCGAGGAACCAGTTGATCTGAACTCTGTGTTTGCCTTTCATATCTAAAACGTCATTGAATAATTGATTATGTCTGTAAGATTATCGCACAATGATGCCAGATTCAAATGGTTCATGAATCTGATAAACGAAGGCTTCAGGTTATTCGGATCTTTGGAGGCCGCTCTCTTTTTCCCAGTTCCCAAGTATCTACCAGGTCACAACACTACGCGGTAAAAGATATGGTAGGTTATTTTTTTCAATACTGCACTGAAATGACGCTATTCTTTCAAGAGACAATTGACGAACACAAAGAGACCTTCGATACCAGCCACACGCGGAATCTCTTGGATACCTACTTATTGGATATTGGCAAAGAGGATAAGCAAGACAACGGGCGTCATTTGTTCTAGGGCAAAAACTCCGGTGAGCGTAACTAGAGACCACTAGTCCTCCTTGTCCAATTGCACCGTGCACTCGCGATCGGGATTATGATTTCGTGGTTTGGTTGCAAATCGCCATATGCAGCAGATAATGGGCGATTTGTTTGCTGCTGGAATGAAGATCATCAAGAGCAGTCTCCAGTGGGCGGTTCTGTTCATGCTTCACCAACTGGATAAGATGAGGGCGGTGCAAGAGGAGTTGGACAAGATCGTCGGTCGCCAAAGGCTACCAAAACTCGACGACCTGCCGATAACCGAGTAGACTATCTACGAGGTGCTGAGGATATCGAGCATCGTGCCTATGGGATCCAACCATGCTCCTCTTTGGTGATAAAATATTATATTCGATATTCTCGTCGGAAATATACACCAAGGAATCGAAGTCCGTCGTTATTTTACATATTGCAAGGAATGTTAATTATAATAGTTGCATTATTCATGTAAAGATTCCCAAACAACGGAGCAACCTGGCTATTCAGTATTTCAATTGGGACACCCTGTATATCATTGCATTTTTCGATTCTTCGTTGAATTTTGAACAAGTATGATAAATGGTATCGTAACAAATAAGTTTACAGTATTTCCAATTTTGTCCATGCCTATAGCTATTTCAGAGGAAAGTTTCCAAAATTATGATTTTTCTATGCCTGCTGTAGTCCAGGAGAATATACAGGATGATTCGACCGATATTAATAGAATTGATAGTCACGAAAGACCTTCTTCTTCATTTTTATACCCACGACTTTCACAAATATCTCTTCTAATGTGAAAATCACGACTGTTGAAAAGTTGATCTGAACTGTAATATTAATGAAATATCGTCACCATCAAACACATTGAACTCATATGCACGATTGAATTATGATAACTCAAACATTGACTAGGGTATCAATTGCTTCTTTATCAATATATAATGCATAAAGAACAAGGTGAACATGTTAGATATATTTTTGAATGAAAATAATATTGATGAACCACTTCTCACCGTTTCCGGACTATAAGCTTGTCTCTAGCTATATACGACGAATCCATATCCATGATGGTATATGTATTAATGTGGAAAACAATTCAGATGTTGGGGATGTATGTGTAGATGACTTCTGCAAAGAAATAGATGCAGAATTCACGTTTTTCGAATCGAAAAGTATAAAGGTCAGTTCCTGTTGTACTTATCGATCATCAATTGGTAATAGTGATCCATATTTTAGGAATCTATCAGCAAAAATAGTTTCCAATAATGAAGTTTTAACTGTTGGTGATATCAACTATATCTTCAAAATTGATGATAACGATGTCAACGAATGCAAAAACATTTTCTTATCGTATATGCATAAGAGAGTATTTGTTGGCACCAGGTTAATGAAATCAAGTGGATCTAGAGTAGATGACCTATTCACTAATTTGGACAATATGAATTGAATATTGAAGTTATTGAACCCCACATTTCTGATCATAGAGGAATCTTGTTCACAATAAATTATGAAGTTATTCGTTGGCCTATGAAAAAGAATTCAATCCTAATGAGCGGGCTGCTTATATCGTCGATTTCTTATCTGAGGCTTACAAGCGCAGTTTTTCAGAGAAAAGGATTGATATTTCGAAGATTAACTTAAACAAGTATATTGAGAATTTTATAGAGTTCGATACTTCAAATCAAAATATAAGCTAGATCATTGAAATATAACAGAAACAATACTGGCCCTAGTACCGAGCCTTAAGGCACTTCGTGTCGGATTGAGACAGCATATGACAGCATGTCAGATCTCACAACTTGATTTTGTTGACTCAGATATGATTTCATGGTGACACTTTGATTTCTGAAACCATAGTATGGAAGTTTGTGCAGCAGAATTCCGTAGTTTACAGAATCGAAAGCTTTCGACAAATCACAGAAGACTGCTGCACATATCTTTTTCAAGTTCAACTCAGAATAAAGTCTCTTCAGCAGATGGAGAATTGCATCTCTTGTACTGTTTTTTTTATTAGAAGCTGAATTGATGAGGATTTAGGATATTGTCGGCGGATATATAATTCATCAACCCAATTAAGACCAATTTCTCTATAATTTTACAAAGGGTTGAAAAAAGCGAGGTGTGACGAAAGTTTGAAGTATCTGAGGTTTCACCCTCCTTGTGAGGGAGGATCACGATATTTGCATTCAGGAATTGTGGATAGGTTCGCTTGGCAGAAAAGTCGCTAATTAGAAGGACTAGTAACTCCACAGAATACAATTTGGCATATTCTCGAATATTCTCATCGGGATATTAACCATGACACAAAAAGATTTATTTTTATGTTCTGTTTTATATATTAGCATTTTGTGGGACGTACGAGAGATGTTTCATCAAGTTCGAATAAGATGAGAAGATCATTGCTCTCAGGGCCTCTTTGATTGACTCGTTCAAAATTACTTTTTCAATTTTCAATCGTTTTTTCAATCGAGTTCTATGAAGATCCCAAGGAGATCAGTTGAATATATTCGAAATACCCAAATTGGTGTCATTTAGTTTATTTTCTAGTTCGAGAGATTATTTCCAATGAAATGTACTCGAAATCTTGTCAAGAACCTAGATAAAATTAAAAAGTATCCCCTTCAATACTGAACCATTGATTTTACCTGATTTTCATAACAACACCCATATAAGATTTTTTCAATGTGACAATATCATCACTCTGTGGATTTATTGGTCTCTTACATGAACTTTTTCTTGTGGACAAAGTCCTGTCCATCAATAACAGCTCAAACACTACGAAAGTGTCGCCTATATCTTTGCCCAACAGCATTCTCACCTCAAGTACGAAATCGGATAACACCCCCAAATCGGGGGTATCTCTGGATGCAGGGGCTATGGCGAAGCAGGTGAGTTCCATGTTTGAAAAAGTGTTTGAAAAGTGTTTTTAACCTCCAACTTAGTTGCAAAGCAACCCTCGAAGTCTCATTGAGACTTGTGTGAGTAAGGAAGACAGGGACCTTGGCTTTTTAAGTGTCATCCGAAGCACTATTCGGCAGGTTATCGTTGAGAATCCGAAGGAATGAAATCTAGGTACCAAGAATGTTCGGTTGGTCTCCTACTTCCCCCTGCTAAACGATGCTACAGAAATGAATAAAATTTCTAATAGCCCCGCCAAGATTCGAACCCAGAACCTCTAGACTACAAGTCAGCGATACACGCACTCGACCACCAGCCCAGTTAGGGCAGATAACTACCTTTTTGAAGTGATTGACGCGCCATCTATGGTAATTAAAAAATATGTTTGTAATGTATCAATTTCGAATAAAATTGGACCACATTAAACCATTACTGAACGAAATATTTTAACATTTATCCAACAGGTAATGACGACGCAAAATAAGACTCCTGTGCCCCCCAAAAAGTATGCAAACATTTCAACAGGAGAGGGGATAACAAGCAACGAAGTGTTGCAAGTAGTAATAATAATTATGATGGTCTCATAGAAGTGTGGCAAATTTGGTTGAAGAATATATGTCGTTCAAAAAATTATTGAGGGACTGAGTATTTATTACGTCCGCATATATATTCCTTTCAAACTTTTTCTGAAAGCAAATTCGACGTAACCTTGCATCCGCTTGGCTCTACCTATTGTTTCTTTGTGAATGTTGTTGGTTCTCTACTTATTTCTTCTCTCGAGTTTATATTTACTTCAGTTCCACTGGCCTATTTCTGTGTCGGTCGTGTATACTGTTTGCTTGTCGAAGGAAGCATGATGTGATTGCTGAAATTAGATCATATTTTTGATCGTTTCTTGTTTTAGATGTTTATACATATGCGTGACCCCAGATAATTTGTTTATTGCGTAGTGTCACTCAATGTAATCGATGATAATGATGCAAATGAGATTTCTGCTCCATTTTGGTCGTTGAACAAAATGATTTCAAACGACTTCAATCATACTGCTTGAGTTACCATTATCACAGCTAGAAGTATTCAGAAGGTCGAAGCAATTGATAATAATGATAATACTCACTCAAGTTAATAACATATAACGCAGCGGAACTAGAACCACCGATACCAGAAACAGCTCATCAAAAGCCCCACAACGACCCCGACCGCAATAAATGCCATCGTGAACTCAGAAATAGTTGTCAAAGAACCCATAATGCCGCAATGCGACAGCCGCCCCTCCCGAAACGGCCAAGGTCATTGAGCCCGGAGGCCACCCCTTCCGCGGCAGAAGTATTGGCGAAGGCCGTAGAAGCCCCAGCGCGAAAAAAAAAGCGGAAAATGAATCCGAGACCGACAACGAAATAAGTTAACTTCCGTGATCACTTTGAAAAGAGTGACAAGCTGGACAGCATTTGCGAGGGACATGTTAAGCTAAAGATGAGTTTCAGCGAAGCCAAAACCATCAGGGCATCAATGATACAATTTCCAGATCTTCAATGGCTCTAGAAATGGATCAAATGAAAAGTTGTGATGGTCACGTAATCATTTCGGAGTTGAATGACACCCGAATTGAATTCGCCAGTCTGGATTTCGCGTTTTGCTGTATCCAAAAAATGTCTCTATCAATTATCAGGATTGTTTGTGTTCAATCTGAACACGTTTCACGCCATCTCCTAAAAAAACACCATAAATTATCACATCCTGACAGCTGATTGACCAAATTTTTCATGCGCCATAAACATTGCGGGAAAGTTATGGAAAAACCAGAGGTGATTTCTTCACTACGATCTCCGCAACTTTGAGATGTTCTACTCGGAGTCAAGGAAGACGCAGATGGCAACTAGGATGATGAGGGAGGTAGACGATTTCCTAATGATCCTGAAAGCCAGGACCGAGGAACCAGTTAAACTGGAGTCTGTGTTTGCCGTATCTATCTGTAACGTCATTTAATATCTGAATCTGATAGACGAAGGCTTCAATTATTCGTATCTCTGAAGGCCGCTCTCTTTATCCCAGTTCCCAAGTAATCAGAGGTGATTTCTTCACGACGAGTTCCGCAACTTTGGGATGTCCTACCTGAAGTCAAGGAAGACGCAGATGGCAACTAGGATGATGAGGGAGGTAGACGAATTCTTAATGATCCTGAAAGCCAGGAGCGAGCAACCAGTTGAACTGGAGTCTGTGTTTGCCGTATCTATCTGTAACGTCATTTAATATCTGAATCTGATAGACGAAGGCTTCAATTATTCGTATCTCTGAAGGCCGCTCTCTTTATCTCAGTTCCCAAGTAATCAGAGGTGATTTTTTCACGAAGAGTTCCGCAACTTTGGGATGTCCTACCTGAAGTCAGAAAAGACGCAGATGGCATCTTGGATGATGGGGGAGGTAGACGAATTCTTAATTATCCTGGAAGCCAGGACCGAGGAACCAGTTGAACTGAAGTCTGTGTTTGCCGTATCTATCTGTAACGTCATTTAATATCTGAATCTGATGGACGAAGGCTTCAATTATTCGTATCTCCGAAGGCCGCTCTCTTCATCCCAGTTCCCAAGTAATCAGAGGTGATTTTTTCACGAAGAGTTCCGCAACTTTGGGATGTCTTACCTGAAGTCAGGGAAGACGCAGATGGCATCTTGGATGATGAGGGAGGTAGACGAATTCTTAATTATCCTGGAAGCCAGGACCAAGGAACCAGTTGATCTGAAGTCTGTGTTTGCCGTCTCTATTTGTTACGTCATTTAATATCTGAATCTCATAAACGAAGGCTTCAGGTTATTCGGATCTCTGAAGGCCGCTTTCTTCATCTCAGTTCTAAAGTAACCAGAGGAGATTTATTCTCGACGATTTCCGCAACTTCGAGATGTCCTACTCGAAGTCATGGAAGATGCAGATGACAACTAGGATAATGAGATAGGTGGAAAAATTCTTGTTGATCCTTGAAGCTAGGACCGAATAACCAGTTGATCTGATCTCTGTGTTTGCCGTTTATATTTATAACGTCATTGAATATGTGATTATGTCTGTAAGATTATCGCACAATGATGCCAGATTCAAATGGTTCATGAATCTGATAGACGAAGGCTTCAGGTTATTCGGATCTTTGGAGGCCGCTCTCTTTTTCCCAGTCCCCAAGTATCTACCAGGTCACAACACTACGCGGTAAAAGATATGGCAAGTTATTTTTTTCAATACTGCACTGAAATGACGCTATTCTTCCAAGAGACTATTGATGAACACAAAGAGACCTTCGATACCAGCCACACGCGGAATCTCTTGGATACCTACTCATTGGATATTGACAAAGAGGATGAGCAAGGCAACGAGCATCATTTGTTCTAGGGCAAAAACTCCGGTGAGCGTAACTAGAGACCACTAGTCCTCCTTGTCCAATTGCACCGTGCACTCGCGATCGGGATTATGATTTCGTGGTTTGGTCTCAAATCGCCATATGCAGCAGATAATGG